>CM040241.1:250568032-251311687 GCA_022545495.1 Chrysanthemum lavandulifolium | reverse complement strand
TGCAAGTTATTTTCGTTGGATACAGATTTGAGAAGGATTCCCAATGATGTTGTCCAATGGATGGTCATGTGTCCATTTTCTAAGGTGCTCGTGTGGTTGTTGTTGAGGACCAAGTAGCAGAGTTTGGATCTCCGATGAAGATGGTCTGTGTGTTGTTTCGAGGCAAAGATGTTTTCAAAAGGAGCATCTTTGGGAGTAGCAAAAGGTTATTTCCATCAAAATTACCAATTCCATGAAGTACAACCGATGATTGAGGAGATGATGAGTGTTCGGCACCGGTGCTTCCGGAGATAGAGACATAGAAATGTATGGATTCTCTGTGATGATTGGTTCGTAAGCCACCATCAGATGATGAAGAAGATTGATTCTCATGAGGTTCATAGTATTCATCAAACATCGGATCAAACGACTTTCTTCAAATCTTCTTCGATGGAGGTACATGCGAACAAGAGGGAGTGAAACCGCATAAGAGAGGAACCGATGGGACTACTTGATAAAATTGAGGTGCCGGTCCAAGATCGATTTTCCAGAGCCATTTGCCCGACGACTCATCGAACGTGACGTGAATAGTTTCCATGATATCTCGAGTTCTTTTGTTGTAGATTCGCAACCCTTTTGTTTGATGCATAACCAACAAAACTCCAATGTCCGCTTTAGCTCTTAATTTACCTAAATCTTGGCGCATTTGTTGGATAGCACAAAGCACCAAACACACGAAGGTATGAGAGATCAGGTTTTCGTTAATGGACAAGTTCGTATGGAGTTATTCTATGAGAGGTGTGTATAGGAACAATTTTGGGTGTAGCAAGCAAGGGCAATGGCTTCACAGAGAAACATTGAACCTTTGAGTAAATCAAGATTGTTCTTGGGCTTCCACAAGAGTTTGATTGCCTTTCAACAACACCGCTCGCTGAGGAGTTCGTGGAACACTTCTTTGATGACTAATTCCAACACTTTCATAAAATAGACTTAAGTCTTTGTTAACGAACTCGTACCATTGTCTGCTCGAACAATTCTAATAGTATTGTTAAGTCGAACTCAAGTCGCTTGATAAGTTTGATGATGACATCCTGAGTTTCTTCCTTTGTCCTCAAAAACTTTACCCAAGTAAATCTAGAGTAGTCATCAACAACGACTAAAATATATTTCTTCCCATTTATCTTTTGCACTCTCATTGGTCCGCACAAATCCATATGAAGGGTATGAAGAACTTCCACATCGAAGTTTGTGGGTTTGGGTTTGTGGGCATATTTCTTGCTTTTTCCCAATTGGCATGCTAAACAAAGATGATCTTTTCATACTTTAACTGGGTAAGCCTCTTACAAGATCCTTTCTCGAAAGGTTATTAATGGTGTCAAGTTCAAGTGATTGAGACGATGATGCCATAACCATGATTTTGTTTTGAAGCCTTTGACAACAAGCGATCGGAGAAGACTTCATCATGTCTTCGATAGAGATGGTGTACATATTTGAACCACGAGTTCCTCTTAACAGCTCCACACCATCAAGTTCTCTAACGAAACAAGTATGTTTTCTAAAAGCCACTTCTAGATCGGAATCACGTAATCGACCAATGAAACAAGTTATGACCAAGACCTTCAACATAATATACCTTGAGATTACACTATCGCCAACAACATAGTCTCCATAACCCATAATTGCACCAAAATGGTCATTCCCGAATCTAACAAATCCCGATGAATTTACTCACGAAGTTCATGAGTCATGAGCGATCTCCGGTCATATGCTTGGAACAACCGAGTCCGGTACCACATAACAATTTGAACGATCTACGCTGAACACGTACAAGAATGGATAATCGGATAATTGGGATCCCCATGCAAAATGGGTTCCATTTGGTTAGTGCAATGTATTGAGCACCCACATCGAAATAGAAGATATGACCTCATTAGTATTGGATGCAACACTAGTAGTGGCAAGGAACCTATTTGTAGTGTGAGCACTTCTTAAAGGTATGATTCTACCAAGAGGCTTCCATTTCTTAGGGCATAGATCTAGACATCTTAGGACAAGATTCATTCAATTTGAATTTCCACCAAGAGGTTTCATTGATAACCCACATTACTAAATTTTCTTCCGTAGGTTTCCAATAATTGCTAACCCTTTTTCTTTAGGCTTCCGCATCTCCTTAACTTGTTTACCATTTTTATAATTTTGACCGAGTATTACCAACATTTATCACCTCATTCACAACACATTCATGATTAAGACTAGAAATCAAACATTCATTACATGTTTTGCAAAAGGCGCAGAATTCGAATTAATTACAAGACGCTTATAGCTAATACTAGAATCAACACGATTCGCTTTATTCAAATTTCAAACTTATTCTTCCTAAGGTGTTCTTCTACTTTCTTCTCTTCAACACTTTTGGTCGGCAAGATCCTATTTCGCATTGTATTGCTCAAGGCTTTGACCCGCTAACCTTAGTATTGCTGACACTCTGAGAAGGAACAACAGAATATTAGTTGGTGATACTACACTTTGCATTGGTGGTCTAGAAGTGTTGGGATCTCAAGTTTTGTGAGGCACATTAAAAGTCACATTCTTATCCTTAGCATAGAACTAGGTGCAACTATTCTATCTCGCCTATTTCTAGATTTCGGACTTGTGACAATTACATACTCTAAGAGTTCCCGAGATCTTTTGGCATCCATGCAGCATAGGCTATGGTACTATCAAAAGGTTTTTCTAATCTTTCATCTTCAACTATCTCACTGAGACCCTTCAAACTATCCTTAAGGTACGAGAGATATGCTTTATGTGCAAGTTCATTATTCCTAATGAGCGGGGAATATATAACATATAGATAGCATACTTATCACAAGCGTAAACCTTAGGAATGTAATATTTGCAATTGGGGATTGGCAACTTTCTTTTCACCTCACGCCTGATTCTCAATATCGCTAAGTAAAGAAGTTATCTTTTCAATTTGTTTATCATGATTAACTTTAAATGAAATAACTCTTTGTTTTGATCATTAACCTTTGAAGTTTCACTTTAAAACAATCATTTTCCTTTGCAAGTTATCAATAATGTTTTGAAGTTGGAAATTCGAGAATCTAAAGGTGAGGCATACGGAACCAACACATCCTTCTTTTCACCTTCGCCAGTGAAATTGGCTTTCAATCTTTTGATCGTGTTATAATGAGCTCGAATTTGTTCATCACGCTTACTAATTTCAAAATCATCAAACTCGTGGAGCATCGAGGATGTCTTGATATTTGAGGTTTTAACATTTTCTTTGAGATAATGATATTTTAATTGCAAAGCAAGATGTTCAACTTCTAATTAGAAAATGTTCGACTGTGTTATCATGATCATCCTGTTCTATTTTCTCATACAGTTTTGAATTTGTTGTTTCAAGCTCAATGACACGATCATGGAAAACTTTCAAAGCAACAGATAATTCATGAAACTGAGATGCAGTAATAGAAGAATTCGTAGCAATGTAAACACATCTTGAGCAACACATTGAGAAATCAAGTTCTTATTTAAGATATGCAGATTCTTCCTTTCAATTTCATTATATTTAAGTTCCCATTCATAATTATTGACCTCAACTATCATTGCATCAAATTCCTTTTCCATTTCTTTAATCTCGGTGTTTATCCCCTTTTTAAGACTCTCAAATTGACCTTTTAATTGTTTAAAGAAAGGCATGACTTCAGCTAAATAGCATTCTTTAGTTTGCTCAAACCTCTTTCCCTTCGCTTATCCCAAGAGGTATGATTCTCTTTGCACGCTTTCTCAAAATCAACAAATAGTTGGTAAACTACATAAAGGCCGATTAAGGTCTTGCTCTTAGTAGGAAGTGTTCTAGTCACTAAATGCATTGGTGTATTTGGGGATACACGCTTGCTTGGGACAATTTCCTGCTGGGGGTTCTTTTCAAAGAAGGTTATCTCGCTTTTGTTTATCCATATCCTTTTTCCGAACACTTGCTCATGCGTTAATAGTGGTTTGAGGCTTAAACTTGTTCAAGGAAATCCAATTTTCCTTAGTGTAATCATGAGACTTAAAAGAGATGTTATATTTAATGCACTGTGGATCTTTAAGCTTCTCATTTAATTTTTCCTTAGTGGCATCTTCTAATTTTCTATCTTCCTCAAACACTCAATGCATGAAGGTTTTGTCTAGGCTCGAGGATCTCATCACCATCATAGACAACCATTTGAGCACTCTTGCTATTTTACCATACTTAGGATTGGGTTCCTCTACAATGGGGATACTATGTTTATCGCTTAAGACTCTATGCTTAGTGACCATGTGAGCAACAAGGGTGTTTCCTTGTACATACAACTTGTTTTCAAGTTTGTTTTTCAAAGTTTTAGGTTGGAAAATTCGGTTAAAAGTTTTGATTCCTTAGCATTGAATTCGCTACACTTTCACATTTTCTTGAAGTTCCTGCTTTTGCTTAGCGCTTTGTTGCTTTTCTTGTCGAATTTAACTCTTATTTTAATATTTCTTCCCAACATTGCTTTTTCTCGATACGCGTGCGCATTTGGATATCCATCTCCCCTTTCACGCGAGGTCGGGCTCAAACTTAGCACTGTTCATATATGACAACTTGATCCTTATAGGTATTGAGTTCGGGGTCGTGAATCATCAGCACAAATGCAATGTATTCATCAGCATGCATTCATTAGCAATTGCAAAAGATTCATCACTTGGTACAATAAAATCATTATCTTGCTTCACATATTGTTCATATGGGACAACATTGCTATTTCCCATATTTTCAATATCTCGATTCAATGACTTTAGTAGATTGTACTTCATGGTGAATCTTTGCTTATTAACCACATCATATAGTTTCAATACCTCCGATATTATGGATTCCTTGGAAGGATCGGCTGTTGAGGTGAAGAGACCATTGAGAGATATTAGCCATGAAGATGGTCTCAGATATGGTTCATCATCAACGTCCGAGTCAAATGCATCACACCGCAACTTGAAAGGCGCTGGGATTGTTCTGAGCAAAGACCATGCACGTGTTGTTCGCTCACATCAAGATCATAAGTCTTGGTATTTCCTCAATGAGAAACAACAATTCCTCTTAATCCAAAATGCCCATTATCCCGAGCTTGTACTAGCAAAGATCTTGTCCCCGAAATACTGTGATTTTGGGGCGTTGGAGATGTGCGGTTCTCGCAATGTGTCCATCACCACCACAGCTGTAGCACTTGATTGGATTTTCTTGTCCTTGATTTGCATTCCTTCCACGATTCGATTAGCCACATACCTCCACCTACTCCACCTCTTCCCCTGCTCATACCGCTTCGTTGAACTGTTGCACCATAACTTTTCCATCTCGACAATAGCATGATTGTGTAGATTGGATGCAATTCGATTTCATTGTTAGTGTGAAGACCGTTAGTATGTGGAGTGAGGGTCAAGTTTTGTTTAACCATAAGAGCCGCTTGATTGATGAAGCGCTCCATGACCGCATCGTAATCATGTGGCTTATACCGGATCGAGAATGAGCTTGTGGTTACCATTTCCGTAGGTATGACTTGTGATGCTTTGATAGTGATCCCTACATTAGTGTAGAATGCGAGAATCATTTGAAGAGCTTGCTTCTCCAAAGATTGGTCTTGAACTTTTCCATGATCATTCGCTCAAATGTCGATGTTTCTCATTTTGAAGCAAATAAGCATACAGCTGCTCATAATTGGTGTTCTTCAACTTTGTTGAGTTTGATCTTTGTGACAAATTTGTTCCATTCGGAGTCATGTTGTTCACAAACTTTGAATTTAGTGAATATTCGGCATTGTCATTTTGATATTCCTCATATCATTCACTAGCTTGTAAAACCGACATGATATTCAACACACTTTCCCGGTATCATTTCAAAGTTCTCAAAATCATCATACACCGAGACTCCCTATCTTCTCGAGTCGCTTCGTAACCGGATAGAAGCATCTTAACGTTATCCCGCATCGCCTTTGCTTCGTGTTGTGATTGATCACCAGATGTCTTTGGTAGACCTTGAGAAAAATGTTTGAAGCTCGATGTCTCATCGTATCTCTTCTTTCCTTATCGAAAGCTCATCATATGTCTTTGGTCTATCCAATCCTAATGTCACGTAACCATCGCCAGTAGCTTCGTAACATCTCGTAGTCTCAATTTGATATGGTCCTTCATCAATTGACTTAAGGATGTTAACCCTATTTTCCTTTCCTAAGCGATGACAATCGATTCTTTGTGACCAAGACTCATAGTCGGTTCTATCAAGCATGGGAGGACGAGTATCGATCCCCGCAACTTGCACATCGTCAAAGAACGGAAGACATGTTTAAATTCTACGGATTTTACAAATCTTTGATTTAACTGGAAATAGATTCTTTCACGGATTTTACAAAATCAAGAGAGAAACCGTAAAACTTATACACTTATGCTTAGACAAGAAGCTTAATGATAGTCTACGACTACGCCAGAGATTTTTAGGATAAAAGGCTTAAGTTTAAGCGTAAACCAAGACTTAGAAGTAAGAACCTTATGCGTAAGTTTTCTTTAGGCGTAAGACAAGTTTATGCGTAGAAGAAGCTTAGGCGTAAGGATTTTTACTCGTAAGCTTTATGCTTATGCGTAAAATTAGGGTTTTAACCAAAATCCTTTACACTTATTCCAGTGTAAAAGATATCCAAAGTCGAAGTATTTTCAGGCTTATCCAAGCAAGAAAACACTGATTAGACCAACAGATTTGAAGATCACTTGAAGAACACCTTACGCGTAAGATTAGGGTTTTCTTATGCGTAAGAAGTACAAAATATGCCAAACGCGATTTTTATGACCAAAACCGTTGAGAAAACCAGATTATAATGATGAAACAACCTTAAAAACACCAGAACAACAAGACTTGATGATCAAAACCACGTTTCACTCTTACGCGTAGACAAGTACACTCGTATCCAAACACGCTTAAAACCAAGAAAACACGTAAAGTTTGAACCTTTTGCAAGAAACCGAAATTTTAACACTCAATAACCCTTAACCCATAAGAATCTTGAATTTTAAGTGTAAAATTTAGTGCTTTAAGCTTACCCAAAACCTATACGCAACAACCATCGCAGATACATAACGCCACGCCAGAAAACCAAACCTTATCCCAAAAATAACTATCAAACCAAGAACATGAGAGATGGATGATCAAACCATGGCTCTTGATACCATTTGTAGCATCTTGGTTTGTCACAAACACATCATAAGCACAAAGTTATGCGTAGGAGATAAGGTTTAGAGAGAGAAGCTGGGAGAGGATGGGAAACTTAGTGCGACAAAGAAAATGTATTATGAAGCTCCAACCCTTTGCCTTGGAGGCAAAAGGTATTTATAGGGTACAAGCATAGACGCCTACTTTAGGTCATGGATCGTGCATACAGGGTAAAGACCCGTCTGTCCTCCACGGTGTTACTAAGTAATCTAATTACTATTATCGAATTACTACGACTACGAGCTTTCTAACGAGTATACATACTGAAAGCACCGACACTTTAAGAACCGGATTTACTAAATCCTAACACATATTACCTAAGCAAACACACAAGTAAATTAGTGGACATGGGAACATGCAAGCATACACACAATCAATTGAAGACATATTTAAATTAAGACTAAAATACACCGTTGGTCCCTAAACTTGTACCAAAGCATCACGATTGGGACAAAATCGGGCCTTTTCATCGCCACGATCCAAAACATGGCCTTTAAATGTTAAATTAGTCCTTTGACAAAGTCAAAGTCTGATTTTTGTTTTGTAGTCGAGGGTATTTTAGTCTATACACATTTATACTTTGATAACACATTTATATTTTAGCTTTTAATCTTTCATCCTTGTCATCATCTCCCCAAATCATTCATCTCCCCAACATTCATCATGGTCATCATCTCCCCTGCTGGTTCATTGTTGCAATACAGTTCATCACCAAGCACTTTATTTCACAACAATGATGATTATATCACCAAGCACTTTATTTCATAACAATGATTATATCATCAGTGAAGCCAAAACTTATGAATAGGCAGGGTGAATAAGTAGTTTGAATAACAGTTTAGGAGTTGCTTATTATGATTACTTGTATGATTTTGATTATTTTACTTAACCTAAAATACTAGAATTGCCAAACACTAAAACAGATTATTATCTCACTTTGCGTGACAACATAAGAAAATGTAAACACTATCTCGGTGCATTACCAGGGTTTAAATTCTTTAGAGGGTCTTTTTGTAGCATTATTGGTAAAGCAAAACTGTTTAGATTATCAGGTTATTCGGTAGTCAACTTATAAGTTTAGGAGTAGCTTATAAGAAAATTGGTTCTGATTATCAAAATGTTTAGGGTTCATACATGTAAATACTAGAATAATGAGCATTTGCCAAGCACTCAAAGTAACAATTGACTATCTTAAATCACGCCCCAAACACAATACCAACTACCCCTGCACTCGAATTATTTTCTCCCGGAATTGCGCTTATTGATTGTTGGCTCAAGGACTTGTTTGATCTTCGACGCCGAATTTATATATTGCTATCTAGTCCTTGACTTAGATGGTGTTTTTGAATGTGCTGATAACATGATTAGTTGACTTGATAATTAGCTGTTTTGTGGTGTTTGTCAAACTTGATTCTTCTTATAACCAAATTAGTTGGTGTACTGTTTGCTGCAACAAATTTAGTATTCAAGAGTAAATGTAAAACTATCTATGCATCCCAAATTTTTATGCCTGTAATCTGTATAGCAGCTAAATTATCTGATTCTGATTCTTGATAGTCATAATAATTCACTTTTTAGAAAATTTTCCGATAAGCTTTTAAGTTTCTTACTGAATTTTCCTATTTGATGTCTGATACGAAAGTGGGGTTGAGTAGGTGATGTGTCCAATGGAGCACCAAGTCCTGGTTCCTTCCCTCTAGACGTTACATTTTATCTTCATGGAAAACCCATTGAAGCTCATATAGTCATATTAAGTGCTCATTCACCTTACCTTAAAAAAAGTTCCAAACAGATTGGAAGACTCGTAAGGAGATAAAGTTTGCAAAGGAAAAACTATAATATCCCGCATTTTACAGCCTTATTCACTTCTTTTACTCCGATAGGCTTGAAATTGAAATTGATGACATGGAAGACCTTGCGAGAATATGCAAAGTTTGTAAATGTGAGTCATTACAAAGAATCATAGAAAAGAAGTGACACATCGAAATATGCGATTATAAATCATTACAAGATCTAGATAACTCCCAAAGACGCTTATATTTTACAAGGCGCTTTTGCTCGAGAAGGATCGCCTCTTCGCCGCTTTGTCATGTCTTCTTAAGATATCTCTCGATAATTCAATCAAGAGGAGAAATGTGATGATATTGTGCCACGAATAGGGGATTGAAACTAAGTGAGTTTGAGTTTGAAGATGATCCGCGATGTTTGTATTAAGGTTGATGATAAGATATTTTGTTGTCATCAAGTTATTTTGGCCTCAAGATCCGAATATTTTAAAACAAGATTATCACGTCCGGAGGATTTTCGTGAAGGAAAGGATGGTTTACCTGATTATAATCTCCTATCCTCAAGAACGTGGTCTCAAAGATGGAAGCTTTTGAGAAAATGATAGAGTACATGTAAGTGTATTCTCTTTCATAATTATCTTAAAGTGATGTTAAGAGTCTTGATTTACTACATAAGGTCACTTAGGAGTTAAGATCTTTGCCGCAAGTTTTGAAGCACATTTTTAGTTTAAGGGTGTTTGGATGCATGTAATGTGACATGACGTCAATAATCAATTTGAGTATTATGTATATTTGTGTAATCTTTGATTTCTTGGTAATATGATATATAGATTTGGTGCACGTTATTGATTAGGTATGCCATTTATTGATGAAATTGGCTTCACTGATGATATAATCATTGTTGTGAAATAAAGTGCTTGGTGATGAACTGTATTGCAACAATGAACCAGCAGGGGAGATGATGACCATGATGAATGTTGGGGAGATGATGATTTGGGGAGATGATGACAAGGATGAAAGATTAAGGACTAAAATATAAATGTGTTATCAAAGTATAAATATGTATGGACTAAAATACCCTCGACTACAAAACAAAAATCAGACTTTGACTTTGTCAAAGGACTAATTTAGCATTTAAAGGTCATGTTTTGGACCTGTGGCGATGAAAAAGCCCAGTTTTGTCCCACTGTGATGCTTTGGTACAAGTTTAGGGACCAACGGTGTATTTTAGTCTTAAATTAATGAAGTAAAACACTTATCTTGATGTAAGATAGGGTATGGAACCCTAAAATACTGTACAAGACAAACCTTGGTTCGGTTTAGGTTTTACCCACAAAACTACACTCAAAACTAAAAATTCGATTCTATATATAAGGTTACAACCGCGACGACATCACCCTTTGATTAGTGACGCACCGGGTCGCCGCCATTGGGGTTTTGTCTTGGCCACGTTATCGCTGTGACGGCGCCACCTTATATCCGTGACGCCGTTGCCTTGAGTCTCGACGCGTCTCGATCAAATCTAGGTCGCCCGAGCCGCGACGCCTACTCTTTTAAAACCCGATGCCGCCACTTGAAAATAAGCAATTTGGCACCGATCGTCACAAAGCTTGTTCTCGACGGAGTCATGTATAACCCGACGCCGTCCCCTTTCAATTCAAGCACTGAGTGTCTTGATTCTTGACTTTGGCCATTTTCATCGATATTCGCGCTTTTCGTCCGAATAAGTGTCATTCAAGCAATTTGCCTTCAAGAGACCTAAAAGTGAAAAGGAACGATACTAAGTAATAACGGATACAAAAGTGATCAATTAAGGGCTTAAACGACCCTCAAAAGGTACATTTTAAAACCTTATTAAATATCCCTACACTTGGCATTTGCTTGTCCTCAAACAAATGTGCTTTTAGCCAATTAATTTATAAGTTAGGGGTCATGAAGCATTAGTTTAGAACGATCCATAACATATATAAGCCCCGCAAAAGTCATTAAAAGCACAAAAATTACATACTAGCACCTCACATGGGAGGTTTGGATACTCACATCTCTCGGGTGTATATGAAATATAACAAGTTGGAAATGGAAGATAAACACTCATTAACCGTCCTAGTACATAGATTACCATAGGCTCGAGACTAGATCAAACCTCCATCGCTTTGGCGTGAAGCACCTAGAAAAGACTATCCAAGAGGTCTTTAAAAGGTCAGAACGTAAGGCTTACTATTAGGAAACAAAGGGTTTGGTGGGATAGGCGATTTAGTAGTGGCAAGTCAAAAATATTTATGTTACAAGCATGCGAAAATGGCGCTGCTCACCAAGACTGACACTCTAAACTCTAGATAACCTAAACAAACAAACATAAATTTAAATATAGATGTAGGATGTTAGCCCTCTTTTTTTTTTCAACACTCTATTTTTTTTTTTTTTTTTCTTTTTCAAATTTTTTTGTTTTTTTTTTTTTTTTTTTTGTTTTTTTTTTTTTTTGTTTTTTTTTCATACACTTTTACTCTACCATCCTCTACAATAACATCAAAATGATAGGGATTTATAGGCACATCCCTACACTTGAGTTTTTATTACTCTAACACTAATTTGACCCGAATTGAAAAGATCAAAACACTTGAAGTACATTATTACGCAAATAAAGGGAATTTGAATTTAACGTTCCCTTCCCGTCATTTCATAAAATTTAACTTTTCCCATGAGTCCCAATCCTCCCAAAACTGTGTAAAAGGATATGACTCGACTAAGCAACTTATGCAAGCAACAAGATAATTGAACTAAGGGTTTAGTGTGATAACAATAATGCACTAAAAGTGAGTGCATACTAGGTAGGCTAAGGCGATTTAGGTGTACATTTGGGGGTGGATTGTAAACAATGCTCTTCATTGATATTCCGAACAACCGAAATATCACGAGAACTGCGAAAAGGATAGGCTCTGAGAGGT
This sequence comes from Chrysanthemum lavandulifolium, assembly GCA_022545495.1. Taxonomy (NCBI): domain Eukaryota; kingdom Viridiplantae; phylum Streptophyta; class Magnoliopsida; order Asterales; family Asteraceae; genus Chrysanthemum; species Chrysanthemum lavandulifolium. Next base: position 251,299,718 of record CM040241.1, on the reverse strand, counting down.
TAACTAGGGGTATCGTGTACTAAAGATGAGTACAACTCAAGGGTGTGGGGGAATTACTCGACCGATGTGGAAGAAGTAATTATATTACAGGTATCAAACAAGTGGTTATCCTAATGTCTCTTATCATTTAGTTATTCCTAACTACACAAGTGTAGTCTTACTAGTGATCTCGAATGCATCACAAAACAAGATCTAGAATCTATTATACTACCGGGTCACACTCTAAGCATCAAAGATGAATGCTTTAATTCCTACAAATCTAAGGGCGATCCTCACATTTGGGTAGAATTTAAATGGTAAAGGGTTTTTGTGCTAGTCATATAATTTCCTATCCATGAGACGCTTTATTAAGACTAATGGCCCACCCTACATGTCATGAAAATTTTAAATTTGGTGCCAAATTACCCTAACCGATATTTCTCATGGTTTATTACACAAATGAAATTGACAAAGCAAATAGTCAAGGATAAACATAGTTTTAAAGTTTCGCTTTATTTTCCCTCCTCACATTTAAACCGAACATTGTCCCCAATGTTCCCGAAGTATCAAAGTTATGATAATAGAAGGTAATTAAAGACGAAAGAAACTAATACTCTCATGATTAGCTCGGTAGATCCGTATAAAGTGGTGGTTACATCTTTCTTCAAGAACGTTTAAGTTAAAGGCTCCTTCTCATCTTATGTATCTTCTTCTTGGTAAATTAAACCCCGCACACTTGAAGAAAATCAACGAAACCTTCACGTAAAATCGGCGGTAACAATATATATAAGACTCTACTAAACTAGGATATAATGCTTATGAATGGATGTTTACGATTTTCCGAAAATTAAGACCGAAAATTCCAAAATTTATAAGTAGCTCGAAAACGAGAAAAGTGATAAGTTGTTTTCGCTTCCTCCCGACGCCAGTTGCGATCCCGACGCCATCAGTTATCCCGATAGAAACCGGTCTCGATTTTTGGAAAAATTCGAAAATTTACATCTTTAGAACTGGAAAATTTCTCGCAAAACATCCATTATGACTCGATACAAGCATTTGACTCGAACAAACACACATGTATATCTTTTAATTAATTGTAATTCTCATCTTCACGTTTTTTTTTAAAACGTGTGTAATCCTCCCTACACTTATCCCTTATGTAAAATACCTTTATATGTAATTAAGACGAGGTTAAAGCCAAAATAAAACATTTTTACAAATTTAAACATGAGAATAAACAATCAATAAAAGATACACGACACACAAACAAGCAAACAATTAAGCATGGGTTGCCTCCCACGAAGCGCTTTTCTTTATTTATGAGTCTTGTAGCTAGACTCGAAGTCATGCCCTTACGTTGTCTCGTGCACGCTTACATGCCCATACCTAAGCAATTCCAATGCTCTCTCACTTTTCTTGTACTCATCTCCTAACGCGAGGCATTGTTTGTAATACCTCTTAGTTTTCTCATATGGGTACCTAAGTCCATTTTGCTTATCCCTTTCACTAAGCAATGGAATAGGAGTCATTCTATTACACACCTCAATATCCTTGTGTTTAAACCTAGGATGAGCACGTGGCATTTGGTAGACAAACTCTTCAACTTCATCAGAGAATGTAATTAGACCATCAATCATTCGTTCATTCAACCTAGTCATTCTCTTGAAAGGTTTTTGCCACACCCCCAAATTACCTGTTTTGCAGCGGAATTGAATACCTTGGGGAGGACTGTCATAGCATCAAAGTTACAGTTATATCGAACGACCTAAAGTGTCGTTTGGAAAACACATCGCTTAATTTATTAAAACAATCGAGTTTACAAAGTATTGGTCTCAAATGAAAATCAACTTGTGCGGAAATAAGTTTGTTACAAGCCAAACGATGTTTTAAAGTTTATAAAACCCAGTGAGACGCGTCGTCACCACGACTCTATGATATGTCCATATGCATGCCATGAAGTGAATGCCTTAGATACCGAGATAAAACATGCTAAAAGTGTCAACACAAAGGTTGAGTGAGTTCATAGAGTTTGTGTTGAAATGTAAAGCCTTTAAAGAACGCTCATGCAAATAAGACTAAGTTTTGGTCATATAGAATAGTTCACAAAGCAAAGGCATCAGAATCCACCCGCCCAAGTCCCGCCCATACAAAACTTGCAACCTGTGTGTTTACAACCCACTGCTAAAAATAGTATGTCAATCATGTATGCATGTATCATAGTAGTTAAAAGTATAAATGTCGCCACAAGGGTCTTCCAACATATAAATATTGGGATGTTTGTAAATTAATAGCCTTCCAACAACTTAATTTGGAGCCACTAATTCTTGTATGTTTGTAAATTAATAGCCTTCCAACAACTTAATTTGGAGCCACTAATTCTTGTATGTTTGTAAATTAATAGCCTTCCAACAACTTAATTTGGAGCCACTAATTCTTGTATGTTTGTTCCAAATATGCATATGAAATCAAGTATAACCCAATCAAGTATATAACGCAATCAAGTGTAAAGTATAAGTAATGTTGTTTGGAAAAGAGTCTAAACGTTTGGATAAATAAGCATATATCTCGCCCAAATAGTTTATAGGAATTTAAATGAGTAAAAGCGGTATGAACTCACAAGAATATGTAAGAGTTTAAAGTACTTGTGAAAGTAAATGAAAATAGTTTGAGCATGTATCTCCCAAAAGTTTGTAAACAATTAATCGAAAGTGGGGCTATGAAAACTCACCCGTATGATTGATATGCTAACAAAATGAAGTGCACTAAATGAGGCTCTAAACTATCCGCAACCTAAAATGAATGTCATGACTTGAGTTATGATATGTTGTTGTGAATGTGTGATACAATGTCGTGCATGCAACTCCATATGATATCCATACCACTTGTACGCTTTGGAAATAATGTTTATCGTCAAAATATGTTTATGACATTCATTATATTATAAAATACTTTACAAGTATTTACGTTAAAATGATATCCCACGATAGTCATTTAATGATTTATTGTGAAATTATAACTTTTCGTCGTAAAATAATGTCGTTGAAATTTTCATGAAAGTGACTAAAATGGCCTTGAAAAGTTAGTCGCAAAATGGTGCACGTCGAGTGTTAGAAAATGAACTCAACGGTTTTAGGAAGCTTGTATCATTATCTCAAAGTTTTAGTGTTTAAGTTTCCATCCTAGAGGTCTCGATCACCAAGAAAATATAGGTTAAGTATTGCACTTTAGTCCAAAATATAGTTTAAAGGATGGTTTTCGCAAAGATTGAGTGACTATATGTTATTCGTTACAACTCCGCTCAACAAACGGTTTAACATTTTGGAAAATATGCTAGGTGAACTTACTTTTACTAGAAGACATCACGTTATAAAAAGTTCTACATCATTGTTAAAAACGTCCGCCAACATAGTCCTTTAGTTGCCGTAGTATGTTTGTAATAAAGAATATACTCCCTCCGTCCCATATTTATAGTCCACATTTCCTTTTTGGGTTGTCCCAAATTAATTGTCCACTTTCCTTTTTAAGTAAAAACTAGAGAATATAGTGGAGGAATATTCTATTTAAGTGGTTGAAATTTAATATGGCCCCACTTTTATTAAACTTTGTGTTTTCTCTCTCATGACTATAATTTCGGGACGGAGAGAGTATTAATTTTGCTAATAGAATTAAGTTACGGCAACTTGGTTTATCTTGTGTAATTTAATCGTTACAAGTCCGTTTTTTACGTTTTCTACATCCTTAGATTTGTGTCAAAGTATACTAATATATTTTTGATAAGTCGACACAATTTATAAAGCTTAAGACTCATTTTGACTCGTAAGGAGTGACATTTTCATGCCGAAATTTCGAAATTAATAGTTTTCCTCACAAACTTGAAAAATTCATAACTTCTTCGTTATAGTCTGCTTTAATCCGCTCAAGCGCCACGCTGCTTTTAAAGTGTATTTTCTAAATATCTAGCCCAAAATATTTATCTACTTTGGATTTTCCCAGAATTAAAAATACGGACAGACCTTATTTTATACGTGTTTAAATGAGTTTTTCTCGCCAAATCTATTCTAACCCATTCAAAACAACTCCTGAGCTATTCTAATCCTACCATACACCTTATTAGGGTGTCATGGTTTCCTAGACATCACCAAAAATAATATATAACAAGGAATAATTATAGGATGGATTATATATATTCATAACTCTTGAAAATCATTGAAAAAGTGGTACAACATCATATGACTTGCATGTTTTTGCTCAAATATGATGAAATGAATATGAAATGAATATGTAAGATGAAAAATAAACATGAGATGCTTACAAGACTACTTGATGAGGTTTAAAGATCAAAGGTTTCCTAATCACCCAAGGTTTTTATTGCAAAACCTTCAACAAAGAGTGATACTAGTGTGATAAAAGCTTGTCTTGAAAATTTGGATGAAACCTTCTTGGTCCTTGGTGATTGCCGGTTTCAATAGAGAAGAGAGGAAAGCAAAATTGTGTTTTCACCTTGGATAATATCTTGAGTGTGTTTAGTTAATGGCATAAGACTTTTAGAAGAGAATTTTAGGCAAGTCACCAGTGACTCACCATATATGTCTACATATATGTAAAGGAAAAGAGTGGTGCACTTATTTGCTAATTAAATGTATAAGTGTAATAATATGTAAGTTACTTGAAGACTTGTGGTAAATTGTGTACCCATTTGAATAGTTAAGGTAGCGTTAGATATAATTAAATTTTCACGGGTCAAGATAAAATGTATTGAGGTCATAAAAATTATAAAAATACATTTCTTGAAAGATTTGAGTGAATAAATATTTATCGGGTTGAATTTTAAGAAAACCGTCGTAATTTATATAAACATAACAATTTATATACGAAATAAATTTAAAACACCGGGTAAACTAATAATAATATTTTTATAGACTTAACATGAGTATAAAATATATTGTGATTAATTTTGGAAGTATCGTATCAATTGTTCAAAATAATGTTTACGCGATAACGCTTATTTAATATGAAATTATGCTTAATGTGAAATGCAAAACTATGCATGAGCTAATATGATGAATGTAGAGTTTAAGAAATAATCAAAATTGAGAATTGTGACATTCTTCCCATGTCGAGGAATCACGCCCTCGTGATTCAATCGATGATACTATGGTTCGAACCTCGACAAGGGTTCTAGAAGTTTATGCTTGTGTATGGTCTATATGATTATGTCAATGCTCATGCATATGAGTTACTCGTCCAACAAGGTACGCCCCGCGCTTATCGTGAGCAATTCCGTCCCAAATACATGCTTTCTTATGATTAGGCTCGATGAGACAAGTTTCCCATTCTCAAGCAAAATTTTTAAAAGACTTTTGGTAACCGATTTTACTTAATCCCACAACTTCATCAAACAAGAACTGCCATACGATTAGGCTAAATCGGTTTAGTAACGACTTGTTTCTAGCTCGATCTTTGCAACTCATCAAACAAGAACTGCCGCTCGGATCAAACCGGAAACAAGTGGTTTGAAGAAAATCTTTGAAAATTTGGCTTGATTACGGAATTGCTTACACATATGAGACTACTACTCCCTTCATTGCATGATTCTTCCTTAATTAGACATAGGTGATCGTGCTATGTATAATTTAGAGTAACTATGCAATGCTTGGACCAATCGACTCATATGATGTTTGGTGTTGAGTCATAAGTCCGCATGTATAAAGAATGTGCACTTATAATGATATGATGAGATGCTATGATGATGCGGTTATAGTCTAGGTCAATGATGCAACCTAGTTCTCTATAACCGATGCTCGATACCAATCATCACACCCCAAATTACCCGCTTTGCAATGAATTGAATACCTTGGGAGGACCATCATAGCATCAAAGTTACAGTTATATCGAACGACCTAAAGTGTCGCTTTGGAAAACACATCGCTTAATTTATTAAAACAATCGAGTTTACAAAGTATTGGTCTCAAATGAAAATCAACTTGTGCGGAAATAAGTTTGTTACAAGCCAAACGATGTTTTAAAGTTTATAAAACCCATGAGACGCGTCGTCACCACTTACTCTATGATATGTCCATATGCATGCCATGAAGTGAATGCCTTAGATACCGAGATAAAACATGCTAAAAGTGTCAACACAAAGGTTGAGTGAGTTCATAGAGTTTGTGTTGAAATGTAAAACCTTTAAAGAACGCTCATGCAACAAAGACTAAGTTTTGGTCATATAGAATAGTTCACAAAGCAAGGCATCAGAATCCACTCGCCCAAGTCCCGCCCATACAAAACTTGCAACCCGTGTATTTACAACCCATCGCTAAAAATAGTATGTCAATCATGTATGCATGTATCATAGTAGTTAAAAGTATAAATGTCACCACAAGGGTCTTCCAACATATAAATATTGGGATGTTTGTAAATTAATAGCCTTCCAACAACTTAATTTGGAGCCACTAATTCTTGTATGTTTGTAAATTAATAGCCTTCCAACAACTTAATTTGGAGCCACTAATTCTTGTATGTTTGTAAATTAATAGCCTTCCAACAACTTAATTTGGAGCCACTAATTCTTGTATGTTTGTTCCAAATATGCATATGAAATCAAGTATAACCCAATCAAGTATATAACGCAATCAAGTGTAAAGTATAAGTAATGTTGTTTGGCAAAAGTCTAAACGTTTGGATAAATAAGCATATATCTCGCCCCAAATAGTTTATAGGAATTTAAATGAGTAAAAGCGGGGTATGAACTCACAGTAATATGTAAGAGTTTAAAGTACTTGTGAAAGTAAATGAAAATAGTTCGAGCATGTATCTCCCCAAAAGTTTGTAAACAATTAATCGAAAGTGGGGCTATGAAAACTCACCGGTATGATTGATATGCTAACAAAATGAAGTGCACTAAATGAGGCTCGAAACTATCCGCGACCTAAAATGAATGTCATGACTTGAGTTATGATATGTTGTTGTGAATGTGTGATACAATGTCGTGCATGCAACTCCATATGATATCCATACCACTTGTACGTTTTGGAAATAATGTTTATCGTCAAAATATGTTTATGACATTCCGTCATATTATAAAATACTTTACAAGTATTTACGTTAAAATGATATCCCACGATAGTCATTTAATGATTTATTGTGAAATTATAACTTTTCGTCGTAAAATAATGTCGTTGAAATTTTCATGAAAGTGACTAAAATGGCCTTGAAAAGTTAGTCGCAAAATGGTGCACGTCGAGTGTTAGGAAATGAACTCAACGGTTTTAGGAAGCTTGTATCATTATCTCAAAGTTTTAGTGTTTAAGTTTCCATCCTAGAGGTCTCGATCACCAAGAAAAATATAGGTTAAGTATTGCACTTTAGTCCAAAAATATAGTTTAAAGGATGGTTTTCGGCAAAGTTTGAGTGACTATATGTTATTCGTTACAACTCCGCTCAACAAACGGTTTAACATTTTGGAAAATATGCTAGGTGAACTTACTTTTACTCGAAGACATCACGTTATAAAAAGTTCTACATCATTGTTAAAAACGTCCGCCAACATAGTCCTTTAGTTGCCGTAGTATGTTTGTAATAAAGAATATATTAATTTTGCTAATAGAATTAAGTTACGGCAACTTGGTTTATCTTGTGTAATTTAATCGTTACAAGTCCGTTTTTTACGTTTTCTACATCCTTAGATTTGTGTCAAAGTATACTAATATATTTTTGATAAGTCGACACAATTTATAAAGCTTAAGACTCATTTTGACTCGTAAGGAGTGACATTTTCATGTTGAAATTTCAAATTAATAGTTTTCCTCACAAACTTGAAAATTCATAACTTCTTCGTTATAGCTCCGTTTTAATCCGTTCAAGCGGCCACGTTTTCGTTTTAAAGTGTATTTTCTAAATATCTAGCCCAAAAATATTTATCTACTTTCGGATTTTCCCAGAATTAAAAATACGGACAGACCTTATTTTATACGTGTCGAAATGAGTTTTTCTCGCGCCAAATCTATTCTAACCCATTCAAAACAACTCCGGAGCTATTCTAATCCTACCATACACCTTATTAGGGTGTCATGGTTTCCTAGACATCACCAAAAATAATATATAACAAGGAATAATTATAGGATGGATTATATATATTCATAACTCTTGAAAATCATTGAAAAAGTGGTACAACATCATATGACTTGCATGTTTTTGCTCAAATATGATGAAATGAATATGAAATGAATATGTAAGATGAAAAATAAACATGAGATGCTTACAAGACTACTTGATGAGGTTTAAAGATCAAAGGTTTCCTAATCACCCAAGGTTTTTATTGCAAAACCTTCAACAAAGAGTGATACTAGTGTGATAAAAGCTTGTCTTGAAAATTTGGATGAAACCTTCTTGGTCCTTGGTGATTGCCGGTTTCAATAGAGAAGAGAGGAAAGCAAAATTGTGTTTTTCACCTTGGATAATATCTTGAGTGTGTTTAGTTAATGGCATAAGACTTTTAGAAGAGAATTTTAGGCAAGTCACCAAGTGACTCACCATATATGTCGACACATATATGTAAAGGAAAAGAGTGGTGCATTTATTTGCTAATTAAATGTATAAGTGTAATAATATGTAAGTTACTTGAAGACTTGTGGTAAATTGTGTACCCATTTGAATACTTAAGGTAGCGTTAGATAGAATTAAATTTTCACGGGTCAAGATAAAATGTATTGAGGTCATAAAAATTATAAAAAATACATTTCTTGAAAGATTTGAGTGAATAAATATTTATCGGGTTGAATTTTAAGAAAACCGTCGTAATTTATATAAACATAACAATTTATATACGAAATAAATTTAAAACACCGGTAAACTAATAATAATATTTTATAGACTTAATATGAGTATAAAATATATTGTGATTAATTTTGGAAGTATCGTATCAATTGTTCAAAATAATGTTTACGCGATAACGTTTATTTAATATGAAATTATGCGTTTAATGTGAAATGCAAAACTATGCATGAGCTAATATGATGAATGTAGAGTTTAAGAAATGACCAAAAATTGAGAATTGTGACAGTTTTCCAAAAATTACTTGACTGAGGTCCTTATCAATAAATTCTCCTAAGTTTTCTAAGACCATGAATTAAACCAAATAAGCAAAACTTCCAACAAACACATGCAAATGAGTGACTGCTTCAACAACATTGTTCCCTTGATAAGTTAACTCATTAACCTTAATTTTATTGTATAGGTTCCTTGAGATTAAGTTTAAAGGCGAGAACGAATTCAAGTAAGCATCGAATCCTTCTAATCCTATTTTGCAAGGGAATTGTATGTTAAAGGGACTATCTTTCTCAATTCTACACCTAGGGTCAAAACATTGGGAGGGGTCTTCCTCCATTTCAAAACTAACTTCATCCATGACCTCCCTGTTGTCAAGTGCTTCACCATGATCAAACTCCTCATCGGAATCTGAGTCATAGAAAGGACTTTTTTGTTGCCAATTAATCTCATTATGCCCTAGGTGATTTCCAAGTGGTGAACGGGTGAAGGGTTTGTGGGATCATGTTCTCAATTTCGAGATCGGGAGGAGGATTGGGGCGGTAGTGTGAAGAATCTTCTACGGAAGACACGATCATGGTGAGTGATAGGTTTTACGAACAAAGATCAAGAAGAAGGGGATAGACTACGAGGAAGTTAAAAACTTACTTGATAGGAATCAAGCAAGGAAACCTAAACGAGGTGGAATCTTAACTAGCGATTCTATTCTCCGCACAAGCGCCTAAAACTTGATACGCTTACACAAAGACGTCGGGGTCAAAGGAACTTCTTTTCGTTGAGCAAGTTTTTCAACACCCTAGCAAAGTGAACCTAATTGTTGTAGTGTAGTATTAGGGTAAGCCACGAGAATTGATATCGTTCTCTAGGGGAATAGGAATGCTAGTGAGAAGTTACTACGCTAAGGTTGGGGTTGAGGAAGATTATTTTTTATCTTTTTTATATTTTTTAGAAAATGGAAATTACGAATCTCGGGGTATTGGATTTGGGGGTTGGTATTTCTACCGATTACTCTATTTATCTAATTATCTAAGCTAAGGTGAATGTACTCTATGTCTATTGTTGTGTGCTCGTATGATGATTAAAAAATGTATTTGCATAGGCTTTATTACTCCCTAGTTATCTCCTATTGATGATTGAATTGTCACGTCCTTATTCTTAATTGCGTTGTGTCTCTAAGGTCGTAGGGTATGCGTTTATCCCTAACTCTTTGAAGCTACCAAAGGTTAATGACTACAAAATCTCTAGGATTTATAAACTTAACACTAAGGTATTCTTTGGATGTATAGCCTACAATTACTCTTGATGATTATAAACTAAGGTTCAACAAAGATTAATCAAGCATTAACAACACAACGAATGACCTATCGCAATACTAGGTCAATCACAACTAAGATAAGAGACAACCAATCAATATTCAATAACTAAGTTTCATATTACCTAAGCAAACACACAAGTAAATTAGCCGGACATGGGGAACATGCAAGCATACACACAATCAATTGAAGACATAATTAAATTAATGAAGTAAAACACTTATCTTGATGTAAGATAGGTATGGAACCCTAAAATACAGTACAAGACGACCTTGGTTCGGTTTAGATTTTACTCCACAAAACTACACCAAAACTAAAAATTCGGATTCTATATATAAGGTTACAAACCGCGACGGTGTCACCTTTGATTAGTGACGCCGCCGGTCGCCGTTATTAGGGTTTTGTCTTGGCCACGTTATCGTTGTGACGATGTCACCTTATGTCCGTGACGCCATTTCCTTGAGTCTCTGACGCCGTCTGGATCAAATCTAGGCCGTCTGAGCTGCGACGCCCTACTCTTTTGAAACCTGATGCCGTCACTTGAAAATAACCAATTTGGCTACTGTATCGTCACAAAGCTTGTTTTGACGGCGTCACAGGTATAGCCCGACACCGTCCCCCTGTCAATTAAGCAGCTTGAATGTCTTGATTCTTGACTTTGGCCATTTTCATCGTATATTCGCGCCTTTTCGTCCGAATAAGTGTCATTCCAACAATTTGCCTTCAAGAGACCTAAAAAGTGAAAAGGAATGATATTAAGTAATAACGGATACAAAAGTGATCAATTAAGGGCTTAAACGACCCCTCAAAAGGTACATTTTAAAACCTTATCAAAGCCTCATTTCAAAGATCCTCATTCCAACAATAACACATAGTGTTCCTTGTTTCTCTCTCTCTACTAGTTTTTGAGAAGTATTAGAGAGTGTATAATATCTCCTAATACAAGATATATAACTATTAGTGTTTATCCTTGTAATTAGGAACATATATTTCTACATAGTGAAACGATCTTTCCGTGTCTCTAGTTTTACCCTATTGGGGTTTTCCACGAAAATCCGTGTGTCAACTTTTATTAGTATTTTCTTATTTTAAGTGTTGGTTTGCTTCAATCCGTATCACTTTTCTCAACAAGTGGTATCGAGCTAAGGTCGAGTGTGTATAATTATCTATCATATGCTCGTGGTTACCACTAATTAGTGGACCCTCTAAATCAAAAGATAAGTAAGATTATACTCACTCGTAGGTGTTCACATTATTATTAACAAATAATAGTATTGTCAAAAGTAGATTTTGATTGTAGCAATTATGCGAAATTTGAAATCAAAAATTCAATGAGAATAATTTCTCGTTGAAATTAAAGATGAAGGTTATCCTTAGAAAGGATAGATGTTTAGCGGCAATTGATGAAAGTGTTAATTGATATATTTAGCATAAGATTTCATTAATTCAACTTTATTAATGATAAGGTATTTATAGAGTACAAATAATTGATCATGATAAAACCCTAATGGATTACAAGCTCACAAACCGGGCTTGGGCTAAATATCTATCTAATACTCTCCAGCTCGAGCAACAAAATCGCGAAGCTCGAATCAAGTAACGAATTTGTTGACCCAACAAAGAAGCAAGCGATATATGAGTATTGGAGATCTTAAAACGGAAACAATTCTTCACCATTGATGTGCTTTAGGACATCAAAATTCTTGAAGAAGTAACGGCAAGCAACATATTGAAGAAGTATCACTAATGGTCGAGCGTTAGTCAACTTTTTTCGTGAAGAATAGCTTTCAAATAAAAACCATACACTATTAAACAAACGACAAATACAATCAACATGGCTCATAACAGTAAATTCCAAATTAATTCAACCACCCCATTACAGACAACCAAAATCAATATGTAACCTATGGCAAACAACGGGCAAACAACCAAATGATTTTTTTTGGTTATTTAAATAAGAATTGTTTAATAATGAAGGAAGAGGAATGATCTGCATGTGCCTTTAGATAAAGATGAACACGACTATCGTGTTTGAAAGAAGAGGATAAGAGGAGAAAATGAAGGAAGAGGATGATCTCGCATGTGCCTTTATGACGGTATATGATGAGAGGAGTCAGAGCAAAGAAAGGTTATGATGGTAGAAAAGATGCGAAGGGTTGAAGGTTATGAGGAGTCAGAGTATCATTTGTCATTGTAACAAAAGTGTGGAATCCCAAACTATGGATCGATTCTATAGCTTGTAAAGAGTATGTTGCTTTGGATAAATCCAAGACAACAATGGTAGAAACTTTGTTAATGCTAAAGAGTATGCGAAATCTACTAAATCTATTTCAATGAAACAGTAATATGAATAAACAACATTATCACCAAAAGCTCCAATATTTTTAATGTTAATAATATGAGTACTCTTACTAGTAATAAGGTTTACAACCTTTAAGCTATGAATAACAAAAGTAATCTGATGTATTAAACACATAACCTAGGATCTCCTTTTATACACCAAGGATTCCTTTATTAGATAACTACATATCTTCTATATTGTTACAAAATATACGTATCTTCTAAATACATAAGATGTATACTAAATATCTTGATATATATCTCTTCACCGCCTTTTATCCAATGGCGCCTTTATCTTCATTAGCGATAAACTCCTTCTAGCAGACTTAAGTTAGTAATCGGCAAGACTACCTTTGCTCTAGCAAGATTAACTTAATTAGTCTTGGCGCTATAATCTCGACCAATATTAACTCGACTTGACAATACTAAGTGTTGAAACTTTAGTTCCCAACAATCCTCCCTAAACTTGTGATTTACCTCCAAATTACAAGTTTCTTAAATCATACCTTGTCTTTTGAGAGGATTCTTCCAAACACTTATCTTCTAGGTCCATCTCTTTGAATGAAGATCTTTTCAAGAGTTCCCTTGTCATCTCATTGTCTTCTTCCACTAACAACTTTAAAGATAACATTAGTAAAAGAGTTCCTGGTGACAAAGGATACTCCTTTTTTCACTAGCATGAAGATATCAGTCCCATTCCTGGTATACACATGATGTACTGCACATATTCATACAACCTCCATGTAAATTCTTCAACACTAGTCTTAAATTTCCATAACTCATCATCTTCATCTAGTTCAAACATCCTCTCCAATTCAACCTATAACTCTATTTCCTTATCATATGTAGGTTGTGCTGAATTGAATCTTTCCTTCATTAGGCTCTACAGCTTCACCAAGTCTTCTCTGTCAAAATCCTTTCGCATTTCATCAAAGAATAGACATACCTCTGTATGATCTCCAACCCTAATGATATTATCGTATTTTCTTGTACCCTCAGTTTAGATCTTCCAGTCAATGATTGGATACTTTGTCTGCCAGGCTTCAACATTCATACCTTGATCTGGAACTAGGATAATCAGTTGTTGTAGCTCTTCATGTGACATATCATCTTCTTCCTCTTGTTCTCAGCTGTCTTTTGTTACTTTAAACTCTTAGAAGATTCTAAATTTTCTCCAAATCTTTTGGAACTTCCTTCAGTCTGCTCTGTCATTTGTGTAGACTCTTGTTCTTTTGCCTTCTCAATACTCACAATCCTTCCACCTCTGACAACTATATTTTCAGAACCCATGGGAACAAACCTGTTTATCTTACTTTGCACCTTGTCAAATTCAGCCTTGATTTCCTCAAAAGTGTGCTTCCTCATATTATGAATTTGATATCCTCCCATATTCTTCAAGTAGTGACACATGTGGATCTTTTGTTCAGTCTTTATAGGTGGCTTCTTCATTCTTTCTATCATCCTCTTATGAGCAAAGAATTTTCTTCTATCTTCTATAAGCTCCTTAAGATATCTAGACCTTTCTTCAATAGTGAGTTGAGCCTGTTCTTCTTCAAGTATCCTTTGAGCATAAAGTTCATAAGTAGCAATTCTTACTTGAATATCCTCCCAAGATTCCCATTGAGCATCAACAGTTTGGTTTCTTGCTGCAACCTTTTCTTTCTTAAGTCTTTTTTTTTGCATTAGCCTTTTCCTTTTCTTTCCTAACTTCTTCATCAAGTTTCTCCTGCAATAGTAAAGCTGCTTCTCTGTCCATTCTTTCTTGCTCTTCTTTAGACATCTTCTTCTGTTTAGGCTTTTCAACTAGAATCCCTTTTCCTTTATCTGTAGAAGATCTTCTTGAGTAAAGAATAGCAGGTTTACTTGCGACAACTGGTTCTCTAATCACAATCCATTTCTCCTTAGGCCTAGCAGTCATCAACTTTGTAGACCTAGAACAACATGTGTAACTGCTTCTTCATCTTCAAATGGCTCTTCAACTGTTGTTGTGACTGTAACAACTTCAGTTGTAACCAATTTTTCAATAGTAGCAGCAACCTTAAGAATTGGATCAAGAACACCAATTAAGACACCAACAGGCAGAATTGTTGCACTGACAGTACGAACTAGAACAATAACAGTAATACCAATACTACAACACTTAGTACTACTAGTACAAACAGCAGCAGTACGAACTTCTTGAGAGCTGGCAGTATCTTCAATGTTAACCTCCTAACTTGTACCAATGTTAACTTTCTCTTCCTCTTCTGTACCACCCATATCCATATCCATATCCACCCAATCATCATTCCCAGTTGTAGTAATATGTTTCTCTGCACCAAAACCTGCTCCAACACACATATCAATCCCAAGCCTCCCTTGAACCTTTGCATCATGTTGTACCAAGGAAGTAGCAGGGTCTTGATCTATTGCAACTATCATCCTCCCCTGTTTAGAAGGATTCTCTAAATCTTCTTCATCAGACACAACAATCTTTGTTCTCCTCCTAACTTTCTGTGTCTTAGCTGCATTCTTTAATTTATTCACCCTTAGAATCAGCTTGGTGTAAGCAGTACCATATAACTGTTTGGTCTGCTTCAGATCTGTCTCCAATCTGGTGACTCTTTGAGACAGTTGGGTACAAACATGCATCAATTCTTTAAGTTCAATATTGCCCTCACCACTTCCAAGTATTTTACCTCTTGGGAGAGGTGGATCACTGGCATGTTAGATACCCTCTCAGACCTAGTCTGAGCATGAATATCCCCCATAGTATCCATGTGCGTGGGACCACCTTCTGAGCTATCCCTTGAAGAACTAGGCATAGTTGGTGTTGGCATAGGTTGGGTCTTATTTATGTTATTATTGTCCTTCCCTGCATCTAAGCTATTCCCATTCTATCCCCTACATCCTCTGGGATAGGCTCATCTATAACATTGGTCTGAGGATGAGATCTAGACTGAGCAACCTCAGATTCCTGTATGTTCCTTCGTCTATATGTTTGTGAAATAGGTGGTGGTGAAGATGATGAAGTACTGGTGGGTGTGTGATGGGACTCATCTGGGCTTGTTGATCCTTCACCCTGAACAAGCATGGAAGCAAATAAAGGTCTATCTACTCTAGTAAAACCCTTACCAACCCTTTTCATATTACTAAAAACTTTTGAGTTAGGGTAGGAGCAGGATAAAGTTTTTTGTGAGATCAAGTAGATTTTCGCTTTTGTTCAAAATGAGTTGCGTAAATCTTGGATACGCCAAAATTTGCTTTTACTATCCATATTTTTCACCATACCATCAAAAATTAATTTAGAAAATTTAAACATCCTGTTAGTAGCTAAGCAAATTATAGCAGTTGCTATATTGCTAGAAAATTGTTCCCAAGATGTTTTCTTTGGACTTAAACTGTGTAGGATGGTATGAATGAGAAACTTCCATTGAGGGGAAAAGTGTCCTTTTTGAAAATTTAAAGTACCATCTAACACATACCCTATCAAGGAGAGTTGTTCAAAAATTTTAGTGGTAGGCAAAGAACTAAGACCCTTATCATCTACTAACTTGAGATGTCTCATAGTAGATGACTCAGTAATAGTTATGATTTTGCCATCAACTGTTGCAATTAACTCTACTTCTCCATTATCAACTGTTTTGGAAGTAGCAATTTTCCAAAACTTTTTGATTTGAGAAGCATAGATAGTGGGATATATAGCAAGTGCATACCTTATTATACTGTTATTGAGAACATCCACTATCCGATGAAAGTCATCGCCACCGTGACTTCTCTAAGTATGCGACCATGTTATGTTTGTCAACGAATTCCAAAATCGCCATTGGTAATTCAGAAAAGTTTGATTAAAGGTGGGTTATTATCGTTTATGAGAATGAGTGTGTTTGGTAACCGCAATTAAGATTTTATAAAGATCACTTAGGGTTTCAATTGGACCGACTTAATGAAGTTTTACTAAAATTATGATTTATCCAATTTTAGGAAACCTTTATGCGAAGTAACTGGTGGTTATCTCTCAACGGTTATATTAATTAATGGAAAACTGTTTTTACCAAACAACACTAACGGTTATGTAGCAGTACTAATACTAACTTTAGCTTAACAGTATTAACTGTAAGCCTAGTAGTACTAACTTGACCCATTAATATTAACTTTTACCCAGCATTGTTAACCCATATATTTCCAAACAAACATTGCACCCAAAATTTTATGAAGGGATTAAGTGTAAAGAAAGACACTTAATCAATTTCGGTCGCATTTGACCTCCGGTCATGTGAGAACCAATGTTTCGAGATAAAATCGCTTGTGATCGATAGACTCATGAGAAGAGCCTTCTTGATGTGGTTTCCAACTCGTGGCGGTGTTACCTATAATACAAATGTATTAGATTCACTTTTGCTCGATTTTCTATACCGGATGTCCATAGACTAATACACTATCCAAAGATAGAGTGGTAAAGAATGAGTTAGTTCGCTTACTATCTGACTAACTAAAACCATCAATTCATGTTCAGTCTATATCCAAATGTTGTATAAGGCTTAGCTCTTCCCCCAAAGGTAACATATCCTCCATCAAATGCAATAAAATTTGAGAGATATGACATGTTTCCTGTCATATACCTAGAGCATCCACTATCAACATATCCTTGATCAGCATTTGGTGGATGTTCCTACACATCCAAATACGGAAATTAGTTTCCTTTGGGGACCCAAGCCATTACTGACTTGGATCTGCCTCGTGCATCAATGTAATCATGTCGCTTTAAAATAATTGATGCACTATCGAATTTGGTAGGTCTCCAAATCCAACATGCTGAGTCCTTAACAGCATTTGGTTGATTTACCCTGACAACATCTTTTATTTGGCCTAGCAATAATAAATCTTGGCATGGCAGTATTAAAATTTCTTATAACAGTATTAAATTTTTGATAAAAGTTTTATAAAGTTGATGTTGTTTGCCTTTGAAGATAATTGATGGTGCTGGTTTAGAAAAGTGTGACATTGGTCTAGCACCATAAATTGTTGGTTTGGGTGAGCAATATTAACAAGCCTAGCATTGTTAAGTGGTTTTAGGCCGCCATAAGAACCGCTCAGGGTCATGTGTCCGAAAGAGCTAGGGTGAGCTGTTTAGCAAAATAATGGTCATTCACCCTTGTATCATTATTCCCATATACCACCCTTTCCTTTTGATGGTACTTGCAGTCAACCTGCAAATGCTTAAAGCAATCACAAATAAAGCAAGATTTATTAAACATAACAAAATCACTTCCTAGTTGTTAGGAACTCTGATTGTTCCAGTTCCTCTGATTTCCCCTTGGACTTTGTGATCTATACATCTCAACATATTTAACTGTTTTCCAAACAGTTTTTTCTTGTTTAGGTTTATTAGGAAAAATAGTTTTCTTTTCAGCCTCAACATTTGAAGATTCCATCACCAATGATGTATCAGAAGAATCCTTAACCTCATTAGGAACATCTTCACTAACATTCTCACTAGGTTTAGGTCCCTAGTGTTTAATTCCAGGTTCCTTAAACTCTTCTATACCTGTTTTTGACAAATCAACTTTAGGAGGTGCAAACAACCGTGTAGGGGTGGTGCAACTTTATTGTATCCTAAACCCTGTTTAGATCTAACGAGCTGAGACTCTATGATCTTATGAGAACTTTTAGATGCAAATTCATATTTCTCTATATTAGCTTTAATGCTATCTTTTTTTAGCTTAACCTTTTCTAGCTCATTTTAAGCATATTAATCTTAGAATCCTTATATGTCATATCTCTTTTAAGCACAACAATTTGCTCATAGAAAGCTACCTCATTCTTTTTGTAGAAAACAAGTTGCTCTTATATAGATGCTAATCCCCTTTTATAATTAGCCAGATTAAACTTAGATTTGTTAAGTTCTACTCTTAAGTTATCATGCTGAGTTTTAAGTGTTTCATAGTTTTTCAGACAGGTTTTTGTATAGGTTTTATCATTATATACCTCCGAATCTGAAAAAGCCATGAGGTCATGTTTGTAGGAGCTTCCTCTTCAGCCATAAAGCTCCAATCAAATCCAGGACCATCTATAGCTACCATAGCTATGGAAGAAGTATCTTTCACATTCACTGTTCTTCTGGTGCTTTCCTAAGTCCTGCTCCTTCCATCCTGATTTCTAGGCCCTCTACACTCTCTTGCAAAGTGTCCCAACTTATGACAGTTTCTACCTTTGATTTATCAAAACCAGTCGTGTCATTCCCATTAATGGTAATCTTCTTACCAGTCTTCTGAAAGAACCTCTTAGCCCTCATGCTTAGCAATGCCAATTTCCACTTCAAATCCATTCATCCTCGTGAATTTGCTCAAGGTCTACATGAACAAGCTGAGACCCATTAGATTGATTTGCCAAGAAAGAATAGATAGTGGCATCACTTAAGCTAGAAATACTAGCTTCAGTACTAAATTTAGTAATAGTAGTACTAACTCCAACAGCAGTATTAACCTCATTTGTATTGCTTTTGCTAGGGGTAGCCACAAACGTCATGTTTTGAGAGCCCGAATTTGAACTTGAGGTTGCAGTCTTCTTCACCTCTTGCTCAACATTTTTGAAATTGTTGCATAGATTATCAAGGCTCATTGTGTCTATGTCAGATTTGTTCCTCTAGACTACCACATGAGTATTCCACTCAGCAGGAAAACTTCTCAAAAACTTTGAATTCAGATATTCATGTGAAATGTCGACACCTAAAACAGCTAATTGACTGACAATTTTCTGAAGCTTGTTATAAATAGAATCAAGAAATTACGAACTTGGAGCATTGAAATTTTCAAACATCCGCTTGGAGGGTCTTCAGGTCTTCTTAGTGGCTTCATTACCACCGAATCGACTTGAATTGCTTCAAACAAGGTCTTTGCATCCTTGTCTTGATTGAAAGTCATCGATAATCATTAGGAAGTGCCATCGGTAGCATGATCCTATCCTTCACGCCATTCTTCTTCTTTGTCCTTTCTTCTGCAGTCACATGACCTGGTATTATTACAGTTATGACACATTTAACTGTATTAGATGTGGTACGGTGTGAATGAGTTTCCATTCTCTATGATGTCCCATAGAGCACAATCTTGAACCTGGAAGTATTGCTCAATCCAGATCCTCCACATCTCATAGTCACCTTGCTTGAGAATAGGTAACTTTGTTGTAGTTGTTGTTTAAGCAGTCTCAAGATCCATGTCTTCTTACTGAGCTTACAATGATTCTTCTAAACCAAAGTTTCAGAAACATAAGGTCTGATACCACTTGTGGAATCCCAAACTATGGATCGATTCTATAGCTTGTTAAGTGTATGTTGCTTTGGATAAATCCAAGACAACAATGGTAGAAACTTTGTTAATGCTAAAGAGTATTTGAAATCTACTCAATAACACTTTAGAAGTATTTCAATGAAACATTAATATGAATGAACAACAGTATCACCAAAAGCTCCAATATTATTAAGGTTAATAATACGAGTACTCTTACTAGTACTAGGGTTTACAACCTTTAAGCTATGAATAACAAACGTAATCTAATGTACTAAAGACATAACCTAGGATCTCCTTTTATACACGAAGGAGTCCTTTACAAGATAACTACATATCTTCTATATTGTTACAAAATATACGTATCTTCTAAATACATAAGATATATACTAAAATATCTTGATACATATCTCTTCACATGCTTTTATCCAATGGCAGTCTTTATCTTCATCAACAGTATAAACTCCTTCTAGCAGACTTAAGTTAGTACTGGCAGTACTAACTTAGTACTGGCAGTTATAATCTCGACCATTATTAACTCTGACTTGACAGTACTAAGTGTTGAAACTTTAGTTCCCAACAGAAAGTAGGGTTTTATTTTGGGAAGGAAGAAAGTTTCGGTAGTCTAGGTTGGAAATGAGTTATTGGTTTAGGGTTTTAGAGGATCGTTACCCTCTGATATCATGTTAACTAATATATTGATCACATGATTTCCCAATTAATTCAACTTTATTAATGATACAAGACTTATAAAGTACAAATAAGAGATCATGATAAAAATCTAATGGATCACAAGCTCACAAACCGGGCTTGGGCTAAATATCTATCTAATAGAAAGGCCAGCTGAGATCACGGATGACAGTAAATGGGACGAGATGGACGGAAATGCTATTGCATATCTTCATCTAGCATTAGCAAATGAATTTTTGTCAAGCATAGAGGAGAAGAAGACTGCAAAGGATATTTGAGATCATCTTGCTCGACTATACGAGGAAAGATCGCTCTACAATAAAAATTTCATAAGAGGAAACTTTATGCTCTTCGCATGACGGAATCTACTTGAAAGAATCGAGCAGTTAATAACCTGAATACTTTATTTTCTCAGCTCAGGTCTTTAAGTTGTAAAATAGAGCCACAAGAACGTGCTAAAATTCTACTTCAAAGTTTATCTGCTAATATGACCGACTTTATCATCAACTTAACCAAGAATGTTCCTTCGAATATCTAGTCTTCGATGATGTTGCAGCCACTATTATGGAGGAATAAAATAGGCGTAACAATAGGGAGGACAGACAGACCAATCCAAGACAGGTGGAGGCTTTGGTGGTGATAAGAGAGAGGTTAATGGAACCTGGCTCCAGTGGGAGTCATAATCATGGTAAATCTAGAACAGGAAGGAAGATGACTTTTAAATGCTACAAATGTGGCCAGCCGGGTCACTTTAAGAAATATTTTCAGGGTTTAAATACCTCTAATCCTCAGGGAAATGTCGCTAGCACTTCAGAAGATGGTAACGCTCTATGTTGTGAAGCAGCGGTGGCAAATGAAGGAAAGAAAATATTTTCAGATGTATGGCTGTTCGATACGGGAGATACTTTTCATATGATCGCAAGAAGAGAAAAGTTTCATCAATATAAACCTCTCTTTGAAGGCGGATCTGTATACAGTTGCAATGATCATGAACTAAAGATTATTGAAATTGGAAATATCATGGTGAAGGTGCATGATAGTACCGTTCATACTATTTAGAATGTGCGACATATTGAGGGCCTGAAAAAGAATCTATTGTCCCTAGGACAATTGGATGATCTTGGTTTTGAGGTTGAAATACAAAACAAGATTATGAAAGTTATAAAAGGAACGCTTGTACTTATGAAAGGTGAAAAGGTGGCTGCGAACTTATGCCAACTAAAGGGAGAGATAATGGAGGAGGCGGAAGCATTTGTTGCTTCACATAGTCCAAGTCATAGAGTTGCAGTAACATGGCATCAGAAGCTTGGACATATGTCAAAATAAGGAATGAAGATTCTTGTTGAAAGGAAGTTAATTCATGGCCTCACAAAGGTTTCTTTACCTTTTTGTGAGTATTGTGTTATCAACAAGCAACGTCGTCTAAAATTCAAGACATCAAATTCTAGAAGTGTCTTTGTTCTAGAATTGGTTCACTCGATGTATGGCAAGGCCTTGCTCTATCCACAGGAGGAGCAAAGTATTTTGTATCCATCATTGATGACTATTCCGAGAGATGTTGGGTGTATCAAATTAAGAAGAAGTCGATGTGTTTGAAGTTTTCAAATTTTACAAAGCGGGTTGAACTTGATTCGGAAAGAATATCAAGTGTTTGAGGACGATAATGGATGTGAATACAATGGTGATGAATTTGATACCTTTTAGGGAAAGTAGGAATCAAAAGGCGATTCACAACGGCATACACTTCTCAACAAAATGGAGTGGCGAGCGCGATGAACAAAACCTTGTTGGAAAGAGCAAGAGCAATGTTGGCAAATGCAAGCTTGGAAAAAGCATTCTGGGAAGAAGCAGTAAATACCGCATGTTATGTGATAAATTGGTCACCTTCAACTGCATTTGAATTGAAGACACTGATGAAGATGTGGACGGGAAAGCCAGTCAACTATTCAGACCTTTATATATTTGGAAGTCATGTATAGGTAATGTATAATTCCCAAGAAACTACAAAGTTGGATCCGAAATCCAGAAAGTGCTTGTTCTTGGGGTACGTTGACGGAGTAAAGGGGTATCGCTTGTGGGACCCCACTGCCCACAAAGTAGTCGTCAGTAGAGTTGTTGTCTTTATGGAAGACAAAATTCAATGAAATGAAGAAGGTGATAACACTACAAGAGAAACTACATAATACATGTGGAAAAGCAATTTTAGTCGAGTGACTTTTCTAAAGTCGTGTCACAGCACGAGGTGAATGAGACAATTGAGTCTCAAATTCTAATGACTCGTACTCTTTATCCTGAAAGAAAACGTCCGGTGTGGCACTCAGATTATGTTATGGAGAGCAACGTTGGATATTGTCTTCTTAAAGAGGAATGAGAGCCATCAACTCTTCAAGAAGCATTGAATAATTCATATGCGTCATTCTGGATGGCAGCAATGCAAGAAGAAATTGAAGCTCTTCATAAGAATAAAACATGGGAACTGATGCCACTACCAGCAGGAAGAAAACCCATTGGAAACAGGTGGGTGCATAAGAACGAGAAGAATTGTGATGACCAGGTGAGGAGGTATCGTGCAAGATTGGTAGTAAAAGGATATGCTCAGAAAGAGGGAATCGACTTGAACAAAATATTTTCCCTTGTGGTTCGAGTGGTTCTGGCAATGTGTGCTACTATGATTTACATCTAGAGCAACAAGATATGAAAACGGCATTTCTTCATGGAAATTTTGAGGAAAAAATTTACATGCGCCAACCAGAAGGTTCTAAACAAAAAGGAAAAGAGAATTTTGTTTGCAGTTAAACAAATCTATGCACGATTTCATGTAGGAGCGGCAGTTCTGGTACAAGAGATTTGATTCTTTCATCATTGGCCTTGGATATAACATACTATACGTAGACCCTTTTGCATATTACAAGAGGTTTAGAGACAATGATTTTGTCATCTTGCTGTTGTATGTTGACGACGCGTTGTTATCATATCAGTAAACTGAAGGCACAACTCGCTAGGGAATTTGAGATGAAATACTTGGGACCCGCAAACAAGATTCTAGGGATGCAAATTCACTGAGATAGAGTTAGTAGGAAAATTTGGCTTTTACATAAAAGTTATGTGAAGAAAATCTTGACAAGGTTTAATATGCAAGATTGTAAGCCAATATCAACCTTGTTTCCTACTAATGTCAAGTTATCCTCCAAGATAAGTCCTAGCAGTGAAGAAGAGAGGATGGAAATGTCTCGAGTACCATATGCTTCAGCAGTGGGAAGTTTAATGTTCGCGATGATTTGTACAAGACCGGGCATTGCACATGCATGGGAGTGGTGAGTCAAGACATGACGGAACACGGTAGAGAGCATCGGGAAGCTACGAAGAGGATCCTTAGATACATTAAAGGAACCTCAGATGTTGCATTATGTTTTGGGGAATTGGATTTAACTATCAAGAGAGATGTTGATTCTAATTACGCAGGTGATCTTGACGGAAGTAAATCAACCACCATGTATGTGTGTACACTTACTGGCGAAGTCAGTTGTGGCCATATCAACAACTAAAGCATAATATGTTGCAGCTGATCAAGCCAAAAAAGAAGCAGTATGGTTGAAGATGTTGTTGGAAGAGCTTGGGCACGAATAAGAGAAAATTCCTCTATTTTGTGACAATCAGAGCGCCTTGTATCTAGCAAGAAATCCAGCATTTCATTAAAAAAAGCATATACGAGTTCAGTATCACTTCGTTTGTGAGAAAGTGGAGGAAGGAACCGTGGATATGCAAAAAATTCATACTGATGATAATGTGGCAGATTATCTGACTAAAGCAATCAACTGTGATAAGTTTATATGGTACCGATCCTCATGTGGCCTAGCAGAAACGTAAGCTACATGGAGGTGCAAGGAAGGATAACGGTGTGAAGATCGATTTAGTTTTAATCGATATTCGTGGGAGATTGTTAACACAAATACATTGTATCTACTTTATGGAATCTTTTTGCAAGTAGGATGGTAAACAAGTTGTGCATATGGGTCTGCATGATGTCATTGTGCTCAAGTTGTTGCCTATAAACGGCAATGAGGCAAGCCTCATTTCTGCATCCCCCATTCCAACAATAACACATAGTGTTCTTTGTTTCTTTCTCTCCTACTAGTCTTTGAGAAGTATTAGAGAGTTTGTAATATCTCCTAATACAAGAGATATAACTATTGGTGTTTATCCTTGTAATTAGGAAGAAGATGTAACTCTTAAATTTCTACATAGTGAAACGTATCTTTCCTTTCCCGTGGTTTTTAACCTATTAGGGTTTTCCACGTAAAATCCGTGTGTCATCTTTTATTAGTATTTTCATATTTTAGTTGCGGATTTGCTTCAATCCGGCATCGTTTTTCTCAACACATTAATCAAATTATTAATTGATCTATTTTATTCTGTATCACAGTACATAGCATATTTGAAAGCGTAATTTTTTGTTAAAATATCACATTCATGGTGCCAAAAATATACTCAATTAAAAAAAAGTAATTGAAAAAAATACAATAAATATTAAATAGAAAAGCATTTACTGTGGCTACATTTTTGTTGATATTTCACAATCTGAAAATTTCAGGGTTCGTTTGGATTGTAAATGAGATCATAAGAAATATTTGGATTTGATACTGAATTAATAGAAAAATAAGAGAAAATAATGGATTGTGCAAATAGTTTGGTTTGTAGTTTAAAGTAAAAATTGGATAGGAATGAAGTATCATTTTACAATTTAAAATATATATATATAACAAAAATGAGAGGACTCATTTTTTTTAAATAGAAAAAAAAGTGATCATAAATAAAAAGAAAGTGAACGAGTTGCCTGAAAAGTTTCATATCTCAATCCCACCCACCTTAAATAGGTTAGTAAAAAGCATCATATGGCGGTGTGATTGTAAATTTTAAGAGTGATTCATGGCTACCAAACATTTGTTACACTTTGAACCCATTACTCATGGTCGAACCCTACGTAAAAAACGCATCCTTATTTACGATTTACAAGTACAATTCTATTGCAGAATATATAATGGGCCGACAACATTCTAAAACATTCTATGGGTGTTATTAGGGGTGTTCAACCGGTTCGGTTATCAGATTGTTCGAATTATTTGGTTCAATTAGTTCAGTTAAAATAATTTTGGGTAAAACCGAAAAACAAAATTGAATTCGTTTCGGTTTTCGGGTTTGGTTTCGGTTTTGGAAAATTCAGTTCAGTTACAAATTAGGTTCTATTTTATTCGGTTTTAGTTTTCGGTTCTTCTGGGTATTATCCGATTTGTGAACACCCTGACTAATTAGGGTGGCAATTCTTGACACGAACCCTACACGAAGTTAATCAGGTTTGGGTTGAAGATAAAAAGGTGTGGGTAAAAAACATGTCAACTTACCTAGTTTAATAAATGGGTCGTGTTTGGATTGAGTAAGTATTAAACAGGTCCACCTGTTTAAGTATATAAGCCTCCAAAAATAAATTTTAATAAAGGCTTACGCCCGTTGGTTTAAGCCCAATTATCTTCTGCTGTTTTTTAGTTTTGTAGTCTATTTAATGTTTCGTATTTTCCAGTTCAGAATACAATTTTCAATTTTGGTTTCTACATGGTATCAACAGCCATCAAAGTCTTGTAATTGTTCTTATTCGGTAAAGATGGTTGGTTGCTAAATTATGATTGGGTGATGTACTAAAAGTTGGGTGATGTATTAAAAGTTACGCATGATTAGTTGTGTTAGTAAAACTTGTCAGCATGTGCTGAGATAATTGTTTGGCCTATTGTTTTTAATATGATTTTATTTGTATTTTGTTTGCTCGTAATTTTTTATTTTATCTGCTCGATTTTATTTATTTATTATTTTCTTTGGTAAATGAATTTGTGGGACCATGGAGAATTTGGTACTCGATCATTATTTGGGGATGAGATTCTTTCAAGTTACTTGACTCAAGTTGGGGTAATATGAGCCATTGGATTTGATCCAGTGGCTCAAATCAAAAGAACTTCTTTTGATTTGAGCCATTGGATTAAATCCAATATTCATAATCGCCTAACTCGAGTCAAGTTATCTTACAACTTGAGAGGATCCTTGTCCATATTATTGAGTTAGTTTTGTTATCATGATCGCTTTTAGACTACTCGGCAAGAGAGAGTGGTTGCCAAGGTGAATGGTCCACTCACGAGTGAGTCTTGTGCACAGGGTATATGTTCACGGGTGAGGCTCACAATTCAAGAGAGATTAAGGCTATGTTTGGCAAAATTAGTTGTATCTTTGTTAATGTAAACCTAGTGGTCGTAAGTTGTAAGTCGCAAAGTCATAACATGAGCTACAAGTCGTATATTTTTTTCAATAAAAGTGTTTGGTAAATTAGTCATTAAATGTAATTATAAACTGATATGCTTATTTTATGTTTTAACACTTCGATATATTTAAAAAGCTTCATGAATCAGCTTTTCATTTTGGAGCTACTTGTTTAAAATAAAAGCTTGAAGTTGATATATCCAAACGGAGCTATTTATTTTGGAAGAGATTATTTTTGTAACTAAAAGCTTACGCTCTCAAAAAATCACAGACCAAACAGGCCCTAAGGTGACTTACTCACCTTATTGTTTTTCACGCCAACCGTTTAATGCATTATTAAAAAAAAAAAAAAAAAAAAAAATCCACTACCCCATTTTCTCCTTTAAATACCCATCAAATATATTTTCTAAAACACACTACATTTTATAACTACATATTTCTTTAAAAACCATGTCTCAAGAAAAACACCACCAAACACCAATCGTTTCAGGAAGAAATCTCAAGCAATCCACCGACACAGAAGGAACCTTCAATTTAGGAAATACTCCTTCGACAAACCAACAACTCAACTTCCGAGGACAATCATTCTATAATCAAGCATACCAAAACGAACCATACCGTAACCCATATCCACAACAACATCAACAACAACAAGCTTTTAGCCAATTCGCACAACAACAACAACAAAACGCGTTTAGTCAATTTTCACAACAAAACACGTTCCCATTTGATAACCCAAACTACTTGTCACAAACACAAAGGGGTGGTTCGTCATCACAACCTCATACACAACAAATCATGTCTCCTATTTCGGCATTTGCAAATGAAGAAATGTACTACCCTTTTTTGGAGATGAATTTTATCAAAACCGGCCTCGTAAAGAATCGCCCGTCGAAGAATTGGCCCCGGAACCGGCACCGGCCAAAAAGGTGTCGAAAAGACGCAAGGCTAGGACTTCTTAAACAGAGGAGCCATCCCGAATGATTCCATGGACCCAAGATGAAGAAATTGCGTTGTGCAAAGGTTGGATTCATGTTTCAAGATAGTGCCGGGTAACGCGAGGAAAGTCGATGGATTTTGGACTAACGTAAAGGCGTACATAGAAAGCAAAACAAAGATGGATCGCCGAACGTACGATATGGTTTGTGGGAAATGGAAGACGGTGCGCCCGAACGTGGCTCGTTTTTGTGGAGTGTTCAATAACGTTAAGCGTATGAATCCGATAAGTGGAGCAGGAGACGATGATTACTAAAATACGGCACTGCTAAACTTTGAAGCTGAATACGGTTACAAGTTCACACTCAAACATTGTTGGGAATTGTGTTAAGAAGCTGTGACAAATGGAATGAAGTTGAAGCTCTAAATTTTTTAGCAAAGGAATCAAGCGAAAGGTCCAAGAGATACAAGTCATCTGGGTCTAGTTCATTCAACACTGAAGCTGGGGATGCCAATATTAATTTGAATGCTGAAGCTCAAGAAAACGAGGAGGATGATGTGCAGGAAGTTCGACGACCACCGGGCAGGGACAAAGCAAAAGCTGCGAAGAAGAAAGGTGTGCGCTCAACGGCATCGTCGGGAACTATGAATGACGAGACGTTGGCAAAGATGATGATATCGGAGTTGGCACAACAGAATGAACGTGTCATAGAATTGAAGATGAAGGAACAGCTGAATTTATGGCAATAAAAAAAGGAGGTGGAAGTGCGGGAGTATAAAGCGAGACAAAAAGACATGATGTTCTATTTGCAACTATATGACCACTTGACCGGGGAAGCACGCTGAGCCATGGAAGAGGCTAGAGCGGGGATCAAAGCGAAGTGGGGTTTCGAGTTTTAGTTCATTTCGAAGTTTATGTAATGTTTAACTTTCGTATGTTTGTGTTTTTAATAATTGTAGTTTATGTACTTTTGTAATTTAGAAGATTATGTAATGTTTTAATTTCGTACGTTCGCGTTTTTATTTTCAGTTTATATATTTTGTAAAGTAAAAAAAAAAAAAAAAAAGTTAAGGTGAGTGAAAGTGAGTGCCTTGTCCACAGAAAGGTGAGTCGAAGTGAGAGGTGAGAGAAAACTGATGTGGCGCTGATGTGTAAGGTGAGTGTGTTATAACCTTGCCCTCCAGCCTTAAGGATGATTCGTTGCAATTCATTAGTGTTCAATTAGATGGTAATAGTTTTATGTATTGGAGTTATGTTATGAAAAAATTTCTCCGTGGAAAATCGATGTGGGGTTATGTTACGGGGGTAAAAAAAATGTCGACTGATGACAAATCAGATAATTATGTCGTGTTATTGGAAACTTGGGTGGTTGATAATTATAAGATTATAACTTGGATCAAAAAGTCTGTTACGTCATCTATTAGACTTCAATTGGCAAAGTAGAGACTGCCAAGCTAGTGTGGGATCATCTTGCTAGGCTATACACACAATATAACTTTGCTAAACAATATGAACTTGAGACAAATATTCGTGCACTTCAGCAGAATGATATGAGTCTTCAAGATTTATATTCTTTTATGGCAGCCTTATGGGATCGGTTGGCGTTAACAAAACCTGCAACACTTATTAGTTTTGATCCTTACATCAAATGAAGAGAGTCACAATGTTTGGTTCAGTTCCTTATGGCATTGCGTCATGATTTTGAAGGATTGTGGGGGTTGAATTCTTCATCGTGAACCTTTACTCTCTGTTGATTCGGTAGTTAGTGAATTGCTTGCAGAGGAGATCCGTCTAAAGCATCTGGATGACCAGAAAATAGTTACAAAACAAGGTTCGTCTTTTTCTTGTAGCTTCACATCAATTTTTGAATGGTATCATAAAAAAACATATAATTCCTATTGATGAGTGTGCATATTGTAGACAAAAAGGTCATTGGAAATCTGAGTGTCATTTTAAACCAAAACCATCACAACAACATGTTTGGCTACCACATAAGCAACCATCTCACCTTAATAATGGTGTTGCTGCCCCAACTTTAGACCCTTTTATGATTGAGCAATTTCAAAAATAGTTATCTTTTCAGAATCATGCTATAACAAATTCACCTGATAAATGTTTGTTAAAATCATCACAAGGATCAAACGTATAGTCTGACTGGGACATGCCATAGGCAATGGGAACTCTAAGTTCAGAAATTATTTATGTTTGTCTCCTCTTCGTCTACCTCTGTTCGGATCTGTCTGAATCTGCATATGTTTGTCTGTTTCATCTGTCAGCCTGAATCTGCTCTTCGTCTACCTCTGTTCGGATATCTCTGCCTGAATCTGCATATGTCTGCTGCATATGTTTGCCTGAATCTGCTCTTCTTCTACCTTTGTTCGGACCTCTCTGCTGAATTTGCATCATGCATGCGCATCTGTCGCTGCGATTTGGAGTTTTCTTGTCAAACTCTCAATGTAGCATTGTAAGTTTGAGGAGGAATGTTAGTTTAATAAAGGCTTAGGCCCATTGGTTTAAGCCCATTTATCTTCTAGGATTTTCTTGTTTTGTAGTCTATTTAATGTTTCGTATTTTCCAGTCTAGAATACAATTTTATCAATACAATTTTAGTTTTATATTGGTTTCTACAAATATGACACTGAATTATGATTATAACTTGGATATATTGCAATTGTTATATAGCTATTTATATCTTATCTCATCATTTTTAATCATTATATCATTATTGAACTTAAACTATTAAATCAAAAAATCACCAACTTTCTTCACTGCTTAACTTATTTACTTTCTTAAATAAGTTAAACGGATCATAAACAACTTACACATGTTATGCATGTCTGGGTTAAAGTTGAGTTTATTGACACGATTAATAAATGGGTCGTGTTTGGGTTGAGGTTATACCAACACGCCAACCCGTGAACCCAAACATGTTAACCCGAACACGACTCGATTTTCACCCCAACGACTAACAGGGAATTTTTAAATGTTTATGATGGGCCGAAGCTCATTGATATCATCTCCATGTAAATCTTATGGGGTGTTTACCAAATTAAGTGGTTTCATATGAACCACTTAATTAGCCTCTTAAAGGGGAGGATAAAGCTTTGGTGGGTCTCTTTATTAAGTGGGATTAAAGGATTTGGCTCACATTAAGTGGTTCATATGGAAAAAAGAAACACCCCCTTAAAGACCTTTTTATACAAACTATTTGTTAGAACTTGGAACAATACAATATAATGTCGTTAGACCACCTGAGATTTATTGTAACTTAAAAATAAAAATAAAAATAGTGAAATGTTTTATGGGTATTTTGTTTATATGACCATAAGTGCTAAATAACAGGTGAATACCATTTTTGATTTTATCTCTTCACAAATCTTAACTATTGCATAAAACTTCAAGTAATAGCATTGTTTCAACTTTAGTACCAGAACTGAATTAGGTGTATTCTAGAGCTTAAGTTATCTTTTTTCGCATATGAAGCGTGTAGGATTAAACATATTTACTAAAGATCTTTCTACAGCAAGATAGAATATGTCAAATAGCGAAAAAGAACATTTATTTGATTATACAACTCTGCAAGATAAGAGCATTGTAGTTTGAAGAGAAATCCATGGAATAGCTAGATGCGCATGGAAAAAGGCCACAAGAAAACTTGTAAATTTGCATAACTTTTGATCTACCAAGAGGAACGGTGCCTATGACCAGCCCACGAAAACGTATGAACATGCCAAATGTAGAAATATCAAGCATCTCCCAATCGTGAGTGGTATCCTAACTTGGAAGAACAAGTCTCATTTTTGAGCAAAATATGTTGTTGGATGCAAACTCAATCATATATTGGAAACTTGGAAAGTATAAATCTCAAAGTTAGCCCATTACTAATTAGTTTGGTGAACTACGTACTTTTTTCACTTGGCTGTAGTTATTAGATCAGAAACTCGTGTGAGCATGTCTAATGCGTGGTCCTTCCTCTGAACGTCTATTCTGTTGGATTCATAGGATGTAAACTACAAACAATCGTGTAATCTAGATTCCCTTTAAGGTATTTTAGATCACATATTGAGATTGACTAATGCGTGGTCCTTCCTATGAATTAACTGACCAAAAGATATGTCAAAGCTTTCCAACGATGGATACCAAAATCCTTTATGCAAGTCGTACTCTATTTCTACCATTATTGCAGTACATTGCCTAAACTATTCCATTATGGGTGAGCCTGACACCTGATTGTCGGTTCAAAACAAAAAAAGTGGAGTAAGATTAGGTTCAAGATAGTATTCATTGTTATATTTACTTTTAGTCCATATTCATACTGTAGAATTATACTATGTGCACTGGCAATTTCTTTACAAAAATGTTCTTAAAACAAGGGTTAGTTGTGGGAAAACTTTAATTTGTACGACATATAAGGATAAGACCATAATCAAACATTGTATATATATATATAAACATACAATCTGATGTCATTACCTTTTGTAACAGTGTGTTATGATGAAAATTTAATATACACATGATACTTTTCACAATAATGAGTTATGAAGCGAGACAACACCTGAAGAATGCCTTTTGCAAAAAAAATCATTCGAGTTTCAAAAATAGTCTCACTATGAAAAAGAAAGCCATATGCACACAGTAGGGCATGATTTATATGCAATAAACATAGTGGAATCATCTTATTTCAAATGTTTTTGCTTGTTATGGTAGTCCATTTCATTCTATAATGAGCACTAAATAAAAGCCAGCACTTACCACCACAATATGTCCATTGCCTGTTTATACTGCTTTACCAATACAAGAAAGGTTTTGTCACATATAAGGGCCCTTTAATATAATGTGACTACTCTTTGCTCCCTGTCTCCACCAATATATCTATTTCACTTGATCTTTACTTTGACAAAATTCGCCACATAACTCCAAACTACCTAATACCATTTTATGACGTATGTTGATAACGAATAATTATCAATAATTATATATATCTCGGCGCAATGATAACTTTCATTGTAGGTATCGACGTAGGGTTTCAACACTAATTAAATGCCCGAATTGGTTTGAATGGATCATTGATTAAAAAATTGCTAGTACTAAAACTTTGTACTCCGTAGTTATTTTCTCAGAGCATCTTGCTAGCATCTTGCTAGTTTCCAATGAATTGGCGCTAGTTGGTATTTGGGCTCTTTTTTTCTTGGATAACCATACTTTCCGACCTTTTGGCTGACTAATCTGCGAGATTTGAAACCACCGCCACACAAACTCAACCCAAACCAGGTAAGTATTTGGGCTCTTTTTTAAACTTTATATCAATTGATGCAAAGCCAAAATAAAGTATTCTTTGAATGTATCAAATAATATCACTAGGTTTAAGTGATAAACTTGAATTATGCCTCCTGGCTATCAACATCTTTAGCAATTTTCCGTTTCACATTGCACTGCTACCATATATGTCATATCCTATTACAAAAAAAAAAAAAAAAAAAAAAAAAAAAAAGTTGATAAGTTTTCTCAAAAGATATGCTTGCAGTTATGTATTTCTATATATATGTTCAATGTATATGTTAACAATTGCATGCAATTGGTTACAGTAATATTGCTCAATGTTCAGGGACTCAGTGTATATGTATGTTGAATTAAAGACTAAAAAAAAAACTTAAAGATTGTTCTGGAAAACGTTTGAGAATCCATATAGTTTAATGATTTAGAGTTGACTCTTTTCAAGAACATATTGTTCTGTAAAACGTTTAAGAATCCATACAATTTAATACTGTAGTAGTTGAAATTAGTTAACTCTTTTCAAGAACATATTCTTTTGTTCTATTTGACAAGGCAAGAGTATAATGTTGTGTGTAGATTGGACATTGGAGTATAAATAAAGTAACAAGGCATAATAAGATATCAAATATTATTATATTTTATGTTGGGTTAGGCCTTGTTCTATTACGAAGATTATGTTTTCTCATGAACATTTTAAGAATATTTACTAAGATATTGTTTCTCTTATCCGCATCTAAAGTGGGGTTCATTAAATAATATAATACTTAATTATAGTTTTAAGAAGGTCATGACGGAAGCTTAGTCTGTTAAACAATCACTAGTAATTGCATCTACCAAAAGGGCTCTCGTGTCTAATGGTACACATCTTGTGCGAGAAATTCCTCAACTAAATGGTTATGTTAAAACATGTGAGATAGATTTGAAGTTCAAAAATAATAATTTGCATCCACATGAAATAAGAAACAAACACGTCAAGTAAATAAACTTCCCAACGTACAAAAGAAAAAAAGAAACAAAAATTTATGCATTTTCAAAGAGTTCATTTATTTCAAGTTACTTAAGGCACCCGATTTGGTAAATAAAGTCAATGAAGCAGATTAGATGCATGAGTGTCTAGTGGTCGAACTTTTGGTTGGTCGAACCGAATGAACAGTGATGCATGATGGAACAAGAACCGCCTCATGATCATCCTCAAGATCTCTTAAACTAGTGTAAGTACTAGCAAGTTGTGCCTCACTAAGCAATTGCCTTAATTCTGTAGTTTCTTTCTTCAGCCTAAGGTTTTCTTGAATAACTTGTTCATGAGTCTCTGAGAAGCGATTCAATTTGTCCATGAGCCCATTGTTCTCCATCCTGAGCCGGGAAACTTGGTTGCATAGCTCGTCTAACTGCCTTTGCTTCCTCATCCTGGACCTTCTAGCTGACTCGCGGTTGGATATCATCCTTCTTTGCTTCCTTTCATTGATGATGCTTATCTGGTTCTCGTCAGCTTCATCCGAAGTGCTTGAGTTATTATAGCTTAGAGATGAAGATTGTGGATATAAATCAACCATGGGTATTTGAGGATTTGAACTAGGTTGATGATAATAAGGTAAGTTTGTCATAAAGTGCAGAGAAGATGACATGTTATCGTTTTGGAATGAAGTGAAGTTTGTAGGGAAGTTGCATGAAAGGTCTTCATATTCCTGGCATAAATAGTAGGCTCCTTCCATCTCTCTCGATTGTTTATTACAGAAAATAACGCGTCTAAAGCGTGCTCTTCAAAAAGAAAAATTTGTTATTTAAAGACGATCGCGTTTATAGGGTAATATGATGATGCTAATTGAGGATGAGGATAGAATGGATGAGGAGGAATGAAGGGGTTTTATAGGAGATGAAAAGTGGCCATATGAAGCAAATAGCAAGCATAATGCTTTTTGCTTGCGATAGCAAATAGTGGTTTATTATTTGATTTTCATTAAATTTAGCTTTTTAAGTATGATGACTTATAATGAGTTATAATGAGTGTAATGTATGCTTGTTGTGATTGGAGCTATGGTGTTACTGTATGTTAATATAAAGCTACTTTTATACAAGTAGGCCCTAATCTGCTGATCCATAAACTCAATTGCATATTGATTGCATAAGGTCGGGTGTAATGGTCGGTCGACCTTTAGGTCGGTCGGCCTACCGACGCATGGCAACCCTTTACGCCATGGACGCGCCCCATATGAAGAAATTGGAGAAGATAGTCGCTATTGCAACCGATTCAAATGCAAACCCAAAACCCTTTTTTGACTGATATATGCTTTTTCTAAAAAAATAAAATTGGAGATGTCGGTCTTCTTGTTACACAAAGTTAGTGTCGAAATAGTCCTGGAGAGAGAAAACTGATGTAAGAGTGGGGATGTTGTCTCTCTTTGTGGTCACCATTACGAGTAGTCTAAGTAATTTAATAGAATTTTCTGGCGTGTAATAGTCCATTTGTTCTATGTATTTGCTGATTTGCATTTTCATGATAATTTTGAACATTATGACAATATTTAGTTAACTTGCCTCAGAGTCTACTAATCCACCATCTGCTTATTGTTATATAGCGAGTGGCAGAACCAAAAATAAAAAGTGATCGATCGGACAAAAATTTTCGAATTTTATTTGAGAATTGGGTTTACTTTCCACTTGTGAATGGATAATTAAGCATAAATAAATAAAAAATATATTACAATTAATATTTTTAGACTAAGTGCAACAAATAAAATCAGGATTTTTAAGTGAAATTATAAACGCGAAGCAAAATTTCATCAGTCACGTGACACCTCGGGACCCCTGGTTCATCCTTGTATCCGGCTTAAGCATTAAGGTATAAGCAAGTTATAAATAGCGTGGGTGCGTGTGGCGTATGTGAAACTTACGCCTTTCTTACGCAAGGCGAAACTTTTAGCGTTATATAGAAGCGTAAAGGCATAAAGTATGAAAATATTTATATATTTATATCGAACTCATATATATCGAGTTTAAAAACATGTGCTATAAGGAGGCGTGGCGGCGTGGCGTGGCGGCATGATAAGCCTCACGCCTGTGGCGAGACTTTCTTGGACCTTTCTGCGCCTTTTAGAACAGTGGGTATAAGTATAAAATATTTGGTGCACCCAATGATGTGCTACATTATATCAGAAATGGGATTGTTTGTTAGAGATTAGGGTTTTTGCTTTCTAAATTCTACTTGAACTTATCAATGTCCTATTTAACAAATGCATAACACTATAATCTAGAAGAAAATACTATTACAATGCTCAGCTACAAGGTGTTGTAAATGAAGGCAAACTAAGAAAATCCTATAAAACAATTTTTAATTTTTGGATGGATATGAATATATGATTATCATATCTTTCCACTCCTGATTATCAAGTACATTACCTTTCAATTATCAAGTACATTACCTTTCAATGAAGGAAGTTAATGTAAAATTTATGGGTTTGTTAAAAAATCATTCTTATGTCCACTTGACTTATTATGAAAGCAAATACTACACCAAAATCAGAGTTTGGGGACAAGCAAATTATTTGGGTCGACATTGTCGTCCCAAATTGCAAGTAGGACCCACAAGTTTTCAACAAAAGTAGCAGTCAACCAAAATGTTTTTGCACGACGCAAATGTCGTACCTTTTTGTTATTATTTGTTTTTTATAATCTAAAATCTTTTTAATAAATCAGGAAAGTAAAAAAAAATACATCCCGCCCTTTTTTTATCCGCTAAACACTTTGGGACGACATTGTCGTCTCAAACTATAATCTATTTTTTTTTTTTAAACCGGTTTTAATTAAATTATTTACTTTTAAAAATTATTTTATTTAATTTAAATACTTTTGTTTAATATAAATTAAAATTAAATAGTTTATATTTATAATTAAATACTTTAATTTAAAATTAAATACATTTATAAATTAAAAAAAATTTATCGCCAATAGTTTCCGCCATTATTTTTACCGCCAATAGTTTCCCGCCATTATTTTTCCATAAAGTTTTCCTTATATATCCCGACAATACATAAATAACCCAATCGTCAATTCCCACAAAACACGTAATAATAAAATGGTTGATTACACGGAAAAAGAGTGGTCCTTTGGTTTTGTCGTCGATATATCTCTTTACTCGAGTTCTTGATACGTATGGGTCGAAATTTATGATGAATATGGTTCTTACAAGAACATAGACCCGTTGATGAGAGACCGTAATCGAAATGGTTAAGGAAAGAGCCATTCTGAGGTGCATTTGAATGTGAAGCTAATGGTGTTGGAGGAGAAACACGCGGGAAGTTGAAGCAATGTTTGAGCGGTTCGTCAAGCAAAGGAAGGAAAAAGATGAAGTGAAAAAAGCCGTTCGATTACACATTTGATGATGCGGAAATAGGGTAACAAATCTTGAAGCATTGTTTGAGCAGTTCGTCAAGCAAAGGAAGGGAAAAGATGGTGCGGTTCTAGCAGGCGGGGAAGTAGCGAGGGAAAAAATTGAATGGACGATGTTTGTTATGGTCTATGTCGTGTGTAAGATATCGTTTGAGTTGTTTCGTTTGCTTGCCGAGTTGTTTCGTTTGATCTGTTTCGTTTTGTTGTCAAGTTGTTTCTTTATTCATGTGTAATTTAGTATTGGAAAAGGGGTGTTTGGAAACCATAATCTTGTTAACTAAAAAATTGAATGGGCGATGTTTGTTATGGTCTACAAGAACAACAACTACAAGAACAACAACAACTACAAGAACAACAACTACATCAACAACAACAACCACAAGAACAACAACAACAACTACTACTACATACGAAGATTTTCCATTTCACCTAACACTACTACACGAGTAATGCATCCGATCGACATGCGTGGTCGTCGAAATCCTTGCCATTTCAAGTCTTGCCTCCAAAGAACCTTACTCTTGTCTCTAGCACATGTTTTTGTGATTCCAAGAAGTTTATCCTAAGATCTTTTCATGGCGTTTCGAGCACTCTGTTGGTGCGGATCCGAACCTTGAGAAGAGATTGTTCTTAAGTACTGTCAAATGCATCATTCCACATAAAATATCCGCACCCATTATCTATTCGGGAACATTACATAATAAGAAAATTAGAAGAGATTACAACTCAATTATTTGTATATTTACATAAAAAAGAAATGTATGATTGTTCACCTTTGACGAGGATATGAATAATATTGTCGTCCGATGAATATTCTCTATGTGATGTTCTTAATTTTATATTTCCTGCTCCACAAGAACACATAAAAGGATTAAATGGCTCCATCCCGGTTTTGAAAATTGTGTGAAGATAAGAGGTTGTGAGGTTGAGTGGTTTTGATGATAAGAGGTTGTGAATTCTATATAATGTGTTTGTCATGTTTTTGGTGGGAATTCTTGCCACCATTTTTTGGTGGAAGCGCAACAATTTGGACATATGTAATAATAATAATAATAATAATAATAATAATAATAATAATAATAATAATAATAATAATAATAATAATAATAATAATGTATTGAGTATACCATAGCACTTGCTTTGGTGGTTTAACATGATACTTATACCATAACACCTATAATTGGTCGTTTAACATGATATGTAAACCATAGCACCTATACTTGGTTTGGTCGTTTAACATGATACGTATACCATAGCACCTATACTTGGTCGTTTAACATGATCACGATACCATAGCACCTATACTTGGTCGTTTAACATGATACGTATACCATAGCACCTATACTTGGTCGTTTACCATGATACGTATATCATAGCACATATACTTGGTCGTTTAACATGATACGTATACCATAGCACCTATACTTGGTTGTTTAACATGATACGTATACCATAGCACCTATACTTGGTCATCTCATGTATAAAATATCATACTATCTCGATTCATCCGTTTTAACATGTCATCCATTTTTATTTATATAAACAATTTATAATTAATTTTAAATCATTTTAATCATTTTAAATATTTTATAACTAATTTAAATTTCTTATAACTAATTTAAATTATTTAAATTTTTATAACTAATTTAAATTATTTTAATTTATTTAAACTTTTATAACTAATTAATTAATTTTAAATTATTTAAAAGTTTATAACAAATTCAATTTATTTATTATTAATTAAATAATTGAAGGACATTCTAATATACAAAAATAAAGGCAAAAAAAAAAAAAAAAAAAAACAAAACAAAAGGGACTACATTGTGGTGCCTTTTTTCAACAAATTTTTTCACGAAAAATCAAATAACCCGCCAAATAATTCGGCAAAAAAAAAAAGTGCAGCGTTGTCGTCGCACTGTCGTCATCCCAAAAAAATGACAAAAAGGCGCGACAATGTCGTACCTTTTGTGTCGTCCCAAAAAAGCTACAATAATTGAGCGAGAATATCTCATGTTCATCTCTTTCTTACAACCACAAAAAAACGACCATTGCTCGTAAAAAAAATTCGTAAAAATCCCAAAAATGCAATTTTCTTCAATTCGACACCACCACAACACTACTATCACTCGTAACCATCAATTACACACGCACCACTGTGCACAATTTGTATAATTTTTGTTATTTTGTAACATTTGAAGGTATTTTTATTTGTTAAAATTTTGTTTGTTAATTTAATTTATTTAATTATGGGTTGTTTAACTATGGTTTTATGTTGTGTTTGTGTTGGTTAGATGGTCCACATGACTCACCACCGTGAGCCCACCACCAACAACCGCAGACCGCAGCTCCACCACCACCACCTTTTGTGTTGGTTATTGATTTTTTTTTTTTTTTTTTTTTTTTTTTGTCAATGTTTTTTAATACGACAATGTCGTCCTAAAAGCTTTTATTAATTAATTTGGTGCGACAATGTGTTTTGGGACGATAATAGTTTGTTTAATTATGGTTTTATGTGTAGTGTTTGGGACATCGGGACCGTCGGAGTGTTTGGGACGGTAGGGACAGTAGGGTCAAGCGACCACCTCTTTTCTCTCTCTATTTTCTTCACTTCATGTATTTCACCGCAAGAAGATATATATATATATATATATATATATATATATATATATATATATATATATATATATATATATATATATATATATATATATATATATATATATATATATATATATATATATATATATTCTTTTATTACTTTATCGATAATGTATATACTTTTATTACTTTGTCGATAATGAAAATGATATGTGATATCGGAAAAAATGTCATGTGATATGTTATTAATTGTTACTTATAATACTTAAAATTTCATGTGATATGTTATTAATTGTTACTTATAATACTTAAAGTTACTTATATACTTTTTTACTTTGGTTAGTAATATTGTGATTGTTAAACTTGTGTTCTTGTTTTTAGGATTTTAGTGATTAATTTTGGAAATTCCCATCCGAAGTTAATCATCCTATATAAAACTCGTCCGAAATTAATTTATTAGAAATTAATTTCGGAAAGTCCTATTTGGGAATTGCTTTTGAATGTTTTGTCTCATTTAGGATATGGATGCGATAAGCTGTTTTTCTTGTTTGAGAGAATTGACAGATTTCCCTTTCACTCCTACGAATATGTCTTTAATGCACATATTTGGGGTTGAGGGAATCTTTGCCGAATTTTTTCAAATAAAAATCGATTATCGCATTCATATATGAACGACACATTCAAAGAGTGGAGTTAGGATTGCCTTCCATAGTTGCACTAGGTAAACCCGAACATCTCATAATTACGCCTTTTCATGTTTGAATGTGTTTGTTGCATATGTACTTGTACTTTTACGAGATGGCGTGTGTACTGCCTAGATCACACAGGCGGGGATGTTGGCGGTGATCCATCAAGACGGCCCTCATTTACTATGCCGGGCTATTATGCAGTAACAAATTGTGATTTTTTTATTATTTTATTTTTATTTTTATATAATTTTATTGATAAAGCGAATTTTTTACATGTATTTTCACAACTCAATAACTTATATTTGTAGGTTCAATGATCATCGGTGAGGCAAAGAAATCGGGCCTTAAGGAAGGATTTTAGGAGAATAACGGACGACCTTTGCTTATAAGCTTTGATACCGATGATCAAGG
Organism: Chrysanthemum lavandulifolium; assembly: GCA_022545495.1. Taxonomy (NCBI): domain Eukaryota; kingdom Viridiplantae; phylum Streptophyta; class Magnoliopsida; order Asterales; family Asteraceae; genus Chrysanthemum; species Chrysanthemum lavandulifolium. The sequence goes on along the minus strand of CM040241.1, from coordinate 251,258,494 downwards.
CACCTTCTCACCGGTTGACACTTATGCACCTGATTAAATAGTCTTATTGGGGAACAAGTGAGGCCACTTCCCTTGATTGCGATTGGGATGAAATTCACGATTCTTATAAGGCGCATATAATGCCGTACTCTGAGTTATATTTATTGTTTATTTTATTTCTATTCTTATTGTTATTGACCGTTTAGATATGCTTGTTATATTTAAATTGTGTGTTTGTTTAAATCGTATACTTTTTGCATACCTATTTCAACTGGTGCCTTGGTTGAATAATGAGAATTTCGAGTTGGAGATAATCTTTATACGGTGGGGAAAGGGTAGGACTTGGGCTATGGTTACAGAGGATGCTATACCGAAAATACAAACACATGCTCAAATCTAAATACTTTGATATCCACCGACGCCTTGCATGGCAGGGCACATCCGCCACCCAAAGCTGGTGAGCGAGAACCCAAGAGGAATGGGAGATGTTGGTTGTTGGTGGTTAGACCAAACGGATGGCAAGATTGGCGAAATGCATAAAATCGATCTAAAACAAGATTTTAACTCACCAAGGTCGACAATCGTTCGTTCAAGGACGAAACCATCATGTAAGACTCGTTATAACTTTTGTGATTTTTAAAGGTTTTATATTGTTTATATTTACCTCGTTATCAATTTATTTTATATTGTATGTATAGAGGGTCAACAATAACAATCAAAATGAAGACTGATTGAAACTTGGAGGAAGGGCCATTCAAAAAGATGGCACATTTAAGACTAGGGAGAACAGACGTCTTAGGTAAGTAATTTATCTCTTAACATGCGTCATTATATTAAGTTACTTCTCATTTATTATTTTTTTCTAACTTTTTTTTTTTTTTTTTTTTTTTTTTTTCTTTTTTTTTTTTTGAAATTACAGAATGAGATGAGGGCCTTGAGGAGCAAGTCGAGCCGGTGTCATCCGTACATGAGCAACATAAAACTATTGCGGCGTGTAGTTCAGTGACAACCGCGAACATGGCGGCGAGGCGGAGGTTACACGGTGGTGGCTCAACCTCTTGCAGTTCACACGTGGTCATGTTGCTCAAGATTACGTTACTAGAGAGCATATAGCATAGGCGATGAGGAAACCAAGGCTGTGAAGCACGGCTCGTCGGTGAGGAAGAAGCTCACGCGCTGGGGAGCAGTGCCGCGCCCAAGCCGCATGATTGGGACATTCGGATCTTACCTTGAAAGATTTTCACCCACTACAACTCACAAGGTAACCCATTTTCACTCCTTTTCCTCGGTACCCATTCCCGGCCCTTTTCCCCCCGGCCCTTATGGTTTCCAAGGTCCCATTCACGGCCCTTATGGTTTCCAAGCTCCATTTTCGACCCCAATAATGCATTTGCTGTTGTTATCGCCCACCTTTCCCAACTCTATCACGTGCTCGGTACTAGTTCGAACTATGCAATGCCGCCACGGACCTTAACCGGTACAACTCACAAAATAATCCTCATTTGGGCCAAAATGATCATGTTGATAATAATGATTTGAATAATAATAATGATAATAGTGAGGATAATAATGAGGCGGGCGACGAGTCGGGTGACCAGTCCGGCGGTGATTCGGGCGGCGAGTTCTTTGAGGAGTAGGCGGGAAGTTAGTTTGTGAATTTTAGACTTATTAATATTATGGAATAGTATTGTATTTATCGAATGTTATCGTGGATTTATGTTAACTTTATAACTTTTGGACATGTTAGCTTTATAAGCTAGTGACTTGTTAGTTTGAGACATGTTATTTAGGAAATTTACCTTGTATAGTTTAAGAGTAGTTTACTTTGTATCGTATTTGTTGAATGGTATCGTGGAATTATGGAATGTTATTCGATCCGTTTAGTAATTTAGTATTGTATCATATTGTCGAATTGGTATTGTGGATTGTGATTGATTCTGAGTTGTATTTGTTTTGGTAGATTTTTCCTAAAAAGCTGCAGCTTCTTGCTTTTTTTGCCCACCTAGGAAAATTAGGGACGACAATGTAGTCCCTAATATCGATAGAAATGTCGTCCCATTCTGAACCACAAGGCCATGTGTATCGTCCCATTTTTTATTTTATGCCACGTGGAATTACAGTTTGGCGACATAGTCGTGCCTTTCTGTATTTAAAATTTTATTTTATTATTATTTTCAAAAGATAAATAAATTTAAAAAAATTTGATACGACACTCTCGTACCAATTTGCAAAAGACTGTCGTGCCAAATTGTGTTTTCACGTTGAATTACTTTTGGGCCCCACGCTGTTGTCGTGCCAAAATTTCAAAAGTAGTGTCGTGCCAAATTTTTGGGTCAGTGAAATGGGTCTAAAAGGCGTAGCGTGTCGTGTCTTTTTCGTTTAGGTCGACATCGTTTGTATTTTGGGCACGAGAATGTCGTGCCAAATATCACATTTTTTTTAAGTGAAATTATGGAGTCTTGAGTTAAAGTGAGTTGTTGATGGATATATTCACAAATGTTCTATTGTGTTGGAAGTTTTCAAGGTTCTGCTAAACATGTAGATAATAAAGTTAAAGTTTATTTAGATCTAGACGTAAAAATTTATGTTAAAGACTTAAAGCAAAATGTAAATGTGAACAAGAGCCATACACAAGGCGTAATCACATAGATAATAATTGAGCATGTGGGTCTATGTTATAGAAAGTTTGTGACGTTGGGAGTCTAATTATTTGCCAAAGAAACAAAACCATCTTTTGGTTATTATAAACAATTGAAATTTAAAAGGCAGATCTTAAAAGAGATTTATTTGTGCATGATTAACCTCTTTAATACGTATTGTGCCGAGACCTTTGTTTATCCGTTTCATGTAAAATAATGAAGAAAAAGAAAACTTATATATAACCCATAAAATTTAAGCCGTTTTGAATATGATATGATTGAAATAATGTCTCACGAGACATCAAATTATCCAATTTTAGGTGTCAATACCCTTTTCGGAAAGAAAAGTTAGGGGATATTGGCACCTAACTAACTCGTCATGGGTTGAGAACCATCTTTTAGTTATTTATAAATAATGCAAGGAAAAGAACTTATGAAATCTTTTGTAATTTAGTTTTTTTTTTGGGTAAAGGGAGTAATCACTGCACCTGGTAAATATATTAACCAAATAAGCGTTTAAGTACAATGGATATGAGTGAAGTCCCATATCTCACCCGTTACATAGGCGTAAAACTTTACATAACAAGATCTTCCTATTCTCTAAACAAAAGCAAACCACTACTCGAATGATAACATATGACACAACAAAATAAAATTACTTCCTAGGACCTGAAACTTTGTGCCATACATGGCATTAAAGGAATCAAATTCACGGAAGACCACGAACTGTTTCGCATAGTCGTCAAGTCATAGTCATCATATTCATCTTCAAACTCGTGGCCACCACCAAAAATATTAACGAGACTCATCAAATGGGTTAGCAACAACCTCAACTTGAATCGACACCACAATCTCTCCCATTTTAGAAAAAGGGTTGACTCTCTTAGTAGAAGGTGTAGCGGAATAGGTTGACCGTCATCATCCATGAGTAGCTTTCCCATCAATAATTAGCTTTTCAAGCTTACCAATTTTCTCGACTATGGAGTAGAACCAACATCCATTGATCCCATTGAATCACTCACAAGCTTGGCGTGAAGAAGTCCCATTCTCGGAGGCTTAGACGCCTCACCAAGGTCCTTCCCAGAACCATCAATACACGCTTCCTTAGTAGTACGGAAGACTTCCCGGTCTTCACCGTTTTAGTAGAAGAATCGACCACAATACTTGGGATGCCCGAGTCATCTTCCACCTCAAGAGTCCCAAAGAGTTTGGCGTAGTAATTGGTGTATCTTTAGCAATACCACTAGCATTGCCACGGTGTCTTCGTCTTTGCAACATATACACCTTCCTAGGTGCAAATCTAGGACCCTTACCCATATTAATACCACCGGTCATCTTCGTACCTTTAGGTTTGACTTTCCGATTCTGCACCACCTTAAAACCATCATCAGGTTTATCCACATTAGAGGTGGGGGGAACATCATTATTCTCCATAATACTCTTAGGACAACAAGCATTATCATGCCCAAACACTTTACATTCCGAACAGTGTGGCGGCTTCCATTCATATTCCACCTTTATACTTGCCGTAGTAAAACCACTATCATCCTTGTTAGGGATCGCCATAGTCACCACATGTTTAAGCTCAAAATCAGATGAAATTCCACAAGAGCACGTGCAATCTCCTTTGTAATTTAGTTGAGTGGTTTTCTAATGGCCCTCCGAATGCCTTCCCTCATGCTTTGTAATCTCCTTCCTTAAAGTCTTGCTAGGTTTAATTTAAATTGCCCGTTAAAAATACAACTCGTAGAAAACTCAAGTTTTTTATAATCTCAATAAAACCATAATGTTAGCTATAAGTTTGTAACATATATTTTGTGTGAAATGTAATTTGCATCATGATGCATTACCCAATGTAGTCATTTCAAGATCATATCCAATTGATGATCTCACAAAGACTATTTCCTTAGCTTCAGTGTTAGATGAACCTTTAGGGAGTTGATCAACCCGTAGCATTTTCAGTTACGAGGAATTTGCTCACTAATGCACTAAATTACCCTATCAGAACTTTTAAACCAAGATTGAGTGATAAAACTTAATTTCACTAAGTCCCTTTCTTAGGTCTGATTTTCTTTTAGAACCTCAGTGCTTGTATGCTGAAAAGTAAGGGTAGTTATCTTAGCTTTTTTAAGGTATAAAATCTCATCCCTACAAGTATCTAGTTCTAAGGCAAGTTTCCTATATTTTGAAGGTAGTTTCAGCCTTTACTCTTCCACAAACTTAAGGTCAACACAAGTATAATCAAAGAATGTTTTTATATCTTAATTATAATCCATTTATAAAGAGAGTATGTGCCTTTATTATTGTGATATCAACCGATTCACCATCTCTAGCATGCTCATTCCCAACAACTACCTTTTCATCATCTGCTAAGGCCATCAGTACCTTGACAGTTACCATTTCATCATCATCAGAGAAGATTTCCTCTTCATCCTAGTCATAAATTTCACCAACAAGTCCTTTGTTTATGGAGGGTGATGAGTGTGAGGGTTAAGAGCTCTAGCAGTTAAGAGGGAAAGTTTGGCTTTGTCCTTCTTGTATTCAGCTTTATAATATTTCTCAACTTTGGCAGAATAATTATTTGAAAAGGATGGAGCTGAGGTGATTTGTTTAGGCTGGAATCTAGAGTTGTTTGATGATGGGTATGAGGGTAAGGATGTTTTTGAAATGCCGCCCTTCATGTAGTGACAAGGTCTACCACATTTGTAACATTTCTCTTCAGTGACCTTTGAATCACTGAATCTGGATGAGTTCTTTTTTAAGGATCTTTTGAAATTTGCTAGTAAAGTTTTTCTCTGAAATTATTCATTAAGATCATTTTGATTATCCTGACAGCTTCTCAAATCCTCTTCATCATCAAGATCATCTTGTAAGTCCTCGAAAAAAAGAGTTAGAAAAGAATGCAATTGATATGGGTGAGGTGGTCAGGTCTTTCTTGTTCTGAGGTGCATAAATTTTGGATATGAGGCCTTCTTCATAGTTGACTTTCCATAGAGAGTGGGTAGGTCAAGATCTCTAACATGACTGGAGTTTCTGAGACATAGATTAAATAATAGCCTCTAATTTGGAAGACTGTTTACAAAGCCAACGTTTTATTTCATAATTTAAGAGATTAACACCATTATTTTAAGTTCATTCAAAAGAAATTTGTATATGGTAAAGGTCTCAGAGAGACTTTTATCATCAGTTAATTTGAAGGTGTTATAGGCAAGTTTTAAGTCTATGACCCTATTTTCTTTGACCTCAAAGGGACCTTAAAAGTTAAGAATCAAGTCATTCCACACATGTTTTGCAGTGGGACATCCAATGAATGATTTCATCACATCATCTTGTAGACATTATATGATCATACGTTAAATGTGTTGGTCTTGATTGACCACCCTCCTCTCATCATTCGACCATTGGGTTCCTGGTTTTGGGAGACCTACTGAAATGTTGTTAGGGGAACATATGGACCATCCTCAAGACATTTAATGGGGGTAAGGTATAATTCCAATCAGATAACAAAACATTCTCTTTTTTCACTTTGTAAATCTTGCAACTTCTAGTTTATGGGCAGTAGAAACAAAACTACCTCCTTATGGATCAACTACTTATGATACATTATTAGATATGATAGGATATTGGTTTTAAAAACTTTTTGAATGGTTTATGAAAGAAGTTTTATAAATAAAAGCGCTTTAATATCACTTGTTGTTCCTTTTTAGTTGGTTACAGAGAGTTAACTAAGTTAACTAACAAACTTCCATGCTAGTAAAGTATAAAAATGGTTTAACAAGATAACAAGTAGGGAAAAAAATAACAAAAGAGTTTTTCAGCGTTTAATTTTTTTATTAAAAATGAATTAAAGAATTTACTATGGTTGTTTGGGAAATAACGATCAAAGTTGAATGACAATGTATAGTGATTTCTTCACTAACATAAACACTAACCAAGGTATGTGTTTAAGTAAGAACTATGTTGACACATTGAATGAGTTCAAGGATTTAGTTATTTGGAGGAGTAAATGTTCTTGTAAATGTATATCACATTAATTGTACAAGATGGCATTTACTCCTGTACAACTTTCTCTTATATAGGCAAATTTCGAGGTGGATACCCGTGCGTTAATATCGACGTGTCAAGTATATAACTAGTAAAGTACAATGCTACATTACTGCTTTCATCATCTTTTATTGCTGAAATGTGCCCAATCACACTTTAGAGAAACAATGTTGACAATTGTTGTCCCCCATTTTTTTTACCAACTCTTGTACTTCTTTTACTTTCTTTGATAAGTACTTTTCACTTATTTTTTCAAGAAAGTTCCTTGATCTTCGAGCGCATATCTATTTTTCTTAAATATCTAAGTTCACAATGTGTTTGATTTGTTAAGAAGATCAAGGGGAGTCATTGAATTATTGCCATCACTCGTTGACTCATCATCTTCTTTCACATTTAGGTTTCACTTACGAGTTCGCCTCGGGGAAGTGGTGAGACTTTCTTTAGTCTCGAGGAACTCGAAGATGATTCTTTGAATATTCTATCATTCGAAACTTCATTTATACTTAAGATATTTTATGTTCAAATCCTAGTCGAAGATCGGTGGACTACGAAATAGCCATGCATCTTTCTCTAAGGACCACATTCTAGCTTTTCTCTATTGTCCATTCTAGATACACATTAGCGATGTTTATGTTCTTTTTATTCTTTCGAATCAAGTCCAAACATTATTGCAATGAAATGTAGTCAAATATTGCGGTTTCCTTGTAATTTAGTTGGGTAAATTAACTTAAAATCCTTAACTTGTTTTCTTGTAATAGTTTCTTTCTAAACTTCTTGCTAGTGTCTTAACAAAATCCACCGTTAAAAAAATTATAAACATGTAGCCAATTTAATAGTAACAATGCTTGTCTATTTCGGCTGTGGACATAACTCGGTCATCTTATTTCCACTAGATATTGGTGACAATCACATTTAACCATAGACGGAACTAGGGGGTCTCGTGATAACACGAGACCCTTATAAAATCTGTTTCATAGTGCTAACTATCGTAGAAAACACAGATTTTTTTAAAATGCACCCGATCCTAATGTATTGTATTTCTTGTTATTGTTTTAGTTAGTTCATTAATATGTGAAAATTGAACTTAATTTTTACTTAACTCAATTATTTTAATTGAAAGTCGTACTTTTTTGTCAACTTTTTTCCTTATAGTAGTTAAAAAAAATGTATACCGGTCACTTTCAGCGCAGATCCATATTTGCTTTTAACACATCTAATTCCTGTTATTTGGCTTCTTTTTTTTTTTTTTTTATTATTATTATTTTTTTTTTTATTTTTTTTTTGCATTTGAATTCAAAACATATTTTCATTCTATAAAAATAGACACCGGTACAGTTTTTTTGAAAATATGTCATTGTCTTCGTGAAACCATCTTTCTTGCCTACCATATCATTGTTAAAACTCATATGAATCCACATATTTTTATATTTTCATGTGGTTCACCATGAATGTCTCAAGGGGCACTTCACTTTTTAGTAAGGTTGGGGTCCAGTTGAGTGTCGAATTGTTACAAGAAATAATATAATGATCTTTATCAATTGGCTAACATTGTTGTACCTAAAAGGTGCTAATAACGTATAACCTTGAGAGTTCATATAAAGCTGGCCACTCAGATTAAAATCGGCCAAAAGGGTCGAGTCCTTTATCTGCTTCACGTATAATCTAGTGCCAACTTTCAAGTACAAATTTGCCTTCTCATCTGTACTTAACTTATTATATATTATTTTTGGCTTTCTTGTTGCTCTTAGTTTTGATTGATCGACATTGTTGCTAGATCATCACTATTCCTAAATTTAGTAATTTGTAAAAGTTAACGATAGAATATTTCCTATATATACGAGTATGTTCCTCTTTACATTTTACCCGTCCATCTTATATTCCTATATATTGTCACAACCGTCTCAATTATAAGACTGCAAAAGCAAGCACGCTAGCCTCGAGCTTTATAATGCCCAAAATTTATGTATGTTATTTGTAATTGTTTGATAGTCAATAATATAACTTCAAAAATAGAACGACGATAATTCATTATTGCATATAAAGAGAAACCGGTTAAACAATAAGGCGAGGTTATTTTACATACAAAACTTTTTACATCTCATGGTAATACAAAAAGAAATCGATGGGTGAGATTAAAGCGTTTTATTATTTCGTATTTTTATAATTTAAATATCTCTTAAACCGTTAATCGTTAAGTGAAAATATTTACGTCGTCATGAAGCGTTTAATTATCTTTCATATGAGCGGACACTTTGATATCTTTCGAAAAAAAAATCGTTTTTCATGTTTTTCTTTTTCGTTCTTGAAATTTGCGTGAAAAAATCGTATATGATTAAACACTAATTTGAATATCACATGTGATATTAGTGTTAAATCATATATGATATGTGATATCGAATGTTATATGATATGTATATCGTATGTGATATTACACTAATATCACATGTGATATTACATATCATATATATATACTAATATCGTATATGATATAACACTAATATCATATGTGATATTCAAATTAATGTTTAATCGTATATGATTTTTAATGCAAATTTTAATGAACGAAAAAAAGAAAAAATTTAATGAAAAATACCCAAAAAAAAAAAAAAAAAAAAAACTTGTTGAAAATATATCAAAGTCTTATCTTTAGAAAGATAATTAAATCTTCGTCATGATGATATTTTTTTAAACAACGATTAACGGTTTGAAAGTTATTAATATTTGAAAAAGAGAATGAAAGTGAGTTTTTAAATTGTTGGGATTAATCCAATCCATTAAATCAAATAAAATGAATGGTGGAAATTGATCATGATATGTAAATAATCTTTTGTCGCCGAATGATATTAAATCATACAATAAAGTGACTATTTTTAAAGGGTTTTAACAACTTGCGCAGGGTGCAGTTAGATGAAAAAATCATCGGTATCCACCAAAAAGTACACATGTATCCACATAAAAGTATATACATGTGTACTTTCATGTGAGTCATGATGTACTTTCCTTATACTTTTGGTGTACTTAACTTCTGCCCTTAGGGCACAAGTTAGAAAAACTAATTAAAAAATATTAAATTTTTTTAATAAAGCCCTTATCGGCGAATTAAATTACTTTAGGTCTAGTTTAACCTACAAACAGCCCTGTATGTTGTGATCCAAAAATCAAAGTAGAATGGCTTATGTTTTATACTAGTTATTTGTATAATATCTAAAAAGCGTACAATGGTATTGTAGCAACAATCGTTAAATCTGGCTTTCCTAACTTGGCAAAAGCAGTCGCGATATTCAGTGTCATTGCAGTAAGTCCAAACATTAAATGCAAAGTTTCACAACTTGGCAAAAAGCAGTCCACGAGGTTTAAGCGGCGTTACAAGGTAAGTCCTTTAGCATTAATTGCTATCTATAATAATTTGGCAAAATTAGTCCCAAGGTTTAAGTGTCATTGCAAAGTAAGTCCTTTTAAGTCGATCCATTGCGTCGCGCGGTTTCCTACTCGTTATATATAAATACCGTTAAAGCGACTTGAATTGTTGGTGACATGAATGTACCTTAGTGTAACATATACCATGTTCAATGGTATATGCATTGAAGACCAAAAATGTAATTCTATGATGCATGCATAGTCTATATTGGTGCAAATTTAAAAAAAAATAAATAAATAAATAATAAAATGAATACTTGGTACAAACATGCGTGAATCAGCATAAAAAAGATACTGATAAAATATGGAAAGAAATAAAAACACATAAAATACAACATAATTGTTTAGCTAATGCAACATAACATAAAAGTACTCTTTTGATCGAGCTTTATCATATAAAGAAAAATACTTAAATAATTAAAGATCAGAAGTGAGAGCATTAACATAATACGAATATTACACGTACGTATATCTAATTAGGCTTACTATTCTTAGCTACATGCAATGCAACATACCACAAATAATTCGTTTTAGCTACAGGCAAGTTGACACTAGAATACTCTTGTTATAATTATGTTGATCATACGATACGACCAAGTCACCAAGGGTACGTGTTCTTACCATCTTGTTATAATTATGTTGTAATTATTTCTTATGTTTATTTTGATTGATCAATGTTGATACATAATAGACAATCTCTTGGATATCGTGTGTTATAAATTTAATGAGATTACCATGCTTTCGTTGCTTTATGTTTATTGCTTTTATCTAAAGAGTTTTGATTGTTTACGATTATCCATTAAAGAAGCTCAACTGCATATTTCGGTTGAGAAAGAAGCATCCTGTATGATCACGAGTCACATAAATCCTAAAACATAGTTAAGGGCACCAAAGTCAATCATAGCAAACCCTGATGAAGTGAGCTTATAATACACTGGAACAACACTGAAGGTGAAGCTGTGAGAGCAATACTATCTACATAAATCAATAAATAAGCAAATATGTACCATGCCGATAAAATGAAGAGTCACAAAGACTATACGAAAAGCCAACACGAGTAGTATAACCGAAAATTCCTAAAACCAAGCTTTAGGTGCATGTTTAAGTCCATATAAAGAACATTGCAATAGACAAACACGGTGTGGGTAATGTGAATCAACAAAACCGGGAGGTTGATGCATGTAAAAAAACTAAACTAAGTTACCGTTTAGAGAGCATTCTTAACCCCAAGCTGGCGAATGGACCAATCACGAGACAAAGCCAAGATAAGAACGATAATAATGGTGGTTTAAAACCGGTCTAAAAGTCGTCACAATCAATAGAAAGTTTTTACTAGACCATTAGCAACTAAACGGGCCTTATAATACACGCTCAAAGTTCCATCACCCAAATATGTATACTTAAATAACCACATGGACGAACCACATTCACGTTAGATAGTTTCGGAAAAAGAACCCAAGTAACTAAATATGTCGACTAAAAGCGACGACACGAACACATGTCATCTTGTTTTAGTCAATGTTGCAAAATCGGTCAACACGGCGATTAATCGCCGATTACTAGTTAATCGGTCGAGTACTGTGTCAATTTTGAAAATCGGTTGAAAAATCGACCTAGGAAAAAATTGACACTAAGCGATCAAAAATCGGCGAATCGGCCGATTAATCGATAAAAATCGGTGAATCGGGCAAATCGGTAATTTTAAAAAAATAATAATTTAGGCATTCTACTTAATTTGGGGATCGTATATTTCATTTATAACGCACAATGGGCATCATAATCATAATTTGAGCCTTTCTTGAGGTTTGAAAACATAGCAGGCTTGGAATCGGTTAAAATTTTTAGTTTAGTCTCAAGAAATACCAAAAAAATTGCAGGAAATTCCAATCCGATTAATCACCGATTAATCCCGAGTTGACCGTCGCTGCAGTGTGGTCGACCGCCCGACTACCGATTCACGATTTTTGCAACATTGGTTTTAGTTCAATAGGGTGGAAGTGTGGAACTCAATCACTCCGTAATGAGACGTTTAAGCTTTCATATAGTACGTATTAGAGCTCTAGGTGTCGTCCTCGTCGTCTTCTTCGCCGCCACGGTGGATTGCTCGCCATCCTTCGCCGCCACACCGCCTAGCCTCGCCGGCGCTTGCCGTGAAGCCTCTCGTCGTCTGCACAACAAAGAGGTGAGTCTGACAAAAGCCACAAAAACCAAACGGACAAATAATTTTTAAAAAATAAAGTTGTAGTGGTGAGCCTCAAATGAAAAGGTTGAGGTTTGTTGTGAGTGAGAGGGTTAGTTGTGGTTATTGTGGAGTTTCTTTATGGTGATGTGAAAGTGATGAGTCACATGGGCTCGAATAAAGAGGTGTGCTCTTTCATGACACCTAGAGCTCTTACACGTCATGGACGTTCCTTTTCAAGAAATTTCATCGAAGCTTCGTAATGCTTGATCATTCAAGCTAATCGATTAATTATACTAAGGTGCCTTGACTTTATTCACTATATTTACAATTTACTTGATAAAATGTATGCTTCTATGGTGTCACACAGCACTCGGAAACGTGCTTTAACTAAAGTTCATTAGTTAGAACTTCCTGATGCTTAATTTGTAGAAGCTAATCTTTTAGGAGTATAATATTTTAGGTACTATTGGTTTAACTTGCAAAAAGACGTTTAAAGCATTTGCAGTGCCCCACGCACATTGCTTCCAAAGATGCTTTTCAAGAGAGCTTTATCAAAACTTCTTATTATAATAAGGAGGTGATTTACAAACTTCATAAAATGATGGGACACTTTAATTAATTGTGTTTGGACGTTTATGCCTCATATAATGAAAGTGTAAAGGTAGCTAATGAAGGTATAAATTGTGGAAAACTAGAAGGTGGGTCGAATAGTTTCCTGATTACAAACTTTGTTTTGAAAGTTATTGAAAGATCAATTGATATTGATCTTAGATATGTTAGTAAATGACAATCAATATGCAAACTATATATAAAGTATAGATAAGGAAAGAAACAATCAAACCACGACAAGTTGTTTATAGTGGTTCGGTCTACAAGGACTTTTTTCCTTGCCCTACTCCACTCCTCGAGTCTCACACTCGAGTTTAACTTCACTAGTCAACAAGCTCCTTTCACCGGTGGAGAAACCTTTACACTTAAACTACGCACTATTTCCGACACTTAGCTAGATGTCGAGTTCTTTTCAAGGGTACAACCACTCCCACACACAATGTATTTTAAGGACTAAAATACAAACCACTCACACTACAAGATTATGATGGTTTGGTACAAAAATGATGTATGAATCAACACAAGATCATACAACAACAAACAAACAAGACTTCCAACAACTTGTTGAAGCTTGAATATGCCTTGATCTTCTTTGCTACAAAGAGATCACTAATATGATATAAACCGAGTTAGAAATGTTAGAGAGAAGGAATGTATGTGAATACGATGAAAGGGATGAAAAACAACTTGGTTTGGCTTTGCTATTTATAGCCAAAATACTCGGCGAGCACCACGGACCACGGATCCCTCAAAGGGTTCCGTGCGTGTTAAGTTTTAGTGCCGCAGGGTCCGACAACAAGATCACCAAAATCTTACCAAAGTCAACCATATCTAACCAAGATTGTGTAAGATATGTAGAGTCTAAATCTACACAAAGTATCTAGTGAAATCTACTAAGGATTTCAATGATGCACTACATGTTGTCATGTGTTTGTTTTCTATTTTTAGAAATATGTTAAAATGTAAATACATATGTAATGTTTTGTTTTAAGAAACCAAAACATTCTTGATCTAAAAATATTAACATACATTATGGTTTAGAGTCATATCAAAATATGATTAATCAAAATGTAAATGCTTGAGTGATGAAGATATTATTTGAAAATCTTGTTTTAATATCTGATTGTACAATAGATTGCACTACCAGGCTTCGATGATGATCAAAGGTATGAGGGGTGTATATTCCAGCCAAGACTTGCCTTTCACCTGAGAATAAGAAATAGAAGACACTACATTAAGTGATTACGCAGGGGTAGGACCCTGCGAACCACCTCCGGCGTGAGAGTAAGTATTATGGTTATGTAAGTGTGTGTAAGTAAAGAAGTGAGTGTAAATTGAGCATACCATAATCCATTACCCGTCCAACCTATTTATAGTGAATGAAATAGGGTTGAGAGCACTTCTGCATAAATGTCGGAGATCATGGGGGCGTTCCATGATTGTGGGTAACCGCTAGGGCTTAGTGACCCACGTTCTCAGACTTGACGGGGAAGCTAAGAGAGAGAGAGAGATCGTGGGTTTGACCAAGTCATGAGGTTCCACTTATCCATTGTCCTTCGTCACCCATACCAGAAGGGCTTAGGGCTTCGGATGGCGAGTTCCCTTAGGTAACCTTCGTACAACGAATGGTTTGGCGCCTATGGATATTTTGGAATCCTAACTTGGGCCTTAGTATGGAAGGGCTTGACACGTCTCGGAGGTGTCCTTCGAGCTACTCGGAGGGTACATCATCAAGCCCCGGTCGAAGTGATGTATATGAGCGGTGACATTGCTTTCGACTTCATCTCTGAAAAAATACCATCCTGTTGCTAAACATACTAGTTGGGAGAAATACGCAACTAACTAAGCGTATTTAATGCTAATTAATCATTACATTGCCGCCACAGAATCACAACTTCCCATAATACCCGGAGACCAAAAGTCTTCTTTATTTTAAAATTTAAAATTTACATCGGATAAGAGTAATTGTTGGGACACGTGTGCGGTGCATAATAGATGCCAAAGAGAGTATAAAAGAGGGTGGATGAAATCCTAACTCATTTTACTCTCTCCGCTCTATTTTCACACGCAAAGAAAACGCTATCGCCATCACTCCGAAAACAAAGGTAATCAATCTTTCTCATTGATAGCTTGTTGTTTGTTCTTTAAAAATGGATTCCAAGTTTATTATAAAGTAGCGTAAGTGTACATTATCTGCAAAAGATCTTCATGATCACTTAGCCGATTACCCCATCCCATTAGAACACAAAGTAATGTTACCCAAATCTACTCGGGGCATCTTTGATGCTCCTCAAGGTTTCGTGAAATTTGTACACACATGCATTTAGCCATTCAAACCTTAGGATTCCGTTGCACCCACTAATATTAGATTTTATGCAATACTACAAGGTTCGCATCTCTAGGTTTAACCCTTTGGTTTTGCCAAGTGACCACATTCATAGTGATGTGCAAAGCATACGACTATGAACCAACATTGACTGCTTTAAGAGGATTTCTAAACTTGTATCCCGGGGCAATTGGTTAACTTTAACAAAGAGGGTTGAGTCGGATGTTCCAAACTCATTTGGTAGGGTGTACACAAACATAACGAGTTGGAAAGGTAGCTTTTCTACGTGCAAGACACAGTTATTCCCCTAAATATTCGAGGCTCTTTGAATAAGGAAAATAGGTTTGATGCCAAGCGGTATAATGACCCCCCGCCATACGAGGTTGAAGGGATCCTCATTATCGCTGTTTGGTCGATATCACGTGGATGTGCAAGTATTCCCTGAAGCCATCTTATACATGGTCGGGATTGCCCAGGTGGGAGGTGTCTCCCGAAGCTGTGATCATATACCAAGGACAAAGTATATTTATCTAATTTTATTTAAGTAGGACCAATGTAGCGATATTTATTTCTTCTTGTTTCTATTTTGCGAGATGTCGATTCGAAACTTCATGTACCAAGATTTGGATGAAGATTTGAGTTTTATGCCTGCGGAGAAGGCCGAAGAGTCTTATTGTGCTGGCTCTCCTTCGACATCTGTTAACAACAACGAGGTAGATACTCCGAAACCGGAGCCTATTGCGTCGGCACCCCCACAACTTGCGTTGGAGGGTCCCTCCCAACTGGTTGAAAATGTTGCTGATTCGGACGATCCTGCAGATGAGGATGTCCCAGTTGTAGGGTCAGCGAGGAATAGGCGGCAGTTAAAGAGTAGAAAGAGAACGAAGCCCAAGGTCATTAAGTCTACCAACAAAGGAAGAATCCCTGCGCCTCACAGGGAGCGAGTTGTGAAGCGTAAGAGTGTCGGGGTAGAAAGTTTGTGAAGTCGCCTTGAATTACCGGATGACTCGGTTGAGGTTCATGGTAAGTAGTTTTCCTTATGAAACATGTGAAATTATAAATGTCACAACTAAGTTAACCTTTATACATTGTATTGATCGCGAGCCTTCCAGAGCGAAGGAGCTCCCCGATGCTTTGGCTGTCACCGGATTGTTGACCATGTGACCCCTTCAATGGAAAGGTTTGCTAGATAATATGTCCATTGAGAAGGTTTGTGATATGCATGACAATGGTGTAGCGAGGCAAGCGGTTTTGGATAATCACTTGAATACCGGGACGAGTGGAGTTGCTCGGTACGTGACTAAAGCTAGGCAAGAGATGGATGTGATGTTGGAAAGGGAAAAACATAGGGATCGGGAGTATCTTGAGTTGGAGGCCAAGTGTGATGAGATAGAGAAGGACCTAGAGAAGAATCCCTCATTCAAGACCTCATTCAAAAGATTGATGAGTTAACAATCAAATTGCTAGACTCAAAGTGGAGGAGGGTAAAGTAGCGACTCTCATTGATCAAAATCTTGTTCTTGACTCTAAGTCAGTGGGTGCGGAGAGTGAGAAGGCTAGGCTCGTGGAGGTAGAAATTAAGGCGAGGGACGAAATCGATGGCTGCGGATGAGGTATTAAATCTTGCAAAAGGATCGTGTGGAGGTCGTTTCAAGGTGGTACCTTACATAGCCATGGAGCTCTACCACGTGATGAATTTGGAGCTCATATGTGGAAGGTCATCAAGTCGACCATTTTCATGGACGGTGCTTAGCGTTGGAGGAGGTCGCCAAAAGCAAGCCCGTGGACCTTTCCAAGATTGAATGCTACCGTCCTACTTGAAGGCTGAGTATGATGAGGCGAAATCGTTCGCAACCGCAGTACTCCTTCCTTGCCGAGGCTACCAAAGATCCGATGGCACCCTCGAAGACCTCCTTTCCAAGAAACCTCGTCGAAGCCTACCACTCCCACCAAGAAGACCATGTCTACCAAGCCTGTCTCGGTGAAACTATCCCCACTCCATCTCTAAAAGCAGAATGAAGGCCGCCATGTGGCGATAATTTGGTTTCAAAGGGTGGCATGTACCCTTAAGACAATTTATCTTATGTGACAATATTTGTCTTATGTTCCAAACAATTTAGATGCTTTTGATGTATGGCCATGGGCCAAGAACAATTTAACTGGAGCTTAGGCTCTTCGTGCAGGTATAAGGGCATTGGCCCTCATTTTGAATATGATGGTGTAGGGGAGATACCTCTACATACTTAGTTTATATTCGTTTTATTAACTTCTCGTACGCTATTTTTCCGACGCTTAAATTTTACAAACTAAGGTTAAACAATCTCATTGTGTGTAAATAGCAACACCAAGAATATAATGACCAAATTTGATCATTGATGAGGGTCGCGACCCACTCTATCTCAAATCCTTTACATAGTATGACTTTGTAAAAAAAAATTTTTACAAGCGTAAAAACTACTAGGAGAGTTAATGTGAATGTTTAACTTGGCTTAAATGATAAGGCATATATTATACCGAGCCATTCGACATTGAAACTCATTAACGACTTGGTGAACAAATCTTTGTGTTTAAGAAACGAAGCAAGAGATTTGTGGGAAATGTCTTATTTATCATTGAATTGGTAGGAGGATTACATCATTCTTGAAATGAAAACTAAGACAACTACCAATAATTTTGCTTTCCTTGAGAAGCTTCTAATTACAAGAATAAAAAGTAAAAGTACTTCTTAAACATAGAACTTTCGAAGGTTCTGCACTCATTCCATGTTCTATCGATGGGTTCTCCAGAAGATTGGCGGTTTGTGGCTCCATTTCGTGAGCCTCGGCTACCATGTAGGGTCCTTCCCAGTTGGTCCCGCCTTCCCGGTACTCTGCTTTGCTTGCCTTTGTTGAGGCGTAGCACATATTCTCCGTGCTTGAAAGTGGAAGGTCCGACCCTTTTTGTTATAATAGCCTTGATCTTATGTTTGTGCATTGCTTCTCGGATGGAGTCTATTTCTCGTCTTTCTTCCAAGAAGTCAAGGTTTTCCCCGATCCTTTCATCATTTGGGATGCATCATACGTTGCCACACGCCTGTGTGTATAATTAATTTCGCAAGAATGACCGCTTACGTTCGTATGTAAGGTCAAGGGGTTTCACCATTGCTTGACTTAGGTCGCGTCCCCGTGAGCCCACAATACTTGGGAGTTCATCTACCCATCCATGGTGTGTTCATCCCACCTTTTCTCGATCCCTTTGACGATATCTCTATTTGTAACCTCCACCATTCCGTTACCTTGTGGATGGTGAGCGGATGTCCAAGACTGCTTTATGTTGGCGAGTCATAGAAGACTCCTTGATGACGCTTTCCATTGTCGGATATGATGATGTGGGCACTCAATCGCACACGATGTGTTCCCACACGAACTTCTCGATCTGTCTCCTCGTAACGGAGGCTAAAGGTTTAGCCTCTACCCACTTAGTGAAGTAATCAATGGCTACCAACAAGAATTTGACTCTCCGGGAGCCATGGGCATAGGTCCCACGATGTCAATTCCCATTGAGAGAAGGGCCATGCGGATGTTACACTCGTCATGTCCCGCTTTGGCATCTTGAAACATTTGAGTGTATCGACAAGCTTCACATTTGAGAATGATGTCTCACGCATCCACAATGCATCGAAGGCCAATAGTAGCCCAGCCTTCATTATCTTTGAGACAATTGAGCGTGGTCTGCGTGGAGACCGCAGGATCCTCATGAACTTCGGCGATGATGTTCTTAGCCTACGTGGGTCCCACACATCTTAACCAAGGTGATAAAACTGACCTTCTATATAGGTTTTCTCCTATTAGCCGGTACTGGGGTGACTTAACCCGGATCTTCCTTGCTAGTTTCGGATCTTCAGGGAGAAGACCGCTTATCAAATACTCCCGGATGGGAGTCATCCATGTCTCTCCTTCCTCGTGAATCACATCTACAACTTCCTTGTGAACGATGGATCTTTCGGGTAGGACTTCGACAAGTACTTCTTTGGTGAGATGAGCGAAGGCCATAGAAGCTAGCTTGCTTAGTGCGTCGACCTTCTTGTTCGATTCCTACGAACATCTTTGGATGGTGTGGAGTCAAGCCTCCAAAGATCTCCTTTGCTTTTCCAAGTCTTGTTTGATGACGGTGCCTTTGCTTCATAGGAACTGTCACTTGGTTAGCTACCAATTGGGAGTCTGAAAATAGCGAGTCTTGACCTCTATATCGTTAGCCAATCGGAGACCTGCTAGTAATGCTCGTACTGCTTCATTGTTGGTGGCTTGAACTCAAAGCGAAGAGCATATGTATGCTCCTTTCCCTTAGGACTCACTAGCATTAGACACCTTGAACCATCAAAGCCGGATGCTCATGCGTATATAGTTTCCACCATCCCGTACGGGGTGAGTTTATCTTTGGGCTTCTCCTTTTCGTGTCCGCTCGGAAGGTGTTTACGCCAAGAAATCGCTAGAATTTGGCCTTTAATAGAGTTTCGTCCCTTGAACTCTATTTCGTGTTCTCCAACTCGATAGCCCATTTAGCTACTCTCCCGGACTTTTCGGTTTTGACAAAATCTATTTGAGTGGCTTGTCGGTTAAGACCGTGATTGGATGGGCACGGAAATAGCGTCGAGCCTCCTTGCGCATAGATTAGGGCTAGTATCAACTTCTCCAATGTTGGATAATTGATCTACGCCTCTGTAAGACCCTAACGACAAAGTAAATGGGGATCTGCCGTTTGTCTCGTTTTGCCATAAGGATCAAGGCTAATACTCTCCATTGAGGATGCTAAGTACATGAACAACACTTACGCCTTTGATTGGGGCGTAAGTGTTGGAAGGATTCGATGAACTCCTTCATCTTCTCGAAGGCGACTTGACATCGACTTCATTGAAAGGTTTTCTTATCCACGTATCCCTCGAGTGTTTTGAAGAATGGTAGGGACCATCATTACCGATAAAAACCGGCTTAAAGCCGCCACTTTCCATTTAGGCTCTGTCGTCTTTTAGACACTTAGGGGCTTGGAGATCCGAAATCGCCTTGACCTTGGAGGAATTAGCCTTTATCCCCGCTTAGTGATCAAATTCCTAGAATTTCCTTCTTCGACACCGAAGGAGCATTTCTTAGGTTCGACTTCATGTGAATCGCCCTAAGTTGGTCAAAGGTTTCTGTACATCGAGGAGTAGGTCCTCCTCCGTCTTGCTTTTGATAACCATGTCGTCAACGTATGCTTTGAGATTTACGCCTATTTGTTTGTTGAAGGCTTTATCTACGAGTCGTTGGTAAGTGGCCCCCGCGTTCTTTAATCCGAAGGGCATCTTTACGTAACGATGACACCTTTGCTCGTGTAGAAGGCTGTCTTTTCTTCATCCTCCTTTGCCATTTGGATCGATGATACCTTTGTAGGCGTCTAAGAAGCATTTTAATCGGAAGCTCGCCAAGGATTCTACCTTCGATCAATTTACGGTGGGGTAGCAATCCTTCGGGCATGCTTTGTTGATGTCGATGAAGTCGGCGCACATGCGCCACCCTCGGTCGCTCTTTTTGACCATTCTTGGGTTTGCTACCCGGGTTTGGTACTTAACTTCCTTAGGATGCACCGCTTGTGTGAGTTCGTCCACTTCTTTGCGGTACAACGCTTCTTTCGGGGCTAGGCTCCTCCTTTTCTATTTTATCGGCTCAATGTGTTTGTACTCATTGAGTTTATGCTCTGTTCGAAGGACCGTCCGTCGATCAAGAAAGTTCTTGGTACCCTCATGTCAAAATATTTCCAAGCAAAAACATCAAGGTTAGTCCGTAACAGCCCACGAGCTTCGCCTTGAAATTATTTGGGAGTTGTTTTCCTACTACCACCATTTGTTCGGGTAGCCTGGGTTAACTATAACTCGCTCCTCCATGATCTGACGACTTAGAATGGCTATCGGAGGATCCTCCGATTCTTCTTTGATCTTCTTGACACCATATACATCCTTATCCGCCCCATAATTAGAATGAGCAGGTCCCTACTCCGAGGGAGTTTGGAACTTAATAGCGGATGTATGGTGGAAACAACAATACCCATCTTTTGCATAGTGTTCTCCCAATTAACAAATTATAAGGAGAATCTGACCTGACTATAACGAAGGTGAGTGTTTCTGTGCGGGATAAGGGGCCTTCGACTATGGTGATTTCCAACGGTACTTCCCCCAAAGGCCATGAATGTTCACCGGAGAACCCTACTAGTGGTGTTTTTGAGTCCACCCTTCGTGAGTGTATGGATGACTTGAGCTTTAGGAAACAATGCTCATAGATGATCTCGCAGGAGCTTCCACAATCCATGTCAGCTCGATTCACCTCCTGTTTGAGATTCGTACCACTGATGACCACGGGATCAATTGAAGGTGTACGCCCCAAGATGTGAGGAAAGGTTATTTCCTTACGCTTCCAAGCTCTCTCTACTTCCTTCCTTTTAAGGTTGGATCGTGCACATGCACCATAAGTATTGGGGCTTACGTAGGCGTAGGCTCCTTCTTGTTCCCTTCCATTCACCTAGTTGGGTGTCGGAGAACTTGTCCTTTCCCTTTTGATGCCTTTAACTAGATATGCTAATCGTCCGGACCCTGCATCGCCTTTTCGATCCGCTTTAGTTCTCTGCGGTTATTGGTGTCGTGTCCATGGTCTTCATGGGCGGCAATACTTGGACATGTCTCGGCTTTGCTTGTCTTTGTCATCCGAGGTGGTGGATCGAAGGACTTAGCGACCTTCTCCGTGGCGAAATCTCCACAGGAGATTTGACTAGGTTCGCCAAGAATCCGTGGTTTGAACCTTTGTTGTATGGAGTGAAGCGATCTCTGTTCTTCTTGTTCTTGGACCCTTCCCATGAGGACCCACGAGAGAATTTGTCAAAAGCTTCCTTTTGCTCTATCGAGCCCCGCTTCTCGCTACCTCTTTGGATTCAATCCAAGTGTAACTCTTCTCCATCGATTGCCTTATAAGTGATGGGAAGATCGGTGGACGAATTCCACCAAGCCAGTATCCGAAGGCCATGTACAAAACACGAAATCCTCGATCTTCGTGCAAACCCGAATTTGCAACGTTTCATCGGTGTACCAGTAACGATGGCTCTTGTACCTTCGTTGTCCCTTTTCTTGATGGTGTGCATGGCTAGATGGGTCTTGGTGTACTTCTTACATTGGCTAAAGTGTGGCCGAACTTAGCCTTGAGATCGTCCAAACTCACAATGCTTCCCAACTTCATCCATTCCACCATATTCTTGCGAGTCTCGGGCGTATAAGTGAACATGTGGCGGGCTACGCATAACCCACTTTTGCATCTTGATAGCGCCTCGAATAAATGGAGGAAGTTATCGGGATCGCCTTTCCCATCGTAGGTGCCTATATGAGTAGGCATCTTTACACCATCGAGCAAGGGGTAGTCTTGATCCATTTCACGGAAGGTGTACATGCTCCAGAGGCTTCGGCATAGTAAGGGTTATATGGAGGTGGATAAGCGGTGTAGGATTATATGGGTTAGAAATGGTGTGTGTAGGTAGGGTAAAGCAGTAGAAGGTTGAGTACGAAGGGTTTACACCCATCGATTGCGTGGGAACATGTCCATAGGGCATTCTTGGTAGTCGACCGGGAGCCGAACCATTCGGGAGGTAAGTTTGTAGGTTTGAGCAGTAGGTAGGGGTTCATTCCGAAGAGTAATCGATTCATCTTTGGAGTATGGAGGCGGGCCTCCGATACTCAAAACATAAGAGGGGGTCTTGGGCCCCGTCCCTTCTCTTCCTAAATGGGCGCTAGAAGAGGTGGTAAGTTCACCCTCCGTTTCCTACCGGGTTGCTTCCTCCGTTGGAGTTCTTGCTCCTTCTTTCACCATGCATCCTTTCCTTCTTCCCGGTTTCCTCGGGTCCTTCTTCAAACCCACAGTCCTTCCATTTGGCCTTCGATGGAAGGAGAACCATTCGCAGGCCGGCGCCCCTGCTAACCGGTTGAGGCCTATCCTCCGCTTCAATCTCTTCATCATACTCCTCATTTGGAGTATTCCAACTCTCTTCGCATTTCGATGTGCAGAACCCGCTTTGTGAGCCTAAGTAAGGAATCCAAGGCTTCAAAGTTTGCCTCAACGAGGCAGGGCTAATATCAGGGATAGGGTTAGCGGATGTTGAGGCATGATGTACGGGAGTGGTTTACAAACGAGATCGTGTGGTAAAGGTTGAGGCCGTTATGGGGGCGAGATTGTCGGTGTTAGTTGTGTTTAGAGGAACTAGGGTAGAGAAACCTGGTGGAGGTGTATCTTCTCTTCCTGATTTCATGCCGAAAATGTAGTGTAGTTGGTTGGGGTTTAGGATTTGGGTGATTACGGGACTAATAGTAGTGGTACCACGGATGGCGCCACCGATTGTACAATAGATTGCACTACCAGCTCATGATGATCAAAGGTATGAGGGTCTATGTTCCAGCCAAGACTTGCCTTTCACACGAGAATAAGAAATAGAAGACACTACGTTAAGTGATTACGCGGGGTAGGACCATGCGAACCACCTCCGGCGTGAGAGTAAGTATGAGTTATGGTTATGTAAGTGTATGTAAATAAAAAGTGAGTGTAAAATGAGCATACCATAATCCGTTGCCCGTCCAACCTATTTATAGTGAATGAAATAGGGTTGAGAGCACTTCATAAATGTCGGAGATCATGGGGCGTTCCATGATTGTGGGTAACCGCTAGGGCTTAGTGACCCACGTTCTCGAGACTTGACGGGGAAGCCAAGAGAGAGGGAGATCGTGGGTTTGACCAAGTCGGGAGGTTCCCTTATCCATTGTCCTTCATCGGCCATACCCCGGCGGCTTAGGGCTTGGATGGCGAGTTCCCTTAGGTAACCTTCGCCAACGAATGGTTTGACGCCTATGGATATTTTGGAATCCTAACTTGGGCCTTCGTATGGAAGGGCTTCGACACGTCTCGGAGGAGTGTCCTTCGAGCTACTCGGAGGGTACATCATCAATATCTATTAAACTTGACAAGCTTTAAGCTTTATAAAAATTAAATTTACTTTTGTCGTTAACAAAACTTAGGTAAAGATCATAAAATATAAATAACATTTAATGAAGATATTTGTATTAACAATCTCCCCCTTTTTGTTGAGGATAAAACATAAATTTTATTTTTATAAAAGATGTAAAGATTGTACAAGAGTTATAAAAATATTAGTTTTAGAACTTGAAAGATAAAGATGATAATGCAAGTATGTCCAATTTAGACATGATGTTGACTTTTCAGAAAGTCAAAATTTGCAGTTGACCTTTCATTAGAAAGTCAAAGTCTTCATTAGTTGAAGTATGATGTTGACTTTTCAGAAAGTCAAAGTATGCAGTTGACTTTTTATAAAAGTCAAATTTAACCAAGTTCTATATATTTCTCCCCCTTTTTGTCTCAACAAAAAGAAGATGCGAGGCGGAATATGTAATGAGCCCGAGCCATTATCTCCCCCTTGACCAATGCTCCCCCTAAATTGGGTGCCAAGAGAAAGATACATGGATTGTGAAAAAGCTACAAAAAAAATGTTAGTAATAAGCATCATCACAAGCATTTCCAAACACCATGTAATAATCAACAACAAAATAAGAAACACCATTTATTTGTTAAAATTTTTCATGATATAAAAATCATGAAAAGGGAACACAATGAAGTGTTAGTACAAGAATAAAATCGTAAAATTTAAAAAATACAAAGAAAGGCCTAGAAAAATAAAAATGCTTAGAGAAAATAAATTAGGACCCTCCTATTGAGGTGGTGGATGAGTAAGAGCATTGATGCGCTCTAGGATGTGATTGAGGATGAACCTCATTTCGTCTTGAAGCTCATGGACCATCACCCGGGTCCTTTCGGTAATGTGGGCGGTCCGCTCACAATTGGAGCAACCGTGTCTAGGCGGGTAGTATGGTTCATGATTTTGTGGTGGTGGAGTTGTTGGTGTTGGTGGTTGGAGTGGTGATTATGGAGGCTAGCAAAGCACTTTGCATTTGCATGGCATCACTAAGATGGGAGTCCACCATATTGGAAAATTGGTGGAGATGATTGAGCTCGGCTTCAATCTCTTCTTTAGTGGGGTGATCATCCCACATTGATTCCTCAATGTCCTTTATATGAGAAGGCATTGATGTTGTAGGTAGTGGTTGATCCCCATACAAAGGATCATGGATTTCCTTGTGGATGGGATGGAAAAGAAGAGGTCTTGGCCCAAACGGGGCATTTGGGTCAAATGATGTACGCGGAGACTCATGAGCTATTCGCTAAATAGTACCAAAAGATGGTAGTGGTGGTGGATGATTGGGCATAGGAGGCAAGTCCTCCAAGTTTTCCAAAAATGGATTTGGAGATGTAGGTGGTGTAGAGAATAACTCTAATGGGATGAGTGTTAGAGATTTTGGATGTGATGGTGATTTTGATGTTTGGATAGAAGCCGGTCGTGGTGAGCTAGGAGTCTTTGTTGGTGGTGGAGTAGTGACAATGATAGGTGATTGTGAAGGTGGTGTAGGAGTAGCCAAAGTGAGAGTTGTCTCATCTCTTATGGAGATGAGATGGTTAATGGAGAGGACTCGGAAGAGGAGCTTATGTTGACAAAGCAACAAGGTCTTACACTCATTCTAGCGGTTCTTTTGCAAGGCTTGGTTGATGGTGAAGACTTAGTCATTTTGGCTCAAGTTTTTGCTAGTAGATGATAAGAATTGAGAAGGTGTGAAGATGATCATGGTAAAAGCTCTTAATTTATAGGATTGGAAAATTATGGAGAAATGTGTTTTATTTGATGTTAAACCATAGAAGAGATGATGTTCCTAATGATTTTGAAGTGGGTTTAATGCTAGTCATATCACCAAGTCAATCCATACAAGAAGGATGGAGTGAAGTGACAAAGATTTGCAATAAATGTGTTCTAATGATTATGGGATCTTTAGAATCAGATCACCCATGGATTACAAGGAGCCAAATTTTTGGTTCCTTCCTTTATGAAAAAGGGTTCCTTGGGTGGATTTTTGAAATTTTTGAATTTTGGTGAGAAATGGAAATCCTGTTAGGAATTATGTAATAGTGTGTTCCTGCTGATAAGGTTCCTACTGATAGTAGTATAGTTTCACGATAGTGAGGTTTCATGATAGTGCGGTTTCTCGATAGTTATTTTGTTTCATGGATATGTAGTTTCCGCTTTATTAGTTTATTAGTTTATTAGTTACGATATTCATGAGTTAAAATAGGAATAGATGGTGCATATCTTTTACGTGATTAGCAAGCTGCAAAGTTAGGGTTTCTTGTACTATAAAAGAAACTAGCGGCTAGGGTTTTACACACGTTTTTCAATAACAATAATAGTGAATTAATATAGATCCATAGAGGATCAAGTTATTGATGTTCATCGTCTTCTTGAGTATTGCATTTATTTTTCGCTTGAATACAATTCTTGCAAAGGTTCTCCATAGTTGTCTTATGATTACACAGGATAGCTATACTATTTCTAGGCTCATAAGATCTATCTGGGACTGAACCTAACAAGTGGTATCAGAGCCTGGTGAGAATCTTTCTTAGAAGACAGTCTTATTCTCTTTCTCAAGACCATTACAATGACATCATCTAAACATTCAGACTCAGAAAATGATGAACATCCCGAGTCATCAAACACTCAGTCCACTATTCAGCAGGTTGTTACCACCATGTCCAACACCAATGCAAAATTTCCCTATCTAAAGAAGGACGAATATAACATATGGGCTATGAAGATGCAAAACTATATCTCTAAAATGGACATCAATGTCTGGAACATTGTTCTAAAGGGAAACAGTAAGAAGGCTACTGGAATAGATCCTGATGGAAATGTGATACTTCTTCCAGCCACAACAAATGCATAACAGGTTGCACTTCAGAGGGAAACCAAAGCAAGGACTACCTTGCTTCAAGCTCTTCCAGATAAGCATATGAGTGACTTTTATCATCTTGATGATGCAAGAGAGATCTGGAAAGGAATAAAAGCAAGGTTTGGAGAAAATGATGAGTCCAAGAAAATGAGGAAGTCTATGCTCAAGCAAAACTTTCAGGAATTCTCAATCTCTGAAGAAGAAGGCATACACAAGGGATATGACAGGTTTCAGAAAATCCTCAGCTAGCTTAATCAGATGAAATCT
This sequence comes from Chrysanthemum lavandulifolium, assembly GCA_022545495.1. Lineage (NCBI taxonomy): Eukaryota > Viridiplantae > Streptophyta > Magnoliopsida > Asterales > Asteraceae > Chrysanthemum > Chrysanthemum lavandulifolium. Next base: position 251,231,144 of record CM040241.1, on the reverse strand, counting down.
AAACCTGACAATGAGGAATGCAATCTCAAATTCCTCCGTGCTCTACCCTCTTCCTGGAGGCAGGTTTCTCTCACACTTAAGGCAAAGGGAGGCCTTGACTACTTAAGCTTTGATGACTTATACAATAAGCTTAGATCCATTGAAATTGATATCAAGGGTTATTCATCTTATTCTACAACTCCAACACACTCAGCTTTTGTTAGTGCTAACACAATGGTGTCTTATGATGAAAGTCCCACTTCTTCATCAGCAGCAACCAGAACACTGAGTTCCTCTACAAGAAGATCAAAGTCCAACTCTGTGATAGAGGAAGTGCTTCACTCTTTTGAACAAGTGGATAAATGGGATTTGGAGGAGATGGACCTCAAATGGCGAGATGGCCATGCTTCTTTGTGAAGGTCAACGAGTTTGAGCGGGGGCTCGAAGGAAGTTTGGCTACAAGGAAAAGAATCGGCAAGGTTTGACAGGAAGAAGATCAGGTGCTTTGAATGCAACCAACTTGGTCACTTTGCTAGAGAATGTCCAGACAAGAAGGGAGGTGACAGAAGAAGGTATAATGCATACAAGCTCAAGGAAGCTGAGTAGATGAAGCCTAAAGCTTTGTTGTCTTTGGAGTCAAGGGTTGACTGGAATGAGCATGTGAATGAAGCTGAGGATGACACTCCTCAGGTTGGATTGGTTGCTGATACTTCTGATGAGATTGCACTAATGGGCATCACTTCTCAGGTACAAAATTGTATATTTGGTTGTAATGCTAAATATGATGCTTTTAAAAGTGAACTTAATGATGTTAATGCCAAATATAAAGAACATTTTATTCAGGTCCAGGCCTACAAGAAAACTGTTAAAGCTTTAGAAAAATAAAAGGCCTGGTACCAACAAAATCAATTGGCTCTTGAAGAGAAAATTAAAGTTTTATAAAGAGATTTGGAAAGCACCACTAATGTGCTAAAGTTTAATGAAAAGGAATATGCTAAAGTTATTACTGAAAAAGAGTGTTTAAAGGCTGATTTAGAAGCAGAGGTGGCTAGACATAAACAATGGCAAGAACAAGCTAAAAACCTAGACTAATTAAGGTCAAGTACTATGTCAGTAAAAACCAAAAAGGGGTTGGGCTTCACGGATTACATTGACTCTGATGAGATATATGACCCTAATTACTATAGTGTTTTTAATCATGTCCCTGAGGAAGAGGAAGAAAAATAAAAATCTTCTAAATTTGTAAAACAAGGTGAAATGCATTCGGTGCCTTCCTTTATTAATGGTATAGTTAGACCACCTAACCTAGATTCAGACTTGGATGAACCACGTATGACGTATGGCCCAAAGTCTGATGACTTATCTAACACTGGCAGTGAAACTAATGATTTTGTCTCTTGTTCTTCCAATGATAGGACTTCAGAGACCCAGTCTAAATACTATGCTAGTTGTGGTTCAAGTGAAGAGTCTGCCTCTCCCAAGTCTGCCTCTCCTAAACCTTTTCTAGTTTATCAAGCCCCAAGAGTTGCTGTTAATGAATCCTCTTCATAGACAGCTTATTTTAAAAACATTTCATGTTCTTTTGATTCAATTGAAAACAATTATGATTTTGGTTGTGGTTTGAATAATTCTGTTTGTAATAAGAATATTCCAGTTTTGAACAAGCAATTTAAGAAGAAATCATGTTTTGTTTGTGGAAGTGCTTTTCATCTTATCAAAGATTGTGATTTTTATGAGAAACAGATGAATGTTTGCACTAATCAACAGAGATATAGAACTGTATGGAATGATGTGACCAAAATTCCTCTGTTTGTTCCCTCTGGAACACATGTGAGGACCAGCATAATCAATTTTGCTGGTAGACCAGTTGCTGCTGATAGGTCATCTTCATCTAGTTGGAGAAGACATGTTACTAGGCCATTATACAGACCTACTAGTGCTTATTTTCAAAATGATTACATGCCTGTTAATAATGACCTTTTGCATAAAAGGGGGGCAAGGTGGGATATTGCTGTTAAGCCCTCAGCAGGTTGCTCTTGGATGCACAATCGATCATCTTTTATGAGGGGTTCCAAGAACCATAGTGGATCTCATCCATCTGCAGGTTTTTCAAATGTGATCCACAAGGCAGGCCCAAGTCAGTGATGACTTGGGTCTCCATGTATACTAATGTTGTTGTATATCTTATATTTTGTAGGATGATCCTCTTTCCAATAAAGATTTCGGTATTGTTGATAGTGGTTCTTCTAGGAGTATGACAGGGAACAGAGACAGGCTTCATGATTTTGTCTCTATTCAAGGAGGTACTGTTACTTTTGGAGGAGGGGATGGTAAAACTACAGGGAAGGAAACTATTAGAACTGCTCAGCTGGACTTTGAGAATGTGTATTATGTGGAAGCATTGAGGAATTTCAATCTATTTTCTGTGTCCCAAATTTGAATAGTTGGCGGGTGGACAAGTTGTATAGCATGTGACACAGGCAAGCATTGATATGGTCCCTATTTCCTATAGTGCTAATGACATTGGCTCTTAGGAGTTCCTCCCACTTCTTAAATTTGGGCTTAAGCTCATTGAGCTCCATACCATATGGATCTCGGTTCACTTCCTTTCCCTTTCGGGTGACACGGGTTGGAGCGGCCCTTTCGTTAAAAAGGTGCTCACGGATGAAGTCCTTATCCGCTAAAGGAGTTTGGTAGGGAAGAGAGCGGTCATTTATTTCATCAAGGATAGTGAGTGACTACTTATCCAAGTAGACACATGTACCTCGATTGGGAATTCCTAGCACTTGAGCAAATTGGCTTAAGGAGATGGAGTAGTTGTTTTGATTGATCCTAAACCTAAGAGGCATTTCATCATCCTCATCAGTGAAAGCGGTAACACTAGCACATAATTCTAAAACAAACCTAGGACAAATGGGTTCATCGATGTCAAGGAGACAATCAAAGTTAATGGTGGCAAGTTCTTGACGGAGATTGGTTCCATCGACAAAGGAGGAGTGAATGGTTCCACCCTCATGGAAGTACCTTTGCTCTAGACTCTTAAAGATTTCGACTTGTTCTTTGGAGAGGCCCTTGGTTTTGTGGTGTTTAGGGATGTAGTTAAGAGTATCCTTGTGATCATAGAATCTTGCGGCTACCATGGTTATTCCTATGAGCAAGAATTTACATGTTAAAAATAAGAACAAACTTAGCGTTTTGGTTCTAGTGTGTGCCTATATGAAAACGATTTTGAGTTACGGTTATCTCGACTCATTTTATGCATAAAATGGTTTTTAGTGGGGGTGTTTGGCAAAAGGCATGAGATAACCCAAACGCTCCTAATTCAATGTGGCTTCATTTGAATATACCAGGGAATGCATATTAGTTATGCATTACCTTTAGTATTCAAGAGCATTATGCAAGTGATAAAAATTTACGTTTCTATTTGTATTAACAATAAAAATTTGTTTTCCTACAAGTGAGAAGCTTTTCAAAATTTTTGACATAGGGTGTTAGCTTATTTAGAATAAGGCCTTATAGTCATTATCTTTTGATTAATGGGAAACATGATTTGCTTATGCAATGTGACAATGTGGTAGCTAATTTCAATAACTGGTTATGCAATTTGCCAATTGAATCCATGTTTTGTACAAGAATATACATAATTCCCATGTGATGATTTTGTGCACAAATTGGAATCCTAGACTCAGAATTAGGAGATGTAATGTAGTTGGGATACTTACAATGATGTTATATTCAGTGATTAATGGGTGAGAAAGTGTCAACAATGAGTTAGGTATGATGTTGAAACATTTTGGTAAAGTGGGTTGTGAGGAAGAAGATGTTTTGTAGGTAGTATTTTTGCTATTGTTGTCACCACGGACCAGACGGCACCAAAAAATTGGTTTCGTCTTTGTTGTCGTTTGGTGCCGTGGGAACAGTAGTAGAATTAAACTAATTTGTTTTGTTTTGTTTGGTTTAAGGTTTAGACTATGTTCTAAATACATGTTTGGTTCCATTAGCCCTAAACCAAGTCTAAGAAGATTAATTGGTTCTCGTTTGAGAGGCTTAGTAAGAATGTCAGCAATGTTGTCTTCGGAGGATACTTTCTCAATTGAGATGCTTCCTTTTTGAACATTGTCGCGAAGAAAGTGATGGCGGATTTCAATATGCTTCGTACGAGCATGTTGGATGTGATTTTGTCGAGATCAATAGCCCTTTGTTGTCGCAGTATAACGATATCGTTGAGATGAATTCAGAATCCACGAGAGCTTGCTTCATCCAAAGAGCTTGTTGACATGCTTTTCCGGTGAGACGATTCGGCTTCGAGGTTGAGATAGCTAAAGCCGTTTGTTTCTTTGCAAACCATGAGGTGAGACAATGTCCGACAAAAGTGCAAATACCACTTGTACTTTTCTATCGACATAGTCACCGGCATGGTCCGAGTCGGCATACACTATAGTTTCTACACCCATTCCTTTAGGATACCATAACCCTTAATGTATCTAAATATCCTTTTCAAGGCTTCTAAGTGTGATACCTTGGGATTTTCTTGAAAGCGAGTGCATAGACAATCACTAAACATAATTTCGGGTCTACTAGCCGTGAGATAGAGTAGGCTACCAATCATTCCTCTATATTTAGTGTTATTGGTATGTGCTAAAACACATACCTTTTCATTATCAAAACTGACCCAAAATAACCAAGAAAGAGCCGTTTATTGCTAATATTTGTCTGTTTTCTTGAGTTTGTGCTTGTCTTGTATGGATATGTAAAACACGCAAAAGGAACCAAATCGACGTAAATCCGAAAGCACGAGAGATTAAGAGAGCTTAAGTCGAGTAGGAAGGTCGAATTATGCATTTCAAGATTTCTTATCTCGAGGATGATTTGTGAAGATTTGATCAAAGTTTGAAGAAATGTCGAAATAGTCCATGAACTTTCAAAGAAATGACGAAAACACCCTTGAAGATTCGTAAATTTGCAAAATTAGCCCTTGGTCTATTTGAAGATTGTCAAGAATGGTCCTTGAAGATACTTTCAGAAGTTGCATGTTTGGTCCCTTGGAAATCCGAATTTACATTATTGGTCCTTATGATTACCATTAATCCAATACTAGTCCAAATTAATGAATCCACTTAACAAATCCATTATATAATCCAATCCAATATCTGTCCGGCCCAACATCCAAATCCAATCCAGCTAAACAACCCATCCAACCCGAATACCCAACACACGCTATATTTACCCATTACCCGGTTTTAAAACCCAAGTCAAACCATTAGACCCGGTCAACAAGTTTGAAAAACAATAAACAAATCAAACGCGCCCCAAACACTCCCCTGTCCTCCTTCCTCCCAAACGCACCCGTTTTCCACCATTTTACCCAATCCCAAACACACCACCTCGTACTTAGAATCTATCCATCCTTCCAGAACCTCTGACATGTCAGGATAAGGTGCCACGTGGACAAATGGCGCTCTCCTATTGGCTGCTACACCTCATCAAAGGAATTAGAGCAATTTGATTGGATGGGATGACAATGGAATGAATGAGTGGCTGTGAAAGGATTTCTAGGCTCTTCCAAAGGCATCCCAAGGCTCATCATCAGCTATAAAAAGACCTCTTGGCTCATATTGCAATTCGTCCAATTCCTTATGTCTTAAAGGAATTTTGACCTTTTAATTTCCTGTTAATTTATATGTTTTCAGTAGTTAATTGTTTTGTAATCTCAGATTTTAATTGTAGCTTCAATTCATTTAATGCAACTTTCACTTTTAATTGATAAATCATTGTTGGTAGTCCTAAGTACAACTGCTTTTAAGCTCTCATTTCAGCTTTCGCTAAGCTCGGATAAGCTTGTTTCAGCTTATGTGAGCTTGTTGTTGCTTAATTTGTTCTTAATCTCTTTTTCTTCAAAAAGTCAATAAAAGTCAACTCGGGTTATAATTTGAGAGTCAAAGCAATATTTGGGTTAATTTCCAGCTTCAGTGTGTCAATGGGTCAAGTTTGATGTTGTAAAGTTCATTTTGAATCTGATTTAGATAAAAATCCTCATGTTTTCAAAGCTAATGTGCATTTTGATGTTTAAAGTAGTGTTTGGATCAGGTTTTTAAACTGTTTTAGAGGTCAAAATAATGGAGTAAATCAGTAGGTTTAGGTCTGCTATTGTTTATTGGATCCATATCAGTCCTTGTTTTGCATCCATGTCCCTTCTAAGTCAATTTCATTTTAAAACTGCTCTCAAGCTCAATTCTGTTAAATCCAGTTTCTAAAATCATTTCATATGGGTGTAAGATTGGATAAACTAGCTGGCTAAAGCCTCATTTCATCATATCTCATCCACATCAGTTCTACATTTGCATTTGAATCTCATTAAAGTCAAAACTAGTAATCGTTTTTAGAAAGTCAAACTGCCTAAAAATCGATTTAGTGATCTTAAACAATCCATGTGCTTTATTTCAGTTTGTCATGGTCTCATATTTGGCTCAATTGTAGTTTGCTAGGTGGTCTTTAAGACCACATATCTGTTTAGCCTTTAAGCCCCCCTGATAAGCCCTTGAATAAGCTCAAACTTAGGGTCAGGTTTCTTGTTTTGCTTATATATCAGTTAGCCATAATCTTTGTAATTTGCTGTTTAGGTGTTAGGAGTAGGTGCTATAAGTTGCCTTAGAGTGGTTTTAGCTTACATTAGCTTATATAATCAGTTGGTGCATTCTAGAACTGTTTGGCTTATTTTCTATTGCTTATTTAGAAGCAGTTTGTACTACAGCCCTTATATTCTCCACATAAGCATCATATTTCTTATTTTTCATAGATTTAGATTATCATTTTAGAATTTTCCTGAGATTTTCATGATTTTTGGTCACTGTTTAGTATTTTTCATTATTAAAATCAGTTTTTATTCACTTTTAATTAGCTTTAATTGCAATTAATTGAGAAAAAGTTCCAAAAAATAATTTTTCAATTTTCCGCTTTAAGAAAATATAAAAGCATAAAAATATTTTTCCTATTTTTCCCTTTTATTTGGTATTTTCACAATTTAAATTAGATTTAAATAGTATTAAATTAGTAGAAAATAGAAAATAATCGGAAAAATAAAAAAATAGTTTTGAAAAGTCTTTTATGTTATTTTAGATTTTTGAAAAGTAATTCCATAATTTTCCCTCTCTCTTTCATAATTTTTAGATAATTAGTTTTATTTTTAAAGTTACAAATTAGTTTTTAATTCTAATAAAATCAAGAAAATTTCTAAAAAATAGTTTTAATTCATATTTAGTTTTCAAATATCATTTTTAGTATAAAAGTAATTTTAGGTTATTTTAGGATCTAGATTAGACGAGTTGCTTTTATTCGCGTTAGCTTTAATCCGCTGCTTTATGCTTTTAATGTAGATTTAGTAGTTTGCCTTAATTCTTAGGTTTTCCCATAGATTTTAGTTCCTTAGGCTTTCCTTATCCCGTAGTTTAGAATATATCATATTATCCCTTCTCTTATTCAAATCCGATAATCGAGACGTGAGTTGAAATTCCATTCAACCTCGCTCGAACGATCTCGTGCTCAAACCTAATACGTTTGAGTTACCCATATACTACACACTTCTCATCTATTATTGGTCAGTGTCTGAGCCATTTTAAGTTTCTTACGGTTAGTCATTCACAAGTGGCTAGCTTGTGTGAGTAAACTTGACGTGTTTTGGAAACTGAGTATCAGTTATCTACCGATTCACCATCCTCATCCTTGGTATTTAGATTGGTTAAAGAATATGTCATCTTCTAGTTGTTTAATTTGAAGTCCTAGAAAGAAGTTTAGCTCACCCATCATACCCATCTCAAACTCATCGTGCATGATTTTAGAGAAATCATCACATAGCTCTTGACAAGTTGATCCGAATATGATGTCATCAATGTATATTTGAACAATGATAATGTGTGATTCCTTTTTCTTGGTAAAAAGAGTATTATCTACTAATCCCATGGTGTATTTGTTTTCAACAAGAAAAGTCTTAAGTCTATCGTACCAAGCTTTTGGTGCTTGCTTAAGACCGTATAATGCCTTCTTGAGTTTGAAGACATGATGTGGTTTCTCAAATTCGGTAAAACTGAGAGGTTGAGCAACATATACTTCTTCGTTAATAAACCCATTAAGAAATGCACTCTTAACATCTAATTGAAATAACTTAAAGTCATAAGCACATGCATATGCAAGTAAGATTCTAATAGACTCGAGCCTAGCTACCGGTGCATAGGTTTCATCATAATCAATCCCCTCTTGTTGATTATAACCTTGTGCGACAAGCCTAGCTTTGTTTCTAGACACTACACCATTTTCGTCCATTTTATTTCGAAAAACCCATTTTGTTCCAATTATAGTTTGATCTTTAGGTTTTGGAACTAACTTCCAAACATCATTTCTAACAAATTGGTTTAACTCTTCTTGCATAGCAATTACCCAAGATTCATCTTTGTTGGGTTCAGTCCCAGATAGATCTTATGAGCCTTGAGTGAGTATAGTTAACCTGTGTAATCACAAGAAAACTATGGAGAACCTTTACTAGAATTGTATTCACGCGAAAAATAAATACAATACTTAAGAAGACAATAAACACCAATAACTTGATCCTCTATGGATCTCTATTAATTCACTATGAATGTTATTGAAATACGTACATTAAAACCTAGCCATTAGTTTCTTTTATAGTACAAGAAACCTTAATTCTGCAGCTTGCAAAACACTCAAAATATATGCATTATCTATTCCTAATTTATCTCATGCATATCACAACTAAATGCTAAATATACGGAAACTACATATCCGCAGGAACTGTATTACTATCAGTAGCAACTACCACTATCAGCAGAAACTACACTATCAGTAGAAACATAAAGTCGGATTTGAGAATACGTACTAGAGCCGTACCCTCATAGCAAGTTAACCCTTTGTCAGTTAAGATCCTCAAAGATGAAAGTTAGTAAACATACAAGATATATACAAGTTTTTTTTTTTTTTTTTTTTTTTTTAAACACCAAAAAAATAAGAAATTAAAAATTGAAAAGAACATAAATATATACAATAACAACATACCAAGGTTATGCAGATGTAGCAGCAGAGTCCTCAATAAGCTTATCCTTAATGCGTTTGACTAACTGCTCTGCATTTTCCATATCATTTGCAACTGGAGCAGTAGAGAATACCAACTTATTGGATAGCATTTGCTCCATTAGCCTCACAGAGAGTGCATAACTCAAATCAGAAAACATGCAGAGATACACTCCCTCCCATGTCTGCACCACATGAACAGTGGATAAAGGATAAAACGTCCACTGATAAACCTGCCATTCATGTTGACCTTCCCAAACTTTAAACCCTTTACCATCCTGAGATACTGAATTAAACAAAAGTTGAAGATCCCCAAGCAAGAACAACCCAGCATCAGGAGCATCATGAGACTCAAAATATGTAGAGACCATACCATAAAACCTAATGAGATCATCTTTATCCAAAAAATTAAGAATCTCTGTCAGAAATGTAAAGTGCCTAACTGAGCCATCCTGCCTATGAACAGAGTTGAAATATCCTAGACCACTAAGTCCTGTTGGAGTACGTTCCCATCTATCCAGCCTAGACCAAACCACAACCTCCTCATCTGAATCATCTTCCTCAAAATCTTTAATAAAGGAATGCTCTGAGGCTTGAAGATCAAGTGGCCTAGACTTCCTTTTCCTAGCAATAACTTTCTTTCTACCACCAGTTGTGGAGGAAGGAGAAGACACATTAGACTCTGGGATATCTGAAACAGACACTATGGGAGTAGGAGAAGGAATCTCAGGAGCAGTGGAAACAACTTGGGGCTCAGAAGAAACCTCACCAATTTCTTCAGCAGAAACATTCTTTGTCTCAGTGGAAGGTATAGTAGAGGGAACACCTTCAGGGGGAACATCTTGAGAGGTATCAGCAGGTGTCTTAAGAGGTGTAGATTGCTCCTTAGCAGACTCTTTAGCAGAAATACCACCATCAGAAGAATCATTATACCGCAATCTCTTGACCTCAGGTCCTTCCAAAGATGGCGGATGTCTCTTCATTCTTTGAAAAGGATTAATACCATCCTTCTTCCACCTATCGAGGATCTTGTTATATTCCCTCACCAACATGTCATCAGGAAAAGTTTTCACATATGCCATACTCCATCCAGTTGAGTAAACTGCAGAACTTATATTCTTAACAATCTCCCTCATATGTAATCTCTGTTGAGCTTGAGTAGGAGGTCTGTCCCTTCGTGCTTTAGCTTTTCTTTCTGCATCAGCTTTCTTTCTCTGATTGGCCATTCCTTCAAGTCAGCAACAAAGTTTTCTAAGTTAAAAGCACCTCCTAATATGGATTGAGCAAGAAACATGTCAGAAGAAGCTCCAGTCATAATTGAATTCCATGTGTCATCAGTGAAATTCAAAGTAAGATCATCCAACTCTTTCATTCTCTCAGGTGTGATCTTAGGAGCTGTCTGGGCTGAAAATTCTACATTAAAGGTGGCTTGAGCTTGTTCTGCTACTACTCTGTCATGCATGGAAATTTCATGAATCTTGAATAGTCTTTCCTGTTCAGCCTTATCAACACCAAGATCCACTTCCTCTTCAATCACTTTAGCCTTTCCTTTATCAATTGAAGATACTCCTGCTTAAACATCTTCAGAGGGAACTTTAGAATCATTAAGAAGAGATGATGGAGTATCAGAAGCAACATATGACTTATCAGCAACAACAAACTCGTCAGCAGGATCTGATGTTTCCTTATCCTCACCCTCCTTCTCAGTAGTAACGGCTTCAGGAGGAATGTCTACATGATCAGCAATACTAGAAGGATCAAAGGAATCCACCACTCTTGGCTTAAGTGTCATTTGAGTGAGATAACTCCTCTTTCTCCTCTGTCTCCTTTGAAACACATGAACTTCTGTATTCCTTTGAGGTTGTGTCTCTCCTACTGAAACAAATTCCAGTACATGAAGTGCTTCAAGATCAATATTTACCCTCTCATGACCCTGTTCCTCTTCGTCATTAGAAACCACAAATCTGCTCCTCCTACTTTGCAGTCTAACCTCCAAATCTGTCACCCTCTTCAACAACTTAACCAAAGCACCACCCAGAGTATGCTTAGTCTCCTTAAGCTCCTCCTTTGATTCTTTGAGCTGAAGCTCCAAATCATCAACCTTCTAAACATACCGGTTGAGCAAACTAGACATATTCATTAGTACATTAGGATCCTCAGCTCCACCAGCAGGATTACCTGAGGCTTGTGGAGCTTCATTGGACCTAGGAGGAGATACATGAAAATCAACACCAAAGATGGTGTCATCCTCAAAGAAATGTTTAGGCGGACTAGAAGGTTGAACAAAAGATTGGTTAAGATTGACCTCAGTCTCAACAGGGATTTGTTCCTGTGATGCAGAGGCAACCACTGGCTCCTCAGGAGCAACAATCTCTGGTGGGGCATCATGTAGAGGTGAAGGTGGTGGTTGTGGGTCATCAGTGGCAACTGATGCAGAGGCATCAACAGCAACATTGACCCCAGGCAACATAGTGGGTAGCAGGGGTCTATGTTCGCCAGCAAAATTAGTTTTCATTGTTGCAAATAATTTAGCAGTTAATTTAGTAAAGACCCTTGGAGTTTTATCAGAGGTTTCAATGCCTAATATCATTTGTAAAAATCTAGGATACATGAGAAATTTATGTTTGATATCCTTCATATTCTTAAGAATTTCCTCAAAAATATATCTTGAAAAATTATACTTTCTACCATGGGCCAAACATATTATAGCATTTGCAATTGAACTGGAGAACTGATCCCAACCACCAAATTGAAATATCATCATCTGATAGTGTACCAAACTGGCTTAACTACTTTCCTCCTGGTGCATCCAACAGTGTGACTTACATCTCAAGAGAGCCTCCTAGCAAGTCACCATTTTACTACACTTCTTCAGATGAAGATCTTCCCAATCCTGCTCCTCATGTGGAGTTGGAAATATCTAGTGCTGAGCTCAATGCCATGAATGAAGACACTGATGATGAGGTTAATGATCCAACCTACAGGCCACTAAATGTTGCTCCTCTTGCTGTTGTCCCTCCTCCTTTAGCCTCAAGACCAGGACCTTCCCCTTCTAACCCTGAGAAAAAGGGTTATACTGTATGGTATCCCTGCTAATCCAGTGTGGGACTGGATGAGTAGAAAGGGAAAGGATCACCACATGATGCCTGAGTGGGGAAAGAGGAGGCCAAAGAGGAAGCCTTGAAGATTGAAGCTGGAGTCTGGAGGAATGTTGTGTGAAGCTTGTTATGTTGGAGTCTGAGTGTAGCCATCAGTAGGAATGATAGAGTCTTGTACTGTACCCACTGTATCTTCGAATGCAGTATTTTATCAATAATAATAAGACTCTTATGCTTTTAAGTTTAATCATTTGTTATCTGTTCCCACTGATTGTATGTTTAATACTTGATCTGCAAGATGGTTAGAAGAACACAGAACATACAAGACGAATATCTACAAAAATATACAAAATATACAACAAAAACTAAAATCCTCCCTTTAGACCAGAAACCTCCCCTTAAGCCATAATCCTCCCCTCAAACACAACAATCAGGGGTTGATCATGCCTATATGGACAACCAAATATTAAAATCTTGGACCATCAAAATCCTTTGTTAACAATCAGCAACATTTTCATCTGTATGAATTTCAACCACTTGAATAAGGTGTTTTTCATTAGCATCTCTGATAAAGTGGTGTCTAATTTCTATGTGCTTAGTTCTTTGATGAAAATGTGATTTTAACAATGCATATTGTACTTTGGTTGTCTATAAAGATTTTAGTGTTCATAAAATTGGACCCATAGTCCAATAATTGGTTTTGAATCCAAAGTACCTGACCACAACAACTAGCAGCAGCAACATATTCAGCTTCAGTAGAAGATGTAGCCACTATGGTCTGCTTCTTGCATTGCCAAGAGATTAATCTCCTTCCCAAGAAGTGACAACCCCCAGTAGTAGATTTTCGATCAAAGTTGGCACCAGCATAATCACTGTCACTATAAGCTTCCAACTCAAATGGAGATTCTCTAGGATACCAAAGACCCAACCTAGGTTGACCCTTGAGATACTTGAAAATCTTCTTGACCGCATTCAAATGAGAAGTCAAAGGAGTGACTTGATGCTCGAACAAGCACCGATCGCAAACATAATGTCGGGCCTAAAGGCGTCAAATACATGAGAGAACCAATCATTGATCTCAGAGATGGACATTAACAAAGAAGATCGGGTTCATTATTTGACTTAGCCTTAGAGCCTCATAGGGTGTAGTGGCAGTCCTAACTAGTTCCATATCAAACTTCTTGAGGATGTTATGCACATACTTCTCTTGATGAATGAAAATGCCATCTCATTTCTGCTACACTTGAAGGCCCAAAAAGAATGTAAGCTCACCCATTGCACTCATCTCAAACTCACTTTTCATCAACTCCTCAAATTCCCTGCACCAAGTTTCTTTGGAAGAACCAAAGATAATGTCATCCACATATACTTGCACAAGAATGATATCCCTGGAGCTCTTCTTGATAAATAAAGTTTTATCAATAGCACCTCTCCTGTATCCATGTTTCAGCAGGAATGAAGAGAGCCTAGCATACCAAGCTCTGGGTGCCTGATGAAGTCCATATAGTGCTTTAACCACTTTGTAGACCATATTAGGATTGTGAGGATCCACAAATCCATTAGGTTGAGTGACATACATTTCTTCCTCAATTTCACTATACAAAAATGCACTTTTCACATCCATCTGATAGACCATAAACCCATATAGGAAGAAAATGCCAAGAAGAGTCTGATAGCCTCCACTCTTACAACAGGAGCAAAGAACTCATCATAATCAATACCTTCTTCTTGTCTGTGACCTTGAGCAACCAACCTCGCTTTATTTCTGACCACAATTCCCCTTGCATCCCTTATACATTTGAGAATCCACTTAGTTCCAATAACATACTTACCAGGAGGCAACTGAACAAGCTCCCACACATTTTGATTCAAAAATTGTTGCATCTCCTCTTGCATAGTAGCTACCCAATCATCATCTTCAAAGGTCGCAACAACCTTGGTAGGTTCAACTTGAGATAGGAAACAAGCAAAAGACAATGATGATAGTCTATATGATTGTTCCTATGTTGATCCCGAATGTAGCCGAGAAATGCATTCACCAAATTTTGTCTTCGACCGCTTGTTTGCACAAAGGGAAGTAGGATCACCAATGATTAGGGATTGTGGATGAACCGTGTTAATCCTCTTAGTGACATTTGACTAACATCAACCGAGGTGGCCGATTAGTAAGAGGGGACCAAAGTCATTATCATAAGAAGAGTAAAAATGCCTCGTTTGACATATGATGAATGCCATCCAATTCAGAGCTGGAATGTTGTGAATTGGCTAAGTCAGATGGACTTGGAAATATGGCGGGAGAGTCTACAAAACCCAAACATTCAGCAGATGGAGTATTTGAGATAACAGCAGGAACAACGTCACTATCAAAAGGAACCGGAACACGACCAGGTGCATCAACATTAGCCGCAACTGAACCATAAGCAGGAGCAGCCACTTTACCAGCAGGAACAAGTATACTACCAACACCATCGAAGTTCCTGCGGGCTTCAATAGTTGTCTGCCTTAGGAGTTCCTCTGTTCTTTGGAGAATTCATAACCAAACTTTTCAGCATCATCCTTTGCTGCATGCTCTAGGCGTTGGAGCTTCACAAGTTCTTCTGCATAACCCTGATCACTTGAAGCTATATCAGAAGCAGCTGAGTCCTTGGTACCTGAAAAGTGGTTAGTAGGAAAGGATGGAACAAGTTTAAGTTGTTCATCACACTCTGGATCTGACTCATCATCTGAGGAACCTGCAATGTTAGTTTAAGCATCTTGTGGTTCTGTAGAAAGGTTAGATTTATAACGAGTATAGCCTAAATGGTCAGTTAAATAGTCAAGATCAAAGTACCATTCTTGACCTGCTCCCTGAACATTTGGCTTGTCCTCCATAAATCTCAGATTCAGTGTCTCTTCAACTCTCTTTGTGGAGATGTTATATACCCTGTAAGCTTTACTATGAGCTGAATAGCCTACTATAAATCCCGCATCAGCTTTCCCATCAAAGTTGCCCAAGGGATCACCGGTGTTAAGGATGGTGACATGACAACCAAAAGGCTTAAGATGGCTAATGGTAGGAATCTTCCGCATGTAAGTTCATAAGGTGTCCTTTTGTGAGGATTAGTTATCAACACCGCTCAATACATAACAAGCAAAGCTAATCGCTTGATCGTAACATGGTAGTAACTTAGAATCGCAAGCATAGATCTTCTCGCTCAATCGTGGTTCTGCTTTTCCTTTCAAGAACTCCATTTTGTTGTGGAGTCCCGGCAAGGTTATAATCCTTTTATCCCTTTGTAGCATGATTTCTATTAATTTTGCATTCTTGAACTCGTCCCATTATCACACCTAATGGCTTTAACCTTCTTGTTCAACTGATTCTCTACCGTGGCAATAAAATCTTGAAGAACTGGAATGTTTCATCTTTAGTCCCCAAAAGAATGCCCATCAATACCTACTATAATCATCAAGAACCACCAAAAATAGTACTTGTGATCAATGCTTCTGATAGATGTAGGACCAAAAAGATCCATATGTAGAAGCTGCAAAGGCTGAGAGATAGTGTTGACAGCAATAATGGACTTATAGGAAGCCTTGTGTTGCTTTCCCTTGTTACAAGCCACACAGTTGTGCTCATTAGTAAAGACCTTGGAAGGAAGTCCATTAACCAACCCAAGTTTAGCTAGCTTGTTGATTGTTTTGAAATTCACATGAGCCATCCTTCTATGCCATTTGTTAGATTCATCCAAGGATGCTTTTGCCACCAAACAAGCTAAGTCACATGCAGGCTGAACTTCATTGAGATTGAAAGTATATAGATTATGTTTCCTTGGCATCTTCAGAACAACTTGACTGTCATCAGGTATCTGGAAATCTTTTGATAGAACAAGACATTCAGTATCAGTGAACAACACATAATTTTTCTTGTCACAAATTTGGGACATAGAAAATAGGTTGAAATTCCTCAATGCTTCCACATAATATACATTCTCAAAGTCTAGCTGGGCAGTTCTAATAGTTCCCTTCCCTGTGATTTTCCCATCTCCTACTCCAAAATTAACAGTACCTCCTTGAAGAGATACAAAGTCATGGAGTCTATCTCTGTTTCCTGTCATACTCCTAGAACAACCACTATCAACAATACCTAAATATTTATTGTAAAGAGGATCATCCTACAAGATAAACGATATACAACAACATTAGTATACATGGAGACCGAAGTCATCACTGACTTGGGTCTGCCTTGTGGATCATATTAGAAAAACCTACAGATTGATGAGATCTACTATTGTTTTTGGAACCCCTTATAAAAGATGGTCGATTGTGTGTCCAAGAGCAACCTGCTGAGGGGTTAACATCAGTATCCCACCTTGCCCCCTTATATGCAAAAGGTCATTATTAACAGGCCTGCTTCCATTTTGAAAATAAGTACTAGTTGGTCTGTATAATGGTCTATTAACATTTCTTCTCCAACATAATGAAGATGGCCTGTCAGTAGAAACTGGGTTTCCAGTAGGAACTGGTCTACCGGCAAAGAATCGGTCTCACCAAATAGAATTGATTCTCACGGTCCTTACATGTGTTCTAGAGGGAACAAACGGAGGAATGTTGGTCACATCATTCCACAGATCTATATCTCTTGATTAGTACACACATTCATCTGCTTTCATAAAATCACAATCTTTGATAAGATGAAATGCACTACCACAAACAAAACTTGATTTCTTCTTAAAATGCTTGTTCAAAACAGGAATAGTCTTATCATAAATAGAATTATTCAAACCACAACCAAAATCAGAATTGTTTTTAACAAAATCAACAGAACAAGAAATGTTTCTAAAAGAAGTGTCTTTGAAGAAGGTTCTTTAACAACAACTCTTGGGGCATGGTGAACTCGTAAAGGCTTGGGAGAGGCAGACTTTGAAGACTCTTCATTTATATCACAACTGGCACAGTCTTTAGATTGGGTCTCTGAAGTCCTGGAAGAACAAGAGACAATAGTATTAGATTCACTTCTAGTGTCAGATAAGTCATTGGAATTTTGACCATAGGTTATTGCGATTTATCTGAGTTTGGGTTGGGTGGCCTAACAATACCATTTATGGAAGAAGGAACTGAATGCATTTCACCATGTTTTACAAAGTTAATAGGTTTTCTATATTTATCTTCCTCTTCATCAGTGTCAGGATTAAAAACACTATATTCATTAGGGTCATAAATCTCATCTGGTTTAATATAATCCTTGAACCCTAACCTCATCTTAGTTTTAACAGACATAGTGCTATTCCATAGTTTATCGAGGTTTTTAGCCTGTTCTAGCCACATCTGAATCTAAACTAGCTTGAAGACCCTCTTTTTCAGCAACAACCTTTACATATTCTTTCTTATTAAATTTTAGTTTGTTAGTGGTGTTATCCAAATCTCTTTCCAAAACCTTAATTCTTTCTTCAAGAGCTATTTGATTTTGTTCATACCAGACCTTTTGTTTTTCTAAAGCTTTAACAGTTTTCTTATAGGCCTGGACCTAAATAAAATATTCTTTATACTTATCATTAACATCATCAAGTTCACTTTTAAGAGCGTCATATTTAGCATTACAACCAAATATACAATTTTGTACCTGAGAAGTGATGCCCATCATTGCAAATTCACCAGTAGTATCAGCCACCAATCCAACCTGAGGATTTTCAACCTTAGCATCATTCACATGATCATCCCAGTCAATCCTTGTCTCCAGAGACAACAAGGCGTTAGGTTTCACCTCCTCAGCATCCTTAAGCACGTATGCATTATACCTTCTTCTGTCACCTCCCTTCTTGTCTGGACATTCTCTAGCAAAGTGACCAAGTTGGTTGCATTCAAAGCATCTGATCTTCTTCCTGTCAAGCCCGGCCGATTCTCTTCCCTTGTATCCAAACTTCCTTCCGAGCCCCCGCTCAAACCTTGACTTTCATCGCAAGCATGGCCATCGCCATTTGAGATCCATCTCTCCAAATCCCATTTATCCACTTGTTCAAAATCTTCATAGACCAATCGCTTTGATCTTCCGCTTTCAAAGAACAAAAGAGTGAAGCACATCCTCTATCACGTAATTGGACTTTGATTTTCCGTAGAAGAAGTGTGTGTTCGTTGTCACGATGAAGAAGTGGGACTCTCAAAGATAAGACATCCTTGTGTTAGCATTGGTAGCACTAACAAAATTTGAGTGTGTTGGAGTTGGAGAATAAGATGAATGACCCTTGATATCAATTTCAAGGATCTAAGCTTATTGTATAAGTCATCAAAGCTTAAGTAGTCAAGGCCTCCTTGCCTCGAGTGTGAGAGAAACCCCGCCTCCGTGAAGGTAAAGCACGAAGGAACTTGAGATTACATTCCTCATTGTCGTTTGGACTTCATCTGATTTAGTTGGCTGAGGATTTTCTTGAACCTGTCATACCCCTTGTGTATGCCTTCCTCTTCAAAAATCGAAAACTTTTGAAAGTTCTGCTTGAGCATTGACTTCCTCATCTTTTTAGATTCTTCATTACCTACAAACTTTGCTTTTATTGCTCTCCAGATTTCTCTAGCATCATCAAGATAATAAAAGTCACTCATATGCTCATCTGGAAGATCTTGAAGCAAAGTAGTCCTTGCCTTTGTTTCCCTCTGAAGTGCAAGTTGTTCTACATGACCTGTTGCTGGAAGAATTATCACATTCCCATCAGCATCTCTTCCAGTAGCCTTCTTACTGTTTCCTTTTAGAACAATGTTCCAGAGATTGATGTCAATGTTGGAGATATAATTTTCCATCTTCATGGCCCATATGTCATATTCGTCCTTCTTTAGGTATGGAAATTTTGCATTGGTGTTGGACATGGTGGTGACCACTTGCTGAATAGTGGACTGGGTGTTTGATGGCTCAGGTTGTTCATCATTTTCTGAATCTGGATGTTTTGATGATGTCATTGTTAAGGTTTTGTGTAGAAGAATAAGACTATCTTCTAAGAAAGATTCTCACGAGGCTCTGATACCATTTGTTGGGTTCAGTCCCAGATAGATCTTATGAGCCTTGAGTGAGTATAGTTAACCTGTGCAATCACAAGAAAACTATGGAGAACCTTTACTAGAATTGTATTCACGCGGAAAATAAATACAATACTTAAGAAGACAATAAACACCAATAAGTTGATCCTCTATGGATCTCTATTAATTCACTATGAATGTTATTGAAATACGTACATTAAAACCTAGCCGCTAGTTTCTTTTATAGTACAAGAAACCCTAATTCTGCAGCTTGTAAAACACTCAAAATATATGCATTATCTATTCCTAATTTATCTCATGCATATCACAACTAAATGCTAAATATACGGAAACTACATATCCATGAGAATCAGATTACTATCGTGAGTAACTACTACTATCAGCAGAAACTACACTATCAATAGAAACATAAAGTCTATCAGCAGGAACCATATCAGCAGGAACCCACTTTTACAAAATTCCTAACAATCTTTTATTGCTTCATTTATGTTTTTCAGTTCAATGGTTGATATGAAGCCGAAATGATTACTTTGATTTTGGGCTTGTGATCTTAACGTTCTTTGATTAAGTTGTCCTATGACCTTTTCTAAGGGATGACTTTTGGATTCTTTGATGTTTATAATTTCCTTATTTAATGGTTCATCTTCCTTGTCATTTTCAATTATTTCTTGACTTTCTACAAGTTGACTTTCAACTAAGTCATCATCTACCAAAGGTGATGTCTTAGAGGGAGGTGGACTTTTGTCGAATGTTATGTTCAACAATTACTCGACTCTCATTGTTTCTTCGTTTAAAACAACGTAAGCTTTACTTGTTTGTGAGTAACCAAGAAATACACCTTCATAAGACTTTGGATCAAACTTGGTGAGATAGTCTTTAGTATTAAGGATAAAATATTTACATCCAAACACTCTAAAATATCTTAAATTTGGCTTTTTACCTTTATATAATTCATATGGAGTTTTGTTTAGTAAAGGCCGTATTAAGACTCTATTTAAAATGTATGTAGAATTGTCAACGGCGTTACACCAAAACGTTTGAGGTATGTTTTGTTCATTAAGCATTGTTCTACTCATTTCTTGAACGGTTCTATTTTTACGTTCTACAACTCCATTAGATTGAGGTATTCGAGGAGCCGAAAAGTTATGAGTTATACCATTTGTATCACAAAAGTTAATAAATTGTGTTTCATTGTCAAATTCACGACCATGATCCGTTCGGATCGACACAATGTTAACACCCAGTTGATTTTGAATTTTCTTGCTAAGAATTTCAAATTTATTAAAAGCTTCATTTTTAGTTTTCAAAAATAACATCCTAGTAAACCTTGAGTAATCATCTACTATGACCAAAGTGTATAAGTTGCCTCCATAGCTTCTTATAGCGGATGGACCAAACAAGTCCATATGCAAAATTTCTAGACACTTAGATGTGGACACCATGTTTTTAGCCTTATGACTACTATGAGTTTGTTTACCAATTTTGCAAGCGTCGCAAAATGTTGGTCGATTTAAGTTTTGGTAAATTCCTAACTAGCTCTTTTGAAGATAGGTTTTGGATAAGTCTCATATTGACGTGACCTAAGCCGCTCACGCCAAAGAGTTGAGCTATCATCTAATGTTGTTAGACAAAGTTTTCATTAGATGTTTTGTCTATTTTCATAACGATATGTTATTTTTCCTAACTCCTTTAGCTATGGTGATACCATCTTTTAGTATTTTACTACCATTTTCTTCAAATAGTACTTTATACTTTTTATCACATAATTGACTAATACTAAGTAGATTAAATCCTAACCTATCGACATGAGCAACATTTTCAATAGTTAGGGAGTTATGAGCGATCGTACCTTTTCCAATGATTTTGCTTTTGAGATTGCTACCAAAAGTAACATTACCTCCGTCATACTCTTGGTATGTTGAGAAGAGGCTTTTTTTGCCCGTCATGTGTCGTGAGCATCTACTATCTTTTATCCACTCACCAGGTTCCAATCCAACTTTCAAGCATACCTAAGACACAAATAACTCAAGCGTTTGGTCCCCAATATCTCATGGGTCCGTTTGGGTTAAACATACCATTTACTTGGTTCACATATGAAAATGATGGGTAAGGGTTCCATGGCATGTAATTTGGAGTTTGATATGGTCTAGGGAAGTTTTGATTCCAACCGTTATGTTGATAGTTGGGTTGTATGTTGTGGTAGCTCTTAGGAAAGGGGCGTTTGACAATAGGTGTTTTATGTCGTTGTTGAGTAGTTTTAGATCTAAATTCATTTCTAGCAAGTCCTACTCCCGATGTAATGTGAGCTTTTAGTTTAACATTATCCTTGTTTTCTTTGTTACTTTGACAAATTCATTACGGTCCAGACATAAACATTTTGTTCTCGCTGCAGTCCCCACGGCACCAATTTTACAAAGGACGGAACCCTATTTTGGGTCCGTTCGGTCCGTGTTGTATCGCATTAGCTTTGACATTTTTTTGTCTTTTTCGACCGTTTTGCTTTGACTCTTTGGAATTAACACTTCATTAAATTCTAGTCCATTCATGTTTCCCGGTGTTTTTGAATTCTAACTATTTCATCAAGACAAGCAATCTTTTGTTAAACCTTTTAAATTTAGAATTATGTTCGATTAGAACTTCTTGTGTGAGCTTTAGTTTTTCTATTTCAAGATTAAGCTCTTGACGTGATTTGCAACCATCGCCATTTGCTTTTCCCTTTTCTAATCGTTTTGCCTTTTCTTTAACTCATAGACTTCATTTTCTAAAAATTCCTTTTAGTCTTTAAAACTTATTTTTATTTATGATTTTTAGACTAAGCTCACACAATTGATTATATTGTTTTTGCAAAGTGTCATCATCAATAGAGGAATACGATGAGTCGGAATGTACCTCGTTTGATTCATGTGCCATTAGAGCGATCTCATCCTTGCTTTATTCTTCATCATCCTCACTATCACTCCAAGCACCACTTACAAAAGCTCGTTGAGTTTTGCTTTTAGGTGGCTTGGGACAATCTCCTATTAAATGACTTGCAACACCGCATCTAAAACACTTTTTTTCACCTTTACCCTTTTTGTCATCCCGATCTTTTCGGAATGGCTTCTTTTCTTCTCGAGGTTCTCTTACAAACTTTCCTCTTCTTCTAAAAAACTTTTTGAAATCTCTAACGGCCATGGCATACTCCTCATCTTCACTACCGGAGCAAGATTCGTCATCATCACTTGATTCCGTTCTTGCTTTTAGAGCAACGGATTTGATTTTCTCTCTTTTTTCTTTGATGATTTCTGAATCTTTCTCCATCACCATTTCGTGTACTTTGAGGTTTCCGATTAGCTCGTCTAGTGACATTTTTGAGACATCTTTTGATTCGTCAATAGCCGTCACTTTAGCTCTCCACTTCGGATGGAGTGCTCTAAGAAATTTCCTGACAAAGTTCTTACTCCGAAAAGATTCATCAAGTGCTTTAAGAGATGTAACAATAGTATTAAAGCGAGCAAAGCCACAATCAATGGTTTCATCTTCAGGAATAACAAATTGTTCATATTGTTGAACAAGAAGATCAATTTTGTTATCTTTGACTTGTGAATTTCCTTGATGTGCAATAATCAAAGATTCCCAAATGTCTTTAGCGGTTTCACACATAAAAATTCTTTCATATTCTTTTCTAGGCAAAAAATTTTAAAGCATCATTTTAGCTTCATTATTTTTAGCTATTAATTTCTTTTGATCATCAACAGAAATATCTTTTGTTGTAGAACTAAAGTCTCCTTTAACTATAACAAACCAAAGATCTATATCTTTTGATTTTACATATGTTTCAAAACGGTTTTTCCAATAGATAAATCCATTGGTTTCAAAGAGTGGTGGTCTTTGCATAGATTGCCATTCTTTAAAGTTTTCAGAATCCATGGATCATTTCAAGTTTATAAAATATAATATATTTTAGAAATTCTTGAGCAACAAGGCTCTGGTACCAATTGTGAAAAACTAGAAGGGGGGTTGAATAGTTTACCGATTAAAAACTTTGTTTTGAAACTTATTGAAAGATCAATTGATATTGATCTTAGATATGTTAGTAAATGATAATTAATATGCAAATAATATATAAAGAGTAGATAAGGAAAGAAACAATCAAACCACGACAAGTTGTTTATAGTGGTTCGGCCCACAAGGACTCTTTTTCTGCCCAACTCCACCCTCGAGTCTCACACTCGAGAGTTTAACCTCACTAGTTAACAAGCTCCTTTTACCGTGAGAAACCTTTACACTTCGCTTACACACTATTTCCGACACTAAGCTAGATGTCGAGTTCTTTTCAATGGTACAACCACTCCCACACACAATGTATTTTAAGGACTAAAATACTAACCATTCACACTCACAAGATTATGATGGTTTGGTACAACAATGATGTATGAATCAACACAAGATCATACAACAACAAACAAACAAGACTTCCAACAACTTGTTGAAGCTTGAATATGCCTTGATCTTCTTTGCTACAAAAGAGATCACTAATATGATATGAAACCGAGTTAGAAATGTTAGAGAAGGAATGTATGTGAATATGATAGAAAGGGATGAAAACAACTTGGTTTGGCTTTGCTATTTATAGCCAAAATACTCAAGCAGCACCACGGACCACGGATCCCTCAAAAGGGTTTCGTCTGTGTTAAGTTTTGTGTCACGGGTCCGACAAAGAAGATCACCAAAATCTTACCAAAGTCAACCATATCTAACCAAGATTATCTAAGATATGTAGAGTCTAAATCTACACAAAGTATCTAGTGAAATCTTCTAAGGATTTCATTGATGCACTACATGATGTCATGTGTTTGTTTTCTATTTTTAGAAATATGTTAAAATGCAAATACATATGTAATATTTTGTTTTAAGAAACCAAAACATTCTTGATCTAAAAATATTAACATATATTATGGTTTAGAGTCATATCAAAATATGATTTATCAAAATATAAATGCTTGAGTGATGAAGATATTATTTGAAAAGCTTGTTTTAATATCTATTAAACTTGACAAGCTTTAAGCTTTATAAAAATTAAATTTACTTTTGTCGTTAACAGAACTTATGTAAAGATCATAAAATATAAATAATGTTTAATGACGATATTTGTATTAACATAAATGTTCAAACACAACTAATTAAAATGTCTCAATCATTTGATTGAGTGTGCAAATCATCTCCTTATAACAATGTAGTAATTTCTTACAAAGTGTTCATTTTGGTACGTATTCATTTATAGCATAAAAAGCTATTCATGTATATTCCTATATTAGGATAAATTGTTTCAAAA
This sequence comes from Chrysanthemum lavandulifolium, assembly GCA_022545495.1. Classification (NCBI taxonomy): domain Eukaryota; kingdom Viridiplantae; phylum Streptophyta; class Magnoliopsida; order Asterales; family Asteraceae; genus Chrysanthemum; species Chrysanthemum lavandulifolium. The sequence goes on along the minus strand of CM040241.1, from coordinate 251,206,673 downwards.
CATGTGTGATATACACATGTATGTTTTTTGAATTCGGTTATAGCAACCAATGTTTTCAAGATTGAAATCTTACTTAGGATTATTTTCATTTTTGCAAGATCAAACTTGTAAATTTTGATTGGGATCCTAAGATCCTACTATAATGTCATTTTCTTAATAATATTTGTAATATTATTCAAATCTACAAATTAATATATATTATAAACACAAAATTATATGAATGTCTCATGAAAATGTTGTCTTAAAGTATTAATATGAAATGTTTAAGAAGATTCACATGTTTTTTAAATTTTATAAAACATAATTCATAACTTTGTAGTTTTTTAGTTTGCGGTTTGAGAAAATTGAGATCGAATCGGATTAAATCTTAAGATCCTGTAATCAAGATAAGGATCTTATAAGATCCTAAGCTTGCTAAGATCTTGCTAAAATCCTACGTAAGATCCGGATTATTTTTGCTCCTAAGATTAGTATCGGGATCTTCACAAATTGTGATAGCAAAGTATCAATGTATCACACAATTTATTACTAGTAGACATAAAGCATTGTTTATATATATATATATATATATATATATATATATATATATATATATATATATATATATAGGAGAGTTATTTTAAACCGTTAATCATTAGGCTAAAATAATTACACATCGCGACGACCATTTAATTATCTTTCTATAAGCGGGCACTTTGATATACTTCAAAAACAAAAAAATCATTTTTTTTTCTTTTCATTTAAGTATGTTTCTATAGACGGGCACTTTGATAGACTAATTTGAATATCACATGTGATATTTAGTGTTAAATCACATATGATATGAAATATCACATGTGATATTAGTGTTAAGTCACATATGTTAATACAAATAAGCCGTAAAAACGTTTATTTATATTTTACTATCTTCTAATGTTTTGTCGATAACAAACGTAAAATCATTTTAACGAAACAAATAAAAAAATACGTAAATAGTTTGAGCCAATAGTTTTCTAACACACTTACGTTTTCACATAAAACACTAAAACAAGTATTAGTGATTTTATGATTTAGTAATACATATGTACAACAACTAGTGTTTACATATTGGGCAAATATATACATAACTAGTATGTATTATAATGAGTAAAAACTACAACCCATGGAACATATCCATAACCCATGGTATTGATCCATACCCATTTGACTAGATGCATTGCATCTATTAGGTACATTGTATCTAATGAAATACCCATGGATCAACCCATAACCCATGACCCATGACCCATAACCAAAATACCCATGGACAAAGAGGAGCGTCCCACGGATCCCTAACGTTACACTAGACGGATCCCTCAAGGGAAGGATCCGTGGAACAGTAGTTGTTTCTCCTCTATAAATAGTAGCCATTTCTTCCTTTTGGGTTTCCACTCTTACACATACTTTCCCCAAGTATTGTAACTCTCTAACCACTGATCCTAAGGGATCTTTCTATGTAGTTTGTCTTTTGTTTTTGTGTGATTCTCTATGTTCCTCTTAAAGGCGAGATCACCACTTCTTGAAGTCGAGCAAGCTCAAGTCCATGAGTTGTCATGCTCGGTCATCACCAAGACTACTGAGGTTCTCTTGTTGATAGTTCTTTCTTCCTCCATAGAAGTGTTGTTTCGAAGGCATTAGTGAAGGATGCCGAAAGAGTCAAGACGAAAGCATTAATAAATGTGCTTAAACGTCCATGTCAAAAGCATTAATGAAGAATGCTAAAGGGGTCAAGACGAAGGCATCAGTGAAAGGTGCCAAGCGTTTGTGTCAAGGGCATTGGTGAAAGATGCCTAGGAATCAAATCAAGTGGCATTAGTGAAGAATGCCAAGGTCGTATAATCGATGAGGTGCATCGTTATACAAATAGTGATAGTTTGTTTCCAAGGATGTTGATATCCTTGATGGTGTTGTAATAAGGAATGGGTCTCCTTTGGGATTAGGTGTTATGTAGTGTTGGGTAGTATTTCCTCCATTGTAATGGAACTCGGTATTTAGCCTAGTACCGAATAAAGGGTACGAGACATTGTGATAGGTGTGGTTCACCTTGGTGAAAGAACCCGGTGGTTAGCCTAGTACCAGAAAAAGAGTAGGCGACGTTGTGAAGGCTTCTCCGTCATAAGGAGATGGTGTCGTGTAGTGATTACTTAACTCTCGAGTAGGTGACTCGGGAAGTGGAGTAGTCAAGGAAGGTGTCCTTGTAGCCAACCACTATAAATACCGTGTCGTGGTTATGTGCTTCTTACTCTTTATCTTTCATTACACTTTTATATATCTATTTATCAACGTCCAACATACACATCTAAATAGATTGACATAAGTCGATCTAAATATTTTAAAACGAAGTTTTAATTGGTAAACTATTCAACCCCCTTCTAGTTTTCCACAATTGGCATCGAGTTTGCACCAAGTTTCTTAGAGTATGATGTACTTTAAAACTTGATACAATCCGTGTATGTTTGAAAACTACAAAGAAGGTTTTTTTTTAAGTCATGTTTTAAAAATCATTATAGTGTTACTTTTGGACAATGATAGAATGTTCTAATATTTTCCTTGTTAAGAATTCACCATACATGGATTTGGAGATTCTAAGAAGATCACAAAGCATTTTCTCTAAATATTTCTTTCCTTAAAAAGAATATTTAGCAAAGGTATGATCATTAATAATTTACATTATTTTTTATTAAAGTCTTAGTTGTATGGTTAATCGTTAGTAGTAATTACTTAAGTAGTTATCTATATTAAAATCATCATCAAGAATAGTATTCTTCGAGTGATTTATAAAGACTACACTACTAATCTGTAATAATAATATCTCGGTTATTCGATAGCCTCAATCATTATTCATCACAAAAGGATTATTGACACTTCATCTATGTCAATGAATATCCATGTGAAATTTATTATATTATGATAAAATGGGATTTTATCATAATTTTTGAAAAACCTCCCAAGAATTATGACTAATTCATAAAAGGGAATCACGTCAAATAAGATTAGTATTAAACCATCAAAACCCCAAATCACAAGTTATAGAGCTTAAACATCAAACTCTAGGCATTTTAGAACTTCCAAACCAAAGTTATCAAGGAATGCTTAAATCGATTTTTCTTGTCATGCCGATCCTCGAGCTTGAACTAGCCGGATCCCTAATGAGAGGGATCCGTGGGATCCGTGCAATGTAAGACAAAGATAAGTTAGAAATGATCACCGTGGAAGTACCACAACCACTTTCCTTCAAAGACTCACGAACAAAAACCCACCATCGCTCACAGAGCAATTTGATCATTTCCTTCAAGCATAACAATCTCTTGTGTAAGTATAATCTTCACTACATTGTTAATTTAATTCCTTGATTTCTAGGATTACAATTTCTTCATCTTTAGAAGTTTGGTTCAAATGGGTTTATCATAATTTGTTACCACATTATTTTCTAAGATAATCTAAATCAAAGAATTAACATTGTTAATACAAATTAAACTCATTTCTTGAATTCAATAAAGATGATTTGAGAAAAATTGTGATCAAACCCTTTAGGTTAACACCACATTGTGGTTGTGTTGTTTAGGAACAATCATGCCAAGTAACCGACAACAAGACTATCAAGATACCGCTCATTACATCCCAATGTACCATAGAAAAGATGGACTTAGCCCGGAAGATAGGAAAGCTTTCAAAATGCTCGAAAAAAGACTTTTTCGTGAAGGTCGTGTAGTAGAACCATCGTTTCTTGCTAACACCGACATCCGACAAGTTTTTGGGTCCACTGGCTTTGATTGTTTATTGGACATAAACAAACAAATTTGCCTGGTTTTCGTACTCGAGTTCTACAAGACAATGAGGATAGTTAGAAATGATGATGGGTCTATCTCAACTGTCTTTATCATAAATGAGCATGAGTACACCTTTTCGCTTATGGAGTTTGGAAGAATACTACGGGTTCCATATCAAGGAGTTTGCACATTTTCCAATGAGTGGTCTTTGGCGGAGATACACGATATGGTTGATCACCATGAAATCTACCACATGAGAATCCCGGAAGCAACCATGGTGAGGGACACCGTGTTCATGCCAAGAGCATCCCCATCGAGGGTCACTAGAAATTTGAAAGTGATCTATAGGGATCCTTTCCAAATGGAGTTCTCCGAGATGTATGCCTTGTATAGGAAATGGGAAGTTGTGGTGAGGGAGAATGTGTTGTGCTTAGGAGGGAACAAGGATCACTCTAATGCATGCCTAAGTTTCATGATCTATTGCCTAGTGACCGAGACTCGCTTCAACCTTGCATACTACATGATTATGAGAATGGCGAGCATCAAAAGCATGGACAAAATGGTGCTCCCATATGCAATGCTATTATCCCGTCTTGCAAACTTCATCTTTACCTTAGATCCTTCTCCGTACTCCTATGATCATAGCTTTTGCAACAAAGTTATGATGTCATTGACCGAGGGTAGAACTACAAGGTTTATGGTGGAAGGCAAAAGGCCTCACCCACCCACGGATTCCTCGGATGAACGGGAGAGGCAAAGAGAAGGTGAAGGTAGTAGCAACCCGCTCGGAAACACCGATCTCGACCCTTTGGACTACATCAATCAATCGCCGGACATTCCTAGCCCATCTCAAGAATGGCAAAAAACCAAGGGGATCTTCAAGTGCTTCGCCAAATTCTTGAAGAAAAAGAAGTAAAGATGGTGTGATAAGGGATGAAGACGGGGAGTGGTGGGGAAGTAAGGTAAGGTCATAGGACCTTAATTTGTGAAAATAATTTGAAACAATGGTTTGTAACATCTAAAGAATGTAGAGTAGGATGTAGTATGTAGGTATTTCCATAACTTGGCATTGAAAAATCTTAACTTAGGAACGTGTAGGATGAGATTTTACGACTTCTTGAAATCATTCAAGTAGTCGTCGTCACTCATTTTTAGGTACCTTTAGTTTCCCCACACTTGCTATGCGTTATACTTGATGTGTTCTTGCATTTAGTCCTTGTAGAAACAACTAGGAGAAGCATTTGCTAAGAGTGCAAAAATTGCACATTTGTTGAAAGCCTTCGATCCGCAGAGGCTAATCCTGTGGTTATAACTAGCCGGATCCCTCCCAAGAGGGAACCGTGGGATCCATGACTACAGATGAGCAATACATACTTCTTTACATAAAAAACAGCTCACTAGATCACCTCACACTAGTCAAACATAAGACCTTAGAACCAACTAAGTCTTCCTAAAGCATTTGAAAGCTTCACACTCACCCATATCTTACCTAGGATCTATTTCAAAGTGTTTTGATTTATCAACTCATCAAAACTCACCATATTTCCGCTCCAACGCTCACACATTATTCCTCACACCTCAATACACTTAGTTTGATATTTCCATCAATTTTAGCAAATTGATTTTAGTCACTTTTAACTCTAAAATAGGCTTGAAACTAGTTTTTATTTTTCTTTATTTTTCAAGAATTTATCAAATTTCTCTTGAGCTATCATCCGACTTCTAGGACTAATTACCACCATTTTTCAATTTCAAAACAAATGGTATCCTTCTTAAACACTTTGTTAGACTATCTAAAGTCCAATTTCCTACCCAAAACCATCATTAAGCATTCTCACTCCTTATGGTTGAGCATTTAATACATCCACCACTCAAGACATCAAAGGAAAGTCAAAACCTCAAAATACATAGGCACTAGAACTTACAAAAAGCATAATCATTTCATCACATATCTGTCTGACAGACGGATCCCTGGTTTATAACAAAGATGGATCCCTGGTGAGAGGGATCCGTGTCTACAGAAAGACCTCAATCAGCTTTTCTCTTCAAACTTTAGCCACCTTTGGTAATCTAAACACCTTTAGCCAACATTTAATGTTATCCTAGAGCTCAACAATATCTCAACTAACCTTAGTGCATGCTTAATTCCCTTAGTGGTCATGAATTTAATGTATTAATTCTAAATCATCCTTTATAAACCAAGCACTCTTGAGGCTAAGTCATCACTCTTACCTAGTACTCAAAAATCAGCAATCAGAAGCTCATATTGCATTCTCACCATCACCATGACTAAAGCACTTAGCAACAACTCTTCAACCAAAGGTTCATCCAAAAGGAATGGTTATATGATTCATGAGATTTCATCCACCGAATCATCTCCCGTAAGAGATAACAATGCTAGAATCCCACCTCAACAAACCCATTCAACAATTGCTAAGAAAACCGCAAGAATTAGCATAAAACCTTTTGGGATAGAAAAGGGTTCATCTAGCTCAAAACCAAACATAGCTAGCTCTAGCAAACCGTCTAAGCATTCATTCAAAGAGCATGGACTACACTCTTTCACCGAGCCTATCTCTCACCCAAATCTTTATTCATTAGAGCATTCACCACAAAGAACCTCCCAATCACCAACTTTCTCGTTAAATAGGGAACCACCTACAACACCATCAAGTCCATCATTGGTGACAAGGAATCACCAAGGACTTGATCATATGGAGGAATTTCCATTACCACCACCCTCATTTTTAGTAGAATCTCATCCTACATCTCTAAATGAAACCCCACCATCATTCATAGAACCTCCTCAAAACATCCATTTTCCTCCGGTTCCCAATCAAGACAATAATTGCTCAAATTGTCTAATCACCCAAGGACTTGTTCAAGAAGTACGAAATGAATTGCATTTCATGTTTAATCATCTTCTTGAAAGATTGGACCAAATAAACAAGTCTACTCATCCTTAGACTCAAACACATTGTTGCTCTTTAAGTTTTAGTAACTTACTAGTATTAGTAGAATATGTATTACATGGCTAAATCATTCTCTTAGGGTTCGTTTGGTAGGACGGAATGAAATGACAACTTAATGGAATAAACGCTGTAATAGAATGAAGAGTGTAATGCAATGATTCATTGTAATTATTAATCATGTTTGTTTGGATGATAAGACGTAATGGAATCAATAATAAAAAGACTAAAATACCCATTAATGATAGAAAGTTTATTTAACATGGTTATTTAATGATGGAGTTTTATGTAATTTTGATTACATTACAAGATGTAATGAAAAAAAAAGTAGGGGACTCCTAAGTAATGGTTTTGGTGTAATGGGTCATTACTTGTAATGAATCATTACATTCTATAAATGTAAACAAACAACATTTATTCATTACATTGTAATAATCGTTTCCATTACGGCTTTAATTACAGCATACCAAACACTACGTTAGTTTTAGAGATTTGTTGATTGTCTCTTTGTTTTATTGAATGATAACTTATTTGCCATATTGCTTTGAGTATATGTTTGTTGTTTGTATACATATCTCATTTTCATTGTTTGATATATCATCATTGCTGAAAATTTGTCACCAGACAGACGGATCCCTGGAAATTGCCTAGACGGATCCCTCCAAGGAGGGAACCGTGGGATCCGTGCAACAGAAGAACAAAATTCTACTAACTAGAGTCTTATTTGCAGAAAATTATGCACTATATACTTGTTTTCTAACCTTTATTTTGTAGATTTTTAAAATACACATGAAGACTTTGACATCTCAAGCTAGGGGAGCTTTGTGTCAAACCATACAATGCAAAACTATTTGCAATATAATGCTTATTTGGATTACACTTCATGGCAATCCCATTGCAAAGTTGCAATCTTCAAGGGGGAGCATTTTCGTCACAAGGACGAAACCATTCGCAAACAAAGTTGCAATGCATTAGCTTATTAGTTTTTTATTTACTTGACGCCCTCACAAAGGGATGGACTCGTCAAGTGGGAGTTAAGACGAGAACTATTCCCGTCACTTGCTCTCTTTACATTCTTTCTCTTTACATGTTTTTCTTAAAACAATGTGTTAGTTTTTTCGACGCTCTTTTGTTTCGACAAAAGGGAGAAGAGAGTAAAACTCAATTCGAACTTTTACAATTTTAGTTTTTCCTTAAAATAATTTTATGTTTTGTCATCAACAAAAGGGGAGATTGTTAATACAAATATTCGGTAAAACGTTTATTTATATTTTACGATCTTCTAATGTTTTGTCGATAACAAACGTAAAATCATTTTAACGAAACAAATAAAAAATGCGTAAATAGTTTGAGCCAATAGTTTTCTAACACACTTACGTTTTCACATAAAACACTAAAACAAGTATAATCCATACCCATTTGACTCGATGCATTGCATCTATTAGGTACATTGTATCTAATGAAATACCCATGGATCAACCCATGACCCATAACCAAAATACCCATGGGCAAAGAGGAGCGTCCCACGGATCCCTAACATTACACTAGACGGATCCCTCAATGGAAGGATCCGTGGAACAGTAGTTGTTTCCCATCTATAAATAGTGAGCCATTTCTTTCTTTTGGGTTGCCACTCTCACACATACTTTCCCCAAGTATTGTAACTCTCTAACCACTGATCCTATAAAGGGATCTTTCTATGTAGTTTGTCTTTTGTTTTTGTGTGATTCTCTAGGTTCCTCTTAAAGGCGAGATCACCACTTCTTGAAGTCGAGCAAGCTCAAGTCCATGAGTTGCCATGCTCGTCAAAATCAAGACTCATCGAGGTTCTCTTGTTGATAGTTCTTTCTTCCTCCATAGAAGTGTTGTGTCGAAGGCATTAGTGAAGGATTCCGAAGGAGTCAAGACAAAAGCATTAGTGAAAGGTGCTTAAACATCCATGTCAAAAGCATTAGTGAAGAATGCTAAAGGTGTCAAGACAAAGGCATTAGTGAAAGGTGCCAAGCATTTGTGTCAAGGTCATTGGTGAAAGATTCCTAGGAATCAAATCAAGTGGCATTAGTGAAGAATGCCAAGGTCGTATAATCGATGAGGTGCATCGTTATACAAATAGTGATAGTTTGTTTCCAAGGATGTTGATATCCTTGATGGTGTTGTAATAAGGAGTGGGTCTCCTTTGGGATTAGGTGTTGTGTAGTGTTGGGTAGTAGTTCCTCCATTGTAATGGAACTCGGTATTTAGCCTAGTACCGAATAAAGGGTAGGCGACGTTGTGATAGGTGTGGTTCACCTTGGTGAAAGAACCCCGGTGGTTAGCCTAGTACCGGAAAAAGAGTAGGCGACATTGTGAAGGCTTCTCCGCCATAAGGAGATGGTGTCGTGTAGTGATTACTAACTCTCGAGTAGGTGACTCGGGGAGTGGAGTAGGTCAAGGAAGGTGTCCTTGTAGCCGAACCACTATAAATACTCGTTTCGTGGTTATGTGCTTCTTACTCTTTATCTTTCATTACACTTTTATATATCTATCTATCGACGTACAACATACACATCTAAATAGATTGACATATATCGATCTAAATATTTTAAAACGAAGTTTTAATTGGTTAAACTATTCAACCCCCCCTTCTAGTTTTCCACAACATATGATATATTATCATATGTGATTTAACACCAATATCACATGTGATATTCAAATTTATCATATGTGATTTAACATTAATATCACATATGATATTCAAATTTATCATATGTGATTTAACACTAATATCACATGTGATATTTAAATTAGATTTTAATTACATGTGATTTTTTTATGCAAATTTCAGTAACCAAAAAAAACAAAAAAAATGTTAAAAAAAGGTGAAAATACGAAGAAAAAAATGTTTGTCGAAAGTATATCAAAGTGCCTATCTATAGAAAGATAATTAAATGCTTGTCGTAATAGTATATTTTTTTCGCTTAACGATTAACGGTTTGAAAGATATTAATATTTGAAAAAATGATGAAAATGTGTTTTTTAAATTGTTAGAATTAATCTCATGCATTAGATCAAATAAATATGGAATGAAGATAGATAGTGAAGATTGATCCCTTGGTATGTAAAAGATCTTTTGTCCTCAAATGATCTTTTGTCATATATATATATATATATATATATATATATATATATATATATATATATATATATATATATATATATATATATATATATATATATATATATATATATGAAGGGTTCTTTTCAGAACCATAAAAAGGTCGAGAACTGCGAGAACCGATCCTAGCCTTCCAATTTTATCATCAATGGTTGAGAATGAGCATGGCATTTTTGTAAATATATTGACAAAAAAAATTCCGGTTTTTATTAATTTGGGGGTAATTTAGGAATTTTGCATACCAATACTATTGTGTAACTGGTCTCGTTCAAATGGGACTAGCAAAAAAATAGGAGAGAGTTATTAACCCCCCACTATCTCCGATCAAATCATATCACTTCCATATTTTTTTTTCAATTTTTAAACACACACAGAATCAAAATCTTATCTGCATTCATCAACTACCTATAAATCCACCCAATAATTAGGGTTTGTAGTTCATATCGGCTTAGAAAAACCCAGTTTCGAAAGGCAATAACTTTGAACACAGAACAATGGAAGGTATGATTTTTAAGGGTTTTATTATAAATTTTTTTGTATTTTTAGAATTTCGTTAATGATTGTGAAAAAAAAACCTATGTTCTTAAAGTTGCATTGATGTTTTGAATAATGATTGGAAAAAAATAGGGGAAGTTCTTGTGTTTGATTGTATTTTGTGATCCAATTCGTCAATTAAATTAGGATACATCGTTTAATCTTCAGATTAACAAGATTATATAGAATACATATGTTTGTATCTTTGTTAATAATCAGAAAATACAAATGTAAGGTACATGTGTTTATATATTTGTTTATGAATGTAAAGTAGATGAATTTTGTGATCTATTCAGTTAATTAACTTAGGGAAAACATAGTTTTATCTAACTAGTAACTAGATTGGATAGTATACATGTGTTTGTATCTTTGTAAATGATTGTAAGATACATTTTTATATATGATACATGTGTTTTTATCTTTGTTATATAGATTAGATTTATTAACTTTACTGTAAAATACATTTGTGTATAACAGAGTTGTTTATGTTAAGTAATAGTGGTGTATAGGAAATGCAATTATGTATAACAGATTTGGAGTGTCGTTTGATCCCCGTAAGTATTGGTGTATACGAAGTGCATTTGTGCATACAGGAAGTGAATTTGTGAATATAGGTGTATAGGAGTTGACAGTAAAATCAATTATTGGGGTATAGGAAGTGCATTTGTGAATACAGGTGTTTATGAAGTACATTTGTGGTTAACAGATTTGTTGAGGTTATATATGTAAATACATGTGTATAGGAAGTACATTTGTGGTTAACGGATTTGTTAAAGTTATGTATTATTGGTTTTAATTACTTACCGATAGGTTTAGGTTAAGTATTATTGGTGTAAATGCATATGTATAGGAGTGCATTTACTTACTCATAGGTTTAGTTTATGTATTATAAGTGTAAATGCAGGTTATGTAAATAAGGTTATGAGAACGAAACTTACCAGATTTGGTGAGTTCATAAGTGAATAACATATGTATTATTGGTTTCAATTACTTACTCAAAGGTTTAGGCTCTGTATTATTGGTCTAAATGCAGGGGTATAGTAGTGCACGTGTGAATAACATATTTGTTAATAAGAAAATACAGATTTGAGGAGGAGTAACAGATATAAAGGGAAGGGTCTTGTTGTTCATGAGAACACAATTAAACAAGCAATTGATGCTGACATTGAGGACAGTGAAGACGATTTTGAACTTGTGCCAACTGGTAACAATCAAGCTTCTGGAAGTAGTGGTAAGTAAATATATAGTTATGTGTTGTATTTTGAATCTGGTTGTATAATTGTGATTTAATATACCATGTGCATAGTTTGATTGTGAAAAAATAGTGATAAGTTTGTGATTCTTAGGAACACCGGTAAAGTGGAGTAGAAGTATGTTTATGGCTAGATTACCGGATTCCCCATCTGTGGATAAAGGTTAGTATAACTTTATGGGTTACAGGTATTTTGCAAATTTTTTGAAATAGTTACACGTAAATAATTTGAATCTGTATGTAGTGAAAAAAGGAAAGAAAAGAGAAGCTGAAAACAAGGGAAGTAAAAGTACAAAAAAAAACAAAAAGGTGTGGATTTTGTAATAGTTTATATACTAAATTTTGTACTGTTTTGACTAATGATTATGAACTGACATTGTTATTCAAATATATAGTGCGTATATGCGTTTGAAATAGATATTTGTATCAGTTGAAATAGGTCAATGAATATATGTATTTGTAGTTAGAATGATTGTTTTGCATATGTGTGATGATTAGTTTCTGTATTTGTGACTGGATAAAAAATGCATGTGTTCAGTGTAAAGAATGGATAAAAATCGGTATGTGACTGGATACAAATACATGTGTGACTGGATAAAAGTGAGTGGGTAAAGTTTTGAATGGATAAAAATGTTGGGACTTGATAAAAGTGCATATGTGACAGGTAGTGTTAAATCTAAAGAACACCCAAAATGCATATGTGTCTCAGATAGTTTGTGTTTAAATACTTGTAAGCATATGTGATCAGTAAATAAATGTAGGTTTTCATTCCGGTTAGTAATGGTGCACACCAATTTCTGGTTGTGTTCAATCTAAAGAACGGTGAAGTGTCGATGTTGGATAGCAAATGTGGTAAAAAAATGGAAACTAAGAAGGGTAAGAAAACCGATGAACAACTTGCAAAAGATAAGAAAGATCTTCAACAAAACGGAAGTATTGCTGATGATAGTGTGGCAACAACTGCGGTATGACTGTCGGTTGGCGGATGATGCTCGCAAGCAAGTAGCATAGCTAAACAAATTAAGGATGAAGTATGCCGCAAAAGTTCTGCTATCTGATTACAATCTTTACATAGCAAAAGTCCGTGGTATGATGACTGTAAAATGAAAAGTGAACAGTTCAAAACATCTATTTGTGTTTGTCTTTTTTTTTATGATGCTTTAGACAAAATGTTAGAGTATCTGTTGTCTTATGTGTGGTTTAATAAGTTGTTTGTGATGTTTTTGGGATTGTGAAGGCCTTGGTTGATTTGTTAGGTATTTCGAACATGATGTTTTCGTTCTGTTTTAACACATGTATTCCTTATAATTCATTTATCAAAACACATCTATACATTAACACATTTGTGTTACCAATAAACTTACTAACACATTTGTATTACTAATACAAATAAAAATACATGTATTCCTTATAATCCGTTTACCAAAACATTTCATTGATCTTCAACATTAGTTTCACGAGTGGAATCCATTTTTTTTATTGATAATGATGATGACTAACTGGTTTTTAATTAAAGGATTAAATACAGGTTTTTAATTAAAGGAGTAAATACTGATAACCAATTCCATAAATAAAGGAGTAAATATGTGGTTTTAATTAATGTATTATAATGCAAATTACCGAAAATGCCCTCCTAATATTGGTGAAATAAATTAAATAATTATTATTTATCTAAAATCTGATTGGTCCTTGCGCTTCTCGAACTTTTGTGGTTCGAAAATAACTCTACACTATATATATATATATATATATATATATATATATATATATATTTTAACAAACATGGTAAATTATAACAACTTCAAAATATATAGTGGGTAAATAACAAGGTCTTATGATTATTGGTAAAACTATAATAGAGTAGTAGGTTAATATTAGGAAATTTGTGGAAGTGTGACCCAAAGTGATATTTAATTTTAATTTAACTTAATTTTGTATCGTATTATTAAAAGAGCAAATTATTTAAATGCTTCAAATTTGAAATGAATTTACTTTTTCTAGACAAAATTGACTTCTCAAAATAGAAAAAGGCGACTAATTGCTCATTTTAAAATGTTGACAAGTGTCTTATGCTTGTACTTTTTGAGACTTTTTATGTAAAAGGTGTGTAAGGTACTCTTTCAGTATCTGTTTTGGACTATTAACGTCTTGTACTTTACGCAATTTTGTGTAGTTGAAAAGTACATTTTTTTTGCCACAGCACCCACCATCACCACCACCACCCACGATCACCCCACCCACCACCACACGCCATCGCCGCTCGTCGCTACCACCACCGCCACGCCACTACCACCCCCCGCCACCACCACCACCCATCGCCACCACCGTCACGATCATCACCCGCCACGACCGCCACCCACCACCGCCGCCACAACCCCCTTGTCTCTAGGGGTGGTGGTGGCGGCAAAGGGTTGGTGGTGGCGGGTGGTGGTGTCGAGTGGTGGTGGCGTATGGTGGTGGGTGGCAGTGATGATAGGTGGCGGTGGCGGTGGTGATGGGTGGTGTGGTAAGAAAAAGAAGAAAAAAATTGTACTTTTCAACTACACAAAAGTCGACCAAAGTACAAGCCGCCAGACGTCACAAAAAGGTACAAGCATGTGACACTAGTCAACATTTTAAGATGAGCGACTAGTCGCCCAAGTTTCCTTGATTTATTTTGAGAAGTCAAATTTTTTTGGTCTAGAAAAGATGAACTCATTTCAAATTTGGGGCATTTAAAGTATTTGGTCTTGCTAAAACTAGGACTATTTTGTTACCTTCTCCTAACATACAACATAACTCTTACACACTTTTTCATCTTTATTAGCGCATTTTATTTCCAGGTTTATGCTTTTGGTTTCGTACAAATTGTAACTCAAATTTATCAAGATATACTTATTTACAACTTGTCAAAAATGAGTGTACCTGTGTCACGAGAGAGAAAGTTTTGTCAAAAAAAAGAAAACATTCATTAATTTGGTAGTATTTCGTAATACTTCGTAATTAATTAGTAAAATGTCAGATTTTTTTTAAGTTATAAAACGCAAAATATATTACGATATTTTGAGAATTTTTTTGTAAAAAGAGCTTTAACAAAATGGACATCAAATTAAAGATGATAAAAAAAAGGCATTTATAGGTATAATTTGTTTGATGAAAAACATTATAAGTTTACATATACATGAGATCGAAAAACGATAGTTGTGTAATTTGCATGAAAGAGAGTATGTTTTGCATTTAATGTCATAATTGATAATTCGCATTTAAGGTGAAGATGATCTCGTCATTAAAAAAAATCGCATTGTAGTAATATGCTACAAAGTTGAGTCAAGTTGAAAATAAGTATATCTTGGGTCACTATTTTGCAAATTCCATTATAATTACTTATTGAGAAATATTATTATACCTTCTACTCATTTTCCTAATTATTCTCCTATCACTTAGTTGTCCATCATCCACGAACTTAAAACGTGACCCACTTTTCACACACAAATGATGACACCTAAGCAATATGAGAATATGTAAGAAGATTAATAGAAGAATACAATATTAATCATTAAGAAAAAGTGACTAGCATAATACGGCATCCAACTGCTCCAAGTATATCTTTTTTTCCTTTTGATGTGGTAGTCGATACTACTACGCTTTGGGTATTATGGCGGAAAGAGCAACAACTGTAGAGTTTATGATATATAAAATACAATAAAACATAAAGACATCAAGAAAGACACATCTAAGACTTAAGATCATAACAAATAAATTAATTAACCGAAAGTATGCGTAACGCACTCTTGCGAATGTCAAATCCCTCGAGCAAAGCAAAACAACCATCGAGTAAAGCAAAACAAAGAAGTACTTATTGGTGTAAGAATAATGTCTACAACCACGTTCTTGTACACACGATTAACCAAACGAATCAAGCGATTGCTAGATCTAACACAAGTCCTCGTTTGAAAAAAAAACCAAACTCCCTTACTTATGGGTGTTCGGCGAATATTAGACTAGAGAGAGAGAGAGAGATCTGGGTTAATTCAACGCACAAGTTTATGAAACCCTGACCCTAACCTCTTTATATACTAGTAGGTAAATTTTGGGAACAAGTTAATGAATTAGGCCTTGGAGAGGCCCCTATGGCCGGCCACTATTGAAAGCCCAAAGCCAAACCCATAACTTTTCCAAGATTTCCATTTCTAGTCCTTTCTCTTTTCATTTAACGGTCGTTAATCATTTTTCCGTTAAATACTTAACGATCGTTAACCGGACTTAATGTGCAATAATTAATCGTAAACATAAACATTAATTATTAACTTTAATTCTCATTCGCTAATGTGTGCATCCGTGGTCACGAGTTCGAATCCGGACATTCACATGTTTGTAAATATATACATTTCCAACAGCCCCACTGGATATGTTTACAAACGTGAAATGACATTGGTTAGCGCTCTAGCAACACGCCAATGCCCCCAGACAACTCGTGTATAGTTTTCGGAGAAAAAAGCATCACAATTCTCAATTTCCGGTCATTTCTCATATTCCATATTCATCATTTCATAACGGTTCGTGCATGGTTTTGCATTTTACATTACACGTTATTTTCTTATTAAATAAACGCTATCGCAGAATAATTATTTTGAACATTTAATCCGATACTTCCAAAATGATCCCGATATATTTTATACTTACATTTAGTTTATAAAATAATATTTTGAGTTTACCTAGTGTTTTAAATTTATTTTGTATATAAATTGTTAAATGTATATTATTACGACGGTTTTCTTAAAAACTACACGATTATTATTATTTCACTCAAAATTTTGCAAGAAATGTATTTTTATAATTTTTATGACTACAATATATTCTATCTTGACACGTGAAAATTTATTTTTATCTAACGCTACCTTAAATATTCAAATGTGTATACAACTTACTAATATTACCTAACAATACTACAAGTTACAACTTATTATTACTTAACTATCTTTATTTACATTTACTTACATAATAAAATATATATATATATATATACATATATGTATGTATTATTAAATGCATGATGCACCTAAAGATTTCAAGATCTTTGTTTATAAAGTCCACACTCCAAGACTTTTACTCATAGAACACAATAATGCAAAGTGAATAGATCAAGCTTTTCTCTCCTCCTCTTCTTCACCAAAATCCGCCACCATATGGAGATCAAGGAGTGATCATCAAAATTTTCTAATCAAGTTCTACACAACCTAGATACACTCTTTGTTTAGGTTTTGAAATAAAACCTAGGGTGCTTAGGATTAATCCTTGATCATAAACCTCATCAAGCACTTGTAAGCATGAAACTTTATCTTTACCTTTTCATATATATTTTCATACATTTTCTTGAAGTCCTCATGATCATATTTGATTTGTTGTGATTTTATTCATTATCATTCAAGATCATCACCCATATGTACTATATAAATATTTATGACAATCATGTGCTAGTTAAAAGTTTATAAAATGAGAAGTTTGAAAAATTGGATCATCAAAGTCTAGTTGTGGTTTTTGGAGGAAATGGTTGCATAAATTTTATATATGTTTATTTAAGTTGTATATATTTTAGCCTCACAATGAATATTTATTTTGGTTATGATCAAATGAAGTTGTTTTACTAGTAGGATTGGTGATGAGTAGATTAAGGATTTTTGTGGTGAAGTTGTGGTTAAACAAGTAGATAAAATGGTAAAGTTTAAAATAAGCGAAGCGCTGTCGAATTTATAATTTTTCCGAAAAGTTAGTCATTTTATAAGTTTTATTAAAGTTTTAGAAAATAGATTTTTAGTTATGAACGTGGCCTTTTGAACGGACTAAAACGGAGTTATAACGAAAAAGATACGTGGTTTTCAAGTTACGATTTAAAACTACCATTTTCCGGAAAATGTACATGCAGTCCAGATTTTAACTGACCAAACAGTGGCCTTAAACTTTCTCGTGAAATCTCCAAAGTTTAAAAATATATTAGTACACTTAATTACCTTCGTTGATATAAAGAACTTGAAAACGGACTTAAACGAGTGAGTTATGGTTAACCGAACTTTGAGTCAAAAACGTCTTGAAAACACTATTCACAGCGTTAGTAAGCTGTCGATTTTTAATCAAGGTTTTGAGGGCTTAAACGGACGTTTCGGGGAAACGGACCTTAAAAACGAAAGTTAGTTTTCCTATGTATATATTACGTCAAGTCCGATGTAAACCGATTGGTCAATTACTAAAACCGTTACGTAGTTTTAACTACATTTTCACCATTAGCTCAAAAGTAATTATTTTTGACAAGGAACCGCTACACCTTCAAGTAACAATATTTTTATATAACTAGTTTTCAAGTAGCATATTGGGTGATACGTTTTCAAATCATGCATTCACGACAACATATCATAACTCAAGTCATAACATTCATTTTAGGTCGCGGATAGTTTCCGAGCCTCACTTTCGTGCACTTCATTTTGTTAGCACATCAATCACACTGTGTGAGTTCATACCCGCTTTTACTTGTTTAAATTCCTATAAACTATTTGAAGTAGATATATGCTTATTTATCCAAACGTTTAAACTCTTTTGCCAAGCGACACTACTTGTACTTTAGACTTGATTGCGTTATATACTTGATTGGGTTATACTTGATTTCATATGCATATTTGGAACAAACATACAAGAATTAGTGGCTCAAATTAAGTTGTTGAAGGCTATTAATTTACAAACATACAAGAATTAGTGGCTCCAAATTAAGTTGTTGGAAGGCTACTAATTTACAAACATACAAAATTAATGGCTCCAAATTAAGTTGTTGGAAGGCTATTAATTTACAAACATCCCAATATTTATATGTTGGAAGACCCTTGTGGTGCCGATTATACTTTTAACTATCTTAGTGCACATATTCATGATTTTCATTTTATTTTAGGCAATGGGTTGTGAACACACAAAGTTGCAAGTTTTGTATGGGCGGAACTTAGAACCGAGTGGATTTACAATGCCTTTCTGTGTGAACATTCTCAAAGTATTTTAGATCATTTTATTACAAACTTATGAACTCACCAACCTTTGTGTTGACACTTTTAGCATGTTTATCTCGGTCTTAAGGTGATAGCATTTCATGGAGCTTTGGGTCGTATGGCATACATCGAGTCTTGTGCTTTTAACAATTACCATTCGACATGTTTTGTAAACTCTTTGTGTATTATCAAACTTGAGATTTCTTGCTTGTAAACTTTAACTTATGTAATCGAATGGTAAACTTTTCAAACGCCTCATTATAGAGGTCGTCAGATCCATACTTTGTGCTATGACGCCATACCCCAATGACACTATCGTTCATTGCGATATTTTGGGGTGTGATGATTGGTATCGAGCCTTGGTTATAGAGAACTAGGTTGCATTTTAGTTCCTAGACTATAACCGCTTTCACGTCGATCCTTTCTTTTCCTATCACCTTACACACTTTTCGTGTGCATGTTTTCTTAAGTATTCCTTCTAGAACCACCTCATTGATAGCGTAGTTTCCTTGTACCAATAGGGAGTCCCAAAATCTAGTTGGGTCATCAAAGATATGGAGCTCAAGAATGAGCACTTATCTAACTTGATCTCGTGATGCTCTTGTTTGATGAGATGCGAGATCGAGCTAAATAAGTGTTACTATAAAGTCGGATAGATTTGATGATTTTGCCGAGGATGGGAGTTCTCTTGAGGATATTTTGGGAACTGGCGACCAAACCTCATAGTGACTTTAGCACCTAACGGAATTTCCTACACACCAAGTGCGACTCTCCCTAGATACCTACCCCAAATCCTCCTTCACCGCTTAGAATCGGATGATAGACCGCTACCTATTTAAGTAACATCAATCGCCGAGACATGTATGCTTGGTGGTATGTACACGTGCGAAATGAGGCAATTATAATTATGGTGGCCAACATAATTATAAATGTGTCACAACCCGCGTGGACATATGCGACCACGCATACGTAGATCGGTGTGGACACCTTAGGAACCAATTTGTGGCGTGATATTATGTTTGAGGACGTTAAGTATAGACATTGGGAATTCAACGGTTCTTTCCCTTGCAGAGATAATGGCACCAAAGAGTAACACGCAAAGATCGGGCCGAGGTGGTGCGGCACCAAGAGGTGGAATGACAGTGGGCGTGGAGGTAGAGGAGGTAGTAGCGACATGGGTAACAATAACAACAACATCGCGGAAACCCCGATTTTGCCGCCATCATCGCTCAACAACTTCAAATCTTACTTCCCACTATTGTCACACAAGTTGGAAATCATATGAATAACTCGGGAAACCACGGAACGGAACAGATCTTGGCGACACCAACAATGTAGTCGGTAGTAACAACAACAACAACACCAACAACAACAACAATGTAATCGATGCACATATAAGGAATTTTCGCATGCAAACCCGTGGAGTTTGATGGTATAGGAGGTGCTTTGGCATATACTCGATGGGTAGAGAAGACAGAGTCGGTGATCGACATCAAGAATTGTGCCACACATCGAGGGTGAAGTATGTCGCTTGTTTGTTATCGTGAAAGGCATTGACATGGTGGAACACACACACAAAGCTAAGGGCGGAAGGCGACTATAGGCATGACTTGGGACGAATTTAAGGAGTTATTGAAAGAGGAGTACCGCCGGACAATGAAATGCGAACCGGAGGATGAATTTTATCACCACTCCATGATAGGGGTGGTCACGCAGCCTACATGCATCGATTTCATGAGTTAGCTAGACTAGTTCCTCATCTAGTTACCCCGAGTCCAAG
This sequence comes from Chrysanthemum lavandulifolium, assembly GCA_022545495.1. Lineage (NCBI taxonomy): Eukaryota > Viridiplantae > Streptophyta > Magnoliopsida > Asterales > Asteraceae > Chrysanthemum > Chrysanthemum lavandulifolium. The sequence continues at coordinate 251,186,192 of CM040241.1, read as the reverse complement.
AGAATCTCGAGGTACATATATGGTCTTGTCCTCAAACTGGGAACTGTGAAAACAACCGAGCCGTCTACAATACAAAGTGCAATACGAGGCGGTGAACCCCGATGCATTTAAATGGTTAGAAATGGTACTTGAGGAGCAAAGATAAGAGGAAGGAAGCAAGTGGGTCGAATAAGCGATAGACGTGGTAGCGAGACAACAAAAGGGCAAGAGTTTTGTGGCAACTGCTCGAACAAAGAGAGTATGCGGGTACACATCCCAAGTGTGCTAAATGTGCTTATCATCATCCGAAGACCAAACCCCGCTTGTGTACAAATTGTAATCGATACGGCCATTTTAAGGAGCGAGTAAAACATGATTGGCAACATGAAGAATAACCAAAGGACTTGCTTTGAATGTAACACCGAACCACTTCCGAATAATTTTCCTAAGTTGAATGGAACGAAGCAACCACAAGGTAACCAACACCTAGCTTTAGCAATTGAAGGAAACAACCCAACCTCGCACCCGATATCGCCCACCTCGACCTCGAGCATTCTATATAGGGACCGAGGCAGCCCGCAATGCGTAAATTGGTACGTTTTTCCTAGACCATTAAGTGATCCACCGTATTATTCAGATTCAGTGAGTCTCCTTAGATAAGAAACCTAGACGCGTAAGTTTTGGCATAAGCACTTTGACCGTACATTCTGATTTCTCTAAACCTTAGGGTAGAACCTTATGTATCATCGATTGAATCGCGAGGACGCGATTCCTCTATCAGGGGAAGAATGTCACAATTCTCAATTTCCGGTCATTTCTCATATTCCATATTCATCATTTCATAACGGTTCGTGCATGGTTTTGCATTTTACATTACACGTTATTTTCTTATTAAATAAACGCTATCGCGTAAATAATTATTTTGAACATTTAATCCGATACTTCCAAAATGATCCCGATATATTTTTATACTTACATTTAGTTTATAAAAATAATATTTTGAGTTTACCTAGTGTTTTAAATTTATTTTGTATATAAATTGTTAAATGTATATTATTACGACGGTTTTCTTAAAAACTACACGATTATTATTATTTCACTCAAAATTTTGCAAGAAATGTATTTTTATAATTTTTATGACTACAATATATTCTATCTTGACACGTGAAATTTATTTTTATCTAACGCTACCTTAAATATTCAAATGTGTATACAACTTACTAATATTACCTAACAATACTACAAGTTACAACTTATTATTACTTAACTATCTTTATTTACACATTTACTTACATAATAAAATATATATATATATATATATATATATATATATATACATATATGTATGTATTATTAAATGCATGATGCACCTAAAGATTTCAAGATCTTTGTTTATAAAGTCCACACTCCAAGACTTTTACTCATAGAACACAATAATGCAAAGTGAATAGATCAAGCTTTTCTCTCCTCCTCTTCTTCACCAAAATCCGGCCACCATATGGAGATCAAGGAGTGATCATCAAAAATTTTCTAATCAAGTTCTACACAACCTAGATACACTCTTTGTTTAGGTTTTGAAATAAAAACCTAGGGTGCTTAGGATTAATCCTTGATCATAAACCTCATCAAGCACTTGTAAGCATGAAACTTTATCTTTTACCTTTTCATATATATTTTTCATACATTTTCTTGAAGTCCTCATGATCATATTTGATTTGTTGTGATTTTATTCATTATCATTCAAGATCATCACCCATATGTACTATATAAATATTTATGACAATCATGTGCTAGTTAAAAGTTTATAAAAATGAGAAGTTTGAAAAATGGATCATCAAAGTCTAGTTGTGGTTTTTGGAGGAAATGGTTGCATAAATTTTATATATGTTTATTTAAGTTGTATATATTTTTAGCCTCACAATGAATATTTATTTTGGTTATGATCAAATGAAGTTGTTTTACTAGTAGGATTGGTGATGAGTAGATTAAGGGATTTTTGTGGTGAAGTTGTGGTTAAACAAGTAGATAAAATGGTAAAGTTTAAAATAAGCGCGAAGCTGTCGAAATTATAATTTTTCCGAAAAGTTAGTCATTTTTATAAGTTTTATTAAAGTTTTAGAAAATAGATTTTTAGTTATGAACGTGGCCTTTTGAACGGACTAAAACGGAGTTATAACGAAAAAGATACGTGGTTTTCAAGTTACGATTTAAAAACTACCATTTTCCGGAAAATGTACATGCAGTCCAGATTTTTAACTGACCAAACAGTGGCCTTAAACTTTCTGTGAAATCTCCAAAGTTTAAAAATATATTAGTACACTTAATTACCTTCGCGTGGATATAAAGAACTTGAAAACGGACTTAAAACGAGTGAGTTATGGTTAACGAACTTTGAGTCAAAAACGTGTTGAAACACTATTCACAGCGTTAGTAAGCTGTCGAGATTTTTAATCAAGGTTTTGAGGGCCTAAACGGACGCTTCGGGGAAACGGACCTTAAAAACGAGTTAGTTTTTCTATGTATATATTACGTCAAGTCCGATGTAAACCGATTGGTCAATTACTAAAACCGTTACGTAGTTTTAACTACATTTTCACCATTAGCTCAAAAGTAATTATTTTTGACAAGGAACCGTCACACCTTCAAGTAACAATATTTTTATATAACTAGTTTTCAAGTAGCATATTGGGTGATACGTTTTCAAATCATGCATTCACGACAACATATCATAACTCAAGTCATAACATTCATTTTAGGTCGCGGATAGTTTCGAGCCTCACTTTCGTGCACTTCATTTTGTTAGCATATCAATCACACGGTGAGTTCATACCCGCTTTTACTTGTTTAAATTCCTATAAACTATTTGGGGCTAGATATATGCTTATTTATCCAAACATTTAAACTCTTTGCCAAGCGACACTACTTGTACTTTAGACTTGATTCGTTATATACTTGATTGGGTTATACTTGATTTCATATGCATATTTGGAACAAACATACAAGAATTAGTGGCTCCAAATTAAGTTGTTGGAAGGCTATTAATTTACAAACATACAAGAATTAGTGGCTCCAAATTAAGTTGTTGGAAGGCTACTAATTTACAAACATACAAAAATTAATGGCTCCAAATTAAGTTGTTGGAAGGCTATTAATTTACAAACATCCCAATATTTATATGTTGGAAGACCCTTGTGGTGCCGATTATACTTTTAACTATCTTAGTGCACATATTCATGATTTTCATTTTATTTTAGGCAATGGGTTGTGAACACACAGGTTGCAAGTTTTGTATGGGCGGAACTTAGAACTGAGTGGATTTACAATGCCTTTGCTGTGTGAACATTTCTCAAAGTATTTTAGATCATTTTATTACAAACTTATGAACTCACCAACCTTTGTGTTGACACTTTTTAGCATGTTTATCTCAGGTCTTAAGGTGATAGCATTTCATGGAGCTTTTGGGTCGTATGGCATACATTGGAGTCTTGTGCTTTTAACAATTACCATTCGACATGTTTTGTAAACTCTTTGTGTATTATCAAACTTGAGATTTCTTGCTTGTAAACTTTAACTTATGTAATCGAATGGTAAACTTTTCAAAACGTCTCATTATAGAGGTCGTTTTCTGTATCCATACTTTGTGCTATGACGTCATACCCCAATGACACTATCGTTCCGCTGCGATATTTTGGGGGTGTGACAAAAACCAAGTTTGATGATTCATCATCATATTCATCCTTTGTTTCTAATACCATGTTAATAAGAATATGGATCTCACTCATTTCTTAATTAACTATTATGCTTTCTCGCTTTATATGATTTATTAAGATTACCAATTCTTCCGAATATTCGTAAGACCTTGGATATGGCCATACAAACATCTTAACAATCCTACGAGGGCCCAAGAGTATTATACTTCAAAATAAATTTGAAGGAAACAAATCCCATTTTGACTACAAGCGAGATTCATAAATTTCGCAACACTTCGAAAACAACCCTTATAACTACCGCCACGTGTAGCTTTAGATTGCTTCACAAAATGCACTACATCCATGACTTATCTCTTGTATCTCAAGTCGAGGATAAATATCCATGATATACTTAATGACAAAGATCCATAAAGTATTATCATGCGGGTGGGATAAGTCCTATATTCAAATCATTGAATATCATCTGAAATTAGTCATGCTACGCATCAATATACTTTCAAGTATATTCTAACTAATACTCAGATTTGTCTTAATTCAATATCATTCCCATGTTATTGATTGACAACGGACTATTTAGAATAACTTACGTTATTCATGGATTTAAACATGCAAATATAGGACAACATCATAATAAATGAATAATAAACATAACAAAATACTTTATTTCATTTCAATAATAATGTTTACAATATCCTTTTATCTAAAATACTTAGTCATAGATGGGCATGAAACTACTAGCTAAACGAAGTCCAAACTTATCGACAAATGATTAAGTTTTTCACCGTGCAAGGCCTTCGTTAACGGATCCGCTAGGTTATCATCTCGTGTGAACTTTGAGCAACTCAATTTCACCTATCTCGACTTGCTCTCGAACATAGTGATATTGTCTAGGATAGTGTCCGTGCCCTTCATGACTCGGTGTTCATGGGCAAAAGTAATTGCAATGAATTGTCACAATATACTTTAATAGGATTTTCAATCGACGGCATAACACCAAGCCCGAAACAAACTTCCTTATCCAAACGGCTTCCATGGCGACCTCGAGGCGCGCTATGTACTCACTTTCTATAGCGTATATCGCATAAGTGTTGTCATTTCTTACTCTTCCAATCCACAAGACTCCATTGATGACAAAATGTAACCCGTCTCGAGACTTCAGATCATCTTTGTCACACTTCCGGATGCATCGCGAGAACCTATAATGCATGCTTACGCTCGGATTTCCTCCATACACTATGAACATATCTCTTGTATCCCTAAGGTATTGAGAATATGCTTTATGATCCAATGAATTTCACCCGGATTCGTTGATACCGACCGGTCAAGTTTTGAGCAAACGCCACATCGGGCCTTGTGCATCGTACGCGTACATGATAGATCCTACACCAAGCATAAGGAACTTTCTTCATCGCGCCACCTCGCAGTGTTGAAGAACGACCTTCCTGCTCAAACCATGATTTACTTGCATTGGCAAAAATCCCTTCTTGAATTTTGCATATTGAATCTCTTCAATATTTTGTCAATGTAAGCACTTTGGTTTAAACCACTTAGCCTTTGATCTATCCTCAGAGATCTTGATTCCGAGTATATATGTCCTTCCCCAAGTCCTTCATCGAAAACATTTACCAAGATAGGTGATCTGTACAAACCGCTGTTTTCTCAGTCAGTGACCACTTGTGAATGGCCAACCGTAAGAAACTTAAAACGACTTAAGCACAAATGCAATGAAGATCCGGGAGTATAGTGTTTCCGGGTTGTTATGTCCCAATGAGCTATGCAATGAATCACCAAACGATAGTGATCGGAAGATTTGAGCAGAAAAAGGGATTTGATTATTATAACTAAAGAGATAGCCTACAAATTACAGAGGCTTAAATGCAAATTAAAGAAAATTAAAAGATAAAAATATTAAATAAACGCTATCACTATTTTTACAATGATGTTTTGTTTTTATGTTTTATAAACTCGAATTAAAACTACGTAACGTCTAAAAGAAAATGCAAAACTAAATCAATATTAACCCTAAAAATATGAAAATGATATTTTTACAAACCTAATGATAAAAGAAAATTTTTAGAAAAAGAAAATTATTTTTACAACTATTTAATTAATTATGATTAATTAAAAACTAATTTTAACTATTAAATATTAACCTAAAATACAAGAAAATATGAAACAAAGCTAGAAAAATAAAATTTTGATTTAGGAAAATCTAAAATAACAAAATAGAATTTTCAAAACTATTTTGTATTTTTCGATTATTTTGTATTTTCTAGGAAATAAAACTATTTAAAACTAATTAAATTACTTAAAAATACAAATTTAACTAAGAAAATCTAGAAAAATATTTTTTGTCTTTTATATTTATCTTAACTTCAGAAAAATGAAAATTATTTTTTGAAGCTTTTCTTAATTAATTGTATTTAAAGCTAATTAAAAGTGCTAAAAAGTAATTAAAATGCGGAAAAATAGCAAAATGACTTGGAAAAATCTGAAAAATTCAAGAAAAGTCTAAAATAATATAAGGAATCTAAGAAAATAGAAAACAGGTGCTTGTGTGTAAGAATATGGAATCTGCGGGAGAATGCTTATAAATAAGCACTTTAAATAAGCCAATGAACACAAACAAGCACCAAACCGGAACAAGTTCTAATATACTATAAGTAACCAAATGCAACAATTAACAAGTGCTTTTAACCACTGAATTCCAAAATGATAAGATTTGATGATCTTAGCTTATTCTTACCAAAGCAGCTTTTAGTCACTACTTTGCAACCAAAGAAAAAGCTACCCAATAAGCTAGACTCAAAACCGAGATATGGGAACCTAGACTAGACCTGGTGGGAACATATAAACCAAAAATGAGCTTTGAGAAGCTCTTATGAGCCCCGACAAGCTCTGCACAAGATCGAGAAAACTCAAAGATAAGTATGAGCCTGTGAATGGGGCATTTGAGGCCTAAAAGACAAGCTTGTTTGGAGCTTTTTCAAAAATTTGCAAAATTCTACAAAAATGGTAATAACAAAATAGACCAGCTGAACTTCTTAAACCTACAATTTTATTTAATTTGACCCAAGAATGACTCCATGAAAAATCACTCTAGCTTGGCTCAAAACAGGTTTTCAAGTTTTTTTTGACTTTTGAAACAAGTTTGATCAGTTGACTTTTATGAGCTTTGAGCTCAATTTTTGGACTGATCTTGATGTTATATGATGAAATGGAACTAATGCAATCTATCTCTAAGTATTTTAAACACAAATCAAGACTTTGCTAATCCAAAATTACAACAGTTAAGACAGTGAGACAGATTAAGTTGATGTTTGACTTTTATGAGTTGCAAGCACAAGATTATGACTACAATGAGTACAATAGAGTTAAACAAGCATGAACCAACAAGAAGCTATCACTGAATACACCTCAAGGACAGTTAAACCAATAGAGCCAAACACCCTTGTATCTACTGATTTGCATAGTAAAACTGAACTAAAGACTGGATTAATTAAGACTATTGATCAAACCAAGTTTAAATAACCTAAATACTACTTAATGAACAGATTAGAACTACTTGAGACTACAAACACAGATTATGCCATATGACTTGAAAATGACTTACACATGTCCTTAGCCACAATGGCTTGCCACTGCACCAATGAACAACTAACCTATTCCAACCCCTAACCTATCTCTGATTCAACCCAATTCCAACTCTGCATCACCCATTTTCATTTCCTGCTCAATTTTTGCTCCAAGTTTGACTTTCTTTGACCAAGAACCAAAGTTGTTTGAAAATTGATTGTAAGCTTACAGCAAGCTATAATAAGCTTGACTGAGCTTATAAATAAGCTATTGAAATTTTAATATCAGATTTTGAAATTGCAAATTCCAACAGTTGACATAAAACATGAGATGTGAACAAAAGCTTGAATTGATACTTTAAAATACTTGCAATACAATGAACTAAGTTACTTTGATACAAGGGAACTCTAAAATACAACTAAGAATTCAGTTAAGACTAATAATTTGAAAAACGACATACATTATTGAAATTAAACTAAGTGCTGCCTCATTTTCCTTCTCTTTGCTTCTTTTTATACTCCAATGAGCTTCTCTCACCTCCCTCTTCAAATCCCAGCAATAATATTGGCCCTTGGATGGCTTAGAAAGTTTTTGGCCATTGGATGCATTTTTGGCGCCAAATGTCTGTTTTAACAGCTGGAGAGGGTAGAGTGTTAGGTTGAAGGTGCATTCAATGCACCTTGGCTTGGGGTGTTTGGAGGTGGAGGTAGGGATGATGATGAGGAGGGAGTGTGGGTTGAGTGTTAGCGGTTTCATGATGATGAAGGTGTAACTCGTGGTTTAGGGAAAAGAAATGTCAAAAGGTTTGGTTTTTAAACCGTATTAAAGGGAAAGGTTCAAATGGTTAATGACAGGGGGTCCAAAGGGATGGCAGGGTCACAATTGGTTATTGACAAGGCCAAAAGGTCAAAAGGGGTTTAATAATCATAGGGACCATTAATGTAAATTCTGAAAAACAAGGGACCATGGCTGCCATTTCATCAAAGTTGCTCCAAGGGCTAAAAGTGACAAGTGTCAATAGTACAAGGATCAAAGCTGACATTTTCAAATTCTCCAAGGACCATTTTTGCCAATTTTTAAACTTGGAGGACCAAACTTGTAATTTCTCAAAACTTTTGACATTTTTCACCAAAGGACTAATTTTTACAACTTATGATTTTAAAAGGACCTTTGGTGATTTTTCTTTGAAATTATGTGCTCGGGACTATTTTGACAATTTTTGAAACTTGGGGACTAAAGCGCCAATTATGCAAACTTAGCTCATTTTTCATCCGATTTTGAACATTTTGCATCGAAACATATAAAATGCAATTTTGGAATATTTTCGATATTTTGATGCATTTCGAGCATTTTAGATGTTTTGCGATTCAGATTAACCAAAATGATGAGTATTTACACACTCATCAATCCCCACACTAAACTATTGCTAGTCCCTAGCAATCTTTTGAGAAAAACTTAATGGATTTGAATCTCTTTACCAAAAGCCATTACTCGGAGTAGCCAAATGTTTCAGTTCAAGTAAGAACCATGGTACATAGATAACCATGTGATTTTGAGCAAACCACCGACTTCCAACGGATTTGATTTGTCTTTACCGTGCCGTTTGCTTCGGACTAGCCAACTCTTAGATAAATTATCAATATTATCTTTGGTGAGCCGATTACCAATTATGGTTTTTCCATCGCCTTTACACTAAACTTAAAGATCTTCACTTTATAGGATATGGTGAACAATACCATACAATTTTGGGCAAATTGCAAGCCGTCAACGGATTTGAGATATCTTTACCAAGAGCCGTTTGCTCTGGATTAGCCAATCCTTTTGTTTTTAGACAAGGCGGATGATAACCAAATGAGTAAGTGCAAACACTTACTCCAAAAAAATTTTGGCCAAAAATGGGGAATTAGGTGGTATAATTACATGATAAAATTCGTGAGAATTCCCCACACTTAGAAATGAATATTGCCCTCAATATTCAAAGTACAGCGGTTATGCGAAACGAAAACGTAAAAGGAAATACTACGGCCATTATTTTAAAAGGATTTTTTTTTTTTTTTTTTTTTTTTTTGAGAAAACTTATATACAACATGGGGCAACCCCCCACACTAGGGTGGTAGAAAGATAGAAAGAAGTCCCAAATATGGGTGAAAACCCATATGGCATGCTTTTTTTTGATTCCCAGTCGCTAGCTTGACTCGACCCCTAATTAATTGGTTCATGGGAAGTAAGTGGAAGAGACAATCTCCATCGGACTTTCATTCAAGATGTTTGGACAAACATTTGAAGCACGTGAAAGTTCCACACCGATGAGATATACATAGAACCGGCTCAAAATGATAAATGAAAATGCCGGGTCAAAGATAGTGTCTTCATTCCGAAGGAGTGAAGATGAAGAGTAATCACAAGATATTTGAGGAAAGGAAGAAAGATTTTGATAACAATCAAGATCCATTCCTCATCCTCAAATGTAGACATATCGGGAGGAAGGGTGAGGTAGTATCATTAATAGGCAAACTCGTATGATATAGTACACCTTCCTCCGAGCTAATATCATCCTCAAGATCAAAATAGAAATGATCATGTTCCGGAGGAGATATGTCATGAGAGAGTTCACGGAGAACTCTTCATGAAAAGAATCATTCACATGAAGTGAAATTGTGAACTCTTGTTCCATTGTGGGCTCATCACTATCCTCGTCGAGTATCAAAGAGTGGATTCTCGAAATTAAAGTGAATTGAGTCGAATTCAAATAGAGGTTGGTGAAAGTAGCTTTGAATGTTTCGGGAACAAAGTGATCAACATTCTCTATTGAATTTGTTGGGATAAAGTGAGTGAGCGATCATTGATGTGAGTGAGTTCATCGGTGAACTCCTCAAGAAGATGATCGGCGAGTTCATCGGTGAACTCCTCGAAGGAGTAATGCCTCAACATACTCGATGTTTCCATAAGAAGCACAATCTTCGCTACAAGTGGAGAAAGTTTCAAAATGATCATTTGAACACTCAAGAGGGAAGAGAATCACACATATGGTCGAAGTTCTCTGTGACTCTCTCGGGATTGGGACAAGGTTCCCAACACTAGACTTTATGAATTCGTCCGATTCCTTTTCGTGAACAGTGTCAAGATGCTCGTCCCCATGTTTAGAGAGTGAGTGGGAATATCGGGTGTGATAGCGAGTTGTTTGAGATGGAATCTCAATCTTTGGGATAACAACCGATCGAGGAGTTGAGAAATATTATCTTAAAAGGATAAAACTCTCCTCGTCATCATCATATATAGTTGCCTTAAGAAATTGGGAGCATGCCTTAGAGCCGCATGCTCTAGGACTAATAATTCTTCCCTAGATTGCGGGCCTCTCGCTTCTTGACTAGCAATTCTCCATGGTCTTTTCACCACTCACTTGATTCTTAAAGTTATTAATCATATCATCAAGTGTTTTCATTGCGGTTTCAAAATCTTGGGAAATTTCATGAGACAACGGCTCGGTGGAGCTTGAACCGTATGGTCTTGTGGAGGTTGGAAATTGTCAAACATGTGAGAGTCATGATTGTTACAAGGTTGAATGGATTCCTATTTGACAATCGTGAAGTGTGGACCTCCACAGACTCACAACAATGAAACTGTTGAGTCCGGACTAGTGAATTATATGGATATTGGTCATAGCCAAAGTTACGAGCATCACCGGAAAACTGTTCATAGACAAACGTGTTTCGGATTGACACTCAAATCCTTGGTGAGGACCTCCACAAAATTCACAGAGTTATGTTGATTATATGAAGATAATTCGGGTGTGGTGGGTAATTGGAAAAGTTTGAGGGTCGTTAAATGAGTTCGGATTAGGATCATAATCAAATGAATTCCTCGAACCACAAAACAAACAACTCCCGTTATGAATATCCTTACCACATTGTACACACGTACACCAACGACAGGGTGAACCAAAAAGAGGCTCACCACAACCGACACAAGGAATAAACGATTTCATTTGAGAGTTATGAAAAGGAATCGGTTTATTCAAAGAATCAACAAAACCAACATGGTGATCAGAATGACTATCAAGTCTCGAAGAACACTTTGAAAAATCAGGAGATGGGACAAGTGGTGTGCTATGAGAGCTAGCAATTTCACCACTTCCGTTATGGTCTCCGGTTCTGGTTCTTGAGAAACGTGAAGATTAAGCAAGTCATTCTTGCTAGTCACCGGTCTAAATTCTGCATGTTTGCTTTTAACCGTAAATCGTGAAAGTTTAGGATCAATTCTAGGCGGCTTAGGAGCAATTGAGGGTTAGATCTTTGGATAACCGTAGGTTGGACGTGTTAGCACTTCCATTATTAGAGGAAGTACCGGTCCTTTGTCACCATGGTTTCTCGTTCTATTTCCCTACGCAGAATTAATGGATCATCACGAACAACACGAATTCTTGACATTTGTGTAAAAGTCTGAAGTTTTTCAACCGTCCCGAATTCGTCCTCGAGAGATTCCATGAGAATAGAAGAAGTTAGAATCAAATGGATGAGGGTAAAGGGATAAAGAATCAAAAAGGGTAAGAGGGTAAAGAGGAATATTTTGATCTTTTGAAAACATTTTGTAAAACAAAGAATGAAAATCTTTTGGATTTTTGATTTTAAAAGAAAATATAAACACATATAGATGGTATAAACAAGGAGTGAATATCCAAATCACTAATCGCTAGACGGAAGATAATCAGCACAGACTCCCGGCGTGCGCAAAATTTGATCATGCCCAAACGGTCAGTTTTTCACGCAGTCACCACTTGAATAATCAACCGTAAAAACTTAAACATTTAAGCACAAATGCAATGAAGATCCGGGGAGTATAGTGTTTCCCGGTCGTTATGTCCCAATGAGCTATGCAATGGATTACCAAACGTATAGTGATCGAGAAGATTTGAGCGAAAAAGGTTTGATTATTATAACTAAAGAGATAGCCTACAAATTACAGAGGCTTAAATGCAAATTAAAGAAAATTAAAAGATAAAAATATTAAATAAACGCTATCACTATTTTTACAATGATGTTTTGTTTTTATGTTTTATAAACTTAAATTAAAACTACGTAGCGTAAAAAAGAAAATGTGAAACTAAATCAATATTAACCCTAAAAATATGAAAATGATATTTTACAAACCTAATGATAAAAGAAAATTTTTAGAAAAAGAAAATTATTTTTACAACTATTTAATTAATTATGATTAATTAAAAACTAATTTTAACTATTAAATATTAACCTAAAATACAAGAAAATATGAAACAAAGCTAGAAAAATAAAATTTTGATTTAGAAAAATCTAAAATAACAAAATAGAATTTTCAAAACTATTTTTGTATTTTTCTGATTATTTTTGTATTTTCTAGGAATTAAAAAATATTAAAAACTAATTAAATTACTTAAAAATACAAATTTAACTAAGAAAAATCTAGAAAAATATTTTTTTGTCTTTTTATATTTATCTTAACTTAAGAAAAATGAAAAATTATTTTTTTGAAGCTTTTCTTAATTAATTGTATTTAAAGCTAATTAAAAAGTGCTAAAAAGTAATTAAAATGCAGAAAAATAGCAAAATGACTTGGAAAAATCTGAAAAATTCAAGAAAAGTCTAAAATAATATAAGGAATCTAAGAAAAATAGAAAAACAGGTGCTTGTGTGTAAGAATATGGAATTGCTATGGAGAATGCTTATAAATAAGCACTTTAAATAAGCCAATGAACACAAACAAGCACCAAACTGGAACAGAAGTTCTAATATACTATAAGTAACCAAATGCAACAATTAACAAGTGCTTTTAACCACTTAATTGCAAAATGATAAGATTTGATGATCTTAGCTTATTGCTTAAAAACAGTTTTAGGTCACTACTTTGCAACCAAAGAAAAAGCTACCCAATAAGCTAGACTGAAAAACAGATATGGAAACCTAGACTAGACCTGGGTGGGAACATGTAAACCAAAAACCAGGCTTTGAGAAGCTCAAATGAGCCTTGACAAGCTCTGCACAAACTCGAGAAAACTCAAGATAAATTGAGCTATGCCTGAACAGGGCATTTGAGGCCTAAAATTGACAAGCTTGTTTGGAGCTTTTAAAAATTTGCAAAATTCTACAAAATGGTAATAACAAAATAGACCAACTGAACTAGAAAACCTACAATTTTATTTAATTCGACCCAAGAATGACTCCATGAAAAATCACTCTAGTTGGCTCAAACAGTTTTCAAGTTTTTTGACTTTTGAAACAAGTTTGATCGATTGACTTTTATGAGTTTTGAGCTCAATTTTGGAACGATCTTGATGTTATATGATGAAATGGAACTAATGCAATCTATCTCTAAGTATTTTAAACACAAATCAAGACTTTGCTAATCCAAAATTACAACAGTTAAGAAATTAGATGATTAAGTTGATGTTTGACTTTTATGAGTTGCACACAAGATTATGACTACAATGAGTACAATATAGTTAAACAAGCATGAACCAACAAGAAGCTATCAATGAATACACCTCAAGGACAGTTAAACCAATAGAGCCAAACACCCTTAATCTAAGCGATTTGCGTAGTAAAGCGAACTAAAGACCTAATTAATTAAGACTATTGATCAAACCAAGTTTAAATAACCTAAATACTACTTAATGAACAGTTAGAACTACTTGAGACTACAAACACAGATTATGCCATATGACTTGAAAATGACTTACATTTGGTCCTAGCCACAATGGCTATGGCTTGCACCAATGAACAACTAACCTATTCCAACCCCAACCTATCTATTCAACCCAATTCCAACTCTGCATCACCCATTTTCATTTCTGCTCAATTTTTGCTCACAAGTTTGACTTTCTTTGACCAAGAACCAAAGTTGTTTGAAAATTGATTGTAAGCTTTACAAAGAAGCTATAATAAGCTTGTATAAGTGAGCTTATTTGAGCTTATAAATAAGCTATTGAAATTTTAATATCGATTTTGAAATTGCAAATTCCAACAGAAAACATAAAACATGAGATGTGAACAAAAGCTTGAATTGATACTTTAAAATACTTGCAATGAATGAACTAAGTTACTTTGATACAAGGAACTCTAAAATACAACTAAGAATTCAGTTAAGACTAATAATTTGAAAAACGACATACATTATTGAAATTAAACTAAGTGCTGCCTCATTTGCCTTCTCTTTGCTTCTTTTTATACTCCAATGAGCTTCTCTCACCTCCCTCTTCAAATCCCAGCAATAATATTGACCCTTGGATAGCTTAGAAAGTTTTTGGCCATTGGATGCATTTTTGGCGCCAAATCTGTTTTAACAGCTGGAGAGGGTAGAGTGTTAGGTTGAAGGTGCATTCAATGCACCTTGGCTTGGGGTGAGGTGGAGGGTAGGGATGATGATGGAGGAGGGGCAGTGGGTTGAGTGTTAGCAGGTTTTGTGATGATGAAGGTGTAACTCGTGATTGGGAAGGAAAAGAGAAGTCAAAAGGTTTGACTGGCATTTTAATATTAAAGGGGAAGGGTTCAAATGGTTAATGACAGGGGGTCCAAAGGGATGGCAGGGTCACAATTGGTTATTGACAAGGCCAAAAGGTCAAAAGGGGTTTAATAATCATAGGGACCATTAGTGTAAATTCTGAAAAACAAGGGACCATGGCTGCCATTTCATCAAAGTTGCTCTAAGGGCTAAAAGTGACAAGTGTCAATAGTACAAGGATCAAAGCTGACATTTTCAAATTCTCCAAGGACCATTTTTGCCAATTTTTAAACTTGGAGGACCAAACTTGTAATTTCTCAAAACTTTTGATATTTTTCACCAAAGGACTAATTTTGACAACTTATGATTTTAAAAGGACCTTTGGTGATTTTTCTTTTAAATTATGTGCTCGGGGACTATTTTGACAATTTTTGAAACTTGGGGACTAAAGCGCCAATTATGCAAACTTAGCTCATTTTCATCGATTTTGAACATTTTGCATCGAAACATATAAAATGCAATTTTGGAATATTTTCGATATTTTATGCATTTCTTAGCATTTTTAGGCGTTTTGCGGTTGACAGAGTATTTACACTTTAACCAAAATGATGAGTATTTACACACTCATCGAAAAACATTTACAATAGGCTTTCACCTCATTCAGACTTGGTATATGATTTCCCATGATTAATATGTCATCGACATACAGAACAAGGAAAGTAACATGACTCCCACTAGCTTTGTGATATACACATGGCTCATCAAGATTCTGAGTAAACCCAAAACCTTTGATTTCTCCATCGAATCTTTTATTCCATTGCCTTGATGCTTGCTTCAATCCATAAATGGACCTCTTGAGCTTGCATACACGGTTAGGAAATAATGGATTCACAAACCCTTCCGGGTGTGCCATATAGATGTCTTCATCTAGACGGCCATTTAGAAAAGCGGTTTTGACATCCATTTGCCAAATATCATAGTCATAGTGTGCAGCTATAGCTATGAGAATCCTAATAGCTCTTATGTCCGCTACAGGAGAGAATGTCTCCTCGTAGTCTATGCCATAGGTTTGAGTAAAACCTTTAGCCACTAGATGAGCCTTGTAGGTGTGTACATTGCCATCCATGTCAGTTTTCTTTTTGAAGATCCACTTACTCCCAACGACCTTAGCCTTGGGAGGAAGGTCAACTTCAATCCGGACATCATTATCTTTCATGGATTGCATTTCCCTATTCATAGCAATCGCCATTTATCCTTCTCGGGATCGACCATGGCGACCTTATAGTTAGCGGGTTCATTAAGATCCCCAACCATATTTTCCTCCACCTCTACGTTAAGACATAGATGGTCGGTACACGTATAGTCCTTTCGGACCTCGAATGGGAACAACTTCGGAGGAGCACCTAAGCTTTCGTTCTTCTTGAAGTTGGCTAGTATTTTCGAAGGTGTTGTATCTTCTTGATCATATTCCGGATCATATACTCTCCCATCGAGTTCTTGAGATATGAGATTCCTTTCAAGGAAATCTCCATACCTAGCCACTATGACTTTGTTCTCGGTGGGTAGTAAAAGTAGTAACCCATAGTTTCCTTAGGGTATCCTACAAAGATACATAACTTAACAGATCGGCTTGGAGCTTATCGGTGTGTCACGTTTAACAAACGCTTCACATCACTGGACCTTTAAGCAAGAAAAGTTGGGAGCTTTTCACGTCCATATTTCATATGGATTTTAACAACCTTCTTAGTTGGAACCATATTCAAAATGCGAATAGCGGTTTCAAGGGCATAATCCCAAAAGTAAAAGGAAGAGTCGTAAGTTCAAACATTGATCGTACCATGTCAAGTAAAGTACGATTTCTCCTTTCAGATACATCATTTTGTTGTGGAGTATAAGGAGATGTGAGTCTTGGATAATTCCACACTCGATTAAGTAATCTTTGAACTTTTGACTTATATACTCACCACCTCTATCGGATCGAAGAGCTTTAATCTTCTTACCGAGTTGTAATTCTACTTCACTTTTGAAAACCTTAAATGTTTCAAAGACTTCATGTTTATGTTTAAGTAAATAAACATAACCATAACGATTGAAATCATCCGTAAAGGTTAAAGTAGGAAGCACCACGTTTTGACACATGTCTAAGTGGACCACACACATCGGTGTGTATCAATCCAAGTAGATCGAAGCCCTTTCCACTTGTGGTGAAAAGGTTTCCTTGTCATCTTCCCACTAATGCAAGACTCGCATTTGTCAAATGATTCATTATTGACCGTTTGTAAAGCCCATCGTGTTGCGGCTTTTCCATGCGTTTCTTGCCAATATGGGCAAGGCGACAATGCCAAAGATAAGAAGAGTCACAGTTCGACTTGCTCTTCTTATTGCTAATGCTATACAACAATTATTTTCATTGGATATACAACCATCCATATCAATTTCAAACACACCAAGCATAGGAATTGCATTAAAGTAAAAACATTATTTAAAGAAACGAAATTCCATAAGCGGTAAAAGTGTGCACAAAACCAATATCTTTTAATAAAGAAACGAAATGACACCCCAACAATGGAGGGTGCATAATGACAATTATTTAGTTCTAAAATTAAGCTCAAGGCAACACTAAATCAAAAGTCCCTATGGCTTCGACAATTGCACGCTTTCCATTTCCAACGTACAAGTATCTCTCTCACAATGTCGACTTCCTTGCTCCTCTAAGTCCTGCGATGTATTACGGATGTGAGTACCACATCCGTATCATATATCCGAGAATTTTGCTATGAGGAAAGAAAATAATTCAAACATAAAAATACGATGAGCTAGGCACCATCTTATTTTTATTCAAGGCACTCATTCGAGATAAACCGATAGTTCCGCTTCCGGTGACCCGGTGAGTTGCGATGGTGGCAAGACAAATCCTTCTTAGGATTCTCCTTTTCTTTCGGGTTCTTCTTAGGAGTGGTGGGATGACAACTTGTTTCCCTTTCCTTTTCCTTTCCTTTCTTATCTCGCTTGCGGCTTAGGCTTATTTACCCTACCACCACAGTATTGCAAGTACAAAGCGGTGTAGAGCCTTCTTCAGCAATCTCTTCTCGTAGTCTACAAGCATTGCATGTAACTCATTCATTTGTCTTCCCGTGCAATGCATGTTAAAATTGAGGACAAAATCACCAACTCGTTCTCGATTAAGGGAATGCTTGATGAGGCCGACACATACATCATTCGAGTAACCACGGTAGAGCTTCTCCAATTGGTCCAAGTGATGTTTCATCTCGAGGCGTGGTCGAGATAGATTTGCCAACCTCCCGCTTGCATTGAACCTTTCAATTAGTTCATACATTTCATTGCTGGTGGCTTCTCAAACATACGTTTGAGTTCATCTAGCATGCTCATAGGCGGATAGTGCTCAAATTGTTTTTGCAATTGAGCAGACATCCCCGAAAGCATAAGACACGCCACATCATTGTGCTTCTCATATTCAACACGATTTGCCTCTTGTACAAGAGCAGTTGCCGTGTTGGGAGGAGCATCAAGCAGAGGTGTAGTCAAAATTTCAACCCTTTTGGCAACACGAAGGATGATCCTAAGTGAACGATGCCAATCATTGAAATTAGGGCCATTCAGTTTGTCCCTTCTAATCATATCTTTGAAAGCGGCTTTCATTAAGCTCATAGTGTTATCAGATTGAGCCATCTACGAAAAAAGTTCAAAAACCATAATTAGTATTTTGATAATTTTCCTTTTCAATAAACAATTAAATACCCAAGGTTCATATTCATATAACCAATTAATATTTATTGAAAACTAGGATCCAAATTGTCATAATCTCATCACATCGATTGATCTCATTAGTGATGAACCTTATACTGAATGGTAGAGCATTTGCTCAATTGCCAATTTCAATTGCAATTCCTAGATTTATGGGATTTACATATAGCCAATATCAATCGCCATGTAAACATGTTTTATCCCATCTTATGCCTTGAGTTTTCGTTTTCACCGCTTAACTCAATTAAGTTGTCCAACTTAAGAAGCGGAAAATCGTCCATGCCCGTTCTCACGACACGTGGACATTTTACCCTTTGATTAAGATCTAAGTCACGTTCTCCTCAAATAGAAAGTAGTCTTAGGTGTTTCCGTTTCGTTGGATGGCATATAACTTAAATTAAAGGGTAATAGTTTTGATGTTAAATCAAATATGTACAAAGATGTCATGCATTCATCTTTGTAGCATAGTTTTATTAAAACATTTATATCTTGTTTTAATGTATAAGCTTTTCATCATCAAACTTTAATTGAGGTATTGGGTTCACCAACAAAGGAATTAGTGCTAATTATCATCCATTATACCGTTTTTGCATAAGTGTAAACACTTAGTGTTTGGATAATTACCACGAAGTGGCGCATGGAATTAAAACTAATTAAGCCCTTAAGATGAGCTTGCACATTTAATGGCTTACTAAGTAGCTCCATTCGAACTTACGAGGCGAGGACGGTGCAGCGCTAAAGCACAACCTTAGACATCCTTTCGGTGTGACTGTGCGCACTTCTTTAAACCCCTTTTATTAGTTCATTCTTATGGGTGAGCCTTTCAGTCATTTGTACCAAAGTCATCAATCAATTAAACGATTATGATTACTATTCTTAAAATTACATGTTTCACCATTGTTTAGGTCAATTTATTTTTCTTGTAAAAATACCCTTGTTACAAAACACAAACAAGCAAGTATTTATAAAAAATAAACAAATAAACAATGAAAGCATAACAAATAAAAGTCATGCATATCAAATAGCCACATGCAAACGGTTTAGATAAATCCTATTAATTAACCAATTAATATATATTGTGGTCTTCCCCAATTTTAGATCTATCAAAATTAGTGTATATCACTTAAACAAGAAAGACATACAATAAAGCAGATCCATGATAAAACATGCATGTAATTATCATGGACATAAAATTACACTTAACAATTAATGCAATTAAATCAAAGTTACGCATATACACATAAAGTTGCATGCATCTTAGGGTTTCTAATCCAATTAAAACAATAGTTTACAAAACCCTAACGAGGGCACCAAATAAAACGCCCCCCCTCCAAAATTAGGGTTTAGGTTTTGCAAACCCTAGATCTAAGCATACAAATAATAACACATTCATGTTTATTTTAATTATGTGTTTTAGTAATTAATTACTTGTTATACAAGGCTCGTGATGCCACCGTAGAGTTTATGATATATAAAATACAATAAAACATAAAGACATCAAGAGTACACAATGGAAGACTTAAGATCATAACAAATAAATTAATTAGCGAAAGTATGTAACGCACCTCTTGCGAATGTCAAATCCCTCGAGCAAAGCAAAACAACCCTCGAGTAAAGCAAAACAAAGAAGTACTTATTGGTGTAAGAATAATGTCTTACAACCACGTTCTTGTACACACGAATTAACCAAAAGAATCAAGCGATTGCTAGATCTAACACAAGTCCTCGTTTGAAAAAACGAAACCAAACTCCCTTACTTATGGGGTGTTCGGCCGAATATTAGACTAGAGAGAGGAGAGGAGAGATCTAGGGTTAATTCAATGCACAAGTGTATGAAACCCTAGACCCTAACCCTCTTTATATACTAGTAGGTAAAGTTTGGGAACAAGTTAATGAATTAGGCCTTGGAGAGGCCCCTATGGCCGGACACTATTGAAAGCCCAAAGCCAAACCCATAACTTTTCCAAGATTTCCATTTCTAGTCCTTTCTCTTTTCATTTAATGGTCGTTAGTCATTTTTCCGTTAAATACTTAACGATCGTTAACCGGACTTAATGTGCAATAATTAATCGTAAACATAAACATTAATTATTAACTTCAATTCTCATTCGCTAATGTGTGCAATCCCGTGGTCACGAGTTCGAATCCGGACATTATGTTTGTAAATATATACATTTCCAACAACAACTTGGTTTTTGCTAGATAACGTTGATCCCTCATGGATATCTAGATCTCTAGCAGACGTAAGAATGTTTCTAACTAAATTAAGTGGTGCAACTGTATAAAACTCTATTCTCTCATTTTTACCTAGTTTACCTCTAGCATTGCATCTTGCATGCTATGGTTTGATAAAAAAAAAAATTGTGTACACTAATTGTTGGTTTGGTATTGCTCCCGTATAGATAATCAATAAGTACCAGATATCATTTGGAATTATGTAATCACTTTCAAAAGAAAACTATTCGACCCAATGCCTGGATTGCGCGAATATCTTCTTGGGATAAGATCAAGTGTTTGTTATTATTTTAGGAACAAAGCAAGAACCCATTCGCTTCTAAGTGTCTAGGTTTATTGTGTATTTTTCATGCAAGTATGTGTTCAAATTTATGCGAAAGTAAATTCTTAATCTATGGAATTATGAGAATTAATCAGCCAATTAATCTTCTCATAATACACCTCCATGATTGCAATAATGGTTACATGACCAATTAAACATGGTCATTAATTGTAGTTATAACTTCCCTTGAATAGATCAAATCTGTTACAAGTTAGTTTGAATTCAGTCCAACGTGTTTACTTGCTAAAGAACATGCTCCCTAAAGGAGTTGTTCAGTTCCTGCATTTGCTCACTGAAGTGATGAACAATCTGAAAAGACTACTCCCCGATGAGATCCTTCAGCATAAGCTGAACTCATCAGCTTGATGAATACCTTCAACATAAGCTGAACTCGTCAAAGACCTATATCACAATTTACCACTATCAGAGTCAGAGAGATCAACTACCTGATGGGTGTACACTCCGTACCTCCAAGTACATTACCTCGTGTGACCTATAACCCTCAATTAAACTAAAGAGTTAATTACAAAGATCGTCCTTGTGGTTTACCAGAAGTTACACGTTTCATCCTTAACTCTCAATAAGTACACTAGCCGTCCCTGTGGTTGTCCGTTTTGCGCTAACTGGTCTTTTGACCAAACGACCGTTAGTTTTGGGTGTTATCTCTGGTCACGTGATCGTCACGTGAGGGGGCGAATCTGTTCATTTTCGCTTCTAAACCATATTGACTATCCTTGTTACATTTTAAATCCTTGCTTATTTTCTCACCTTTGTTTTTCCCGCCACCATCGAAACTCCTTCACCATTAACACCCCCACCATCGAGGCCCTTCACCACGGCCAAACTAACAAGAAAATCACATGTGTTTGACTTTGAAGCACCCCTTAAACTGCAAGTCCATCTATTATACACCAATCCTAAACATTGTTTTCATTTTTTGGTATCTGCTAATTTATTTTTTAATTGAGAAAGGTGAACTTAATAGATATCACAAAAATAGCACAAAGAATTCAATCTAACTCACAAACAAACCCCATGAGAAGATTAAGACTTTTAAACATAAAATGCTCCATATGTTCTTAAAATGCTTCAGACCATCCTGTAGCACCACGGACCATCCTTTTTAAAATGCTCCATATGTTTTTGGGTAAAAGTCGAATTATATTACTACTCAAATCAATACATACAATCATACAAGCATTCATGTGCCTTGACATACCAAGGAAAAAAGGTTACCAAACAAAAATACATGCTAACAAGCAATACATCAAAGAGCAAACAAAACAAGCTCATAACACATATACATTCACCTATTCACCCATGACTACTCTCCTTCCCACTTTAACCAGTCAAAGAACTGCTACAACTTCATCCTCATAGCAGTACCTTAACTGATTAATAGTGGAAGGACTCATCTCTCCATTCAAACCATCCATTCCCCCTGATATGAAAAACCAGCATAGAAAGTTATCATAGTAATGACATCATGTTATGCTGGTCATCACCTATGTTCCATATGTTCTTAACAACTGGTAATTATGAGAATCCATAACTATGTTCTTACTACCAAAGTACATACAAAGTTAAATACAAGGAAAATGATTTGGAGACCTAATTATGTGTCTAAAAACATGCCTAAACATACGTGGCATGATCCTGATGGTTTGTGAAAAAGTGGGTCCCCTGACTGCAGCCATCAAGATGATGCCACGCATGTTTAGGCATGAGTTTAGGCATATCTTTTAGGCCTCCTAATCACTACTCTAAATACAAATATTGTTTTTAGCATCCATAGATGCTAGAACCAGTCCTAAAAGTAACTATGCCAGAACAACCATTAACACTACCTCCTTCTCCTGCTGCTGGTACATCCCATATTGGCTCTTGGAGCTCTTAAACCAATTATGAAATTTATTATTTTGACCTCACTTTTAGGTATCTTACCCTTGTCAGCAACGTTTTTAGGAAGCACCCATGAATCATCACAGTGTCTGGTTCAATGCCATCATCAGTGGTGGTGCAATTTTATAAGTGTTGTTCCCTTTAACTTGGTTAGTATTAACCACAAAGTTAATCTATCCAAGCTCCATAGCTTAGTAATGTTGTTTGAAAAGCAGTTTAACAAGTTAAAACGTAAAGTAAAATAGACAAGAGTTTTTCAACGTTTATATTCTTATTAAAAGTTAATAAAAGAATATTGATGAGTGTCTAAATACTCATCATTTTTGTTCCATCTCCTTTGCAAAAACAGTCAAAACACTTTGAAAAGTCTTAAAAGATGAGAAAAATATTTAGATCGTATTTTATGCATAAATTGTCAAATCTAGTCCACAGTTATTCAAAACAAGTTAATTTTTCATAAAAGGCCCTCGGGGATTTTCAAGTTGTCAAAATTAGACTTATAAAATTCAATTTTGCAAAATGGCAACTTTAGTCCTTGAAGTTTCAAAGATTGATGATTTACCCGGACATTTTCAATTTGAAAATTATTATTTTTGGTCCTTGGGAAAATTAAACTTGTCATAATTGGTCCCTATAATAAACTTTGGAAAATTACAAATTTGGTCCCTCAAGAATTGGTGAATTACAAAAATGGTCCTTGTTATTAATACCAAATCCAAACCAGCCTTGAACCCCTGTCAAAATACCCTGTGAACCCCCCTAATTGAACCCTTTGTCTATTAATAAAACCCCGGTCAAAGCTTAGTCAAATCCCGCCCTTATCCCCTCCACCTCCTTCACCCACTTCTCTGCAATTCCAGCTCCACAACCATGCCTCCAGCTCACATACCACCACCCTTATCACTCCACCTCACCTAACAGCCAAAATGCATTTAATGCATCTCTTCCCTTGCACTCAACCTGTCCCAGTTGGCAAAAACGTTTTCCCGCCAAAATTCTCATCGATGGCTAATATGAGCCCAAGTGATCCAATGGCTCTGCAAAGTGGTGGGAATTACTCAGAAGACACGTGGGAGCACTTTTGTGAATAAATAGAGGGAAGAGAAGCTAGAGAAGGGAGTAGTTTTTCAGAATTTTAAGCACCTTTTACCTTATTTTTCAGCAGCTTAATTGTATTTTCCATTCAGTTTTTAATTTAGTTTTTATATATTTCCAGCTTTTGTAATTCCCTTCTTGTACTCAGTTCTATATTTTAATAAAATTCAGTTTGAGCTTATTATCGTTGTTTAAGTTTTAAGGTTTCTCAATTCAGCTTATTGATTGAGTTTAGTTCATGTTATTGCTTTTAAAAGATATTTACACTTTGCTCTTATCATTATTCAAAATACAAAAAATCGGAAAAATAGTTGAAAAATAAAAAATTACTTTAACTTTTCTAAGCTTGAACAAAGCTTATGCTCTTTGTTCCATTAAGTTCATTTAAGCTTTTAATAGCTTATTGTGAGCTTAAATTTGTTTCAATCTCAAAATTTACTCAAACACCAAAAAGCAGTCAAGCTAAGTCAAGCTGTGATGCATATTGGAAGTGGATTGGGTTAAGTAGTTGATATGGTTTGGAATTGGGTTGAATTTAGCATTGATTTGGAGTGGTATTGGGTTTAGAATAGTAGTTTCGGTTCTAGTCAATCTGCAGATAATTTGGACCTCATGTGAGTTTTATCTTCAATTTAATCTTGATTTGTTTTATGCGCATTATTTACTCATTGTTTGTAATTTATTAGTATCAGTTTAGTATCTATTAGCTTAAGTAGTAATCTTGTTTTGTTATATAATTGCATTGAGATTAGATAGAGTAAACTGCTTTTTAAGTTGTCTAAAGGATTGTTTGGATCACCCATTGATTGGTGTTGAGCTTAGTTCAGTGGTTAATTATAGTCTCTAGAGTTATATTTAGGCATAATATAGTCAAATAGTTCATTAACTTGTACTTTAGAATGCTGAAAGTCAAAATCTGCTTAGATCATTCATAAGTAAAGCTCAGTTTAGTTTAAGTGTGCATTGACTTGGACATAGGTTTAGAAATCATTAGATTAGTTTAATCTAGTTTCATTTTAGCTTAAAACATCATCCACGTTCCATTTAATTAGCTCACAAGTTCTCCAAAGTCAAACTGCTTCATAATTTCAAAAGTCAAAACTAGTGTGACAGGAAAATTGCCCAAACTTGTGGGATTTTTAGTGAGCTTATTACTGTGTTGTAGCTTATGAGCTTTGGGAAATCATTTAGGCCCAACTTGTGTACTCTAGTATTTTGTTACATTTTTGTGATTTTTATTGTGGGCTCCACATGGCCTCAAAGTGAGCTGCAAGGGAAGTGTCTCCCTGTGTGGCTGCACCACCACCACAGTCACCATCACCACCACTTTTGTGGGTCCCACAGGCCACCTCAGTGGACCCCAGTGGTGGTTCTTGTTTCCATTGTGTTCACAACCCAACTGGCTATCTGTTTACCAAGTTTGAGAGCTTAAGCTCTGTGGACCCCACTTATTTTGCCCTTTAAAATCGTCCCATAACCTGCCTCGAGCGAAAGAAGCCAAGTGCTTATTTTGATCCATCGACCTTATCTGATGAGCTATTTTGGTTGTTTCTTGCTTAAACCTATCCAAGTAACTTGTTTACACCTTAATCCATCATCAGGACCCCACATAAGCCATTTCAAGCTTATTTCTAGCCGTGGTCAACAAAAGTCAATCGCTAAAGGGTTTTAAGATCTAAACGACTTATTTTTAAGCTCTGTTCATTTTGTCTTTTAAAAGTTTATTATTCTAAGTAGATAGATAGATTTCAAAAAGAAAAACCAGAAAAATCCAACTTTAAAAATAGTGATAGCGTTTATTTAATATAATTTAGCTTTTTAATTTTCCTTTCAGCTTATTATTAAGAACTTATATGTTTTTATATTTTTCTTAAGCTTCTGTCATATTAAAGTATTTTTAGAAATTTTCTCAAATTTTTCCTTTGTCATCTAGTATTTTTAAATAATTAATAATAGTTTAATTAATAATTAACTAATATTAAAGTATTAAATAGTAAAATTAATTTTTATTAAGTAAAGCCATGTTTTTATATTTTTCCTAGCTTTTATATAATATAAAATAATTTTAGGAAAATTTTCATAATTTTACTGTTCATTTGATTTTTCTTAATTTTAATCGGTTTAATTAGTTTAAATTAGTTTTAATTAATAAAAATAATTAAAAGTCTAAAAATATATTTTCTATTTTAAAATTAGTTTTAAGTTATTTTAGATTTTTCAAGTTATAATTTCATTTTTAGGATAATTTTCTATTTTCTTATATTTAAATGTATTTTTAAATAGTTAAAATAGTTTTAATTAATAATAAATAATTAAATAGTGTAAAATTAATTTTCTTTTCTAAAAATTTTCTTATATTATTAGGATTGTAAAACATAATTTTATCACCTAGGTATTTTAGATTGCTTTCACTTTTATTTTTTTTGTACGTGACGTTTATTTAAACGTAAACGTCGTTTAGGTTTTAATCGTTAAACGATTTTAATATAGAATTAAAATGACTTCAAAGTCTTTATTAGATTTAATTTCCTTAGTGTAATCAATCATAACCCCTTTCCTGTTCAATATCACCCGATCACTACGCGTTTAGCTATTCAATCGTACAGCTCGTTGGGACTTAACGACCCGGGGAAACACTAAACTCCTATGGACTTAATTGCTTTGGTTTTAGACTGTTTGACTTTTATTACGGTCGACCATTCACAAGTGGTTGACTTGTGTAATAAACCTGACCGTTTGGGACCAATCAAATATATTACCCAAGAGCTTGCGGAACAACACTTGGGATTAAATGACAATGTATGGTGTACTCCTCACTAAACTTAAGCTAAGCTTAAGTACAACTATGTAACCAACCGAGCTAACCTCAGGGACTTAGTTGTATTTGGAGGAGTAAAAGGGCTTGTAAATGTCTAAGCATTTAGTGCACAAGCTTAACCCTTTAACTCCACTTTATGACTTTTATTTATACAAGTATGAAATACAAACGTTTACCTAAAAGACAAGATTGACATAAACTTCAGATGACAAAATACCTTACGTATTTTGTCTCTGTTACAACAAGCTATTTCTAGTAAGGAACAAGATTGCTTTCCTAGTGTCAGTGTTGACACACTCTTGGTCTTTTATCCATTCAGGGTAAGTATAGGTAAGGACACATTCTTATCCTTCAAACTTATCCGGATTTATCCCGCCTTTACTTCAGTCTTCAAGTCTTTAGGCTTTACGTCTTCAATCTTCATAGTTGGTGAGGAGTCTAGGGATTCAGTGAGCTATTGTCATTACTCACTGAATCCATCATCTTCTTCTTTGGCTCAGGTATCATTCACTGAGTCCCGCCTCACTGAATGGAAAACCTTCTTCTTAGGCGTATCCCGAGTTTCTTATAAATGACTCACTGAGCAACTATTCATTCAGTGACTTGTGTGTGTTTAAGGTCATTAAACACTTAGGTTATTTTATCTTCAAATCCTTGTTTTAGGAAGTTTGGGAATTTACTGACCAGACAATAAGCTAAAATATCATCAGTGTCAGATTCAGTGTCATCTAGGATGATCACTTCAGGTGGGGTTGACTTTCCTTTGGATTTGATCTGCAAAAATAATTCAAGATCCAAACTGTAATACAAACTCCAAAAACAGTATTTACAATCATAAAAGCTTGAATACTTTTTAACTTTATTCCATTCCCTTTCCTTTATTTCATGTTTAAACAAATATTCAAGCTTTGTTAGCCTGCTATCCAGATCATCACAAACCTCATTCAGATTTTCACCTGTGATTTTCTTATATCCCATATAGTTTTGTTTACTCTCGTATACACTCACTTGCAGTCTTGTTTAAATGAAATCAAAGAGGGACACACTAGTATATGCATAATAATGGTGCATAGACAAAAAGTCTTCTATATCATGACAATCAACAAGCATGCAAGTCAAAATAGATGAACAGGCTGGACAGGGCACCACAAAACATGAAACAAAAGACTGAAAGTCAAAACTGACAACTGACAGGAAACTTTCCTATGGGATACACACAATTCAGGAAACCTTCCTTATGAGGATTACTAGACCAAACTACCATTTTATACTCAACTAAACTATCTCATCCAAACCCATTTAGTGAATAAGAAAAAGAAGTAAAGAAGTTCATCCCCATATTACAAAGCCATCTGAATAAACCATTTTCCCAACTTCAAACACCAAAGTAAGCACCAAAACTCACTATCAGCATATAATAGTCTGTTTATTCTAAACCTACCAATCATGACACTTAATAGTAGCCTTCCAAATCATTCAACCAATCATGCCACTCACTATTAGCATATAATACTCTTTTTATTAGATGTAACGGATTTTACCATCCAATTTAAACAAATTTAAATGACACCTAAAGGAACTATAAAACATTAACATACCAACATCCGCATGTTGTTGCTTCCTTCCACTGCTAATAGGTCTTCCCCTCTTCCTTTTTGGTGTCGTTGTACTCAGATTAGGTATTGGACCGTATTTTCTAGTCCTTCCCCTCCCTCTTTTTGTCATTACAATAAGGTCATTCCTGCATCCACTTCCACTTCCAGAGGTAGAAATAGAAATCCCACCACTACCACTAATAGGCACTTCATTGTAAGCTTTTTTCCTCAACCATTCAAGAATCTCATTTATCATCTCCTCGCCCATGTTCTTATAAGAACCATATTTAGCCTTATCTTCATCACCAAATTTAGCAAGAACTTCCTCAAAGATTTCATCATTCAATACCACTTTCGACCAATCCTTTTTTGATGAATAATTAGCCTCAATAAATAGAGTCTTGCCCTTATCATTTTCTCCAACAGTTAGTGATTGGGTTGGTTTGGGTTGGTGTGTAGTGAATGAAAATTGTGGCTGGGTTGATTTAGTTCAATTGTCTGTTTTGGGGTAATTGGGGGTTGGTTGGGGTTTTAATTTGTGTTTTAATTGTGCGTTTAGTTTGGTTGGGTTTTAACTTTGGGTATAACCTGACTTTCTGAAGTTGTAACAAGGATCGTCCATGTGGGTTAGAAGCGAAAATGGACAGATTTGCCACTCACATGACAATTATGTGACCAGAGATAACACCCAAAACTAACGCCCGTTTAGTCAAAGGACCGGTCAACGCAAAATGGAAACCATAAAGACGATTGGTGTACTTATTGAGAGTTAATGACGAAACATGCAACTTTGGGTAAACCACAAGGACACTCTTTGTAATTAACTCTAAACTAAATTTCCAACACTAATAAGTTGGTCACTTGTACCAAACGACATCACCATATTTCCTCTAGAGTAAACTACACCATTCGTCCTTGTGGTATGCGTTGACCGACAATGTTCGTCATTTGACAAAAAAAAATGCACCGTTCATCCTTAACTGCGAAACGTTATGTATCGTTAGTCCCTCACTCTAACTGGCATGACTAACGGTCGTTATACATCATCCACTCGAGGGTATTTCAGTCTTTTCCCACCCATAAGGACCAACGATGTAATTTTGAAATTTTTCGAAAAAATTTATTTCATAATTTTTTTTACGAAATTTTTTTTTCCAAAAATTTTTTCCCCCAAAAATCGTCGCATATGAAAAAAAAAAATTCGTCACACGTGAAAAAAATTTCATCATATGTGCAAAAATTATTAGAAATTATTTTTTCCGAATTTTTTTCACATATGAATATAAATGTGAAAATTTCGTCATATGTAAAAAAAATTCACATGTGACGGAAAAAATTTTCAAAATTTTTTTTCACATGTGACAAAAAAAATTTCAAAAAAAAATCAAAAAAAAAATTTGAAAACACAAAATTTTGGAAAAAAAAAATCAAAATTCTTTTTTCGAAAAATTTTCAAAAAAGTTTTTTCGAAAAAAATTTTCAAAAAAAAAAAAAAAAATTTTAGAAAAGAATTTTCAAAATTTTATTTTATTTTAAAAAAAATTCAAACTTTATTTTTTCAAAAAAAGATTTTGGAAATTTTGGAAATTTTCGAAAAAATTAGTTTATTAATAACTCATAATTGCATGTATATAACAATTTTAAAGCTTTGAAATGATATATATGACAATTTTAAGGCTTTGAAAGTATATATATGCAATTATGAGTTTTGGTTGGATATATATGCAATTATGAGGCTTTGGAGAGATATATATGCAATTCCCCCCAACTTATATTAGCCATTAGATCAAAACCGGATGAAAACGTATAAAAATAGACAAAAACGCATATAAATTTTGGAAATATTTTCCGTCACACATGAATTTTTTTTTCACATATGACGAAAATTTCACATTTTTCTTCATATGCGAAAAAAATTCGAAAAAATAATTTCTAATAGTTTTTTCACATGTGACGAAATTTTTTTTCACGTGTGACGAAATTTTTTTTCACATGCGACGATTTTTGGGAAAACAAATTTTGGAAATATTTTTTTCGGAAAAAAATTTTCGAAATAAAATTTTTCGGAAAATTTCGAAATTACACCGTTGGTCCTTATGGGTTGGAAAAGACTGAAATAACCTCGAGTGGATGAGATATAACGACCGTTAATCATGCCAATTGGAGTGAGGGACTAACGATTCATAACGTTTATGATTAAGGATGAGCAGTGCGTTTTTGTCAACAAGCTTGTCGGTCGGCGTATACCATAAAGACGAAGGGTGCAGTTTACTCTTTCCTCTATAATCCATCGATCTTTCAATTATCGCTCACACTCTAACCTCAAAATATCATTGGTTCTACATGGATAACGTTACCTCTCATCTTTTCGTCGTGATCTGTGTACTATTTCAATAGTAAAGAAAACAGTGCAATTTATAATATTTTCTTTGAATTTGATCATATCAAGTTTCATGAATAGAAACATTACATATTTTATTTCTATAGTGGGATATGTGGTCTCTTTGGTTTGCATAAAGATTAATTATTGCTAATGCCTAATGGTGTATATATTAATAAAACCATTACGAGTACTACAATAACGTGCCTTTCATTATCTCAAAGACTTTAATTTAGTTAGGATTGAAACAAAGTTCGATTACTTTTTTTTTTTCATTTTTTTTTTTCTTTTTTGAACAACATAAATAGAATATATATATATATATAAAATGAAGCAGTGCAAGATCTAGATGCAAAAAAAGTACAATTACAAGAAAGCAATAGCAACGAAAAAAATCGTAACAACATATACACCTTAGAGAGACACCAAAAGAGAAACACAAACTCTAGGGCAAACCGAGACTTTAACTGCTAAGACAAACAAAAAGGATGAAAAAACTTATATCAATTCTCAAAAAAAAAAAAAAATAAATAAATAAAAGTATGTAAGATGATATGATCTTACCCGTTTAAACATGGATTTTCAGATTTTAAAGAATCTTATAAAACTCGCACTATTTAAAACAATAACCATATATTCATTTGCAAGAAGTCAAGAATAATATAATTATTTTGAAATTTCACAAGTCAAGGAATATTAGAATAACTTTTATTGGGTTCTTGTAAATCATTGAAAGAAACTGATTTGATATTGCTATAGTTTTGTGCCAAAACATGGTACACACTTCAATGTCTATCCATAGCCTATGCTAAATGAACGCATAACAAAACACAATCTAGCTTCAAAGAAAAAGTTGTCTTTTTTAAGGGATGCATATTTGAACCAACATGTCTTTTCTAAAGATGCCATATTTCACCAAAACTCCAAAAGAAATGAGGTAGTTAACAAAAACAAAATACACGAATCCTCAAATATTCATCAACTTAAATATCATACGGAGTATTACAATGAAATAATTTATAAACCTTGCTACAGAGTCAGGTCTTCTAAGTTTTCCAGACGTCGAGGAATTGATGCGTCACTTACATATATCTACTATCTAGTCAAACTATCCATATATAGTACATGACAAACTACATATTCAAAAACATTCGACACACGTTGTATCACTAATAATTTTTATAGTAGTATTTTAGGCTTTTTAGCATATTTAGTGACACAACTCCCCTATGCATATACTGTATATTTTTTTTAAAACAGCGCGCTCGTCAAATTCTCAATCAATAATCGTCTTAGGGTTTTCTGAGGTTGATGCAAACTTCCATGCCACGCGTCGATCGCATATATGCTTCGATCATAAGAAGATTCATCAGAAAATGTTCTTACCACTATCAATCTTTTCTATAATGCTTAAACTCAAGTAGTGGCACTGGTTACTTTTAAGCATGAACTTGCAGAAAATTCGTCATAACCTCTCAATTTGAATAAAAAATAATAAATGACCAATTGTTGTCACTTTCAAATAATGTGAAACACTTCCCATCATGGGATTCAAGTATTAGGTACACTATCTTGTACCACAATACACCACCATTTTTTTCTTTTTTTTTTTTTACTTTTTCTTCTTGCATCATCATCCACTTAACCAACCCTAATTAAATCATCGTTTTGGGCTTTTGGCCATAAATACCATTTTCTTTTTCTGTACCATATTTCAACGTTACATTGTGGCAGCTTGATAAAAACGGAAATATTTTGTGCGTGTCGGTATTTTCTTTTTTTTCCCTCATTAGTCATGCAAATCCAATAGGAAAAATATTATTTAATTGTAACCAAGTTGTATGAATGTTTCAATATAGTCACTCAAACTTCAGATAATTAATCATAGAAACCATCTATGTTTCAATTTTGTTCTATTATTGGGCAAATATGCAAAATGACTATGTTTATGTATTTATACATGCATTGTTAAATTGTACCGTATTAATAAATACCAACCCATGAATATAACGACTCTTAACCAACTTTGTGTACAACCAATTTAGGCAACTCTGAAAAGTAAATAAGTCACAAAATAATAACCAAGTTTGAGAAGAGTTCTATCTAGATCACTAAAACATAAAAACTATACAACAATGACACGCTATTGAAACTTTGAGCTGTTTTTGTAATCAAAATAAAGTTATATTAACTAAATTGGAACAAATCTCAAACTTTGTTATTATTTCATGATTTTCACCTAACCTAATATTGCCAAAGCTATTACAGAAAAAGGTTTCCATGTACTCTAGTTTTTGGCTACATTAAGGGGGTGTTTGTTTAAGCTTATATATGGGCTTATAAGCTTATTTGATTTCGGCTTATATATCAAAAGGTCTAGCTTTTCTGCTTATTTAGAAACTTGTGGAATAAACTTATATAAGCCCACAAATCTTCAAATAAGTCAGAAAATTAAAGCTTATGACATATAAGCCGAAAAAAAAAAGCTCATAAGCTAAATAAAAGTTTAAACAAACACACCCTAAAGGTTTTCTTTTACAACAAACAAAATAGACATTTAGTGATAGAGGTTCTAATGACATATTAAAGTGTTACTGAATCTAACTTTTTAGCGACACTTTTTTAAAAAGCGGCAAAAAAGCCTAAAGTCTTTTGAGATTTAATAACACTTTTTCTAAGCAAAGTGTGTCACAAAAAGCAAAAAAATATGGTTGCGTTTAGTTGACGAGAAATTTTCTCACTTTTTCATTATTGGTTTATTTGAGAATGAAATGGATTTTTCTTCTTTAGAAAAATATTTAAGAATTTAGAAAACTCGTTTAGATGGTATTACCTTTTACATTTTATAGTGAGAGAGCAATGCACAAAAAGATAAATTAGACTTTTGAGATTTTAAGTTAAAATTTTGAGAAATGAGATTTTCATTATTTTAGAAATTTTCTCAAAAATTTGTAACTAAATGGGTTTTCTGATATTTTTTTTTTCTTTTCATTTTTACATGAAACATTTTCCAGAAAAATAAAGTATTTTTTACCGACTAAAACACACCCTAGGTATTCACACTTATTTTGTGTCGTTACTCATTATAGATAAACTTTTAATTATTGGACTTCTACCTACATTTTTTCATATGTGAGAGAAGTACATAAAAATTATAGTAATTTTTTTTTAGCGACACTTCTTTTACTTTTGATGACACATTTTTTTGTCACTAGATGACAACTTTTTGTAATGAGAAAATATGATCGTGTTTAAGTTTTAATTTATTTTTGTAAAAGGTGTCTTCTTCGTTTAGTTGGCTTTTAGTCAAAATAAATAAAGTTTATTCATTTCATTTGACAATGCACATAATACAAAGAAACCTCAATTTCAGATCCAAAAACGTGACTTTGCATGTTTTCTCGTTAGCTTGTTAAAATTTAGAATACAAAGCAGAATTTTCTTATAGACCCTAGTTTGAGGATTTCGAAATTAAGATGAAATAACACATTTTATGTACTTCCATGCCTTTGATTAAATACAATTCCGACAAAGCTAAATATGTATGGTCCTAGCTAGGTTTGTGCATGGTAAGAAGTTGGCAAAAAAAAAAAAAAAACCGTTATACCTGTAATTAAGATCGATCATATCATAATTAAATACTACCATCAAGAACTTCTTTTTCATAATGAGCGAAAAGTAATCTATATAGAATTTAGAAATGACTTAGAACCAGTATTTTTTTTCTCCTTATCCATCTTTTAGAACCACAAATTTCCTCTTGTTAAAATTAAAGCAGCGAATTATTTATTGGCTAATCAAAACCACAAGTCTCCTATAATATAGAATTTTAGACGAACTTAATCCGTAAATGGTGGCGTAATGTTATCAATTACTGAGATTAAAATCATTTTATTATTTCATCTATTTTTTATAAATTAAATATCTCTTAATCCATTAATTGTTAAGCAAAAATAGTTACACTATCGCGACGAGCATTTAATTATCTTTCTATAGACGGACACTTTGATATATACTTTCGAAAAGAAAAAAAAAAAATCGTCCTTTTCACGATTTTTCCGTCTTTTTTTTCGTTTTTCTTCGAAACTGAAACTTGCATGATATATCATATATGATTTAACACTAATTTGAAGATCACATTTAATATTAGTGTTATATCACATATGCTATGTAATATCATATGTGATACTAGTGTTAAATCATATATGATAAATCACATATGATATACATATTATATATGATTTAACACTAATATTACATGTGGTATTCAAATTAGTGTTAAATCATATATGATTTTTTCATACAAATTTCAATAGCGTAAAAAAAAGGTAAAAAACTTTAAAAAAAAGGTGAAAACACGAAAA
Organism: Chrysanthemum lavandulifolium; assembly: GCA_022545495.1. Taxonomy (NCBI): domain Eukaryota; kingdom Viridiplantae; phylum Streptophyta; class Magnoliopsida; order Asterales; family Asteraceae; genus Chrysanthemum; species Chrysanthemum lavandulifolium. The sequence goes on along the minus strand of CM040241.1, from coordinate 251,150,981 downwards.
AAAATTGTCGAAAGTATATCAAAGTGCCTATCTATAGAAAGATAATTAAATGCTCGTCGTAATGGTATATTTTTTTTTTCGTTTGACAATTAACGGTTTGAAAGATATTTATATTTGAAAAAAAATGATGAAAGTGGGTTTTTTAAATTGTTGTGATTAATCTCATCTATTAGATCTAATAAAGATGGATGGTGAAGATTGATCCCTTAGTATGTAAAGAAGTTTTTGTCCTCAAATAATCTCAAATCAAATAATGTTAAACTATCATCTTAAAAATTCTCTTCATTGGTTTCTATGGAAAACATAAAGGGGTGAATACACTTTTGTTTAAAAACTTAAATTTTTCGTATCAAATAACTGATCAAGTGTGATGCAATATGGTAAGTGATAATAATAATTCTACAATTATAATGATAGTAGAAAGCATAAAAGAAAAAATATCACCACAAGAAGGGATCCGGTGAGAAGAAAAACTTAAAATGAGAAGAATAAGAAGGATTTCTAGCCACACATTTAAAATATGAGGGGGAAATTTAAAGGAAGATGCATCTATATTTGTAGGTGCATCTGAAATGTGTGGTTATGGTTTCTTCCCATCCTTCTCATTTTTATTTTTCTTTTCATTTGATCCTAACAATGCAAATAAAACACAAAGTAATAAGTAAAAGAAAGATCAAACCTGACATAATGATTTATAGTAGTTCGGTCATGAAGCTCTTCTTTGCCCTACTCCCTTCCTCAAGTTTTCTACTCGAGAGTTACTTCACTAAGTCAACAAGCTCCCTTGTCGGCAAAAAAAAACCTTACAACTTCGCTAAAATGTTTACAGATACTAAGCTAGATATCAAATTTTCTCAGGTGCAACCAAACCCGTTATGTTTTATGGGCCAACATAACAAACCTTTTACCCTTGTGTTTTAAGGCATAAACACACAAAACCTATTACCCTGGTGTTTTAAGGCCTAAACAAATAAACCATTTAACCTCTAGTTTGTGTATAGTGGGTGATACAAGAGGTTGTATAGTGATGATACATGGTAGTGTATAATAATGATCCAAGACATAAGTGTCTAATGGACATGAAGGCCCAATCTAAATATCAAGAACTCTAAGCTTGATATGTATAAACTTTTTTTGATAAGAAGCAATGAACGAAGATGACAAGAGCTCTAATCTTGTTATGGTGGATCATCATATGCAAGTGTGCTTCTGGTGGACGAGGATAGCAAGAACTCTAAGCTTGTTATGATTGATCATTACGTGATAATTTGCTTTCAACAAATGAGAGTTATAGGCATTATGATCAAAGGTTAACGAGGGGTTTTTTTTTTTGTGAACATCAGTTAAAGAGGGTTTTAAAAACTAGAGAATGTGTTAAGTGACATAGCAAAAGCTTAAAAAATATTTGCAAGAAGTAAAGTAAAATGTATGCAAAATGGTGGCTTAAATAGGCAAAATGTATGCGGAATTCGTAACATTTAGATCCCATCATAAGGACGGATTTATTAAAGATCTGTAGTTCCATAAAGATCCATCGGATCTCATATAGCCATTCTAAGTCCGTTTTCAATGGTTACTCATTTTTCGTTTAGAATCCTTTCTAATGATGCATGGGAAAAATGAAGGGCTAAAGTGGTAGATGATTACGGTGGCTTAAATAGGCAAAATGTATGCGGAATTCGTAACATTTAGATCCCAACATAAAGATGGATTTATTAAAGATCTGTAGTTCCATAAAGATCCGTCGGATCTCATATAGCCATTCTAAGTCCATTTTCAATGGTTACTCATTTTTCGTTTAGAATCCTTTCTAATGATGCATGGGCAAATTGAAGGGCTAAAGTGGTAGATGATTACCTTAATTGTTAGGCACATAAAATCCCAAAATGGCTAATTGTGTTTTTCACGCAATTACAATTTTGATACTTACCTCTTTGGTCTTGGATTATTGCGAAAATGGCTAATCGACATTTCCATGCAAGATCACATTTAAACTGTGTTAGAGTTAGTAAAACCCATTAGTGTATTACAACCCAGCCCATCAGCCCATTAGGGTTATTAGATAGCTTAGCTAATATCCTGATAAATAGAGTAGTGTATCCTCCGTAAGATTAAGCAATACAATATCATTTCACATTTACTTACATGGTTTCGAGCTGTTATCAAAAGTCGAAAATTAGGGTTCGTTTGTGTTTGAACCAAGGGAGTTCATTCGACAAACAATTAGAGGCAGAAGATTAGGGCTGGTTTGTATATCACCTACTTTTCCAGTGTGTCCGGTTCTTCTTTAGTTTTCAGTTTATTGATTCTGTTCATTTTGGTTTTGTGATTTAAACCAAGTTTGGGGTTTTGGTTTATTACTTTGTTAAGGAACTTTTTTTTGAATTTTTGGTTTGGTTCAATATGACTGGAAATCATAAGAATGATGATAATACGTCTGGTAGTGGGTTTATCATCGATGTACTTCCAGGTGGTAACACGACCATCGATAATAAACTTGATGGCTCCAACTTTTTGAATGGAGCAAACTGTCAGATTTATTTACGTAGCATTGGAAAGGCCTCTCATCTTAAAGATGATCCTCCCACGATGTTACTAAGGATCAATGGTTTCAAAATGATGCTCGATTGTTTTACTGATAAGAAACTCTATTGAATCATCTCGTTATTCCCTTAATTAATCATTGTGGTATGTAAAGGAATTGATCGAGTATTTGGATTTCTTGTATTCCTGACAAAAGAACATATCTCGAATTTACAGCAGTATGCAAGGCTTTTCACCGTGGAGAGCAACAAGACCAATCACTTATCGCTTATGTTATGGGCTTTAAGAGAATGTATGAGAGTTGAATACTCTTCTTCCCATTAGTGCCGATGTGAAAAAGATGCGTAGCAAAGGAACAAATAGTCAGTAATGAGTTTCTTGACCGCCTTCGACCGAATTTGATTCTTTAAGATCTCGCCTTGAATGAGTCCGACATTCCATCTCTTCAAGATACATTTGCTCGAGTTCTTCGCAATGAGACAGCTTGAACCTTCTCACGCTTTCACCCTAATAGTGCTCTTATTAGTTGTGGTGGTTCTCGTGGTGGTTCTCGAGGTGGTTCATGGGTGGTTATAATGATCGAGTTGTTGATTCGGGGTTCGAGTTCGATAATATTGAATGCTACTACCGCCATGAGATCGGGCATACTACACATACTTGCAAGAAACTCTTGGCCAAGAAGAAAGGTCCCACCGCAAATATTGCTTCTTCCGCCCCGATATCATCACATTATTTCGGCCGAGGAGTATGCTCGTCTTAAGGGATCTGTGAACTCTATCGCGAGATAGGTAATACTAGTAATCTTTTTATCTTCTTCCACCGATGGATCATTGATTCGGTGGTTCGCATAACATGATGTAATCGCTTATTTCTAATTTTAGTACTATACCCCTCTTCCCATGTCACAATTGCCGATGGGACTACAACTCGAGTACTCGGTTCGCACCGCTAACCCTACCCCAACCATATCATTATCTTTAGTTCAGATTTGCCAAATTTTCGCTTTAACTCGTTATCTGTCAAGAAATTACACGTGGTTCCAATTGCGTGTCTCATTCTTTCCCAATTATTGTTATTTTCGTGATCCGCGACCAAGAAGATTATTGGTAAAGGATGGGAGTCTCGATGGCCTAAACATACTTGAAACCAAACCACCACCACGTTCCTTAGCTTGCTCCCGCTCATCCCCTATTGATATGCATCGCCGATTAGGCCATCCTTCTCTTCAGAGTCTAAAGAAGTTATGTCCAGAGTTTTCTCATTTGTCATCTTTAAATTGCGAGTCATGTGAATTTGCCAAACATCAACGTGTTCATTTAAGTCCTAGAGTCAATAAGCGGGCTACGTCCCCATTTGAGTTGGTTCATTCGATGTTTGGGGCCGTGTTCGCCACATCTAAATGCGGTTTTAAGTACTTTGTTACATTTGTTGATGATTATTCTCGTGTTACTTGGCTTTATTTGATGAAAAATCGCTCAAGTATTCACACATTTTTCTTCCTTTGTTATCAAATAAAAACACGCTTTAATGTCATGGTTTAAACATTGCGTAGTGATAATGCTAAAGAATATATTTCAGAAACATTTCGGTCATATATGCTTCAACATGGCATTCTACATGAACCCTCTTGTGTTGATACACCTGCTCAAAATTGGGTTGCCGAACGCAAGAATCGTCATCTTTTAGAAGTTGCTAGGGCACTTCTATTTCAGATGACAGTTCCTAAACCATTTTGGGCTGATGCTATCTCCACGACATGTTTTCTCATTAACCGCATGCCTTCTGTTGTATTGAATGGTGATATTCCATATTCCATTCTTTTTCCTAGTAAATCTGTGTTTCCTGTTGAACCTAAGATCTTTGGGAGTACGTGTTTTGTTCGGGACACTAGACCACATCTAACAAAGTTGGACCCAAAGTCTCTTAAGTGTGTCTTTCTTGGATACTCGCCTTCAAAAGGGCTATAATTGTTTCTCCAACACTTAATCGATATGTTGTCTCGAGATGTCACCTTTATGAAGACTTACCATTTTATCCCGTGTCCAACTCTAATAATCACGAGGAATATGATGATATGTTAGTCTATCGCTCACAAGTTCCTAGTGATACATTTGTCCCTCCGCTAATGCAAAGACCTCGGTTTGATAAAGTATACCATTGACTTAAATTGCCCTACATCGACTCCATTCTGCACCACCTTCTTCGCTGGCGATCCTCTTAGTGGTGCACATAGTAATGCACATAATGATCCTCCTAGTGGTGTACCTAGTCATGCACAAGATGATACACCCATCGAAGTCGATTTAGATTTACCTATTGCTCTTGGAAAGGTAAACGTAGTTGCACCCCACCCTATTGCGCCATTTGTTTCTTATGATAAGTTATCTACTTCCTCTCGCTCCTTTGTTGCAAATTTAGACTCTATATCAATTCGAATCATCACAGAAGCACTCGCTCATTCGGATGGCGTCGCTATGATTGAGGAAATGAATGCTCTCGAGCATAATGGAACTTGGGAATTAGTAGATTTACCTACCGAAAAGAGGGCAATTGGGTGTAAATGGGTGTTTACGGTGAAAATGAATCCGATGGTTCTATTGCTCGATTAAAGGCACGCCTAGTAGCAAAAGGTTATGCCCAAACATATGGAGTTGATTACGAGGAAACTTTTTCAATTGCCAAATTATCATCGCTAGATTGTTGATTTCCTTGGTCGCCAATTATGATTGGGCACTTCATCAACTTGATGTTAAAACGCCTTCCTACATGTTGATTTACAAGAGGAAGTCTATAAGAAGCAACCTCCCGGTTTGTTGCTCGGGGAATCTAGAAGAGTGTGTAGACCAAGAAGGCTTTGTATGGCTTAAACAGCCTCCTCGTGCATGGTTTGGAAAATTCAAAGAATTCGTTGATTAAGTTTGGTTTACAAAGAAGTGCCTATGATCATTCTGTGTTTTATAGATCATCTAATTTTGGTTGCATCTTACTTGTAGTTTACGTGGATGATATAGTGGTTACGAGCAATGATATAACTGGAATTGAGAAATTAAAATCATTTCTTGGAACTTGCTTTCAAACGAAGGATCTAGGATCATTGAAATATTTTTTGGGGATTGAGGTATCACGCAACAGTAAAGGTATTTTTCTCTCTCAAAGGAAGTATTGTCTAGACTTATTAGATGATGCTGGACAAATTGAGGCAAGAACTTGCAGTGAGCCTATGATACCAAAACTAAAGTTAAGAACTCATGATGGAAAATTGCTAGAGAGGCCAGAGAAGTATAGGCGGATAGTTGGGAAGCTAAACTACCTCACTATAACGCCGTCCGATATTGCCTTTCCGTAAGTATTGTATGTCGGTTTGTATTCTCTCCTAGAACTTCGCATTGGGATGTCATACTCGATTTTGCGGTATTTAAAAGGTACAACAGACGAGGTTATTTTATATGCCAATCATGGTCATCATACAATTGAAGGGTTCACAGATGCTAATTACGTAGGATGTCCTAATAGCTCGAGATCTACAACCGGGTATTGTGTTTTGTTGGTGGAAATCTTGTCTTTTGAGGAGGTAAGCGTAACGTTGTGTCAAAGTCAAGTTCGAAGCAATATGAGCTATGGCCCAAACTACATGTGAAATTGTGTGGATGCGTAATTTACTTGGTGAGATTGGGTTTCTCAATCCAACCCAACGACGATGTGGTGTGACAACCAGTCGCTATTTACATTGCAAGCAATCCGTGTTTCATGAGAGAACCAAACATATAGAAGTCGATTGTCACTTTACTCGCGAGAAGCTAGAAGATGGGACGATTACAACCCTCATGTTAGAACAGAGTCAATTAGCGGATGTATTTACTAAGCATTACACCGTAGTCAAGTTAAATTATTTGTAACAAGTCGGGCATGATGAATATATATGCTCCACTGAGGGGAATGTTAGAGTTAGTAAAACCCATTAGTGTATTACAAATTTGAAATTTCATCACCCCATTAGGGTTATTAGATAGCTTAGCTAATATCCTGTATAAATAGAGTAGTGTATCCTCTGTAAAGATTAAGCAATACAATATCATTTCACATTTACTTACAAACTGTTTCCCCAAGGGGAAGATTCTACCTAATTGATCGAATGTGGGATTAAAACATATTGTTTTAATGAAAGTTATTTGTTCGAACAAAGGTAAGTAAAACTTTTGTAAAAGTTTATAAAATTAAGTAAACTAAGGTAGGACGGAGTGGACGAAATTTTCACCATCGATTACTTGAACCCGCTAGGCTACACCATTCCCACCCCTTAGGGTACTTGAAAATTTGGAACAAATCAAGTTCAGAACCCGAATGTTTTAAGCTTTGTTCTCTTTTTTTTTTGTCTTTTTATGTTAGGGTAGGATCGGGTACCACTCCGTCTAGTTAGGGTAGTGTTAGGGTAGTATTGGGGTAGTTTTGAGTTGGAAGATTTTTATTGGATAGAGGTGATGTGGCACCCTCAGGGTATTAGGGTAGTAAATTTCCACTCCTCCCTCCCTAAGTAAACTCAAATCTGAATCACTTGCTTAAGTGAATGAGTCTTGCTAAAAATAGATTATGTAGGTTTAATAGAATAACACATTTGGATGTTTTCTTCTTTGGTTTTGAATTATCTTTACTATATATAAAGGGTGCATCCCTTTTTCTTGAATCTTTAATTCATAAAAAATTTGAAAACTTAAAACTTAATGCAACTTATACATGGAAATATTATATATCTTTACTACATAACACCGAAATTATCTTTACTACATAACAAACACTAGACGAAAGTATGAAAGTATGACAACTGATAAACAATATTAATAATTTAATACAATTTTATCTAGTATCTATACTATACTACTTATAAGGCATTTATAAATTTTTCTTAAACTTAAACTTTTTAAGTTTGAGTAATGTGTAAATATTGAAAATGGTAACAACATCCACCATTAAATTAATATTATAAATATTGTTTCATCCTCAAACTTTTATCATTTTTCGTTAATAAACCATAAACTATTTTCTCAGTATAACTACAAACTGAACTCGTAAATTTTGCATCAAGGGTCGCACCAGAACTACAAAGTACATAAGTTTAAGTATTTGCTGCTATAAACCGTTGTTTTGTGCGGGTATATGTCTAGTTACCAAAATGGCTAATTCATTTTTTCATGCAGTATCAAGTTTGAATTTATTCCCAAAGGGGAGATTCTATATAGTTGATCAAATGTGGTATTAAAACATATTGTTTATATGAAGGTAATTTGTTTAAAAGAAAGTAAATAAAACTTTTGTGAAAATTTATAAAAATATGTAAGATTATATAAAATAATGCAAAAGATTTTACAAAATGATGAAATATATTGATGCACTGAATATGAAATAATTGCAACTTTGATTATTAGCCTAGTTTGTAGAATCATGTTTATACCTTGTATGAAATGTAAAATGAGGTTCGGAAAATAATAATTGAGATTGTAACTACTTAATGACTCCTAAATATATGTTAGACATTCTCAATGGTTTGATCACAGTGCAACTTAAAAAACATATTCGAACTTCTGTTGAAGCATGAGAAGTGTCGAGACGTCGAGAAGTGTTGATGAATATTTGCTTTAACGATTTATGATTACGAGTAACATGCACATTTTACATTATGTATTACAAGTTACATGTTTGTAATTATTAAAATATAAGAGACTATTTTGTTTAAATATCCTCATATTTGCACTAACATTTTTACAAGCAAGAAAGGTGGAATTTGTTGTTAACAACACCTCTTAAGATTATTAAGCGAAAAAGTGGAGCTTGTGGTTGACCGCATTGTTGTTAGCTGTTTTTAGCTATAAACTTATTCAAATTACTATTGATTTCCATCTTAAACCACAATCAGGAACGGACCTACAAGGGTGTCGGGTTTGACATGGGTTGCACCCGATATTAGGTCACGAAATGCAAAAACATTTTAAAACTGTCGCTTTATGGTATGTGCAACCCCCTATAAGTTTTTTGTTGCTTTCGTTTCTTACGGTGTAACTTTAGTTATGCCAATAATTTTGTGCAACACCTTTCTGAAAAATTCTAAGTCCGTCCCTAGCCACAATAGCTTACTTTGACTTAAGTTCGTATAAGAAAGTAAACTAGATGATATACGCTTACTGGTAGTTATCAGTAGGGGTATTAATCGGGTCGGGTTGGTCAGGTTCAGGTCAAAAGGACCGGGTCCAAATTGGGTCGAGGCTAGAAATAACATTCCCGAACCCGGCCCTAATAGAGGTCGGGTTCGGGTCAAATATGTTCGGGTCAAAACGGGTCGGGTTAGGGTTTGTACCATTTACATATGACAGATTTTGATTTCTTAAACTTAGAGTTAAACTCACATAATTTGTTTGTTGCATCAGTTGCATATGAACCATAAGTCCTTTTAAATTTATCCAATATTACCCATTTCATGATTTGACTCCTTTTCACAAAACTAAGCTTTAAATCTAAGCTTGATTTTAACTTTCTCGTACCCAAATTGTTATCATAGCTCTAAACCATGTTTCAGACTAAGTTTAACCCCAACTTGAACAATATGACTAGTTCGTAAATGCTTTTGACTCAAAATGTACCTTTGTCAAACACTCATGATTTCACCTCAAACTTACACCATTTATAAACTTAGTAACCATATAACTTACTAAGACACATCATTTTAATTCAAGTTCAAGTGAATATAGCTTCAAAATATACAGTCTTATAAAAGGACTTAATCAAACAATATATGTCTAACATGAATCATGGAACGTTAGTAGGCAAATAGGAAATGTATGCATATGACATGATGCAATATAAGTTCATGTATATGCAACATCGATAGGTTTTGTTTTCTAGTTTTGAGGTTGTCTATATGTTATAACTATGAAGCAAGGATTCCTTGGTTTGGGAGTGTTAGCGTTAGTAGTGTAGTGTTTGGTTTATCTAATAAAAGTTATCTTTGTTTCTCCTCCTCTCACTACTTTCTCTCTAAGAAGATGAATCTCTTCATCTTCTTACACCAACCTAGGTATTCAACAAGTGGTATAGAGCCATGGTTATATTGTTTGTTGATTTATTGTGGTTTCGTGATAGTGTTAAGCTATTTTTAGACCATTTTTCCGCATCCGAAAATTTTTTTCCTACTTTGTTGGTAAACAGCTTTATACAAGTATAGTATCCTTTTTGGTCCAAAAGTATCTTGCTTTATCATGTTAACAAAAATGATCATGTCCGAACGCTTTTGTTTGTACCTATTTTATGACTTATTTGGTACCAACCGTGATAAAGTGGTCATCCGTCATTCGTTCTTATGGTCAAACCGTGGATGCAACATCGAGGAAAATACTAAAACATGATGCAATATATGTTCATGCAAATACTAAAACATGATCATTAATTGTTCATACAACAACCTGTTCATACACCGCTTGTTTTACGCTTTTAACGATGTTGAACCCGTTTATGCTTGTTAACGATGTTGAACCCGAATTTATGTGTTGATATGTTATTAATGAATTTATGTGTTGATATGTTATTATGATGGAGGACGGTTAGAGAGATGGTGTGATGCGTTTTTATCAAACCTTAGTTATTTAAGGTTTTATTATACTTTAATCGTCAAATGGTGTTCTTTTCATTACAATGGTTTTGTTTTCTAGTTTTTGAGGTTGTCTATATGGTATAAGTATGAAGAAAGGATTCTTTGGTTCGGGAGGGAAAGGGGTGGTCGTAAGATTGATAAATCAAAGGATAATAGGGCGTTGAGTTCGAGTGTGGGGAAGACGAAATGAGTAGATGGTAATAGTTTGGGTTCATTCCTAAGCTTGTATGAGGCGATTGGTAACACATATCTTACTTTGTTAGTTGCTAAGAAACATGATATGGAGAGTCAACTACTTCAAGGTAAGCTTGTGTTAGTGGGGGAAGATGGGATTCCATTGAAACCGGAAAGGAAAAATCAGTCGTGTGTTTCAGAGCCTCTTTTGGACACGTATGATGTTGAATCATCTGCTGAACCTGGTGTTAATGTGATGGATAACACTCTTTCTAAACAAGTTCGCAAAGTTGTACATGTTGAGGCTGAACGTGTGCAAAATGGGCATTTATACAAGATGGCCTTATCTCATTTGCGAGCTTGATTCGTCAAGAAACTAGCAAACGAGTGGCTAACTTCCATACTTCAAAAGCTAGTTTATAAATGGGTAAAAATGTTGAAGTCCAAATTCCTTTATCATTAGTTTTGGAGGTGACTTCTAGGTACGAACAATCATTATATGGTTATTTTCTTGGAAAAAGAATAGCATATGTTGTGGAACACTATGTGAAGAATGTGTGGAAGAAGTTTGGTATTGTGAAATCAAGGATGAATTGAAAGGCTTATTCTTTTAAATTTTCGTCGGAAGCAGGTAGGGATGGGGTATTGGAGAATGGAACATGGTTGATCCGTAATGCTCGAAGTGATCTCCAAATGAATGCTTATTAAAAGAATAATTGAAATCTGTCTCGGTTTGGGTAAAATTGCATGATATTCTCCGCTTTTACTGAAGATTGGTTGAGTGTCATTGCCACTAGATTAGGTACTCTGATCATACTTGATTCTTATACGCGCACTATGCGTATGGACTCTTAGGTTTGTTTGGATTTTGCGCGTGCATTGATTGATATAAGGGTCGATCGTCCTCTCAAAGATTCTATGGTAATTGCTATTCCTTTTATGGAGCTTTCTGGTTCTTATTTGCATACAATTAAAGTTGAATACGAGTGGAAACTGCCAAGGTGTGGTAGTTGTTTGGTGTTTGGTCACAATGACAATATATGCGCTAAACGTGTGTCTTCTGACTCTAGTGCGACTTTAGATGTTGATTTAAGGAGGCAAAGTGGAGCAAGTCATATGAAGAATGTTGTTGGCCAAAATGATAGGTTTCAAGTGGTACAAAACCGCAATATTAAAGGTAAGCAACATGCTAAATCTACGGGTTTTAAAACTTAGACATTTGAGTATCATCCTGTTTCTAAACCAAATGGAGTTGGAACGTCAAATAAGAATGGTAGTGAAGAGAAAAATGGGGCCATGACTTTGAAGAAAGAAACAACTAATATGGCCTCGAGTTCTAATAATAAGGGACCCGAGAACTTGGATGATATAAACCTGGTTACTCTTAAGAATTCCTTTGCAGCATTGAAAGACAATGACAAGATTTTCGAGACTGCGGATACTTCAATTGTTGGAAATACTATTAATACCATGAACGATGATATAAACCTGGTTACTCTTAAGAATTCCTTTGAAGCATTGAAAGACAATGACAAGATTTTCGAGATTGGGAATACTTCAATTGTTGGAAATACTATTAATACCGTGAAGGATGTGGAGAAGGCCGTGGAAGAAAGTGATAATGAAGTTGATAAAGTTTTCGATGAGAATGCTCATTTCATGGCTAGTGCAGATGCAAATGATGCAAGTCTATATGAAGACGAAGATTATGACATCTATGATACTTATGATCTTGAAGATTTAACTAAAGAACAATTGGTGTTTTGTGATGCGATGGATATTAAGCTTCGTGGTTGAATTAAAAGATAGTTTATGTTTGGTGTCTTGGTCAAATGTAAGTTAGTCTGTAGTAGTTTTCTCCTTTTATAGGAGTAGTTTATCTTGTTATGTATATTTTACCGTTTATGTAACGGGCTGAGATGTGAGATTCACTAACATTCAATGTATTTAACTATTTTTGGTAGTAATACATTTATAGGGTAAAAACCCTTTACCAAAAAAACATGATAGAAATATATATTCATGCATATATGCAACGTTAATAGGCAAATACTAACTTAGGCCTTTTAATTAAATAAAGATTGACAAAAGTTATAACATACAGTTGGGTTTACCAGAATATGAATAGGCAAAGTATTTTGAACCAAATATCTAACCCTAATTTGTATTCGGGTTAATTGGGTTGACATGATTCTCCGAGTAATCTGACCTGTTTATTCTCATTCGAGTTCGGGTTCGAGTTCGGGTCGGGATTTATCACACCCTTAGTTGTCAGCGATGGTAGTGAAAAAGAAAAAAATATAAAAATTTTTGTGTCAAATTATCATCAAGTGAAAAGAAAAATCAAATTGCAGAACAGAAAACGCTCAAGCACATAAGTTCGCTTGATTACGCTGCATGTCATGTGATTAAATTGAAGTGTTTCAACTTTCAATATTAGCGTTCAACTTTTTATTTTGGGATGGAGAAGATATAATAAATCAAATGCAACATAAATGACGTAATATAAAAAGGGCTATAAAAGAAACCATCTTTGAGGACTTTGACCAAGAACCAATTAGAAATCATAACGTCAAGAAGTCACCTACTCAATTTGATAAAATGTGATAAGGTTAATTTCGGTTTAAAAAGCATAATGTCTTTTACGATAAAAATATAATAAAATAAAAAGAGTTTAACATACGACGCACGTAACTTAATTAAGTATGTTTAATCTATGATGATGAGTCTCTAAGTGATTGGATTAATTTACTAATTGCTTATTAGAAGACTTTTAAGAATCAAGTTTATATCCACTAATTTCTCTTTACTGTCTTTTAAATATTTATTCTTCTAGATAGTGACAATGATGATTTAATCTTCAGGTTATTTCAGGCCACAAGTTAACCTCCAACCAAAACATTGTGAAAGTGCGTAATGTTTCTACTTATCGTCATATCTGAACAAATCTTTAGCAAAATGCCGTGTGGAATTTAGTGTCATTGTCACCTAGAAAGTTTGATGATTTCGAAGAATATGCAAAGCGACATTTCACGTGTCAAAATTTAATAGAGGTTGAGTTATTTCGTACTTCAGGTGTGTTTGATGCAGAGTGGCATAGAACTTTTTGAGACAATGTGCGATAAGCAATAAACATTTTTATTTTTAGTGATCGTCTGACAAAAGGGCGATGAGTTGTGGCTAATACCTAGGAAGAGTAATTCTCTCATGCTTGTTTAAAAAGAGTTCTTAAAATTATCAGATAAGATCTGTAAAGATACTGAATAACTAAAATACCCCCTCCACCCCTAATACCACATTATTTATAGAATAAAAACCCTAACTTGTTGTCACAAGTTCTTCTGTTATAACAAGTTCACTAGGTACATTCTTTATTCTTTTTCGAAACACGTTGTGATCACATGTTAGTGCGTGTATGATCAAGTTACTTGTTATCATGCTATGTTTTTGTGTCTGTGGGTGTGATCACAGGTTAGTGTTTGTTTTTTTATGTTTATCTGTGTTTGTGTTCCCGTATTTGTGTGTTATTTTGCTATGAATGCACGTTGTCGGTAGTATATTACTATATTACTAGTGTATAACGGTATAAGTAATGTCAATCATATAAAAGTAACTTTATTATTTATTTAGAGAGTTTTTATTTGAACACATATATGTTTTGTACGTCATTTTCCACATATATAATTACATATACAACTTATGATACTAAAAGGTTAAAATAATAATAATAATAATAATAATAATAATAATAATAATAATAATAATAATAATAAAATAAAATAATCAACTCGACGGCCATCGTCACACTACAACTTACAATTTATCATAAGAACGCTACTTTCAACAAACACACCCTTCATCTTCTCTATATTTACTAGGTGGCGTGGAGTGATTGTATTTTAGTTTTGAGTAGATGAAGCACAAAATAACTCAAAATACACTAAATTTTTGTCTCGTTGATTGTTCCTTTATGGACATGTAGTCGTTTATCGTAGTTGAAGAGTAAAAACATATAAGAAATGATTTAAATGACTAAATATACATTTAAAATTGTGTCTAAATTTACATGTAAATTTGAAGGCTTGAAACAACAATGGGTGACCACTTACCAACGGTAAAAATATCAATTTTTAAAGAGAATGTTAAGGGTTCGAATTCAACGGGGAGAAAACTAATCCTCTTGTGGCCACGAAAGTTCACTTGCACCGACTCCTAACTATTCAAAAAAATAATCGTTCTGGAATTAATCGGTTTGTAAATGATGTCGGAAATACACGTACCAGAAAAAATAAATAAATAAACAAATAAGGCTTGTGAGACATATGACCTCAATGTAAATGCAGAAGTTAATACATACTTTTAGTAATGAAAATCATTTCTCAAAACAGATAACTATAGCAATTCCACATTAGATTAAGGATCAAATAAGAAATAAAAATAAAATAAAAATCATTTCTCATTCTCCTTATTATATTCTCTTCTTAATGGATTCATTCCCTTCTACATTATGCGAAGTTGGGGTAACTTGTTGCAAGATGTTAACGTTTTCATACATTTGTTTAGATATGATTGGGATCGTGGACAACTTACATCAATCCTAATCTATGATTGCGGATTAATTATAGGACGTATATGTATTCCAGATTTTCTTTCGTTGAGTCATGTTTTGTTCTTATAAATGATGGAGAACGTCCAAATAAGGATTATTGTTTATTTTTTCCAATTCGCTCTTGTTAGGGAGTTAGGTGTGGTAACGCCTAAGCGTTATGTCAACGTAGTTGCCGCGTTGCCAGCGGCGTTAGCACACCAGAGTTCCAGCGTTGCCGACGGCATTGTTACTTTGTTACTCTATCAACGTGCGTTGGTGTATGACTTTTTCAAAAAAATTAACCGTTTGATATTTTCCATCGGCTAAAAAGAATTTGTTTTGCACTCACTCTATATATTATACCCATTTTAACCAAATTTATCATACAAATCTTTCTACCAAAACACACGCTCTTCCAAATTTTATACACTATGGATCCTATTAACTTTTTCGATGTCGATGATGAAACCGACATTTGCTTCATGACACAAGCATATCAGTATATGCAAATGTTAGAACAAGCTCAAACTTTCGCCATACGTCTTACACGTAATCTGATTTTTCGAAAACGTGAGGTTGCTAAAGAACGTTTGTTGACTGACTACTTTGGTGATGATCCAAAATATCTAGAGTACTATTTCAGGCGTCAATATCATATGAGCTCAAAACTATTTTTAGAAATAGTCAAAGGTAATGAAACTTATAACAATCATCTTCACGATCATTTTGATTTCTTTATAGTCAGACCCGATGCTATGAGTGTAATGAGTTTCAATGTGACTATAAAAGGCACTTCCGTCATACGACAATTGGCATACGGCACATCACCTTATGCATTTGATGAATATTTACAAATGAGTGAATATTGTGCACGTGGTTGTCTAGATCATTTTGAGTGCATTATTGGTTTATTCATGCTTGTGTTTTTAAGAAAACTCGATTATAATGATATTCAAAATATATACGCATGTCATAAGAAGGTTCATGGGTTTTCGGGAATGCTTGAAACCGTTGACTGTGTGCATTTGAATGGAAAAATTGTCCGAAATCGTGGCGCAAGAAATGTAAAAGTGGTGATAAAAAAACACCTGCCTATTATGCTTGAAGATGTTACGTCGTACGATCTTTGGATTTGACATGCATTTTTTGGGGTAGCAGGTGCGATAACGATCTTAACGTCTTAGATAATTCTCCTTTATTCGACGACTTACTTGATGATATAGCCCCTGAAGCTCCATTTCAAGTAAACAGAATTACATATGAAAAAGGGTATTGCCTACCTGACGGTATTTACCCACAGCGGTCCACCTTTGTCAAATCATTTACGGTGGCACGAGACGAGAAACATGGACTCTTTAAAGGTGACAAGAAAGTGCATGAAAGGAAGTCGAACGAGCTTTAGGTGTCCTCCAAGAACGTTAGGGATGCAACAACCGGCGCGTGCTTGATACGAAGATTCATGTATACTTGCATCATATTGCATAACATGATTTTAAAAGATCAAAAGTTTGCAATAAATGACTTCAACGACTTGTTTATTAGTCCGCAACCACATATACAACGGACTTGGATTGACAGATTCGAAATACACCGCTTAAAAAACAAAGAATTACGCGATAAAGTCGTACACACAAGACTTAAACAAGATCTAATGGAGCATGTTTACCGACAAAATCAACAACAAAAAAAATTAGTTTATCGATAATTTGATGCATTTTTAAATTCTCGTATTTTTTTCTATTTTTTTTTTAATTTTCATATTATTTATTTGGTATGGTATTGTAGTTTGTATTTTTATTTGTAAAAATTGATATTTGAGTTTGTTTGAAAAATAAAATAAAATGATGGGTCTAAAAAAACAGTGGTGTTATGGATGTTATGAGTAAAAGAGTATTTTTGAGTGTTGGTGTTAAAAATGTAGATGCTGATGTAGCGATGAAGTGACGATAACATAACTTCATTTTTTATTGTTAATGATGTTATGCACCTGACGCCTTAACCACGTCTTTTTTAAGGGCAACACATGTGTTAGCCACCAGTCATGTTATAAGCAACATTATCTTTCTTGACAAAAGTAAATGCAAACCCAAACGGCTTAAATTTAATGGCCATCTTGAGCCCCAGCGCCTTTGTGAGGAGGGTCTCGAGTTCAAACCGCCAGGAATTGAATGGCGATTTTCCTTCGCCGTAGCCCTTAACGGCGGCCGCCCCAGAACCCTGCGCTCAATCTTGGAAAAACGAACCGCTTTACCCTATTAATTGTCGTGCCTTCATGGATTAAGAGGGGTTTTCCCATCTATTTGAAATAAGATTTCCGCCAGAGCTCTCTAGCGGACCCGGCTTAAACAACGTAGCTTGAGACTCCGCTTATCGAACCGCGACACAAGACTTAATAAGAAATTCACCTTTCAAAAAAAATTCTAGCATCTCACATAACGATTCTCGAGTTATTTCTTTTCCCAATTCCCTTGGGTGTTCGCCAGACAACAATATCAATACTACATATAATGATAAAATATTTTTACTTAAAACATCTAGAAAAGAGATAAATATTTTACTAATCTATGATTAATCACTTAGTTTAATTATTTAATCATTTGATGCAATCCTCATTTATTTACCAATCAACTTTCAAATTAATACATAATACCCTTAATAAATTAATGATACAATAATTCATTTATTAATTAGTACTATTAACTCCTCACGTTTTAATCATTATGAGATTATTATAATCTTTAATTATTTATATTTTATTTTATTATTTTAAGATTTAAATTAAACTTATAACATATTCTTTTATTATAAAACATTTGATAACTGATATTGTGATAAACATTGAACCGCAAGTTCGCAATTAAAAATATTCAACGCTACACAAATAAATGATAAAAGAGAAACACACCGATCACACATAAATGTTGTCGAACACTACACACCAACACCGCTATGCGTGGATAATCGTCTTGCAAAGGTAAATACATGCCTAACGACTAAACTACCCAGTGTCTCACAGACTCTTAGACTATTTGTTTTTACAACGATGAAGAACGTTCATATAAGGATTCTTGAGTTATTTTTCTCCTTGCCACTAATGTTATAAGCAACAATTTATTTTTCCAAAGGTAAATGGACCCCTAAACGGTTAAACCACCTAGTATCACATAAGAACAATTGTAGCCACAAAAATCTAAGATTCATCAAGAATCAAATTGTTGAAAATCCAGTGGTACAACAAAAGTTGTCCAAGTTAATATGCAAAATATTAAGGTCTTTTGTAATGAATTGTAAGTGGAAACAACTAACAAGCATCAAAACTCTATAAACAGACTACAAACACATTGAAGTTGAATTTTCATTTTATGTTGACTTTCTATCTGTTGACTCCTATACCTTATCATAACTTTTCGGACTGGTTTCATACAAATATACAAGTCCCTCCAATGACAAAACAATATGTCTTGTTGTAATTCATGTCAGCCACCTGCAAATGTAACAACAATCGACTCAGTTTTCATAAAAATGTAATGTTGAGATAAACCAGAGGCGGTGGCTATTTTGACCCATTTCTATCACAGCCAATTTGGGTTGTATTTATCTTAAACAAGTCAAATGGGTCAAAACGATGAAGCTCAGCTAAAAGGAAACTGAGTCAAACAGGAGAGTTATCCAAGCTATAACTTTTTGTGCTAAATTGCTTTATTCAAAGCTTAGACTACTGTTGTAAACATTTTGGTATAGTAATCATAATATTTTACCAAAAAAGAAATAAAAATATACAAAAAAAAAATGTTTACAGATCAACCCGACCAAACTTAGCACATTTTAACTCCTACCAAAGTGAACCATTTCAACACAAACCCCTTTTGGCCCATTTCCCAACCCGTCTGACCGGCGTAACTTGCCACCTCTATGAGATTGTTTGCTTATTGACTCCTTCCACAGTTATTAGTAGGAATGCGGGAAACATTATTTAGTATTATTTTCCATTTATTTAGTGAAAGCTCGTAAATAAACCATTAGAAATATAAGCCAGACTTTTATAGTCGCAATTTTGACCCACTAGAATTATCTCTGTGTCTAACAGCTGAAGTTACCTTCATACTACAAGAATAATCGATCAATCTTCATGTTCATTATCACTTTCAGAATCTGCAAAAGGGAAAAACAAATAAACCTAAATAACAGGCTAAAAGAATACATTACGGGTATTTAAGTTTTTAGATATTCCATTACTTGTCATAGATACCATCAGACCACGATTCAGCATGATTGAACTAAACATAATTGAATAAGTACAAAGACGTGACAATTGACTTTATTAACGCACAGAACGAACATCTTCACTCATTTTGCCTCTAGCTTGAATTTGTTTAACAAGCATCCGACATATAAGCACTGACCAATATATGTGAAGAACAAGCAAGCTGAAAAGAAGTGTATTGTACATATAGTAGTAGATTGGTCCCAATGTCTCATACTTCTCTACCTTCAACACTGAAACAAGTTCATAACTGCACCCAGTAATTAGAAGAGAGTTATTAAATCCAGAAAATTTTAATCTCAATATTATGTCACGTTTAATCCTCCTATATTTTTTTTTAATGATTTTTCGCATATTAAATCAACGTGTTAGCCATTGACCATTGTACTTTTTTGTGTGTGTACATGAGTCATTAAACCCATTTGAGTAATTTTGTAGCCATAAACCCTTTAACATAGACTTTAAAATATTATGATTTTTAGATAGAATTGAAAAGTCAATGCGTAAAGATGCTAATATAATATATAATGTAAAAATGTTGCTTAAAAATTCTAAAATTACAGATTACAGAATGATCCAAATGGGACAAAATCATCTTTTGATGACTCGGATGTATAAAAACAGTTCAAGACTAAGTTGAAATAAATGAATAGGTACAATTGGTATAATGAAAAAAAAAAAAAAAAACAATGTGATTTTTTTATTATTAGTTTTAATTTTTATCATTTGAAGAAATATTAGCCATAATTTGATTACAATCCTAATTAAATATGTAAAATTTGAAAACTATATATCGTCTAACCTTGTACTCCGAAGGATCCAAAACGGGTAATAAATAAGCCGAAGTAATGTCCACACTAACACAAATAATATAAATGATAAGCTTGCGAGTCCTTCAGCACCACTATACTTAGACATCTTCCCTATTTCAAGAAACACATCACTCGCATCATGAAGAGCTAAAACAACCGAACCAATACGCACAAACCTATAAGAGATAAAACAAAAAATAAAAAGAGTTTAAAATGTGTAAAACAATAGCGCAAATTTCATAAATCGTTCTTGTGGTCCCTAGCAAAAAGTGCCATCAGGGTCAATGTATGCAAATGATATCACCGAGGGATGATTTCTGTAAATTTCATCACACCAATTAATATCATATAACTA
Organism: Chrysanthemum lavandulifolium; assembly: GCA_022545495.1. Lineage (NCBI taxonomy): Eukaryota > Viridiplantae > Streptophyta > Magnoliopsida > Asterales > Asteraceae > Chrysanthemum > Chrysanthemum lavandulifolium. Next base: position 251,130,608 of record CM040241.1, on the reverse strand, counting down.
TTTCACAGATTGTTAGTGACATTGTAACACATTACCTGGTAGCATAAGATGTTGTGATTAGAATGAGCGTTGCAACATGATGTCCCATCGACACACCAAAGTCAGATCGCCTTTGTTTCCCAGAAAATCAAAGAAAGATTGAATACATGTAGAATCCACCCAATACATGTATAGACCTTTAATTTTAATCTGAAAGTTAATTAAACCATGACTTAACCAAGTTAAGATAACGAGATGATGAGAGGAACCAAGACTGATACATTACACTAAGTCTTACTTTGCTTTCTGGTCTGGCCATCTTTGGGTACCAGGACCCACCCAGAAGTTGTTGGTATTAGTAAACCATGGCTCGTTATAAGTTATAGCTAAAGCGAAGATTTCGGCTGAAAGAAAATAAACACATTTCCATGCTGATTCTTTAAATTTGTGTATCTTTTTATTCCTTTCTTCTGTACCGATGTCAAGCTTTTGCTGATCCTTTCCAAATATTAACCGATTTCCTATACCCTGCAACATGTGACTCAATTAAGGGGGTGATGGATATTTCTTTTGAAACTAATTTGTCTTAATTAATGCATGATTGAGGGGCTTTTATTCCCATCAGATTTCGAGAATGCTTAGTTTTTTTATTAGTTTCACTCTTCGTAAGTATTCTCGAAGTCTGTCAGAAAAACTAAGCACTTCCTAATGATAATTTGCTACAAATTGTTTCATTTCCATTGATATACATATAAAAGATCCAAAGTTCATTGCATCTCTACTTCATCAGCTAGTGGTTTTCTGCATCAAGCTTTTTATAAAAATAACTTCTGAATACAATATTCAACCCTATTTGGTGCCTCGGTTTACACGAAATTTGTATATGGGATAAGACAAGAACACACTCAAATTCTAGGCACAAGAATAAGAGCAAAGCATGGAGAATATTGTATGTGTTGTTATGATTGTTTATCCATTGCCATGCACTTGTTGATAAGTATTAAAATATTGTAGCAAATATTAAATAAACCAAATCAACATGCATGCGCGCGGGGTTCAGTAGACAAGTATACAATTCTCAAATGCTTAATTAGTTATTCAAATGCAATTCTTTTATCACCGTCAAATCATTCCAAAGCAAGAACAACTCATTATATAAAACTTCGTATCGGGCTTTGGCGGTTAGCAATCGGTTACCCACCAAATTCATATGCAAAATAAAACAAAAGAATTTACCCTTTTATAATTTATCCATGTGCATGTCTTGATTAATAATTATAATCAAGTTTCACATGCAAATATATAATACAAAATAATCACTTGCATATTTTCTGTGATCAGCATATATGAGATTAATGATCATTTTCATTCACAATTAATCAAATTTGTATTTCTTATTGATTAACATGCAAGACCATTTTATATTCAACTTAACGGGTTTCATCAAATCAAGTATACTTCATCATATTTCAGATTCATAAGTGTCACGCATGCATGTTAAACATGTCAACATAAGTGTCATGCATTTACATACACAAATAATCTTTTATGTTGAATAATGATGTGTATGTAAATGTGTGACACTTATGTTGATAGTTTCTGTTGGACTTAAGTCATGCAACATAAAAAACAGAGTTTAAATCTCAGCCCGCTTAAGCGTATTTGTTCCTTGCAAGAAATTTATCTGAATGGTATTACTTTTCTCAATTACCTCGTCATATAAACTCCACTAGAATATGGAGGAACCAAATAGATGGACGCAATGAGCAAGAAATTCAGGCTTTGACCATACAAATACATAAAAGATTTAGCATTAACGGAATATTTATATGTAACTTAGAAGATACATTTTATTAAAGGATCAAGCTTTAGTGCAAAACATGCCATGGCTGTTTTATGTTGCCTACTCCATTCTTTGTTAGGCATCATATATCCAAGGCCTATTAAATAATTTTTGGAATTATAGAGTGCAAATCCTCGGACCACTGATGGTTGTTATGTGAGTTAATAATAAGTACCTACGAGTTCCAGTTAGGGGGTGGTTGGTATTGCTTATTGAAATCTGTTACTCTAGTTTGTAAGGTATTTGAAATGAAATAAGCAGGTGTCAAATGGCTTATTGAAAATATGAAATATGCTTATTCCACTCTAAAATACTAGATACTTCCTTTCTATCCAAATACTTCAAACTACTACAATAAGCAGATGGTATCCCAAAACACCCGCTAGTTAAGTAAAGCTACAGCTGCTGTTTGGTTGCAGTGAGTAAACAGTATGTGTAATTGTGTATAGCAACAATAAGAATAAGACTGTATATTGATTTCTAAACCCAATTCTTTAGGTAAGGTATGAAAATAATTCCAACTTTTATGTAATGGGTATCAACCTCATTACTTCAAATTTCTAAAGAATCCAAAACATACCCAAACAATGTCAAACTCATCTCCTCAAATCCAAACACCGCAAGAAAACTCCAACAGCAATTTTGCTCACTTGGTACTCAAGTCTTCCTTAAACAACATTAGTAGATACTAATCCTATTTCCGATGGAATCATCAATTAGATACTAACCTCGCATTCACACTTTAAAGAGCTTCTATCATCTTTTATAATGCAATCAAGCACTTAAAAATATGCAGTCGCAAACACCCTCTCATTTCAGTTTTTTCCCATCCAAACTACTTATTTGTGTTTAAAAAACACTAAAAGCAGATAACCAATTTAAATAAGCAATCCTAAGACACTATAACGAGATAAGTAAGCTATAGGTGCTGTTTGGTTTTCAGCGAGTATACATTTCTAGACCCTAATCCTTTAGTCGGCTATAAAAAATTCCCACTTTATGATATGGGTATCAACCTCATACCTTCAAACCCATACCCCAAACACTATCAAACTCATCCACACACCCCAACAATACACTAACAGCCTTTTTTATTTTTTTGGGTAACCACGGTTTCCGGCCTTTTGGCCTACTAATCCACAGGGTTTGAACCCACAGCCACACAGACTCAAACCAGGTAAAGCCCTCCCCTGTTTTGGAGGTTGGCGTGGCCCCTTTATTCATCCTTAAAACAACATTAAGTGGGCAACTAATTGTTACTAATTCTAAATCTAATGGAATCAACAATTATAATACTAATCCTATATTCATTCCATTTGATCCATACAAATTCCTATCTATATCTATGGATATAACAAGATCAAACTCAATAGTATTAACATTTGCAACAATATAAATAAGGGTAGTAAAAGGGTTACCTCAAAAACATATATGTCAAGAAAATATCTGACAATTGGGAAGAAGACAGCAAAAACAGGAAGGAAAACAAAATCATGGTAAGTTGGATATGATTCATATTCAAAATCAAACAAACCCATATGCTGCATGTCACTGAGGATTATGTAAATTAAATGTTTCTTGAGGTTTGAATTTTCCCATTCATTATTCTTCTTCATATCTTGATGACTATATTAATAATTAGTCGGAGAAAGATGTGGGGCCCACCCAACCATAAGCCGAATAATTATTCGTGCTTGGCAACCAAATGTGATTATGTGAGTTTCTTGGTTGTCGGGGAGTAAGGTTGGACACTTGGACTTTGGTCCCAAATTTTAATATTTGCTTTTAAGCATCATGTTTGGTTGGGAATTTTTTGGTTTTTCTTTTTTTAAGTTTGTAAAAATTTAGTAGACAGCTCAAAACTTAAACGTAAAGTGAACTCATTTTATACATCATGACAACTGACACATGGAGAATACATAGAAAAATGTTGGGGACATAAGAGTAGGGTGTTATTCGATAACATGTTATTAGTATGACACATTAACGTCATCTTATTTTCATTCGATAACAAACTAATAACTAAAACACTCCTATCTCATAACACACTATTAACACGTTGTCGGCCTCACAAAATACCGTATTAAAATACTCACGAAAGTCTAAATACTCATCATTTTATATCGTTAACGCTAAAACATCCGAAACACTCAAAACACATCAAATGATAAAATATCACAAACAAGTTGTTTTATATGTTTTAAACGCAAAACATCAAAATCAATGAAAAACGATTAAGTTAAGATAATCGGCGCTTTAGTCCCCAAGTTACAAAAGTTGTCAAAATTAGTCCTCGGTAATTCAAAAACTTGTAAAATATCATTTTAGGTCCTTGAGATTCAAAAGTTGTCAAAATAAACCTTCCAAGTTTAAAAATCACAAATGACAACTTTAGTCCTTTAACTTTGAAAATTGTCAAAATAGTCCTTGGTTAATTTAAAAGTGAAAATTATCAAGTTTTAACCTTGTTCTATTAATAAATGGCAAAATGGTCCTTATGATAAAACTTTTGAGAAATTACAATATTGGTCCTTATAGTTTCTAAATTGGCAATTTTGGTCCTCGGATTTTAAAATGAAAATTAACAACAAAGGTCCTTGTTCTATTCTTACTTGGCAGTGTTTTACCTTATGAGAGCTTTGAAAAATATTCAAGACCAGCCCTCAACTTTGGCTAAATTACACTATTAGTCCTTGTTGTTTACTTAATACCAAACTGATCCAATATAAAACCCAACCCAAGCCCAACACATTACCCGGCCCGCTTTTAAATTCAAAAGAAACCGCGCCACTGCTCATCCTCCTCCTCCTCACTGCTTTCACCAATACCAAGGGTATTTTACCACTGATTTCCAACCACCACCCCAAACACCTTTCCACCTCTTCCTTCCACCTCTACACCAATCCAAAAGCCATTAATTCGTAAAACCCGTCAAGACTTTTGGCGCCAAAAGTTAAATGGATGGCTAGGATATGTTGCGTTGATCCAAAGGTCGATATTATTGATGGATTTGATCGAAACTTAAGTGGAACTCAGAACATTATAAAAGAAAGAAGAAGGAGAAGGATACAACTACTTTGGCATGAGGCCATTGTCACGTAGTCATAGTTTTATTGCTTTCTTAGTTTAAATGTTTTTTTAAAATCTCTCAAATGTTGTATTTTATCTTAATTAGTGTAATGGAACTTTTCTATCAGTTTAATTTCAGTTTAATCTCAGTTTAAAGTTTTTACTTGTTTCCTTTGATTTTCAAGTTATTTCCAGTTTTTGTTTATTGGTTGTTTAATGGACTCTCTAAGCCACATAAGCTCCTGACAAAGCTCATTTAGCTTTTAGAGACATTAAAAACAAGCTTAGTCTTTTAAAACCAAAAATACTAAAAAAATCATGAAAAATCATTAAATAATCAAAAAATTGGGAAAATGAAGAAGATGATGAAGCATGGTTGGATTTGGAGTTCTATGGGTATTAGGAGCTTATTGGTAAGCTGATAGGTGTAACCTTGTCCATTTGTTCGGGTCTCACCCTATTCTCATTTGTAAGCCATTTTACAATTTTGCAAGTTATCTGTTTCAATACTTTTATGTTTTGATTTTCATGTTTACTTGTTCCTTTGTTATTGTTCAATGTTATTACAAGTTTAAATAAGCGCTAGTTCATTTAGAGTCACTTGTGCCTAGAATTGAAATGAATCACTGAAAAGCAAATTTGACAAGTTTGTGTTTCTTGACCGTGATATTGAAGTTTATTGCTCATTTAGACTTAATATGTTATGATTAAATGTTTGAATCTGTTTTAGACTCGATTCATTCAAAAGTTCAAGTTCATATGACAAGTGAAAATCAAAAGATTGTTTGATTTGTTGACAAAAAGAATTCTAGCTTATGTCTCGTTGTTGTTTGTTAATGTTATATGTCACTTTAGTTCCTAATAACTTAGTTAAGCAATAAAACCGCCTTTTCTTTAGTTAAAAGTCAAAATCCTCTTTAAATTCACTTACTTTGTTAACTGTTAAGAGTTAGGAATACATTTTGCATCATATTAGCTTAAAACTTAATACAGTAGCTTAATATCACCTTATCATAGCTTATTATATCATATTAAGTCCATAGATTAAGTTTTAAATTCATTTTAGTCAACCTTTATGTTTTTGCAAAAAGTCAAAATTTTCAAATAGCTGTTTTTGAATTAAATGTATAATTTTCTATAGGTTTCAATATTAAGTTTTAGCCTTAAACCTTCTAGGATGTTAAAATTTAGTCGCTAAACTTAAATATAAAAATACTAGTTTGTTATTTCTCGCCTTTTAATAGCTTATTTTCGCCTCATTTCACTACATGTTCTAAAACCATGCCCTCGTGCACGCCTTTTATGTCACAAGATCATGAGCTTGCACAAGCTTGTGGTTTTGCCCTTAGCTTGTGTATTTTACTTATTTGTGTAGCATTTCATTCCTTTATTATGTTCATGCTTATTTTCCGCTTTCAACTTATTTGCATAGCTTAATCATTCAATCTTTTTGTCCTATCTCATCCACTTCATCAAGCAAACAAAGGAAGTGGAGTTGTTATCAAAAGCTTATAAAAGTTCCTAATCGAGCTGAGTTATGAGCTTTGGCTTTTCACAAAGCCAAGAACCATAATATTTAGTTCAGTTAGTCGAGCTCTTATTAGCTTATTTGATAAGTCTTATGAGCTTGTGTTTGCCCATTCCTACAGCTCAAACTATGAATTGCACCATTTTCACAAGCTCACACCAAGCTCATTTGTGATCTTAAGCTTGTGTGGCTCGGCTTTTTAGGAAGCCTAGCAACCAAACTTCATGATCCCGTGCTTCACTTTCACCTTGTAGCTTATTTATATAGGCTGCAAGTAGCTAGAACTTATCATCATTTCATCAGTATAACTGAGTATATTATAGCTTCTTCATAAGCTCACAAAAAGCTTATCCTGTTGACCCAGCTTGTGAAATTAGTCTCTTTAAAAAGCTAACTAGCTAGTTAATAAGGTCCAGTTCTTAAAACCTATTTTGTAGCTTATTGAGTAAGTCCGCAATAAGCTCTTTGTGTCCCATAACCGAGCATATTATGTTCAAGTAATTATAGCATCTTCATAAGCCAATAAAAGCTACCTGGGTCCCAACTTATGCAATTTAGTTTTTTGAGAAGCCAACCAAGCTGTCTCAAGGATCCAAGTGTCATTTTTCCATTTGAAGCTTATTTGACAAGGCTGCAAGTGCTTTTTAATTGTCCCAAAAACTCAGTATTCACTGACTCAACTTGAGTCAAAACAGTGATCTGAGCCCATTTTTCATAAGCTTCCTACAAGCTCACTAGTGGGCCCCACTAGGTGAGCTTGAGCTTTTTGGAAAGCCAACCAGCATGTCTTGCTACCTCAATCTCTACTTTGGCTTTCGCTTATTTATCGAGCTTAAATTGCCAAGACAAAAGATAGCAGGGTGTTTGATCTACAAAGGCATCGGAAGTGCTTATCTCGCTTATTTCAAGCTTATTTGCCAATTCCAAAGGCACAAGCTCACAGATACATGTCTATAGTATTTGTACAAATATAATTTTACCTTTCGTTTACATTTTATAGCTTTTTCAAGCTTATCAGGAGCCTATAAGCTTATCGTGAGCCCATGTTTAATCGAATGACTAATAAGCTCATAATATGCTTATTTCTAGGTTCAGAAGCTTTCCATTTTTCTTAAACTTGTTCATATTACATATATATACATACCTTTTTCCTTTGTTTCCTTTGTTGTTTATTCAAAGCTTATAAACCAAACAAAGAGTTAAAAGCTCATCGCATAAGCTTATAAGCCAAGAATTGCTTATTTCTTTGTTTGTAAAGCTTTTAATTTATTAAATGTACTTAATATCTCAGATATATTTATATCCTTAAAAACAGAAAAACCCAAAAATAGCTTTAGCAACTAGTGCTAGCTTCTATGTGGAGCTTTAAGTTTTTTTGCTCAATCGTTAGGAAATAAGCTCCCACGTAGCTTATTTCTAAGTTTTGAAAAGTTGGTTTTATAAAAGTTGCTTATTTTTAGTTTTATAAAGTTTTGCAAAAAGAAAATCCAAAAATAAAATAATGCAAAAGGGTGGAGGTGCTCAACCTCGAGACCTCCACCCCTTTAAGAGCGATAATGGGTACCAACCATAAGCGCCTTGGGTCTTTCTCGTTATGGAATGCAAAATCAAATACAAGAGGGTGTTTATAGTTATGGTTATAAGCTCTTTTGAGCTTATTTCACTTATTTTACTAGGTAACCACCACATTTTCTATTTTTCTTAAATCAGTAATAGTATAAAGTATTTTCGTAAAAAGTTGAGAATTTTCTATAGTTTTAGTATTTTTAATAATTTAATTAGTGTAAAAACTTAATTAAATCATAATAAATAATATAAAAGTCTAAAAAATATAAATCTTTTTTGTAAAATTTTCTTTTATCATATAGTTTGTAAGAAAATTAGTTTTACACTTGTAGGCCTTTATTTCATAAAATTTACGTTTTATCTTGCGCCCAAATACTTTTTCGAATAACGCTGCTTCCGCTTTTAAATAACGCTTTTAAGTAATTTGAGTTTACGTTTTAGTTAAAATAGTTTATTTAAGTTATTTTGTTTTATAAAATCATAAACGTTCATCGATCTGTAAAAATAGTGATAGCGTTTATTTAATAGATTTTATTTTTTATTTCTTTTAATTTGCATTTAAGTCGCCTAGACATGCAAATCTCTACTGTAGTTATAGATCGTTTGTTTTTTATACGTTTACGTTTTAGTTAAACGTATGTTTGTATATCTTTTACGTTTTTAGGTTTCTGATTGTACGATTCTTAAATTAAACTAGCTGTGACAGAGCTATTACTATTCACATTCAGTGTTAGTCAATCAGTTTCCTAATCTTTCTATACTATATTCAATAATTCACAAGTCATTGTACCAGAACATCATGCCTCACCAGGACATAAACGATCCAAGGATATTTTTAATCCTTGGTAAACTATTACATTTTCTCCCGGCCGCCTAGCTTTTAGTATCGCCCATTCACAAGTGGGTCGAGATAAAGTTAATGGTTCGGAGAAATCAAATTTGGCGCGTTGTCGGGACCGCCTAACGGCGCCATTATTGATTTTTTCATCTTGTCTTTCAGATTCGATTGTGATGGTCGATATTAGATGACCCGGAGAAAATGTATAGTTTACCAAGGATTAAAAATATCCTTGATCGCTTATGTCCCGCGAACTATTACATTTTTCTCCCGGCCGCCTAGCTTTTAGTATCGCCCATTCACAAGGTCGGAGATAAAGTTAATGGTTCGGGAGAAATCAATTTACGCCGCGGGAGGCTAGTCACAGACATGACTCAGATTTTGTACTTTGTTGAAATACCTATCCTTGTATGTAAATTACATATACTTCATTACATATAAACAATATAAAATACAAAAAGATTTTATGGTTGAAATCTATCCGTGCTTTGATTTGCATTTGATCACAATTTTCCTAATCTTGATATTCCTAGGTCTAAATTTTGGCTAAACACCATGTTTACACTAAAAAGGATTTATCGTGCTTAGTATAATTCCGGAATGTGATAGATTAGGTTTAAATCAAGATCATGTATTAAAAATCTCATTTAGGTTTCCTTTTAGCCATTCCTTTGTATATATAAAAGTAAAAATACCAAAACATTTTTTCCTTTGCACACAACTTGCCCAGCTTTGATAAGTCCTCGCCACAACATTTGGTTGTTGGTCGCTTACGCTGTCGAGCCCTGTCGCACCCGCATTCCTTTCGAGGGCGGTTGTTAGGAATTTCTTTGTACATATATATATAAACTTAAAAATACAAAAATATTTTCCATTTCTTTTATAAAATCAAAAATCAAAAGATTCTTCTCGCTTTTCCGAGTTTCTTTCTAAGATTCTCGATTCATCTTAAGTGATGAATTTCATAATTCCGCGAGTGGCAATCCCACCCAATTTCTCACTCCTATCTTCGAGCGGCAATACCACCCGCTTCCCATGAACCATTTAATTCGGGGTCAAGTCAAGCTAGTGACTGTTATCAAAACAAGCCACACAATATGGTTTTCACCCATATTTCGCCTTTTTCCCTTTCTACCACCTAAGCAAGGTGTGCCCACATTTCGCATATAGATTTATAAAACGTTGAGAAAATTGTATATATTAAAAATAAAATAATTGTTAGGTTTACCCATTTAGTTTTGAATATTGAGGACAATATTCATTTCTAAGTGGGGAAATTCGCTAATTTTGATCATATATGTACCTTTTAGTCCCTTTTTCCCCAAATGGCCAAATTTTAAAAATTTTTATTTAGTGGAAGTACTATGTACTAAACACAACAAATGGTAATCATCCACCATGTCTAACCCACATAAGGATTGGCTAATCCAGAGCAAACGGCTCTTGGTAAAGATTTCTCAAACCGCTTATATGGCTTGCAATTTGCCCAAAATTGTATGGTATTCGACTCACCATATCCTAAAAAGTGAAGAGTTGGCTAGCCCGCAAGATTATGGCTTGTGGTAAAGGCGTGGAAAACCATAATTGGTAATCACTCACCAAAGATAATATTGATAATTTATCTAAGAGTTGGCTAGTCCGTATGGTACGGCTTCGGTAAAGACAAATTAAACTGTTGAAAGTCGGTGGTTTGCTCAAAATCACACGGTTATCAAAGTACCATGGTTCTTACTTGAACTAAAACATTTGGCTACTCCGTAAGTAATGGCTTTTGGTAAAGAGATAAAATCCATTAAATTTTTCAAATCATTGCTGGGACTAGCAATATCTTAGTGCGTGATCATGAAATGTCAAATACTCATCATTTTTATATCGTTAATGCCAAAACATCCGAAACACTCAAAACACATCAAAATGATAAAAATATCACAAACAAGTGTTTTATATGTTTTAAATGCAAAACATCAAAATCATGAAAACGACAGTTAGCATAATTGGCGCTTTAGTCCCCAAGTTACAAAAGTTGTCAAAATTAGTCCTCTGTAATTCAAAAACTTGTAAAATATCATTTTAGGTCCTTGAGATTCAAAAGTTGTCAAAATAAACCCTTCCAAGTTTAAAATCACAAAATGACAACTTTAGTCCTTTAACTTTGAAAATTGTCAAAATAGTCCTTGGTTAATTTAAAAGTGAAAATTATCAAGTTTTAACCTTGTTCTATTAATAAATGGCAAAATGGTCCTTATGATAAAACTTTTGAGAAATTACAATATTGGTCCTTATAGTTTCTAAATTGGCAATTTTGGTCCCTCGGATTTTAAAAATGAAAATTAACAACAAAGGTCCTTGTTCTATTCTTACTTGGCAGGTGTTTTACCCTTATGAGAGCTTTGAAAATATTCAAGACCAGCCCTCAACTTTGGCTAAATTACACTATTAGTCCTTGTTGTTTACTTAATACCAAACGGATCCAATATAAACCCAACCCAAGCCCAACACATTACCCTACCCGCTTTTAAATTCAAAAGAAACCGCACATCTGCTCATCCTCCTCCTCCTCGCTGCTTTCACCAATACCAGCAGTATTTTACCACTGATTTCCAATCCACCACCCCAAACACCTTTCCACCTCTTCCTTCCACCTCTACACCAATCCAAAAGCCATTAATCTTAAAACCCGTCGAAGACTTTTGGCGCCAAAAGTTAAATGGATGGCTAGGATATGTTGCGTTGATCCAAAGGTCGATATTATTGATGGATTTGACCGAAAACTCAAGTGGAACTCGTAACATTATAAAAGAAAGAAGGAGAAGGATACAACTACTTTGCATGAGGCCATTGTCACGTAGTCATAGTTTTATTGCTTTCTTAGTTTAAATGTTTTTAAAATCTCAAATGTTGTATTTTATCTTAATTAGTGTAATGGAACTTTTCTATCGCTTTAATTTCGCTTTAATCTCGCTTTAAAGTTTTTACTTGTTTCCTTTGATTTTCAAGTTATTTCCGCTTTTGTTTATTGGTTGTTTAATGGACTCTAAGCCACATAAGCTCCTCGACAAAGCTCATTTAGCTTTTAGAGACATTAAAACAAGCTTAGTCTTTAAAACCAAAAATACTAAAAAATCATGAAAATCATTAAATAATCAAAAATTGGGAAAATGAAGAAGATGATGAAGCATGGTCGATTTGGAGTTCTATGGGTATTAGAGCTTATTGGTGTCGATAGGTGTAACCTTGTCCATTTGTTCGGGTCTCATCCTATTCTCATTTGTGTTATTTTACAATTTTGCAAGTTATCGTTTCAATACTTTTATGTTTTGATTTTCATGTTTACTTGTTCCTTTGTTATTGTTCAATGTTATTACAAGTTTAAATAAGCAGTTAGTTCATTTAGAGTCACTTGTGCCTAGAATTGAAATGAATCAGTTGAAAAGCAAATTTGACAAGTTTGTGTTTCTTGACTGTGATATTGAAGTTTATTGCTCATTTAGACTTAATATGTTATGATTAAATGTTTGGAATCTGTTTTAGACTCAGATTCATTCAAAAGTTTGAAGTTCATATGACAAGTGAAAATCAAAAGATTGTTTGGATTTGCTGATAAAAAAGAATTCTAGCTTATGTCTGTTGTTGTTTGTTAATGTTATATGTCACTTTAGTTCCTAATAACTTAGTTAAGCAATAAAAACCAGTCTTTCTTTAGTTAAAAGTCAAAATCCTCTTTAAATTCACTTACTTTGTTAACTGTTAAGAGTTAGGAATACATTTTGCATCATATTAGCTTAAAACTTAATACAGTAGCTTAATATCACCTTATCATAGCTTATTATATCATATTAAGTCCATAGATTAAGTTTTAAATTCATTTTAGTCAACCTTTATGTTTTTGCAAAAGTCAAAATTTTCAAATAAATTGTTGAATTAAATGTATAATTTTCTATAGGTTTCAATATTAAGTTTTAGCCTTAAACCTTCTAGGATGTTAAAATTTAGTCGCTAAACTTAAATATAAAAATACTAGTTTGTTATTTCTCGCCTTTTTAATAGCTTATTTTCGCCTCATTTCACCACATGTTCTAAAACCATGCCTCGTGCACGCCTTTTATGTCACAAGATCATGAGCTTGCACAAGCTTGTGGTTTTGCCCTTAGCTTGTGTATTTTACTTATTTGTGTAGCATTTCGTCCCTTTTATTATGTTCATGCTTATTTTCCGCTTTCAACTTATTTGCATAGCTTAATCATTCAATCTTTTTGTCCTATCTCATCCACTTCATCAAGCAAACAAAGGAAGTGGAGTTGTTATCAAAAGCTTATAAAAGTTCCTAATCGAGCTGAGCTATGAGCTTTGGCTTTTCACAAAGCCAAGAACCATAATATTTAGTTCGTTGTTAGTTGAGCTCTTATTAGCTTATTTGATAAGTCTTGTGAGCTTGTGTTTGCCCATTCCTACAGTTCAAACTATGAATTTGCACCATTTTCACAAGCTCACACCAAGCTCATTTGTGATCTTAAGCTTGTGTGGCCTGGCTTTTTAGGAAGCCTAGCAACCAAACTTCATGATCCTGTGCTTCACTTTCACCTTGTAGCTTATTTATATAGGCTGCAAGTAGCTAGAACTTATCATCATTTCATCAGTATAACTGAGTATATTATAGCTTCTTCATAAGCTCACAAAAAGCTTATCCTGTTGACCCAGCTTGTGAAATTAGTCTCTTTAAAAAGCTAACTAGCTAGTTAATAAGGTCCAGTTCTTAAAACCTATTTTGTAGCTTATTGAGTAAGTCTGCAATAAGCTCTTTGTGTGTCCCATAACTGAGCATATTAAGTGTTCAGTGTAATTATAGCATCTTCATAAGCCAATAAAAAGCTACTCAGTGGGTCCCAACTTATGCAATTTAGTTTTTTGAGAAGCCAACCAAGCCGCCTCAAGGATCCAAGTGTCATTTTTCCATTTGAAGCTTATTTGACAAGGTCAAGTGCTTTTAATTGTCCCAAAACTCAAGATTCACCGACTCAACTCGAGTCAAAACAAAGGATCCGAGCCCATTTTTCATAAGCTTCCTACAAGCTCACTAGTGGGCCCCACTAGGTGAGCTTGAGCTTTTGGAAAGCCAACCAAGATGTCTTGCTACCTCAATCTCTACTTTGGCTTTCGCTTATTTATCGAGCTTAAATTGCCAAGACAAAAGATAGCGTGGGTGTTTGATCTACAAGCAATCGAAGTGCTTATCTGCTTATTTCAAGCTTATTTGCCAATTCCAGTGCACAAGCTTGTGTATACATGTCTATAGTATTTGTACAAATATAATTTTACCTTTGGTTTACATTTTATAGCTTTTTCAAGCTTATTGTGAGCCTATAAGCTTACTGTGAGCCCATAAGCTTAACTGAATGACTAATAAGCTCATAATATGCTTATTTCTAGGTTTGTAGCTTTCCATTTTTCTTAAACTTGTTCATATTACATATATATACATACCTTTTTCCTTTTGTTTCCTTTGTTAAGCTTATTCAAAGCTTATAAACCAAACAGTGAGTTAAAAGCTCACTGCATAAGCTTATAAGCCAAGAATTGCTTATTTCTTTGTTTGTAAAGCTTTTAATTTATTAAATGTACTTAATATCTGTATATATTTATATCCTTAAAAACAGAAAAACCCAAAAATAGCTTTAGCAACTAGTGCTAGCTTCTATGTGGGAGCTTTAAGTTTTTTTTAAGCCAACTGTTAGGGAAATAAGCTCCCACAGAGCTTATTTCTAAGTTTTGAAAAAGTTGGTTTTATAAAAGTTGCTTATTTTTAGTTTTTATAAAGTTTTGCAAAAAGAAAATCCAAAATAAAATAATGCAAAAGGGTGGAAGGTGCTCGAACCCCGAGACCTCCACCCTTTAAGAGTGATAGTGGGGTACCAGAACCATAAGCGCCTCTTGGGTCTTTCTCGTTATGGAATGCAAAATCAAATACAAGAGGGTGTTTGGCGTTATGGTTATAAGCTCTTTTGAGCTTATTTCACTTTATTTTACTAGGTAACCACCACATTTTCTATTTTCTTAAATCAGTAATAGTATAAAGTATTTTCGTAAAAGTTGAGAATTTTCTATAGTTTTAGTATTTTTAATAATTTAATTAGTGTAAAACTTAATTAAATCATAATAAATAATATAAAAGTCTAAAAATATAAATCTTTTTGTAAAATTTTCTTTTATCATATAGTTTGTAAGAAAATTAGTTTTACACTTGTAGGCCTTTTATTTCATAAAATTTACGCTTTATCTTGCGCCCAAATACTTTTTCGTAAATAACGCTGCTTCCGCTTTTAAATAACGCTTTTAAGTAATTTGAGTTTACGCTTTAGTTAAAATAGTTTATTTAAGTTATTTTGTTTTATAAAATCATAAACGCTCATCGATCCGTAAAAATAGTGATAGCGCTTTATTTAATAGATTTTATTTTTATTTCTTTTAATTTGCATTTAAGTCGCCAGACATGCAAATCTCTACCGTAGTTATAGATCGCTTGTTTTTATACGCTTACGCTTTAGTTAAACGATGTTTGTATATCTTTACGCTTTTAGGTTTCGATTGTACGATTCTTAAATTAAACTACCGCGATGTAGCTATTACTATTCACATTCGGTGTTAGTCAATCGCTTCCTAATCTTTCTATACTATATTCAATAATTCACAAGTCATTGTACCAGAACATCATGCCTCACCAGGACATAAACGATCCAAGGATATTTTTAATCCTTGGTAAACTATTACATTTTTCTCCCGGGCTGTCTAGCTTTTAGTATCAGCCATTCACAAGTGGCTGGGAGATAAAGTTAGCTGGTTCGGGAGAAATCATACTCACACACTCACAATACACAAAATAAAATAAAAACACAAAAGAAACCATTGGTTTGACCCATTTCACTAACTCAAATTCATTTGGCTCAACTTTGACATGTTGGCCAGTATGGTGGCTCATGAATGGCACGAATAAAATTGACGAATGACATGTTAAATGTCTATCATACCTTGTGCTCTAAGTACTTGTTTGTGCCAAAGCACTAACATATTCCAAGGTTGCAAAAATCGCTAGGCGCTAGTGAGGCGGTCGGGTAGGGCCTAGTGATTAATTGGGGATTAATCGGATTACAATTTTTATGCACAAAATTGTAATTTTAGATATTGTCTTATATTATATGTATGAGATAAGCATAGTGCATCAAAGTACAAATATTTCAAGTGTTCAGATATAAACATAATACATAATTATTCAAAGTTCAAAGTCACACATAGATATTACTCAATTTGTTGACCATTTTAAGCGAGCTTTGACCGATTTTGTTCGATTAATCAGTTTGTTGACCGATTTTTAAGCGATTTTGTTGACCGATTTTTAAGCGATTTTGCCTGATTAGACCGATTTTGTTCGATTTTGTACTATTAATCGGTTTGTTAACCCATTTTTAAGTGATCTTTGACCAAACCGATTAAATAGACCGATTATGATAAATCAAGGCGTTTACTGAGCGATCAGCGATTATTTGAGAATTAATCGGCCGCCTGGGCCGATTTTTACAACAGAGACATATTCTAATAAAACTTTTGCGGATAAAATTTTAGAAGATTAGTATGACGGTGAAAGATTAGAAGCTTTAATAAGAAGACTTGAGTTCAATTTTGTATGTCAAGTCTGCTAGTGACACAAACTTCTTTGAGGTACACATCCTCTTTGTCGGTGTGGAGCGATATACGAGAAATAGATGTGATAATGGCGTCAAGTAGTGAATCTATCGGCACCATAGTCGTGGATACAACTTTGGACCCAACGGTCGCCCAAGAACCTTTTGAACGGGGATCCCGTTGGCAACAACTACTAGTAGGTATATAATCTAAAATTGTAAAAGGTTGGTGATTACCAGGTTTAATGAGTTTTGTAAGATGAAAGTCTGAAGTTTACTTGTCATATCATAAAAATGGCTATGATAGGATTTCTATCACACGAAATTGTAGTTAAACATGATCCCATTGAAGTACTTCCGGTTATAGTGACCTTAAAATTGTTTGAAAAATAGAAGTTGTAAGCTATCTATCAATCGACATAAAACTTTCGAGCATGTCTAAAGTAGTTTTTGAGTTAGTTCAATTCAATTACATACTTAATAGGACCCAATAATTTGTTGTAAAAAAAGACTAAAAAATTAACAATAACTCAAATTGAAGTTTATAACTTACTGTTATTAATGTGCTAGAACGAGGATTTATTCCTGCGCTTCGCTGCGGTGTGTTTTATATACATCATTTTAATAAAAATGATAGAATGTCGTTACTTAACGAACGACAGTTAGTAGGACTAACTTTGTAACGGACCTCTAACGTGAAAGATCATATATGTAAATTACATTACATCATTAGTCCTGGGACCTATTTTACAATGAAAGATAAACCTCGTGGGTCATTGTCCCGCTTTTGTTTTCTTTTAATATTTGAAAAAATAAGATAAGGGTCGTTAGCTAATGACCGTTAGTAGATAACGGTCGTTAACTAACGACCCCATCATGTTACACTTCGCCCATGCCCCAAGCAAAATGCCCCTAGCAACCAAGTGGTTATAGTTTGCGCACATTACTATACTTAAAACATGTTGGGTGCGGCGCTATCAGAAATGGGATTGCTCAAGCAATCCCAATTTCATCGCTCATCCTTGCCACAAGCAAAAAAAGATTGTCCCTAGCAACCCGGTGGTTATATTCTATGCTCAAAGTATTGTAGCTAAAGCATGTTGATGCGGCGGTAGTAGAAACCGGATTGCTCAAGCATGACCTATAAATGTATAATAATAGTAATATAAAAATGTGAGATGATATCGTGGTTTTTGTTTTATATATTTAATGAAGTAGATGAAAATGATTCACCAAGAAGTTGTTAGATGTATAATTCACTTTCAAAAAGGTTTTGCCATAGCTCTAGAGTATAAGTTGTCGAAGGTTATAGGATTGTTTGGTGCCCTATAACGTGAGCCTTGTGGCTTCACTCTACACTCCACCTCAAGTCATAGCACATCGCGTCAAATCACAAGCTGTCTTATACGTTTTTTTTTGTTTTTTTTGTTTTTTTTGTTTTTCTTGTTTTTATTATTATTATTATTATTATTATTATTTAGTTAAGTGTAAGTTATGGGGTCTCCTATATTGAGTGATGGAGAATGGGGTGTTTTGGGTTAAGTTATATGTTTAAAGTTACTCGCTCCGACTGGAATTATAAGTATAATTTTTTTTTCCAACTTTAACCTTAAATATTTTTATTTATATTATATACTACTTTATAAAAATTATACTAATGAAAATACCTCTGTTGTAAAAATCGGTCCTAGACGGCCGATTAATCTCCGCATAATCGCTGATCGGTCACTAAGCGCCTTGATTTATCATAATCGGCCTATTTAATCGTTTTGGTCAAAGATCGCTTAAAAATAGGTCAACAAACCGATTAATCGGACAAAATCGATCTAATCGGATTAATCGGATAAAATCTCTTAAAATCGGTCAATAAAATGGCTTAAAAATTGGAAAAATGGTTTAAAAATCGGTCAAAAAATCGATTAATCGGACAAAATTGGTCAAAGATCGCTTAAAATGGTCAACGAACCGAGTAATATCTATGTTTGACTTTGAACTTTGAAGAATTATGTATTATGTTTATATTTGAACACTTGAAATATTTGAACTTTGATGCACTATGCATATCTCATACATATAATATAATATAATATCTAAAATTACAATTTTATGTACAAATTCCAATCCAATTAATCCCCGCCTAACCAATTAATCACTAGGCCCTACCCGACCGCCTCACTAGCACCTAGCGATTTTTACAACCTTGAAAATACATTTAAAACTCAATGCATTTTTAAATTTTGTGTCAAATATTATATAACACACAAAAAAATAGTTAAAGTCAAAATTAAAGAAGAATGACTTCAAAAGTTAAAACATAACTTATATTTTAAAAGACAAAAATACACCGTTGGTCCCTAAACTTGCCAAAAAGCATCGCCTGGGCCCAAAACTTGAGAAAATTGTCGCCGTGAGTCCAAAAGTTGGATTTTTGAGGCCGATTGCGCCCCTTGACCCGTTTGGTCTCGATAACATCCATTTTTAGTTATATATTCAAGGGCATAATAGACCAATCACCTTTTATGACTACACGTCTACACCTTAGTTAACCCAATAGTGAACGTTAGAGACCAATCATGAATTTTACTATTCAACTTGAGTGTATCTTCCCTGATATGCTAGTAAATTTTGCGCGCGAACAAATAAACTCACCCACCAAACCCATATACACACCATAATTAAACAAACCCTTATCAAAAACCAAATCCAAACTCAAAAAACCTCATTTCCTGAAAATCAAAAAACCAAATCCAAACTCTCACTTTCCAAAACTCAAAAAACCAAATCAAATTCCAACAATACCATGTCGTTTGGAGCTAATGCTATCACTAACATGCCAGATTATAATAGCAACATGCCAGATAACGTGATCGATAATATTATAAATCGTTTGCCAATAAAAGATACGGTGAGGACCGATAGTTTAGCGAGAAGCTGGAGGTTTAAGTGGACTTTGCTCACTGATGTCATAGTTGATGAGGATTTCTTTTACTATAATTTAACAAATAAGTTTGATGGGAGGCATGTAACTAGTCTGCTACTTCAGCTAAAAGGTCCCCATAAGAAGCTTTGTCTTCTCCATAGAGCCCAAAACGTTGTTTGGATAAGATGACTTGAATTATGAAAAGATTCATGATTGGCTTTTATTTTTGGCTCGACAAGGAATTGAGGTCCTTACAATTAGGGGTGAGCAAACGGACCGGATGAACCGGACCAACCGACAAAACCGACCGGACCGAAGGACCGGCGGTCCGGTCTCGGTCTACCAATTTTGGCAAATTCGGTCTCGGTCCGGACCACAAACCGAAAATTTAGCCTTGTTGGACTGGACCGACCGACAGACCAACCGACAGACCGAACGAGACCGGACCGACCACATTCGGTCTCGGTCTCGGTCTCGGTCTCGGTCTAGGTTTTTTGCCGGATTCGGTCTCGGTCTGGTCCAGTTTTCGCCCGATGATCAACCCTACTTACAATTAGAAACTGGTATGGTGAACCAGTTATGTTGCCAACCCAACTTTACTCTCGTATAGAGTTGAAACATCTTGAACTTCATTATTGTACTTTTCCTAGTTTGGTATCTTTTTGTAGTTTTTCAAATCTATCGACCTTAGAATTGTTATCTGTCAATTTTCAAAGCAGTACAATTTGGGAGTTTATTTCTCGTTGTCCTTTAGTTGAGTCTTTTAAATGAATCGTACTAGTATAAACGAGATAAGACTATTGGATATTGCAAAACTTGGGAATATGAAGAAGTTATATTTGTCATTCGGTGTTTGGAACCATGCCACGAAAATCACAACTTCCAATATCTTTCAGCTGAGAAGTCTTCCAAAACTTGAAACCCTTACATTGGATTTTCAGGACTGCAAGGTAAGACCAATTTGAGTTTTACATTTCAAATTACAGAATGTTAAAGTACACTTATGAAATGTAATCTTTAAAACTTACGAAAAGTCGACCTTTTGTAGTTGTTGGAAGAAGGTAGCTCCTGGATGAATGTCCTTGTGGCATTTGTATCCCTCAAGACTCTTAATCTATTCAGAGTGGATTTTGGGAATAATGCAATGGTTCATTCATCATTCAAGTGATTCGTGAATCTCCACATTTGCAAATGCTAGTAACCAGAGTAAGTGGAATGCATATGTATCAAATATATCATCTTAAATTACCATGGTTTTGCATCTCAATACTATATCATTTTGTGTTAGGAATTAGAAATTCCCGATATTAAAGAGTCGGTCACCTCAAGTATATGTAATCGTTAGAAAGCTCGTAGTCGTAGTTCCTTTTAGTTAAGTAGTATTTAGTTAAGTAACACCGTGGAGGACTGGACGGTCTTTACCCACCCAGATGCCCGATCCATGCCCGATGTGTGCGCTTTATGTAAGACTATAAATACTCTACCTTCCAAGGTAGAGTTGGAGCTCATAATAATATCTTTCACTTTCTCTCACTAAGTTCCCTAAACCTCTAACTTTCTCTCTAGAATTCCACTTATACGCCCACTTTGTGTTATGGTTTGATGTGTATGTGAAAACCAATATCCAACAATTGGTATCAAGAGCCATGGTTAGATCATATCTTACACATCTTTGGATTTCTAGTGGTTTTAGGTGGTTTTTAAGTTTGAAAAAGTTTAGTGGTTCGTGCATCATTTGGTTGATTTCTAGTGTTAAAGTTTGATTTTGATAGTACTTTTGTGTTTAGAATCATCATAAGTGTTTAGGTTTTGATTTTGAAGGCTTGAATCATCGTGGTTGGATTTGTTTTGGATTGAAAAGTGTGTTTTGAAGTATTTCTTGGTAGCGACTGGGTCTCGAGTAAGTTTCTTGGTAGCGAGTCAGCTTTCAGGTTGGTAGCGATTTAGGCGTAGCGACTTGTCGCATCGTTAGTGGATTCCCCACTACGAGTAGCGACTTGGTTTATGTTAGCGACTTGGTGTTAGCGAGTTGGTACCTAGCGAGTTGCTATTTAGCGACTTGTCAATTTAGCGACTTGGTGCTTAGCGAATTGTCACAAAATTTTGCTAGCGACTTGGTTGGTAGCGAGTTGTTATATAGCGACTTGTAACTATAGCGACTTAGCACTTAGCGACTTGGTGCTTAGAGACTTGGTTCAAGTGACTTAGCGACTTGGTTCAAGGGTTATAGCGACTTGGTTGATTTTACGAAGAAGAGGTTTGACCAAAGTTGACTTTTACGTCAAAACTTCAAACGGCCATAACTTTTGATCCAGAATCTGCTTTCAAATAAATACCGCCAAAACGACCGAACAAACTGAATATTGTGAAGTTTCACCACGATGTCGTGAAACGAATTTTTCGAGGCCCAAATCCTCCGAAGGAAGTTATTGAGCTTTTAAGTTTTAGACCTAAAATTCTCCGTAAAACGCATCAACCAATCCAAATCTCAACCAATCAACATTTCACCTTTTCCTACGAACAATCTAAAGTCCTATCACATAATCATTGCTTAACACCCCATCGGTCATTGCTTAACGGTTTCGCCTTGATTTTAGTAAAATCCCGCCGAAGATTCTATTTCTGCTTAAATCATAGACGTAAAATCCGCACATCCTTCCACATCATGTCTTACTCTCATCGACCCAAAGATTTCGTGGTGCTTAAACTGTATGATGTTGTGGACAACAATGATAATGTATGCTACATCGAACGATTAAAGATGATTGACTTAATCAATGAGGATGTGAGATCTCCGTGTTCGTAATCTAATGAGAGAATTGCACCACCCAAGCTACGAATGCCATGCAAATGAAATGCAAGATTGAGCCTTATCGCCTACTTCATCCGCACCTCATTCAAATTGTTATCCATAGTCAGATCGAACATGTAGTGCTCTTTTCCGCCTGTGACTTACCTACATTGACAAGAAGTTTGTTGTTGAACTTAGAACATTTAAAGTCGCAACTTACCAATGAAGAAGTTCAAAAGGATGGTTCCAGCAGTGCTCTTCAAGTAATCTACAAACAATTTCACCATTCATCGTTGGGGAATATTCAAGAGACACGATCAACACTTGACCGAATTTCCTTCAAAAACATACCGAATGGAAATTGTGAATTATTGAGACATTTATCCAACTCATGGATAATGTGAAAAGTACATCGAGGAAACCGCACAAAAGAATGAAGACGCGAATGAGTGTCGTGCAATTGAGAGATTGTTGTGATAAGTTGGGTAATGTATCCGTTGAAGAATCGGGTGTTGTCGAATGCGTAATGTTAGAAAACAAAAATTGATGAGTCGGATAATGCATTAATGGAATCTTCGCTCAAATTCACAAGAGAGAGAGTGCACCGCATACAACCCGTGTGTTAATGCAAAGGAACGCCCATGGAAGCTTCGGATGTACCCAAGATAGAGATGCACCCGTCACACCGTGCATGTCAATGCCGAGGTAAGTTGTATGGAAGTTTCACTGCACCTAGTTGTGCATCTTCTACTCAAATGATGATTATGAACCCATGAGTACGTCAGATTTGTGCTCGATGATTCCCTTACCACCGAGCTTAACATATATAAGGATCAAGTTGCTATTTATGAACAAAGGTTAAGTTTGAGTTGACCACCCGTGAAAGGTGAAATGGATGTCCAAATACGTACAATCATTAGAAAAGTAATTTTAGAGAAGAAGTATTAAAACAAGAGTTAAACTCCTTACAAGAAAAGCTTTCTAAAACCGCTAAGCAAAACACGAACTTCAAGAAAATGTTAAATGCTTAAGCAAGAATTCAAGGCTAAGGAATCAAAACTTTGAATGAGTTTTCCAATCTAAAACTTTAAAACAAGCTTGAAAATAAGTTGTACGTGACAAGGGAATACCATTCAGATCGCTCACATGATCACTAAGCATAGAGTCTTAAGCGATAAGCATAGCATTCCCTTGTTGAGGAACCAAACCAGAGGTAATTAAAAGGGCTAGAAATGCACATAAGGTGCTTTATGATGGTAATGAAATCCTTAAGCCTAGGCGAAACCTAGTCATACTGAGTGCACTAAGGAAGATAAGAAATCTGATGAAGTCACTAGGAGAAAATGAATAAGAAGTTAGAAGATTCTCGAGTGTAAAAGAATAACATAACGATCAAACCCCATAATTACACTAAAGAAAATTGGATCTCCTTGAACAAGTTTAAGCCTCGACTCTATTAACCCCTAACAAGTGTTCGAAAAAGGATATGGAAATGCAAAAGTCGAAAATCTTGTTGAAAAGAATCCTTTGTAGGAAACCGCCTAAAGCAACTGTGTATCCTCCTAATACACCAATGCACTTAGTTCCTAGATCTATTGCCACTAAAAGCAAGACCTTAATCACCAATATGTTATCTTTCAACTATTTGTTGATTTTGAGAAAACTTGTAAGAAAAGGATCACACCCATCGGTATAATCAAGGGAAAGGGTTTTGAGCAAACTAAAGAATGCTATTTAATCGAGGTCATGCCTTTCTTAAAACAACTAAAAGATCAATTTGAGAGTCTTAAAAAGGGACGATTCGATATTAAAGAAATGGAAAAGGAATTTGATGCAATGATTGTCGAGGTTAGCGACTATGAGAGAGAATTAAAATATAGTGAGATTGAAAGGAAGAACTTGCATACACCGAATGAGAATCGATTTCGAATGTATTGCTCAAGATGTGTTTTCATCGCTACAAATTGTTCCATTAATGCTTCTCAATTTCATGAATTATCTGTTGCTCGAAAGTCTCCCATGATCGTGTCATTGAGCTTGAAACAACAAATTCAAAATTGCATGAGAAAATAGAACAGATGATCATGATAACTTGGTCAAACATTATTCTAAATTAGAAGTTGAACATCTTGCTTTGCAATTAAAACATCAACATCTCAAAGAAAATGTTAAAACCTCAAATATCAAGACATCCTCCGATGCTCCTAAGTTTGATGCGCTTTTGAAATTAGCAAACGTGATGAACAAATTCGAGCTCATTATAACACGATCAAAAGATTGAAAGCCCAAATTTCACAACCGAAAGGTGAAAAGAAGGACGCGACTGGTACCCATATGCCTCCACCTTTAGATTCTCGAATTTAAAATTTCAAAACATAATTGATAACTTGCAAAAGGAAAATGATTGTTTTAAAGTCGAAATTTCAAAGGTTAATGATCAAAACAAAGAGTTATGTGATTCATTTAAAGTTAATCATGATAAACAAATTGAAAAGATAACTTCTTTACTTAACGATATTGAGAATCAAGCGTGAGGTGAAAGGAAAGTTGCCAATCCCCAATTGCAAATACTGCTCCTAAGGTTTCGCCAGGATAAATATGCTATCGATATGTTATATATTCCCCACCCATTAGGAATAATGAACTTGCACATAAAGCATATCTCTCATACCTTAAGGAAAGTTTGAAGGGTCTCCGTGAGATTGTTGAAGATGAAAGATTAGAAAACCTTTGATAGTACTATAGCCTATGCTTGCATGGATGCCAAACGATCTCGTGAACTCTTAGAGTATGTAATTGTCACAAGTCCGAAATCTAGCAATAGGCGAGATAGAATAGTTGTGCCTTGTTCTATGCCTAGAGCCAAGCATGTGACCCTTGATATGCCTTGTTCCATGTCTAAATTCAAGCATGCAACCCGTGATGTGCCTCCTAGAATTTCGGATCCCAAAGACTTCTAGACCAGAATGCGTAGTAGTGAAGCCATGTAATGTTCCCATCGTTACTTCTACAGATGTTAAGATTGACACTAAAGTTTGCGGTTCAAAACCTAGAAGCAATGCAAAGAAGGATAGGATTACGCAAACTAAAAGTGATCATGATAAGGAAGTGAAAGAACACCATAGGGATAAGAAGTTTGATTTGAACAAAAGAATCGGGTTAGTTCTAGTATTAGCTCCAAGCTATCAAATTAATTCAAGCCCTTATGTCGTCTGCAAAACATGTAAAAATGTTTATCTTCCGTAATCATGATAAATGTGATGTGTTATTTCGAGGTCTATGATTCATAACCCGCTTAAGAAAGTTTGGAGAGCTAAACAGATTAAGCAATCTCGAAACCTACAGGAATGTGTTTACAAATGTAGGATTTCAAAGGAAGCCCACGTGTCGAATATTAACGCATGGCAAACCTTACCCTTAGCTAGATCCACTATGCCTAGAATAGTGCTCATTAAGGTTTGGAAGCCAACCGTAGAATAATCCCATTAAGCAAAAGGTCATTTGACTAAGTCCGATGCTTCTACTAGTTCGACTCCTAGTGACAATGCCATTGCATCTAGGGTTTCTCACGATTCAAAGATTGTTTGTGCTAACCAAAAGGAACCCATCAAGACTGGGGATCCAATGTTTCCAATTCTCTGCCTTCGATCGTTGTCCAAAGCGTGTCGTATAAATCGTCCCTCGTATTTGGATTCGGGCGGCTCTAAACATATGATTGGGCTCTTAACAATGACGCCTGCTCACACTGGCCTCAGCCTCGTGACCATCATTATGGCGTCTCGCAAATAACACTTCAGCCCTGCCTCTAAAAGAAAAGAAAGATGTACGCTTCAAGGCGCTTTATCTTCAGAAGAAGAGAAATCTTCATGTTTATGATCATTCTCAACGCCATTCTTCATCAACAAGCTTCATGTTTCTCCCATGCTCATTCTGTCATCAAATGGATCTACGTTCAAATGGCTTTTTCTTATTCACTTATTAAATCAAAAATGGCAACTTCGGATGCAATTTTTGAGGGGGAGAAGAGTGAATATACTACATGATGATGGATGTTTGAATAATGGTCATACGACTTAATTTTTGATGACTCTCCTCCAACGCCTAATGCTTCACTTACTAAGGATAACCGATTCATTGTTTTCAAAGATATGTTTGATGAGTACTTTCAACCTCCGACGAATGTTGATCATCCAAATTTTATGAAGCTCATGCTCGGTTTCTATTGACTCAACCGGTTCACCATCTAAGAAGTACTTCTTGGAATTCTCAAGAAACCTTATCTCCGCTTATTTCACAAGGCGCTTATAATGACTATCATGATATTGTAAGTTGCACTATTGAATAATGATCCGCTTTTTGGTATTCCCGTGGCAAATCTTCACGATTGTTGTTCATGGATAATGATCCGCTTTTGGTATTCCTTTGCCAAATTTACTGGATTATTGTTCCTCTCATGGTGCACGTTATAAATCAACCACATGAACATTAAGGAAAATGACTACCTCATCCGCCGAAAACATTATTTGTGAATCTTCCAGATCGCTTTCTACATGTATACCTTAAGGAAGAATGCATTGATGTTGAGGAATCATTTGCTCCAGCTTCATTCAGGGTCAATGTACATCCGATTGTATGTTTATTCACGTGTTGGACATTTGACACAAGTTGATTACTTCGTAGTTAATCATTTATCACTTATTTGAGATTGAAGTCGTCCTTCACAAAGGCGTGTTCTTATTTGATAACTTGCTCGGGCTTAAGAATTTGAGTTGAAAGCTTGGTTTATCTAGTTACCAGCAATGGAGTGGATGGTCAAGACCGTTAACTATCACTATTAGGAGTTACGTTGTTTTACCAAAGGTCACATGCAAATGACGATGTGGATAATATCAAGAGGTGTTAATGTCTCATACTTTGTTTGAGTGTAGTACTTAGAGATTTGCTTGAAGCATAGATTCTCGACAATCGCTCTTCCATCTTTAAGTGCAAGCTTAAGACACAAATGCGGGAATTCGACTTCGCTTTCAAGTTTGGTATATCGGGTTTTATTCAACAAAGGGTCACTTCAAATTGTCTACATATGGGTTGATAAAGATAGTCGAGAGAGTTTATGTAGCATTGATTCTCACAAGATTCATTTGGGCTATTTGAGTTCTTCTCACAAGATTTCAAGTTTATGGATATATTATGTTTTATTGATTCCGAGGTATCAAAACTATTTGGGAAGGATATATTATTCCAACTATTTGGGGAAGTGGTCTCGGAGACCTTTGGTTTTGTTACTCAAGATTCATTGGAAGAAATGCAGAAGAATATTTGGAACGTGAGATGATATCGCCTATTGACATCTTATATACGGTTTATGATAAAGTGCTTCCTGTTATATGCACAACATGTTCACTTGATCGAGCTAATTCGCTTATTTCGAGTTGACATCCACAGAGATGATTAGTGACTCAACATGTTACATGGATGTCATCGCTCTACTCTTGTTGGGTACATGTGTACATTATGTGTCGATTGGTTATATGTTATATAACCGGAATGCACTTGGTAAAATGAAGATGTTGATATATTGTTCCCCAACTAGACAACCGGTCAATCTCGAAGAGTAAGGTGTACATCGGGATGCACAACAGTTCATGTGATCGGTCGTAATCGCTAATCCGGATTTGATAACCACCGAGACGATCAATGTTTCAACTTGTTACTTGGTGTTCTCGTGTTCTTCGTGGTGCCGAGCTTCAATCAATGAGACCGCTTTGTATTCAACTTTACTTAGGGAAATGGTCTTTATTCGATGTTTGTCGGTTTGGGGAAGCTACCAAAGATTCAAATTGAGAAGGCTCGTGTCCGCACGATTTTCTTAGAAGCCTCGATGCTTTGGTGGCGAAAGTTTAAGAGATGTTGATTCCTTTCTTCTACAACGTCTTGAACGATATCTTTATCTCTGCACTCATTTCATCATTCTCTTAAACTAATTTATCTCTTGTAAATATTTATTTGAAAACAAAATACAAAATTATAAAACTCTCAAAAATCAAATAGAAAATTATAAAACTTTCAAAATCCATAAAAATCAAAAATTCAAAAATCTTCAAAAATATTGTCATTTTGTCATGTTTTTCTCGGTTCGATAATATCTACGGTTTTGTGATGTCATTCAAAGAATGACACGGACTTTAGATGTTGTTCGAATTTTAAAAAAAAAAAAAAAAAATTGGGAGAAAGAAAAAAATGGTTTATTGTCATTTTCGTGCAATAACCCGGTTTTAAAAGAAAGAACAGAGCCATGTTTTATCATGTTTTCAAAATTCCATGCTCGATTCTATAAACATTTATCTCGAAAACTAAATGCTTTGAAAATAACTCAATCTCTATTTTTGATAATCATCGACTTTTTGTCAAAATCTCTATCTCAATCAACAACCTATGTCATTGATTGAGGGGAGAATGATTTCAATTAAATTAAAAAGTTATTTGGCATTAAATTGTTTTCAAAAGATGTACATGCATGTTTTATCAATGGAGTCGATCCTTATCGGCTCAAACGCTTTCATAATCAAGTCACAATTCTCCTTAAAGCTTTCAAAATCAATTTAAATTATAAGAGATCACAAATCTCAAATGATTTGATAATTGTGATCGGGGAGAATGTGTGATTTAAATTGGATTTAAACCGATAATTCGGTAAATGGTTTTATAAGGATGTACATGTCAGTCCTTCCCACATGTGACAAACGATTTCAAATTTTCCATGCACATGTCGAGGGGAGCATCTATCTTAAACCTATGATTTGAAACGTGATCATTCATCCCATGTGCGTTTCCTCTAGTATGCGCAAAACTCTTTTCTAATCTCGAGGCACATATCGAGGGGAACAAATTTATGGAAACCTCATCATTCCTGGAAATGCTTTATCTACTTGATTTGATCAAGGAAGTGATGGTGATATCTTTTAGAAAAATGGTAATCAAAGAAGTAATTTCTTCCTCTTGCCTCCATGTGCAAAACGATTTCAAGCATTTGATGCACATGTTGAGGGGGAGCACTTATTCTAAAAATATCAAAACAATTCAGTACAAAATGTTTTGATAGTATATCACAAGTATCCGGATTGATTTTCAAATGGTTTTCAATTGGTTCCATATGGCGGATGAACAATACCAAAAGACCTACCAACTTTACTTTATGTATGGTGATATAAGGATGATAAGGTTAGGTTTTGTTCCCATGATCCGCCGTAACCGGAGGGATCTACCCAGGACAATCCACTAGTTAGTGTAGAAGTCCTTAGGTATGATGATAAAAGGAGAAAAGTGAGATATGGGAAGAGTGCGACTAAGACCGAGCTAGTAATCGAATAAACCCAACAAGGTTCTAGCCATGAAGTCTCGGTAAGCAATCGGGGGTTGAAGAATTAAAAGAATTGAATGAGAAAAGGGTGAAAACAAATAGCCCTCCATTTATTCAACCTTAGGCGTAAACCGGGTTCACTTCATATGCTACCGATGGTAACATCGGTATTGAAGACAAGACGTCATGGACCCAAAGGACGCACCGCACTTCAACTTTCCAAACCACTCAAGTTCCTCTTAAAAGGACTTGTTTCATTCTCACGGGAACCGACATTATCTATCGACTTTCTCTAGAGATTGTTGGTATTGAAGAAGGAGACCCTCTCCCTAGTCTCCCACAGATCCAAATATGCACAAATTGAGTCTAGTGCCACGAGATCATCAATAAATCTCATTAGGACACTTTCAATGAAGACTCTCTGCTTTCACACAATGTGGAAAGAGAGATTATATCTCGAGTCCCACGATTATCCTTGTGGTATTGCGGAACATCCGAGTGATGTGTTTACACATTCACAATGAAGATGGAAAGCCTCGAGCCAACATCAAAAAGCTCCCGGTAGGTGGCATGTGAGATCTATTATATGGATCAACCATGTGACAACCGAATGAAACAATGGGGCGATTCAATTTCTTGAATCAATCCGGTTCGAGTTAGGGATTGACGGATACCTTTGAAAACCGGTCTTTGTGCTTAACAAACTTTTTCTTTAGCACATCGACCGTACTCATTTTTCAAACCAAAAGGTGTTTTATGATTGATAATTGATTTTCAATAAAACCTTCGTTGTATTGCAAAACAATTTCTATCGAGCAATACACGATTGTTTTTCAAATCTCTTTTCATCAATCGCTGGACTTAAAATTACCGGTTCACTCACTCCGTGTTGTCTTCTTTGAGACGTTCCGGCTTGAGAACAATGAACACCGCGAAACCCCGCCAAGGAGATTCTTAGAATCCTACCGATCACAGCAAGACTTGTAATCGATCAACGGGAACCGTGGTCCGTGTACTCAATTCAATGAAAGTGATCAAAGACACTTTCGTGCGATTTATTGCTAATCGTTGTATGCAGTACACCCGACGTTTGCGGTGATCGTAATGAAGCGGTCAATCCACACCGCATGCTCATTTAACACATTCAACTCAAAGAAATCATGATTAGTGCATCAATGACTCGATATTTTCACCCAAGCTTCGCTACGCCGCCAATATCATGATTCAACAAATGCTTCCGCCACTCATGAGAATATATCATGATCCGAATGCGAGCATGTCGGTCCTAAACTCACAACATCACATAATACCAACACCACAAAGGATGTGTCGAGATTGTTGATAGTCGATGATCTCAAAAGATGGCTCAAAATTACTATCACGTGGATCGAAAAGACCTCCACTTGAAGTAACCAAACATGCAATGTGAAGAATCAATGACTACGAGCTTAGGAGCAAAGGACTACATCAAGAATGCAAGATCAATTGTTAATGTATTATTTGGTTGTATTCAATGTATTTTTGGTACATGATTGAGGTGACCTCCTTGGGGAGATTGTTATGAATTAGAAATTCCGGTATTAAAGAGTCGGTCACCTCAAGTATATGTAATCGTTAAAGCTCGTGAGTCGTAGTTCCTTTTAGTTAAGTAGTATTTAGTTAAGTAACACCGTGGAGGACTGACGGGTCTTTACCCATCGTATGCCCGATCCACACCCGATGTGTGGCGCTTTATGTAAGACTATAAATACTCTCTACCTTCCAAGGTAGAGTTGGAGCTCATAATAATATCTTTCACTTTCTCTCACTAAGTTCCCTAAACCTCTAACTTTCTCTCTAGAATTCCACTTATACGCCCACTTTGTGTTATGGTTTGATGTGTATGTGAAAACCAATATCCAACATTTTGCAAGCTTCATTAGAAAGTGATCTACCTTTGGAAATTTATTCATTAGATATAGGCAGCAACAGGATGAAGTCGGGGCAGCTTGAGAGTGTGGTGTTTCGATCTTTTCCTATATCAGAGAACGAATTAACTATAATAAAGTTCATACTTGCATAATCCCCCTTGCTGAAGATAATTTATATCATGGTCAGCGATTTGAGTGATGATGAGTCTAAAAATGTGATGATGAATTGGGAGTTGGCTAGGAAGCTGTTGAAACTCCACCGAGTTTCCCGCACATCCTTAGTAGAATTCTTCTAGTCATTGTAGTTTATGTATGGGTTGAATACCTTATGACAATTAATCTCGTATAAAGTATTTTGCTAGTTCTTTATAAGATTTGATTAAGTTTAGCTTCTGCATATGTTGTTGGTGCAAATGCCAAATTTAGGTTGTGCATATGTTGGTTGCTAAATTGTGGTAAATGGAGTTTTCCCAACTTTTGAAATAGGCTGGGTCTGTTATGGATTTGCAAGTTTGACATTAGAAAGTCAAACTTACATATTGCATTTCCATTTGACATTAGAAACTCAAACTTGAGTATAGCATTTCCATTTGACATTCGAGAGTCAAACTTCAATATAGCATTTCTATTTGACTCTAGAAAATAACACTGCAATCCATGAGTCAAATGGTAGATGACATTTTCCATTAGTAGTTTGACTTTCTAAAGTCAAAATTGCAAATCCATGAGTCAAATTGTGGTCAATGAGTTACAAATATCCAGTTTCACTTTGTAAAGTCAAACTTGCAAATGTTAGTAGTCAAATATGGTCTAAAAAAATTATACATAAAAAAGACACAAGACTCTACTACAAAGGAATTACAAAATATTTATGAGAGGTGTTTGGATATGATTTGCAAGACTCAACAAGAGTCACCCAAACTGCTACATAAATCAATAAAAAAATTGCAAAAGACAATTTAACCAACCAAACTGCTACCATTCAATGTGTGTGTTTGTGTTTGATCTCGGTGGGTAAGGATTTAGTGGGGTGGGATTAATTATAGAAAAGATAAAGTTGTCAAATTGAGGAACCAAATGTGAACAATCAAGTTATTAATGGGCGGGAGTTTTAAGTATGACAACGGCAACATAGACAAATTAAGGGACCAAGTGTGAAAAAAATATTACTAAACCCCTTGACCGTCTCTTCCCTGAGACGCTAATTAATTTTGCGCGCGAACCAATAAACTCATCCACAACTTTTTCCTCACACATTTCCCAATGGAAGATTTCCCAATGTTGAATGAACTTATGGGGGTCGCCGATTCATCACGCTTACATGATCGTATGGGATTGTGATTTGGGCAAGAGGCTGCAGAAGAAAGGTTTTTTAAAAACCTAAATCGTGCATGTATTGATCATCTAAAGAGGCTGATAATCAATCGTAGGGAGCTGATTGTGGAGAATGAAGCTTTGGGAGAGCGTGGTGTGGCGCTTGACAGTTTGGATGCGTTGAGAAAAACCCAGGCCAGGAACATCGACCTACTTGCTCGTTTGATAAAGATTTATGGTGAATCTGATGATGGTATTCGTAAGCAGGAAGGTTATGTTGTGGAAATGGTTGAAAATAATTAGTGACTTTTGGGTATTTGATGGGGGTAGGTAAATAGGGTATTTTGGTTGCTTGTTTTCGATTTTTAGGTTGTTAACAAGGTTATGTAAATGGATCTTTTGTTTGGTTGTTGATGATGGTTTGATCTAGTTCCTGCTATTCTTGTAATCTACTCTAACAATGATGAAATATAAATATAAGTTTTAGCATATAATCTTCTTGTATTGTGCTATTTGGTGTCTTGCTTTCACAAGAAAATAAACACCCCTTTATATCAGGAAACCCAAACACAGTGGTTAATAATGTTATATGTGTTCAAAATGCAAAGGCTTTAGCATTAAATCTTATTGTATTGACAATGGTGTATTGTTTATCAAAAAAATGATATGGTGTTAGTGTTGACAGTGGGACTGAACAACCTAATAGCACAAATTGTAACATTTTGATTTTTGACTTCCCTTAGTCAAACCTATTTAGCAAATGCCACAAATTGAAAGTTCTTGATTTTTGACTTTCCTAAGTCAAACATATTTAGCAATGCACAACCAAACACTATCATTTACAATAACAAGTCAACAACCCAATTTTAAATTCAGAGTATGCCATTAATAAAATCAAGAGCTTTTTACTGATCGATTTCACTTAACATATGTTTGACTTCCCAAAGTCAAACAATTTCACTTACAATATGTTTGACTTCCCTAAGTCAAACATATTTAGCAATGCCTAACGAAACACTAGCAGTTACAATAACTAAACACACACTTAGCAAGAACCGCTACTTTCCGCATCATCCCTTTCCTTTCTTTCATTCCTTTCCTTTAGATATTTAAACACAGCTTTAAGGTTTGAAATCCTCCTTTCCAAATCATCAACCTATGGTAACCCAGTATCCGCAGCCTCTTGCTTCTCCTCAGTAACACCCAAAAGCTCTTCATAGTAGTATTTTTGTTGCCTCAGCCAATTCATAATCTTTGTCTCAACTCCTTAGGCATCTTCCTGTACGAACCATATTCAGCAATTGGTTCATCGCCAAACCCTTCAAGAACTAAATCAGAGAGAAAATAGTTTTCTAAAACTTTTGCCCACTCCTCTTTATCAGACTCAATGTACAAAGCCTTCCCCTTAACGTTTTGTGCCATTGTTAATAATTGGGGTTGTGTCAAAATAGAGTGTGTTGCTGTTGAGCAGAGTTTTATCACAAAGAGAAAGAATAAAAAGGAAACGGGTTGGGTTGGATTAACTAAGGTGTAGTCATAAAAGTGATTGGCCTATTATGCCCTTGAATATATAACTAAAAACGGACGTTGACCGAGACCAAACAGATCAAGGGACGCAATCAGCCTCAAAAACCCAACTTTTAGACTCACGGCGACGATTTTCTCAAGTTTTGGGCCCAGATGATGCTTTTGGGAAAGTTTAGGGACCAACGGTGTATTTTTGTTATTTTAAAATTTTAAACCGGAAAGAGTATATGAGAAAAGTGCTTAGTTACCAGCATTTTTTGCTATAGCACAAGCCTATAGCTCATGGGCACCTGGCAACTAGTGCTCTTACTAAACTAAACGATCAACAAAACTTTTTTTGTAAAGACATTCTAGTAACAAGTTCCCCCTATTCACGTGTACAAGTCACAAAAACAAACATCAAATACAACTGCATTTGGACAATCAACACAGATCTAGCAACCAGGGTAGAGAGAGTCACATTTTATCATACCGAAACATACCCCAAACTCTTTGACTCAAATGTTGACTTACAATCAAATTAATCACCAAGTTATCACGCTCATTTGATATACTGGGTGAGTCTTTACATATGTACTCTTCTATACAATAAAGTAAAATTTTCGTAATGACAGTCACATTAATTTCACATATTCTGTATCATTGAGAGCGTTTAAGAAACAAATCAGGAACCGTATCACCATTATTCAAAAGAAGTTCCACTCAAATTACATATATAAAGAGTAGAAGCAATAAGTTTAACCAACATTCACACAAATTTACATGAAACAGAGAATAGGTTCAATCTACTAAAACTAATAGAGGTCAATTTCGGCTTGGGGGATGGAGCGTCAACAACTTCTTAGCAAATTTAAGGGTGCGTTTAGTTGGAGAAAAAATTCCTTTGTTTTCTATCTTTAGTTTTGTAAAAATTGGATGGGAAATTTATCTCCACAAAACACTGAAAATATAAAAATGCGTTTAGTTGATATTTGTATTTATATTTGAAGAAGGGAGGGAGGTTGGGGGTTAAAAAGGAAACAACTAAAATTTGTTTCTAATTTTCCTGTTAGATTAGGAATAGGGATTTTGTGTTTTACAAAACATTTTGTTGGAAAATGATAATTAACGCGATCTCTATTTTCTTTGTTTTTCACAAAACATTTTGTGGAAAACAAAGGTGTTTTCCCCCAACTAAACGCACCCTAAACTTTCCATTATCAATTTATCACCACCAGCCAATGAGGATAATACGATTAAAATATTTTTTAGCAGTGGGGAACAAGCAAGTATATACTTTATCAAACACACTTCATTCTCTGTACCTCTAAAAGATGAAAAGATCACACGCTGCAAATGTAGCTGCCCCATTGTGTTGTAGTCCAAATCTAAAGAAGAGAGTGCACACGGTGGGATATTAAGCTTGTATGTAGCCTGCTTGATTAAATACGAGTAGTATTTAGATCCAGAACTATGGGTGAATTTAAAATAATTAAATTGACAGCATTCTACTCACATTGATAATATTAAGATTTTGCAAATTTGGGGAGCCACAAATCATTTCCATGACAAATGATAACATACTATCACTACTGAAATCTACTATGGATAACTTTAAAGTCTTGAGGCATGGAAAGATGGTTGGGACCTTCTCGTCGACACTAGCTTCTGCTAAAAACTAAACAACAGAAAGCCACTTTGATAAGTTAAGGACTCAATAAGCCTTGCGCAATATTGTGTACCATGAATTTGAAAGACAGAACTTGCGCTTACCTTGCACTTTCCGAAATCCACATCAAGTTCTTGGAGTTTTGGAAGAAGTTTAAGCTGAAAGATACTAGAACTTGTGATCATTGTCATATTGTCAAGCATACACAATGACAAAGATAACATTTTCAAATTTCCAAGTTTTGCAATTTCGACAAGTTTCAATGTGCCTGTAGTTTTCATCATCAAATATTCTCAAATTCTCAATTATGGGACAGCAAGCAATAAACTCCCCACAATTATAAATTTGAACTCTTACAGAAGACAACTTTAAGCTCAATAGATTTGGAAAACCATGAAAACTCGGCGATACACGAAAACAACAGTTTTTGAGCTTCAAATGTTTTAACTCCACACAAGATAAAATTTGGGTTGGCAACATAAGTTGTGTTTCAGATCTATTTATGAAAGTGAGCTCCTTAATTCCTCTTCTTGAAAAAAACAGAACCCAATGATGGATATCCTCAACATCCAATATTTCGTGACATTGTATATCTAGGCCAAACTTTGTTATGGGACCTTTAAGATGAAGTGAAAGTCTACTTAAAATCTTCCCACCATAATTATTTGGTAATTGCTCAAAGAAATCCTCATCAAATACAAGTTGGGTAAGCAAAGTCCACTTGAACCGCCAGTCTGCCGACAAGATACCAGTCTTCACTGCATCTTTTGTACGCAAACGATCTAGAATATTCGTTTCACATTATCTTGCAAGGTACTAATAACATCCTCCTGTGCAAATTCACAGGTCTTATGTGCCTCATGAACCAGTTCCATTATGCTAAAAAGAAGACACGCACAAGCTATAAGCATAAATCATGGAATTTTTAGAAATTAGGCATATGCTATATTTTCACTAGATACAGATACACCATTAATCATCAATTCTGTTTTGAGCTTTTTATATACTGTTTTAGAGGTCTCATACCGTAGAATACAAGCCGATAATATCTGCACCTCATAACCTCCAATTACGTGAAATTCTGATGTCATCTTTGTACATGAATACTTGAGTTGATCTTAATTTCTTATATCAATCATCTAACAACTAATCCTGTGTGCGATAACAGTTGTCGCCTAATTGCAACTAATTTAATCCACACAACGAGCTCCGCTTTTTTTTTTTTTTTTTTTTTTTTTTTTATTTTATGAATCTGAGAGATTTCTTGTTTTCACAAGTTACAACATAAAGATGACAAATAAACACAGCTTATGAATATGATAAAAGACAATTCTAACCTTGACAGCGTCTCCGGTGAACTCCTGCAACTTGCATTTAGATGATGAACCTTAGTGCTCTCTTATAAAAAGAATAAGGATGTGACTTGTTTTAACTGTCCATTCAAGTGTTTTCAATAAATCACAATTAAAAAAACATTACTATATGATTTCGTTTGATATTAAAGTTATAAGTTATAGAATTTGATAAGTAGATTATGTTTTTAGTCCCTATAGTATGTTAAAAGCTCTGAATTAGTTGCTTTCACTTTATGATTTACATTAGCAGGCCTTATTTTTTGATTTAGTTCAAATTCATCCATACCAAGGTAGATTTTAGCATTGAACCGTTGAACCTTATTTTTTGCATCACACGTGATCAGTATTTTGGTCATTGCAACCCAACGCATATAATTTGTGTATTATTACACTTTCATTACTTTGACCTACAAACACCAGTTAACGACTAAATGGTGTCACTTGTTATGTGAGCTTTTTGTGCAATCTTGACCAGAACCCACGTATTAAAACACACTTTGAAATAGATAAACCTGTCAACAGGGTGTGTGATAAACATAAGGATCTAAATTCCATATCTAACAGAAATATTTTTCTTTACAGGTTTAATAAATAAGATCAGGAAACACCTGTCCTGAAATCCTATGCTTAGATACTTTGAAAGAATAAGCTAAAAATCCAATTGAAGTCAAACAAGAAACCATAAGTGTGATTCGGCAATATCAAAGACATAGACCCGATACTCCTAACAATACCTAATGTTTTAAACAAGCCTAGTCTAACTAGGAATCAGCTTTGCACGCCCATGTTTTCAATGTTAAACTTGATAATACTATGAATCTCTACTTTTGTACAAGTAACGAAGAACATATCAAACACAAAGATAATAGTATTATAAAATAAAATGACTTTCGACAAAGCTGTTGGATGCAGTGACATAGAGTACACAGTTTATACAACATCAAAAACTGGTGTGAACAAAATCAAGGTCAGCTCCCTTACTTTGGCAAGACGGGTACATGCACTCTTGATTTATCGAGCATTCACTCAGCTGATCTTAACACACATGCCATCCCATGGGTCACTGCTCACGAATGTCATAGCATACTGATACACTCTGTGACTAAGAATGAACCTGAAAATAACAGTATTTCATAAGGCATTGCATGTAGAAAAAACAATTTTGTAAGATTTGAATCACCAGTCCATAGAAGAGCTGAAGTACCTCAAACTCGAGTACACGAACTATCAAAGTCATCAGGAGCCACACGAGCAATCCAATTACTAAGCGTCTTCTTAGTATCCGTATGATTAACATAAGCCAACTCATACATACTACACAAATTCGTAACCAAAGTCTCATTCAAAGCTGCAGTCGGAACACTCTCCAATGCCTTCTCCAACACCTTAATACCATCAGCCAAATCCCTTAAATACATCAAACAAAGCCCCTTATTATTAATCGCAACAACATCAGTCGCATCTCGATCAATACACTCCTGATACTCCCTCACCGCAGAAACATAATCTTTCCCAACCATAAACATCAACGCCTTATTCCTATTCACAAGATTCTTCATCTCGACCCCCATTTTCTCCTCATTTACAATCCCCTCAACCACATTAAAACTCGCTTTCGCACCTTCCAAATCCCCTAACTGCATTTGAATATACCCAAGCTTCGACATCAACACAGCACTCTCCTCACGTTTCATCAAATCCTTAATCAAATCCAAACACACCCCAAATTCCTTATGACTCAGATGATGACTAATAATCGAATTAACCACCAAACCCTCACGTTTTCTCCATATATCATTCGAACCAGACCCACTCTTACTCATTTTCTCCCTAACGTAATCCAACAACATATAAACCGATCAACACTCTCTTGCCTATCCCCAACTCTAGACGGCAACTCAGCATACAACCAACGCAGCGCAAACGGAGCCATAGACCCAACACGCCCTGGATAATGCTGCGGATAATTCTCATAGCTATAGATCACATTATCAATCCCATCCTCTAGCGTCTCAATCTCCTTAACCGCGTCACTAAACCTTCTCAGCTTCATAAGTCCTAAAGTATTATAAGTCAAATAAACCAAATGCTCATGTGGTTTGGACAAAGGGCTTGTGTTCGGCTCGTGCTACTTTATCGAGAATCGATTTCCATGACCCGCGACAGGCGAGGTCTTGTAAGGAGGATAGTTCATAACATAAGTCGTTTAAGGAACCATAAGCATTGTTTAGTGGGTGTTCTGTTAAGGTTTCAGCTTGCAATTGTTGTTGTTCCATTCTGTTGTAAGAAATTAATAAATAAATTGAAGGATTAGAAAGGGTATATTTAGATTTAGATCTAATATGTAAGAAAAAAAATATATGGTTACTGATATGATTTATTTTATGGTTGAGTAAAGGGAATACTTAAAATAATACCTGTGTTTTTATGTGTTGTGATGGTTTTGATCTGATTCTGAATGTTTCAAAGTCTTGGAGATGTGAATCGGGCGTTAGGATTTCCGGTGGAGATGGAGAACTGGAGAAATAAAAAATTTTAATTTTTTTTGTTTGGGGAAGGGGCAAATGGAGAAGAAAGAAAATCGAAGGGGTGTTTGTTGAAGCTTATTTTACTTTACTAGGTTTATCATAACCTTATCTGGATAGTGTACAGAAATGATAAACGAACCATCGCAAAACCGCGCCTATTGGTACAATATATCATACAAGAATTTGGGATGATCTGATCTGGCTACCACCGCTACCACCATTCACACTGGTCGATAACTTTTTTTTTGTGTTTTTTTTTTTAAGTGAGTATTATGTTTGTGAGTGAGATTTTGTGTTTGTATTTGTGTTTATATTTGAAGATCTTTATTGTGTTTGTGTTCGATAGTTTTTTTATTTTTTTTAAAGTTGCAGGTTATTAGCCCAAGTAGGAAGGAGGAAGACGGTTCAGTGGAGTTTTTATATATTTTTGGTATAGTGAGGAGTCAATGAGTCATAGAGAATATGATTTTATCAATTTTAAAATATCATAAATGAAAATATTGTGATAATTTCGTTAGTATATATATTTTCGTTTTCTCAAAACAAGTATAATAGTTAACAAATAAATTGCTAACTGTTGGATTTTAGAAAACTAGGTTAAACTTATAAAAAGTTAAAAACCCATTTCATATTAAAAATGTTTTTTTTTTTCAGTAATTTTACATGAGTGGTTATTAAATAATTTGATTGCCAAATACTAAGAAAACTTATTTAATTATTGCGATGTCTTTTTTTATTTATGTAATGTATTTTTAATTAATGAAATTAAATTTTAGTTATATATATTGTTTTATTTAAGGAGAAAAAATCCATTGACACCACAAAAATTGAGGAACTGTTTGGTTGAGGTGCTTTGACTTCAAATTGACCAAAGAAAAAATTGATGTTTGGTGTGAAACGTCATCGCTGACTTTTAAGATTAAATCAAAATAATCGCAAGACGAATTCCTGTGAAGGGGTGGTTTTCTCTCTTACTCATATTTTTGTACTTTCACATCTCCACTCACGCTTTTTTTTTATTATTTTTCATATGATACATTTTATTTATATCTATATTTTAATATATAATATCTCTTTAAATATTATTTTCTCTCTTATCTCTAATCCTAATCCAAATTCTAAACCAAATCCAAATCCAAATCCAAATCTTAATCCTAAACCCACCTACAAACCAAACGGGCCCTGATGTTATACTAGAGAGATGATTTTTGATGTCATAGTCAAATGTGATCCATACGAAAAAAGTGATGAAGTGAGATAACTTTTTGCCGCACACCACACGATACCTGACCTGACCCTCTTAGTAATAAACCGGTCGTTAGTCAAAGAATGGGTCAAGGGTTTGTTTTGACTTTTAGTGAAAAGCTTCAATTCTTTACCACCAAACAAGCCTCCATTTCGTCCTCTAAATGTACGTGGGTTTTATTTATTTATTTATTTATTTTATAAAGTTCTTCATTGTAGAAATATTGCAGTCATTCACCCAAAACGGTTTCAAGGTTAGTTTGGGTTTTGTCTCACTTTTTTATAAGAAATGTTGCTTTAGTGTTGCTAATTAGTGATTGTGTTTACATATGCTAATTGCTTGCAAAAATTATGCTAAACAAATAGTAATCCCTTTTAGCCATTTTTTGATTATTGCATTTTGATATCACTTTTGTTGCCATCACGGGGCATTTGTGATTGCTTACTGAAAATAAATTATGCGTTCTGAAAACGGATAATCAGATAATCAACGGCTACAAAACGTGATTCTAAAACATAGTGTTTGGATTTGGATTATTCTATTTGATATTGCAAAATCAGATAAAGTGTTTGACAAATGATTATTAAACAACTTAATAAGTAAAATAATCAGAAAGGACATTTGTATATCTTACAACTTTAATAACAAAAACATACCCAATCCCGCGAAAGTGAGGTATGGGGGAGTATGATGTAGATAGTCACACCCCTACGCGTGGGTAGAGGGACTGCCTGACCTTCGGCAAGAGTATGCTTGCGTGCATATGTAAATTTATGTGTGGTCGTGTGACATGTAGGGCTAGCATCATAGAAACATGCATCTGCATAAACGCATAAAAATTAAAAATCTAAAATCATAATACTAGCATGCAAGCATATAAAGACATATGAATCTATGTGCATATAGAGTCCTAATTACAAAAGGGGTCCATATAAGGAAAATAAAGCAAAAGCAAATTTAGACATTAAAAGCACAATAACCTATGCTAACGTGCGCTGAGGAAAACCTACTCATCTTCCCTAATCTTAGTTCTCCACGTATACCTGTTAGAGGTCATGTCCTTGGACAAGAGAAGCTTCAAGCTTCAGCCTATCCTCCCACCTCCACCTCGCTTTTG
This sequence comes from Chrysanthemum lavandulifolium, assembly GCA_022545495.1. Lineage (NCBI taxonomy): Eukaryota > Viridiplantae > Streptophyta > Magnoliopsida > Asterales > Asteraceae > Chrysanthemum > Chrysanthemum lavandulifolium. Next base: position 251,088,399 of record CM040241.1, on the reverse strand, counting down.
GTCTACCCTTCTCCTCAAGCCAACGGAGTTAAGGGATTCCACTCTTCTAACAGGTGCTGAGTGTGGTCTCGTCTAACATGCCCAAACCATCTCAATCGTCCTTCTCTCATCAAAGTTGATAATAAATGCGACTCCAATGTTAAAACACCATTCGGGATCATGTATAACATGGTTTTGCCACAAGTCCACCTTAGCATCCCCATTTCTGCCACATCCTTATCTATTTTCTTGAGTCTTTGTTATTGGCCAATGCTATGACCCATACAACATAACTGGTCTAATTGCCAGCCACTCTATAATGTTTTCCTTTAAACTTTAGAGTATATGTTACAACTTATACTAATTGAGTGAATGATATTTAACACGCATCAGTAAATAATAATTTTCTGACCATCGTTGGATTTGAAATGCCTAATAAAACTAGTATTGTAATCATGGCCGCTCAAAATATGTTTTTTGCAACTATAATAAATCAAGGGAATCTAAAAAGAATACAATAATTTTTTTTGGAACAAATGGAAAACAAAAGGACGCAGCACCAACAAATGCTCACAAACAAAACCATATACGAGGGCAGTATGGTAATTTAAAGGAAAAGCAAATTCATGTTTTTTAAAAAGCACCCTGCAGCAACAAACCAGCGTTTTGGAGACCCTAAAACGCAAATAATTGATTCTTAAACTTTGTTTGCCAAACACCAAAAACTGATTATTTGCAGTTTCAAAATTCGATAATAAGATAATCTGTATGGAAACGCATCCCAAACACGCCCTTAATAATCAGATTTCATAAGTAGGTAGGGGTAGGGAGCTTATTACAAAAGTGTTTATTTTTTTGCTGAAAATGTGAATTTTATTGCTGTACCAAAATATATAACGACAAGCTCATAGCTAGTAAACAAAGACATGCCTTTTAGAGACGACAAATTGATAACAGCGATATACCTATGCTGCCTAAAAATTCTACCCTTGCATAACCATCTGATGCTTTATTCCTCCTTTTGTCACCCTTGAAACTGCAATGTATATCCCATATTCTGACCACTGTAGTTACCTGAGTAGTCTTCCTCATCTTGATGCTCATTAAATGCATGGCTTATTAGCAAGTCATGAATGATATTCCTCCAGTCATAGGACAAATCATGAGCATTTGCTTTCTTATTCACTACCTTCCATAACACTTTTGAGTAGTCACACTGGAAAAAAGGTGACTGTGAGAATCATTACATTTACCACATAATGGAGACACAAGATTGTTCTGAGTACTCCATGCCATCATGGTGCTCCTGTGTCTGCAATCTCTCTTAAATTGCCAACCATAATATGAAACAGTGCCTTAGGTTACCCTGTGAGAACCAAACCAACTTAGTCCATTGAAGCTCAGGTTTTTACATTTTTTAAATCTTCCCAGACATTGTTAACTGAGAATTTCATCCATTTTCCATTGTGGCTTAACCAGTTAACTTCATCTTTCTTTGATTCAATCAGATTAGAATTTTGTGTAGTTGTTTACACAGGGAATTGATCAAACCAACCAACATGCCATTTCAACACACCATTCTCCATTATATCTGCAACAGTCATGTTATCTCTCAACCTGGCTTCATAAACAGTTATTTTAGTGATAATCCCATTTAAAGGACCATTTTCAGCCATTTGTCATATCAAAGAGATTAAAACTGATATCATAGAGGCCTTTTTTTTTTTTTTTTTCCAATCATTCAATCTGGCTTTAGCTTTATCTACCAGCACTTTACAATCCTCAATTCCCAGTTTTTTGGTAATAAGAGGAACCCCAATGTACTTCATTAGAAGTTTCCCACAGCAAATGGGAGCACTTTCAGAATTCTCTGCCTCACCTTAGTTTTGAAATTTACCAAAGAAAATGGTGCTTTTATGCATATTGGGTATAAGCCTTGAAGCTTTACTGGATTCATTCAGAGAAGCTTGTATCACGTTAACTGGTGTTATCATTTCCATGACTCAGTACTAGAAGGTCATCTGCAGACATGTGTGAGTCTGAGTTCTTTGCAGCCCACATGATATTTGAAACCATTTGTCATTTGAATATTCCTGGGCATCACAAGTGTAAAAACCTCCATGAAGAGAGTGAATAAGTACGGTGAATAAGTGTTTATTTTTGCTTGAACTAAAGTTACTTTTCTACATATATATATTTAACTAAGAACATTTTATTAATAATTATTCAACAAATAATAATTTTACGAGTTTTTTTTGCATTTTCTTTTACAAAGTAAGCAAATTTAAACACCATTTTCATATGTACTTATTTTATTTTATCATAGAAGTACTTATTTTTTAAGCAGCTTATAAGCACTTAAATTTAAGCAGAAGCATAAGCAGAAAAAATAAGCAATCCCAAACACCCCCTATAATCACTTATTCACTTGTCATAATAAGCAATAACAAACACCCCCTATAATCACTCCTTTAAGTATGATACACTGCCCACTAGAATGCTTTGTTACGTAAAATAAAATAAAAATATAATAAGCAATACAAGGAATTATTGATGGACTTGCTTAAGTCTGTACAAAGATGGTATCTAAATGTCATAACATCCTAATTCGTTGATTGATCATTCTAGCTATTTATACTTGTTTTCTTTTCTATTTAGTATGGAACAGGTTCATGGGACACGTAAAGCATCCAAATTTGAACAACAAGATTTTATTAGCAGCATGCCAGAGAATGTGATGGCTAATATAATGGATCACTTGCCAATACAAGATGCTGTCAAGACTGGTATCTTGTCGAGAAACTGGAGGTTTAATTGGACTTTGCTAAACCAACTTGTACTTGATTACAAGTTCTTTCTGTATTTGCTAGAACACGATAGAGAAGGTAATCATATTGTGAGGATTTTGAGTAGACTTTTCTATCATCTTAAAGGTCCCATAACAAAATTTACTCTGGATTTCACCGAAAAAGTAATGGATGCTGAAGATGTTAATCATTGGGTTTTGTTCTTGTCTAGAAAAGGAATTAAAGACCTCACTCTTAATAATATCTTTTCACGAGTCCCACATAAGTTGCCAACCCATCTTTACTCTTGTATGAAGTTGAAACATTTAAAGCTTAGTAGATGTTCTTTTCATCTATCACATGGTTTTCTTGGTTTCCCAAATTTATTGAGGTTAGAATTGTCTACTGTAAGTTTTGAAAGCTTTAGATGTGGGGAGTTCATAGCCCGGTGTCCCTTACTTGAGATTCTGGATATCGATAACCTTGATAACACGAGTGAAGAGATACTCGTAGAAATTGCAAAACTTGAAAATCTCATATCGTTGTCATGGAATTTAGTGAGGACGATCACAAATTCCAGTATCTTTCAGCTGATGCTGGCGGGTCTTTCAAAACTTCAGGTGCTCTGTTTAGATTTTTCGAGCTGCAAGGTATTGGCTAAGTTAAATCTTTCAAGTTCATGTTACTGAATATTACAGCAAGCTCCTAAGAGTTTTAAACTTAGTAAGTAGTTTTCTTTATGTACCTTTGTTATGTAGTTGTTGGCAGAAGCTAATACTGAAAAGAAGGTCCCTACCGGCGCCTTTCTCTGCCTCAAGAGTTTAAAGTTTTTCGACATAGATTTCAGTAGTGATACCATGTTATCGTTTGTGGTTGAAATGATTTGTGGCTCTTCAAATTTGCAGACGCTTGATATCAGAGTAAGTGGAATGTATATGCATTAATTAGTGACCATCTCAAAATCTCATTGTTATCTAAGTATTAGTTTAACCTTGCAGTCTAAGTACGACGAAGATGTCCCACAACCTGAAACTTTTTCTTTAGATTTAGACCCCAGCACAATGGGTCAGCTGCAGCTTCGGAAAGTGGTGTTCCGATCGTTTAGCGGTTCAGCGAATGAAGTGTGTTTGATAAAGTATATACTTGCTTGTTCCCCTTTGCTAAAGAAGATGGTTGTTATGGTCAACCAAACCTTTGTCATGAGTCATTCTGGATATGGAAGTCTTGAGATTGCTTGGGAGTTGTCTAGGAAGCTCTTAAAACTCCTGCGAGCTTCCCCCACAGCCGAAATAGTCCTCTATTAGTTTTACTAGTTTGAGCCTATCATCTGTTTCGTGTAGTTGCGTGTGAATTTTATTAAATCTTGTGGCTTCAGCAGCAGTCTTACATATCTAATTCAAGGTTAGGATTTGATTTTTAGAATGTCCAAATACTTTCGTCTGGCTGTAATGAGCATTTATGTTTAATTATAAGTCAAGTGATATTACTATAATTCTATAACAGTGGTACCAATGGTTTGGGACATGATGCTCCTGTTGATTAGGCTCAATGACTGATGTGTACCTTTAACCTTTTTATGCTACTAAAGTTTGTTAGGGAGAAAATGAAAACGACTGACGGTTCTTTGGGTACTTCAGATATAGAGAAAATCTGAAGTTTTGGTGATTGATACGATTATGAATCATCATTTAATCATCATTTGAGTCCTAAAACGTTTGTGGTATATTTGATTAAAGATTTGATGAATCACGATTCCTCTCTTTCACAACTAAGATGACATTCTATGAACCCTAAAACTTAATCGAGGCAAAATCAACTCAAACCAAATCCCAAATTACAATTACATATAGGGGAAAAACAATTAAACACTTCCTAAACAAATCCCCCACATCAATTTCACAAAATAAATCGATTTCATGATGGGCAGATTATCACACAACACCGACAAGGATGGCTGGACCTGGCTCTTTCGGAAGAATAAGGACAACATCTCTAAACCTATTGGTTTTATGGGTAGCTACAGATCCAAGGAGGATGATGTTTCTAAGATATCCTCATCTATATTTGTCACAAATTTCCCTGACACTTTTTCTTCCAAGGATTTGTTTCATTTATGTAAAACGTATGGGCATGTCGTAGACGTTTTTATCCCAAACAAGAGGTCGAAAGCAGGTAAGCGGTTTGAATTCGTCCGATTCATTAATGTTTTTAATGTGGAAAGGTTGGTGAATAACTTATGTACGATTTGGGTAGACCGTTTGAAGCTCCATGCTAATATTGCTAGATACCAAAGAACATCTATGAATGCTAACAATACGCAGGTGAAGAATGATGCTGGGGTTCATCGAAGTAATACATATGGGCTTAATAATACCAATGGGGACACTGGAGTGGGAAATTCATAAGTCCAGGCGGTGAAAGGCAAGAACCAAGAGGGGATCAGGGAGAGTGAAAATAAACCAGCAATTGTTTTGGACGACGAATGTTTGTATTCAAAGGATTTGTCTAATTCCTTGTTGGGTAGGGTGAAACAATTCGCTTCACTATCTAATCTAAAGATTGTATTAATGAATGAAGGGTTTGTTGATATCAAACTGCAGTATATGGGGGAATTGTGGGTATTGATGGAATTTGGTTCAGGTAAATTAAAAAAAATGTTCTATGACAATGTGGGTGCCGGGTCATGGTTTTCTCAGCTTATTCAAGCATCCACTGACTTTATTAACGAAGGAAGAATTGTTTGGGTGGAGCTCGAAGGTGTCCCAATGAAATTGTGGTCGGGTAATACATTCAAACGCATTGCGTCTAAATGGGGAGATTTACTAGATATTGACGACCAGGATGATAGATGTTTTCATTCGAAAAGACTCTGTGTTCCCACGAAGATTAAAACGAATATTTTTGAGTCTTTTAAAATTGTTTTTAGGGGTAAGGTATTTTGGATTCGAGCCAAAGAAGTTCCTGGATGGTCCCCGGATTTTGTGGAAGAGCCAGATGATGAAGACCAATCTGATGATGATTCAAAGGACGGGAGTCCTAAAGTTAATGATTTGTATAGCTGTGGAGATGACAGTGATGTGGAAGAAGTCCAGGAAACAGTGATTGAGGAGAGTGGGCATAAAGACAAAAAAGAGGCGGAAGATTCTGCGGGTAAACAGGAGAATCACTCTGAGGATCCGTTTGGTATTTACAAGCTGCTTAAACAGAAGGAAGAATATGCTAGTAATGATCATGAATCGGATCAAAGTTTAAAGTACCCGCCTGGCTTTACACCAAAAGAAGGTACTGATGGGTGTAACATGAATGTGGCTGAGGATAATTCTGTCCACAATGACGAAGGTTCTAATAAGGGATCAAAGGAGGATATATCTGAATCGGTGTGCTCAGGGCATTTCAAGAAGTCGAGGCCCTCACGCACAGGTGGGTCTATTCTGAATCTTATGGAGGAATTAGTGAAAGTAGGGCACACAATGGGTTATAGAATGGATGGGTGTATGTCCAACATGACAGAGATAATTGAGTCTCAAGGAGTGAAGGAGTTTTATCGATGAATTTTTTGTCATTGAATATCCAAGGCCTTGCCCAGAAGGCTAAGAAAGACTGGGTAAAGGAGCTATGTATCAAAAACAAGGTAAATTTTCTGGCGTTACAAGAGACAAAAATGGAGAACATGGAGATTTCTAGGGTGAAGATGTGTTGGGGAAATTATGCTTTCGACTTTGTTCATAGTGATTCTGTTGGTAACTCGGGAGGTATTCTGTGTGTTTGGGATCCCAGTTCTTATCGTAAAACAAGTGTAACAATTTCGGATTCTTTTATTATGTTACGGGGGGTGTGGATGAAAACAGGTAACGATATGCTTATTGTTACGGTGTACGCTCCGCAAGATCTTAGAGATAAGCAGATTCTATGGGATTATCTGGCATACGAGATCACTAAATGGAAAGGTAAGGTGGTGATTATGGGTGATTTTAATGAGGTTCGCTTTAGATCCGATAGGTTTGGCTCGGTGTTCAATGTTCAAGGCGCAAGTATGTTCAATTCGTTCATTGCTAATGCGGGTTTGGAGGAGGTTCCTTTGGGTGGCAGTTCGTTTACGTGGTGTCATAAATCGGCTACAAAGATGAGTAAACTCGATAGGTTCTTGGTTTCCGATAATTTAATAATCTCATGTCCGTATATTACAGCTGTTACATTGGACCGATATCTTTCAGATCATAGACCTATTTTACTTCGTGAATCGCATTTCGATTATGGGCCGACACCTTTTCGATATTTTCACTATTGGACTGAAATGGAAGGCTTCAATAAATTAGTAGAAGATACATGGAAGGAGGCCCCCTGTGACGATTCTAATGCAATGATTAATATGATGAAGAAGCTGAAATATCTTAAAATGAAGATCAGGGAGTGGAATAAAAGGAATATGAATAATATGAAAAGTGTAGCAACTAAATACAAAGAAGATTTAGAGACTTTAGAGGCGAGGATTGACAAAGGCGAAGGTACTCCTGAGATTGTGAACAAAAGAATGGAGGTGGTGAAAAATCTTCAATCTATTGATAAATTACAGTCGTTGGAAATGGCTCAAAAAGCTAAGGTTACGTGGTTCATTGAAGGCGACGAAAATTCTAGTTTCTTCCATGGTGTGCTGAATAAAAAACGGAGTCAACTTAACATTAGGGGCATTATGGTAGATGGGGTGTGGACTGAAAAACCGGACATGGTGAAACGGGAATTTTTTCAACACTTTAGTAGAAGATTTGACAAGCCTGTTGTTCATCGAGCTCATATTGATACGACGTACCCGAAATCATTATCTGGTGATCAGCGGATAGAATTGGAGCGAGATGTGTCTAAAGAGGAGATAAAGAAAGCAGTTTGGGAGTGTGGGATTGATAAATCTCCCGGTCCGGATGGTTTCTCATTTGGTTTTTATCGACATTTCTGGAAGCTTATTGAGAATGATGTGTTTGAAGCTGTTCAACAATTCTTTACAAATGGGAAAATCCCTAAAGGTTGTAATTCATCGTTTATTGCTTTGATCCCGAAAATTCCGGATGCTAATTTGGTAAAAGACTTTAGACCAATCACTCTTATTGGAAGTATGTATAAGATCATTGCAAAAATTCTAGCGAACCGTCTTGTTGGCGTTTTGGGTGATATTGTTGACGATGTGCAATCAGCTTTTATTGCGGATAGGCATATTTTAGATGGCCCGTTTATCCTTAACGAAGTGCTTCAATGGTGCAAGCTGAAAAAGAAACAATCCCTTATTTTTAAGGTAGATTTTGAGAAAGCCTATGACTCGGTCCGTTGGGATTTTTTAAATGACGTTTTGGAAAAGTTTGGTTTCGGGGATAAGTGGTGTAATTGGATCCAAAGTTGTCTCAAATCTTCGAGAGGGTCGATTATTATAAATGGGAGTCCTACGGAGGAATTTCAATTCTTCAAAGGTCTTAAGCAAGGTGATCCTTTATCTCCGTTTCTGTTCGTATTAATTATGGAAAGCTTGCACATATCGTTTCAACGTATAGTGGACGCCGGTTTGTTCAAAGGTCTTAAGTTCAGTTCCTCGCTAACTATTTCTCATATGTTCTACGCGGATGATGCGATCTTTATTGGGCAATGGTGTGATGGGAATATTAATACCTTAGTAAGTATGTTGGAATGTTTTTATAGCGCTTCAGGGCTGCGAATTAACATGAGTAAAAGTAAGTTAATGGGGGTTTTGGTTGAGAGTGATAAGGTTAAGTGTGCAGCAACTAAACTTGGTTGCCTAATTCTTAAAAGTCCTTTTTCTTATCTAGGAACGATTGTCGGAGGATCTATGTCTCGGGTTAGAATGTGGAACGAGGTCGTAGAAAGGGTGAAGAATCGTCTATCTAAATGGAAAATGAAAGCGCTTTCGGTTGGAGGTAGACTGACCCTCCTTAAATCGGTCTTAGGATCGATGTCTATATTTCACATGTCTATATTTAGAGCTCCCTTGGGTGTGCTACGTGTGCTAGAGTCTATCCGGAGTCATTTTTTTAATGGACATGTGCTTAAGAGTAAAAAAACGACATGGGTTAAATGGAATAATGTGTTGGCTTCTAAAGAGAAAGGGGGTCTTGGCGTTTCAAGTCTATATGCTTTGAATAGAGGATTAATGTGTAAATGGGTGTGGAGATTTTATAACCATAATACATCTCTATGGGCGAGGGTTATTAAGGCAATTCATGGGGAGGACGGGGGAGTGGGGAAGCATGTGAAAGCTGGAACTCAGTCTTGTTGGATAACTATAGTAAACGAAATTACTGTTTTGAAAAAAAATGGTATTGATTTTTTTTATTTTTTGCGCATTAAGCTGGGTAATGGAGATAAGGTTGCATTCTGGGAGGATAAGTGGATAGGAGATCATGTGCTTAAAGAGCTTTACCCGCGTATATACGCTCTTGAAACTTGTAAATTGGTAACTGTTGGTTCGAAGTTGGCACATACTAGCTTGGATTCTTCGTTTCGCCGTAAACCACGGGGTGGGACTGAACATATTCAATATGAAGCTTTATCAAGTCAAGTTTATGATGTTACTTTAGCACCGATGTCTGACAGATGGACGTGGTCTTTGGAAAGCTCCGGCGAGTTCTCTGTTGCTTCTATAAGGAAGGTGATTGATGATAAAAGACTTCCTGACGTTACAACCAAGACGAGGTGGATAAAATCTATTCCTATTAAGGTGAATGTGCATGCTTGGAAAGTTAAGACTGATTCGCTTCCGACAAGATTTAATATTTCTCGTCGCGGGATTGACATTGAATCTATTATGTGTCCGATATGTGCGAATGGGGCGGAGTCTGTCAATCATTTGTTCTTTACATGTAGCTTGGTTCGACTGATTGCGAATAAAATTACTCACTGGTGGGATGTTTCTTTCGTTGAGTGCTCAACATATGAAGATTGGAGGAATTGGCTGGTGAATCTGCATCTCCCGACCAAGCATAAACAGATTCTTGAAGGTGTCTTTTATGTAATGTGGTGGCTTTTATGGTTGTATCGTAACAAGATCATTTTTGAGTCAAAGGTTCCACCGAAGGGGTTGTTATTTGAAGATGTAGTTTCTAAGTCTTTCATTTGGTCTCGTTATAGATGTAAAGCCTCGTTCAGTTGGGATGACTGGCTTAAAAACCCTCATCTTGTCTCTTTGTAATTACTAGCTTCTTGCCAGTTTTGTTTTTTTCTATAAATCTGCCGTTCAAAAAAAAAAGTCTAATGGCTAGTACTGCGCAACTGTGTAGATGTCAAAGCCTGGTTATATCCACCTGCATGGAGTTATAGGATTTAAAAGTGCAAAGAGTCTAATATGAGTTTCAATGTGGTTATAAGGGATTGTGAGTGAATAGAAAGTAGAGGTTGAGTTGAAAATTCTTTGTGCATGGGAATTTAGTGTAGATTTTTATGATTGGGAAATATTGTGTATCTGTTGATGAATAATATGGTTGTTTGTTTAATGTATTTGCGGAAATTCGAGTGATTCTGTTAAGGTGTTAAAGAATGAATTGTAGGAGTTTCTGCTGCTGCTTTAAATCGAGACTTTGTTGTGAACTTGTTTAGTATATATAATAGTATGCAAGAGCTGAATATATGCTCGTGTGGCTCCTTATGATTTCAATAGTTCTTGTACTCTAGTTTGAGGTACTTACGTTGTTTAAAGGGTTGCTTTTTCTAATCTTAGAAACTCTTATATCTTATGTAATAGTGTAATACCCTTGATTGGTGAATTCTAAACTATTTAAGTTGTATCCAAGTGCATAGATTGATGCATTTTTGTCTGTATACGTACACAATAATGGTTTCATGTTTATTTACAATTTAATGTTTTAATTACTCTTTTTAAAGGGTATTTGACTGTTTGTGGTTGTTTATATAGGTACTTTATAACAGCGTTATACAATATATGAAAACAGATGACAAAACCTATCAAACCAAACATTTACAATGAAAACAGATGACTAAACACACTAGATTATAACCTGTAACCATACTAAACACAGCCGATTTTTACTGCAAAGGAGAAAGTCATTTCTTAGTGCAGAGTAGCCTCATCTTTCATGCAAATGGATTTCAATATTTTGTAGACCTCTGATATTGCAGCCAAACATTCCTTCAGTTACCATTCTATATATTCTCAACACTGCATATCAATATCATGCCTGAATGCCGTTTCATTCATTTGAAGGTTTGACATTTACATGACTTAAACAAGCCCAAACCTTTGTCACATATTCAAGATAACTCTTATAAGCATACTTGAACCATAACAGATCTAACACTGCAGAAAGGAAAACTATTTGAAAACACTAATAAGCACTTTGGGCAGTTTTATTAAGCAATCTCAAACGCCCGTTTTAATAAAATTGGCCAAATATTGAATTATATGTAACCATACAAGAAACCTTTTAGTGTGCTTATAACTTTTTGGACCTGAAAATTCTAACAAAATCTCAACTTTTATACGAATCAAGCTTAACTGGAACTCAGTTATGCTTTCATTGTTAAGCTTGAAAAAGGCCAGAGCGCAAGTTTTGTCCTATCATGAATCACAATCTCTATTCTGAAACAGAATGATTTGGAAAATGAAACATCAAGTCATGAACCATAACCTACACAAATATTACCAGAGGCCATAACAGTACCCAATCCCGAGCGGGGTATGGGCCAAATAGATTAATCAAATTCATACCAAAGTATAAGTCAGCTCATGCTTAACTAGCCAAGCAAATCCATAAATCAAGTCTAGCTGATATTAAAGATAAGATCACATACAGTTAGCATTTCTCATCACTAGTTCAAAACAAATGGCACATTCACCAAATTAGAAGCTTCTCCCAAATTACATTAGAGTGCTGTCAAAGCCAAAGATCAATCTAAAGACATAATAGCATAAGAAAAAGATACTAATCCCAATAAATGTCTACTTCAGCTATGGGGGAGGCTCGAGGGAGCTTCAACAACTTGGTAGCAAACATCAACTTTCCTTTGTCACTACTAAACACTTGGGGTGAGTACACTTGGGATGAGCGGCCGTAAATTTTAATCTTCTCTAGCAAGGGTGAACATGCAAGTAAAGACTTTATAAAACATACTTCATTCTCTGGACCTATATAACATGTAAACTCCACACTCCAAAGCTGCAACATCCCCATTAGATTACACCCGTATTTAACCTACAAGATTTGTTAGTATTTAGATGCACAACTCTGAGTAAATTTAAAATAGTTAATCTGATGCATTCTACTCACCCAGATATTAATTGCAGATTTGGGGAGCTACAAATCATTTCCGAGATAAATTATACCATAAGATCATCATCAAAATCTATACTGAATAGATTAAGATTCTTGAGGGAGAGAGGCGGTTGCCAAGAACTAAAAAGAAATCCACTTTGAAAAGTTAGAGATTTCATAAGTCTTGATACAATCTTGAATTAAGTTTACGGCTTACCTTGCAGGAGCGAAACTCCAAATTTAGTTTATCAAGTTTTGGAAGGTCTTGTAAGGTAAGATATACTGGAAAGTGTGATACTCAAGCACACACAAAGACAAATCTAACATTTTGAGATTTACATGTTTCGCTATTTCGGTGACTTCCATATCGTCTACGCTTTCGTCATCATCGATTCTCAAAACCTCGAGTAATCGACACCAATCGATTAACTCCCAAAATGTATAGCGTTGAAATCTTGGGTAAGAGAACTCTAACTTCAAAAGTTTTGGAAAACCACAAAAACTAGGCTGTAGTTGGAAAAAACACTTATGGAGCAACAAATGTTTCAATCCCAAACAAGAGAAAAGTTGGGCCGTCAACTCAAGTGGTTCTGCAAACAGACTTGTAACGTTGAGCTTCTTAATCCCTTTTCTTGACAAGACGGAAAGCCAATGATTAACATCCTCATCATTGTCTAATATGTAATCCAGTATGTCAAGATCAAACTTTAATGTTGTCGGACCTTTAAGATGAATTATAAGTCTACTCAAATTCTTCCCATTATGGGTGTGTTTGGCAAAAGTAGCTGTGAGCTGTAGTAGTGAGCAGTAGCTGTGAGTTGTGAGCAGAAGCTGTGCAGCTCACCGCTCACCGCTTCTTAAAGAAGCATTGAAAAATTGAGCATTCCTAGAAAATAGGAAAGCTCACCGCTCCTTTGCCAAACGACTAATAAAAATTAAAATGCTCATTGTTCACCGCTCATTACTCCAAGAGGATGTTTGGTACACTTGAATGGAAAGCTGAGAAAGAGAAAGCGAATCACTTTGCGCGTTTGTTTGCAAAAGAGAATGGAAACGAGGGATTAAAACCGCATTCCCATTCAACCATTTTGATTCTTCCGAAAAGGTGAAGAATAGCGGAGAATGAAACTTTACAAAGAAGCCTTTCTCCTTATTTATTCCCTTGAGAATGGAGAGCAATTTAAAAATAAAAGAGGTGGGGTGCGGGGTATAAATACCACTTGCACGTGCAAGTCACATTCCAAAACAAACTACTACTCTTTTTCAAATCCTATCTACAAGGACCATCACCATCTTCGTCTTTAGTGGCTTTGCCTTGAATTTACATCCCTACTGTGGTCATATGGTATTATATCTCTTGTTCTATTGGAACTCTAAAAATCATTTATTCTTAAAACCAAATATGATTTGGTGATTGTTATCATCCTATTATACATTTTTTTAATCAAATATAGTCCTAAATTTACATATTACATTATTTGGGCTGTAAATTTGTGGAGTCGTGAATCGTGATCATGTAAATCTAAATTATGCAGTCGACCTATTATCAAGACATCATTTATAATGTATTTGTGTTTTTAAAATAAACTTGTAATATCAATTCGAATACTTTTATTAAAAGTGTGTTTTTGGAGTTTAATTATTGTTGTCGTACCGGTTGGGTCGTATTCTTATTTTAACATATTTCGACTTCGATCTCTATGTTACCATGATCGTGATTTGAGCGTGTTTGTTTCATTTTTATGTTATGACAAGCATTCTATGTCCATACCAAACAAAATAATATATTTTCTAGCCAATTCTAGTACTTCATTCTCTACTTGTATCAAACAGGTAAATACTTTCTTTATTTTATTTTTAAAGTCATTCTCTTTCTTTGCAATTCCATTTTCAGTTATCTTTCCATTATTTGTGATTCAGTCGTACCAAACGTGCCCCAAAAAGCTTCACACCGGCTCCGTGCCAAACATACCCTATAACTAGGTTTTCCACCACTTAAATAACAAATCTTTCCAAAAACCAAACAACTAACTTTTATATTTATCAACCAACCCATTCGAAAACCGCAACAATTAATATCACAATTTCATGTCCACGCCAATGAAATTTTATGTAAAACCTTGTTGCAGCATGCGTAACGGGCAATAGCCGGTGTCATTCTTTCATCAGCGTCTAGAATTATTGATTGATGGTTGATCATAACTAAAAATTGAACTAGCAAAGAAACAAACAAACGAAAGTGAACAAAGAAAAAAATTTCTAAAGAAGAAAACATAAGACTAGTTATTTGTTCACTTTCGTTTGTTTGTTTCTCTACTAGGTTAATTTTTAGTTATCAATCAAAAATTCTAGACGCCGATGAAGGAATGACACTGGCTATCACCCTTGTTTTATGCTTGTTGCAACAAGGTTTACATAAAATTTCATTGACGTGGATATGAAATTGTGATTTTAATTGTTGTGGTTTTCGAATGGGTTGGATGATTTATACTTCTACTTCTGATAAATATAAAAATGAGTTGTTTGATTTTTGGAAAGATAGTTTGTTATTTAAGGGTTTTGGTCTTTTTGTTATGTCATGTTTAGTTGCGACTTGCGACCGACTAAAAACGACATTGTATATCTGAATGAGCAATGTCAGGGTATGAACGAATATTTAATTTGGTTTACAAATCACATGGAATAGTATGTTTCTATGTCTTTTTCTTTTTTTTTTTTTTTTTAATGATTGAATATGACAATAGATGTAGATTCATATAAAATGACACCATAAGGGAAATTAAAATTCCAATAGTGGAAGAGAAAAAGATGTCATGTACATGATACTCAAAATAACTGCTAACATTAAGGTTAACCTGAAAATTAACATATCGACTATTTTATTGATCCTACTTTTAACACATCCGGCTCGGTTTGAATTGGTTCGAATTGATATCACTATAATTTGTGTGGTTCAAACTAATGCAACTATAGTTATGGTAAAACCCTATCTAGGGGTTCTCGGGGGTTCACGAAACCGTATTTTTCGAGTAGTGTAAATTTTCGTCAAAAATCCAGAATTTTCCGAAATAAACATGATCCCAAAATTTGTGTGACATGTTTGTTTACAATACCGTATTATCATGATCCAAAATTTGTGTTACATATCTTATAATAATTAACGATAATAAAATAGTACAGTATAAATTATAAACGACTCAATGAACCATCTGCATGTAACTCCACCTGGGCATGGCGAAGGACAGCCACACCTCTCATCACATATAACACCACTTCCTTTCATGTCAGCCATCAATTACAACTTAACAACTTAACTTTGATATATTTTTCTTTCTCTCTTGGAAAACATTTAGCTATACCTGATCTTTATGAAAAGGTTAAGCTAACTAATAATGATCACCTTCGTATACCATTTCACCTTTATGATATTAATATTTGAAACCCCATTTGGTATCAGCCATATATATCTTTAATTAATTTCATACTTTTCTTGAGCATTGTGATTATAGAGTGACAAAATTGGCAAATAAACAAAACTAAACATATTAAGAGAATAAAGACGTACTCAATTGCATATTATTAACCTTGTTCCAAGAACACACCGATCAACAAAGTATAGATGCATAATTAGGGAACGTATAATTAATAAAGTCATGCATGCACACTCCTACACGAAAACATAAAGAACCAAAACCATATCGCATATGTTGTATGTAATACATACCTTTCATCATTTCCGTAGGTGTAATTACCTTGCGTTACTTATATAATCAGCAAAATATAAAGGAAACTTGCGTCACCCACTAGTCACTCTACCCTACTGGTTGTGCCTGCGCATAAAAGGCGGGGTTTATTACCTTGTTGAAGGAGAAAGCGGACTAGTGAAATTAAGATTTATAGTGGTGATAATAAAATCAGCAGTGACGAAAATGAAATCAACAATGGTGAAAGATACAAACCCAACAGTGAACATAAGTACTCATAAGAAAATGTAGAGGTACAAAAAAGTAGGTGATAAACTTAACTTTTGTTGTTACTTATGGGAGGGTGTTACATAGAAATATAGAATTAATGAGGTATTAAACGAAGGTTGTAATGTTACTATTAACACCAGATTTATAGCAAAATTAAACACTTAGTAATATGAATTTAGCATTATTTTCTTTTGAAACCGTCAAAATTTATAATAATCTGAAAACGATACATACAAAGACCATAAGTCCATAACTAAAATACAGTAAATATCTCTAGATTTATATTAAAAGTTGACAAACGAGCTACACTAATGATGAAACCAACAAGAAAGCTTACGATAGAGCCTGCACTAGAACAAATACAATACCTGAAAAGGTGAATAGCTATAAAGTTGATTCTCAAGATTGCCACGAAAATCACAGTAAATAAAGGGTCAAAAGTCGCGAAAATGCGATTAACTTGTCATTTTTTGCTTTGTTGTGTACTTACATAGCTATCTTTTTTTTTTCTATTGTATACATCATTTTGGATAATGAACGTGTTTCATAAACGAATGTCCGGAAGTATTTGAGCCTATGGATTCGCACGCGCTACGTTTAAGATTCAATTTATATAATTTATATATAAATAATGTATTTTTCTAATTATTTTACGAAAAAACCACTTAACGGTCGTTAAACACTTAACGGTATTTACTAATAGTCGTTAGACGATAAAATACAAAGAGTCAAGTGTAAAATAGAGGAAATAATGTTCTAGACCCCCTTCCCCTATGGATCGCCGAAGACCCCTCAAAGGAGATGGACTGGTTTTGCTTGCGCTCCAAGTAATGAAAAACCTATATAATGAACCCTTTAAGCTTCATTATTCTTGTTACTTGAAAGCATAACAAACCAATTTTCTCTCTTCTCCTCTATCTTCTTCTTGGATCGATCCCCCCTCTTTAGGCAAGGGTTTCGATTTGTTTCTTGAATACAAGTAATTAGTTTGTCTCATGATCGAGAACTAGCATTCTTATTGAATCGTTAGTAAAACGTGAGTATAAGAACATAGAGGAATCATTCCTTTGATTCTTGTGGTTCTTATTGATCGATCCACATAAACCCTAATTAGGGTTCTTGGTCGATTTTTACTAAGGTGATTTAGTACCCGGTTTCTTGATCTGATCCGACTTACAATCAAAGGTAAACAAGGTAATTAGATTAGGTTAATTACTTGCAGTATTTGATCTTTAATCCGTTGTGTACTTGTGATTATATGTGTTTATATTATATATTTAATATGTCTAAACTCCAACAGTGGCATCACTAGCCGTTAAATAGTGTAGTATATCACCTAAAAACGCGTAAAAATTGGACCTTTATCAATTGTTGCATGGTTTTTATTGTTCTTGTAATTTTATAAGCCGTTTGGGCGATTTTATGGTAAAAGGAATGAATTTTTATGATCTTTGAAATTAGTAGAACGTTAACCTAAGATGCATGCAATTTTTACGTGCTTATGTTTAATTTTTGATTATGTGACGTTATTCAATCTTGTTTACTATTAGTAATTGTTAATATGTTATCAGTGATTAAGACATGCATGTTTTTTGTTATGGATATCTTGATTCTTGATATTTGATATATAATTCTTAAATTAATTGTTAGTTGTATATACATGCTTATTCGATGATTAATAAAAAAAAATTAAGATGTTGTAGTTAATTACTGTAAGACACATGATTACTATATATTTATAATTAATTCTAAGATTGGGGAAGATTACGTCTTTAATGGTTTTAATCAACTTTATGTGCTATAGTGTGTATATTTAATTTAGGGCTTACGCTATCGATCTTTATCGATATATGTGGTCCGCTTGGTAACTTGCTCAAAAGCCTAGTGGGAGCCTGATTTAAATATATACATATTACTTAGTTGGTTTCTTATCGGATTAATATTATGCATGTAATTAATTGTTAATTGTTATAATGTCTTAGTTGTTTATTTATTTGTTTTTTTTTTATTTGTTATGACTAATGTAAAAGCAAATGGTGTTTTTAGAAAAATAAATAAACATGACTAACAAGTATGAAATTTGATTTATTATAAGCCATTGTCTTGCAAAGTCTTATGTGTCACAAATGGTTTGCTTCAAACGGTAATTTGCTCCCGTGACGAGACTTGCAAGATAACTAGTTTATAATGTGTTTTTTTTTTAAATTAAAGTCTTATAATTTTTGTCGATGACTAGTTTTACAATCAACTAATGACTTGCAAGGCATAACGCATTTGGTTAGTTTTATACTGTAATTTGCTCCAGCAAGTTCTTGCAAGTGAATGGTTGTTGTAAAATAGTCTTCAAGGTGATTGACTATAATGATTCAGCGCCCCGCTACATGCTTCGGGATATGAGGAAATTATTGAAAGAACTTGGGTATCTGACTCATGCAGTAGTACGATATGTGGTTGGACTTTAATTTTTGTCTTATAATTTTTTTAAATTAAAGTCTTATAATTTTTGTCGATGACTAGTTTTACAATCAACTAATGACTTGCAAGGCATAACGCATTTGGTTAGTTTTATACTGTAATTTGCTCCAGCAAGTTCTTGCAAGTGAATGGTTGTTGTAAAATAGTCTTCAGGGTGATTGACTATAATGATTCAACGCCCCGCTACATGCTTCGGGATATGAGGAAATTATTGAAAGAACTTGGGTATCTGACTCATGCAGTAGTACGATATGTGGTTGGACTTTCTTTGAATTGGTTTACCAATTACCGTGATAAAAAAGATATTACTTTAACTTAAAAATCACATTAAATCGTCAATTATTAAAGTGATATGTCATTAAGTTTTATATTCACAGGGTTTGCATATAAATTTAAGTGACATACACTATAATAAATAACTTATTTGAGTAAAGTGTTTTTTTTTTGTTTTTTTTGTTTTTTTTTAATCTATGATAAGAAGATGTATGCATGCTTCTTCATACATATTTTATATACACATCAAATTTATAGCCTTTGAAAATTTTAAGTTTATGTCATTCAATTGTAAGAACACTTGCAATTGCCTTTTACTTTGCGTGAGACGTAGGTAAATTGCAACCCAAGGTAAATTACCACTCATCGTAAGACGGTGGCGGAATATTTATAGCTCTTTATTGGACAACTTAATTGAGTTACATGGTGAGACTCTAAACCCGAGGCATAAGATGGGATGAAACATGCTTACACGACACTATGTGATTGTTCATAGTGCCATTCCTAAGTCCCATAATGATATAGGAATTGCACAGGATTTGCAATTATTTTTCGACACTTACCTTTTTTTTAATAACATCATTACTAGCAGATCAACTGATGTAATGATGTTATTTCAATTAGGATCCTAGCCTTAAGGAAATTAATTGGTTTATGTGTATTAAACTATGGGTATTTTTTTAAGGATTTATTATTAAAAGAACTAAATTTTGAACTTTTATTTGTTTTGTAGAATGGCACAGCCCCAAAAAAAACTTGAACAATTCGAATTTCAGGTCGATGCTCGAAAGAGAAAAACTCTCTGGCCAAAACTTCAATGATTGGTTTCGTCAACTAAGGATTTTCCTGATAGTTTCTAAGAGACTTGATGTTTAGGAACATCCGTTGGCTAATACTCGTGCTCCAGATGCACCTAATGCAGAATTGGATGCATGGAACACTTAGTATGATCGTCACAATGAAGTAGCATGTCTGATGCTCGGTAGTATGACTCCCGAACTCCAAAAGTAGTTTGAGAATCACACTCCTCATGCTATGCTTCAAGAACTGAAGTCCATGTTTGAAAAACAAGCAGGTGTTGAATTGTATAATATTCTTCAATCTTTTCATGCTTGAAAACAGGAGGATGGAAAATCCATTAGCTCACATATTCTTAAGATGAAGAGCTATCTGGATCAATTGGAATGCCTCAACTATCGTCTGCCTCAACATGTATCTATTGGCCTAATTCTCAATTCCCTTACAAAGGAGTTTAAAGGATTTGTGCGCAACTACAATATGCACAACATGGGGAAGAAAATAAGTGAGCTACATGCTATGCTTATTGAGTATGAGAAAGGCTTGCCAAATAAGGTTGTTGCACCACAAGTCCTAGCGATTCAAGGTGGCAGAATCCAAAAACCAAACAAACCGCAAGCTAACAAAGGCAAGTTTAAGGGTAATGGAAAGGGTAAGCAGGTGATGGCTTATGCTCCCACACCTAATAACCCCCAAGCAAAGAAATATTATCTCGCAAACGATCAGACTTGTCACCACTGCAATAAGGTAGGACATTGGAAAAGGAATTTTCCTACCTACCTCTTAGAGTTGTATCAAAAGAAGAAGAGGCAAGTTGGTCATGGTGCCAGTTCTTCGGGTATCTTCGTAGAAAACACTTAAGGTTTTTAAGAATGAAATAGAAAAACAAATTGGGAACACTATCAAGGATCTTAGGTCTGATCGAGGAGGCAGTATATAAGCCAAGAGCTTAAAGATTATCTTAAGAAGTGTGAATTGTCCAACACCTCACTTCTCCATATACACCACAACACAATGGTGTGTCTGAGAGGAGGAATTGTACCCTGCTTGACCTGGTTCAATTTATGTTTAATCTTTCAGCTCTACCTTTATCCTTTTGGGATTATACTTTAGATATTGCAGTTCGCATTCTTAATATTATTCCAACCAAGAAGGTTGATAAGACTACATATGAATTATGGTATTGGAAAGTCCCAAATTTGTCTTACTTAAAGGTCTAGGTTGTGAGGCATTTGTGAAACGAGTCACGCCTGAAAAACTTCAAAAAAACATCTATTAAGTGTATATTTGTAGGATACACAAAGAAAACAATGGGTTACTACTTTTACTATCCAGCTGGAAAAAAAAATAATTGTTGCGAGGTATGCTGAGTTCTTCGAAAAGAATCTCATAACTCAAGAAGTCAATGGGAGGGCAGTTGAACTTGTAAGAATTCAAGAAGATGCATCACCTTCTGAACACACTAGCCAACTTCAAGTGGAGCCAGAAAGCGTCACACCTCCACCTGAAGTAGCCCTCATTCGTAGGTCCGAAAGGGTACATCGAGCTCCCAAATGATTATGCCTAAATGTAGAAGTTGAGGAGAATAGTTTAGGGGATCTTAATGAACCTGCTAACTATAAGGTTGCCATGGCTGATACTGAGAAGGATAAATGGCAAGTAGCTATGAATGCGGAGATGCAATCCATGCATGATAATGAAGTCTAGGAAGAAGTATACCTTCCTCCTAACGCTAAAGTCGTTGATAGCAAGTGGCTCTTCAAGAAAAAGACTGACATGGATGGTAAGGTTCACACCTATAAGGCTCATCTAGTAGCAAAGGGTTATACTCAAACCTTCGGGGTTGATTATGAAGAAACCTTTTCTCCTGTAGCATACATTAGAGCCATTAGGAATCTTATAGCAATAGCTGCGTACTATAACTATGAGATTTGACAGATGGATGTCAAAACCACTTTCTTAAACGGTCGCCTAGATGAGGACATATTTATGGCGCAACCTAAGGGGTTTGTGAATCCAAAATATCCAAAGTTTGTATGCAAGCTTAAAAGATCCGTTTATGGGTAAAAGCAAGCATCAAGGCAATGGAATAAAAGATTTGATAAAAAAAATCAAGAAATTTGGTTTTACTCAAAATCTTGATGAGCCATGTGTATATCAAAAGGCTAGTGGAAGTAATGTTACTTTCTTATCTTGTATGTTGATGACATATTGATTATAGGAAATCACATTCCAAGTTTACAAGATGTAAAATCCTACCTTAGAAAGTGTTTTGCTTTGAAGGATATGGGAGAGGCAACATATAATCTTGGAATCAAGATCTACAGAGATAGAGATAGAGATAGATCTAGCCGGTTAATTGGACTAAGTCAAAGTGCTTACATTGATAAAATCTTGAAAAGAATAGAATGGAGAATTCAGGACGGGATATCTTCCAATGCAAGAAAGACTTGACTTGAATAGTACACAATGTACTTCTACACCTGATGAGGTGGTGCGCATGCAGAATGTTCCTTATGCTTTGGTTGTAGGATCAATCATGTATGCAGTAAGATGCACAAGACCTGATATTGCATTTGCCCAAAATATATCAAGCCGGTTTCAACAGAATCTAGGTGAAAGTCATTGGACTGCTATGAAAAATACCCTCAAGTATCTAATTGTTTACGGTGAGATTCTTGGAGCAAAGCTTAAAGTGACTGGTTATTGTGACGCTAGATATCTGATGACATAAAATAAGGACTAAATATATGAATCATTTATCGCATATATATTACTTCTTTTATGTTATTTATGTAAGAATTAATAATTAGTTGCTTACTGTTGTTAATTATAGTATATAACGGAGCAATTGATAAAAGTTAAGAAAATGGACGTGATTTGGAGCTAAAACGAAGAAATCAAGATAAGTCCACATTAAAGAAGTTCAATATGCCGTATTCGTCTTATGTAATACTACGTATCCTATTCAACACTTCATCAAATCCAGAAGTCGTGAAGGGCACAAATACATCGTATCCAATATGGTGAATACGTCGTATCCGCATGCGGTTCGTACAGATTCTAGAATATTTTAATCGTAGGCCCTAGAGTATTAATTCCCTATACGCCGTATCGGAGAAGTTCAATACGCCGTATAAACAAGATTTCAAAGAATATATAAAGAAAAGCCTTATTACGAATTCTATACAACTTTATACCACAAGACTCGGCTCCCAAACGATTTTAAAAGGCAAGAAGGTTCTGCAAACTCAACCATTGCTAAGGAGAACTCTTTGTAACCTATTTTCATCGTATGGTCATTCGGTTAGCGTATTGTATTTATTATGGTTCATATAATTTACGTTGTGATTATGTTATCTTGCTTTGTTACTAAGATTATGGGCTAACACCCTTAGGTGTTAGCCAAGTTTATGAAGATTATGTGTTTTTGATATGTTTTACATCGATTACTAGTTAACCTTGTTGGATATTATTTATGTTTATCGCCTATGCTCGTTTGTTTACTTGTTCTTGGTTTTCTTGTAACTAGATCTATGGATTATGCTAAAATTTTATAACTTAACTACAACATGTAGTGTTTATTGAATTATAAATTGTAGATCCGAATCATGATAATTGAATATAGGATACCAACACATTGGTCCTAACTTAGGAGCACATGTTAGGAAGATTCTCTAAGTTGGTTCTTTTATTGTGACTAGTACGTGTAATACTGCTAGGTAGATGATTACAAGATTGATTCCGCTTAAAATCGTTAGATCTTTTGTATCAAATCACTTATGAAGCTTGTTATTATATGAAAGTATCAATTATTGTTTATGACTAATATAAAGCATAGTAAACCAAGTTGTCACACAAGCATCATCATCAAACCACATCATAAGCAATTATAAAGGTAAAGAGATAAAGAAAGGAAAGTGCAAACCGAACACGAGGATTTATAGTGGTTCGGTCACGGATCTCCTCTCCGCCTCTACTCCACTCCCCGAGTACCCAACTCGAGAGTTACTTCACTAAATCAACAAGCTCCCTCTCTCGGAGAAAACCTTACAATCGTCGCTACACTTTTTCCGTACAAAGCTAAATACCGGGTTCTAGTTCGAGGTAGAACCAACCTAACATCGCTTATACAATATTTCCGACACTAAGCTAGATGTCGAGTTCTTTTCAAGGGTACAACCACTCCCACTATGTTTTATGGCCCAACATAACAAACCTTGTGTTTTATGGTACAAACACATAAACCATCTAATCTAGTTTGGTGAAAGTGTTGTGATGATGCAATGATGTTTATAATGATGATCCATGACATAAATGTCTAATGGATATGAATGACTAATCTAAATGATCTTCTTAAATAAGAAGTCTTCAATCAATGAGGATATCAAGAGATCTTGAATCTTCATATGTTGATATGCTTTGGTGAATGAGGATGGCTAGATCTCCAAGCTTTCCTTGGTTGATCAAATGTAAAGTATGCTTACAACAAAGATGAATGTTAGAAGCATTATGATCATGTGATGATGAGGGTGATTAATGTATGTTACTACATGGTTATCTATAGATCTAAAAGATGAAAGAAAGATAGAAAGAATGTGTGTTGAAAGGGATGATTGAAATGAGAAGACAATGAGCTCTATTTATAGCCAAAATGTAATCTAAAAATAATACTTTATTAGATTTGATATCTTAGAATATCTTTCAAGATCTTGCAAATCTAACCAAATATTGACCAAATCTTCCAAAGATATGATGATGCATGAAGTGATGTAAAATTGTATTTACATTTAGATTAAAATGTTCATGAAAATAAACTTGTAAAATGTATTATGTAACTAGTTTATAAAAGTCTAATTGCCTTTATAAAATAAAATATCTAGTTAGGTGCTTGACAAAATAATATATATTTTGTCAAGTGTAAGTAAACTTTAGTATTTGTATTAATATTATAGTTAGTTTACTTGTACAAATAAAAGTATATATTTGTTAGACATTTTACAAAATACTTGTGAATGCAAAATGTAAAATGAGGTTCAAATAGAATGATTAACCTATTAAAATACTTAGTGACTCTAAACGTATTTTAAACATTCTAAATGATTTGTTAATGGGTTTGATCATAATGCCACATAACAAACATGTACGAACCTCGTGTTGTAACATACGAGGACTTGAGACATCGAGAGGTGTTGAATGTATGTTGAGACAATGTAATTACAAGTAACTTGTACATTTTACGTTATGTATTACAAGTTACATGTTTGTCATCAATCAAAACAAACGAGATCAGATAGATTAAATATCGTAATATTTGCACTAACAATCTCCCTTTTGATGATGACAAAGATATGTAAACGTAATAGAAAGTAAGATGTAAAAAGTTACTTGTATCCTTACTACCTTTACATTACCTTCTCCGCTTACACTCTTCTCCCCTTTGTCGAAACAAAAGGGCGTGTCCTTGAGTTTAACTTAATTTCTCCCAAAAAGGCGAGCTTGCATCATCCCTAGCGGTTAAATCGCCTACTTCAATCCGTCCCTTGTTTGGTAGCGGATCCATGGATCAAATAAAGAGGCTTAACCTACATCAAGGTTAGTTTTATGCAACAAAATTATGAGAAATATATGAAAAGAAAAAGGCATAGCAATGTTAGCCTATTTTCTCCACTTTTATCAAGCACAAATGCTTGTTGAAAAGTGAGAATGATGCTAAATGCGTGCATGCTCCCCTCGACGGTTGCTCCCCTTGTTTGAGGCGCCGTGGTATGATTAAAACCTACAAAACAAATATTAGTGCAAAACTATATTCGCTATTGACGAGTAAGTGATATACAACAAAGTGTGTATAAGATGCATTCAAGAATTTTGACGGAAGCTCCCTTGCTCTAGGGCCAAGATGAACCTTCAAAATAAATATTAGTATAATAGAAGCTTTGTCTTTAGACAAATATGTCATATACAACCAAGTGTATAGACGATGCAATATGAGTGCTTAAAGGATATTCCTCCTTGTTCGAGGGTGTCAAGAAGCACCTAAAATAAGAAAAATAATTGATGCAAACTTCATCCTTAGATGAGTAAGTTATATACAATCGAGTGTATATGATGATGAACCTACAATGAAAACATTAGTGCAATATATTTCATCTTTTCACAAAGAAAAATAAGATGTATATATGTGATAAATGATATAATCAAAGATCTCATGAAGTGTAGTCTCCTAATTTCAATCATAAGAAAAGTGAGAATATAATATGATAAAAGCCTACAAAATAGTTCCTAGAAAGAAGATATGGAGTCTCCCACTGGGTGTGCCACTAGTGGTGCTAGTGTTGGTGTCGGTTTACTAGTAGGATTCATGTGGTGATGGTAGATGACTCGAGATTTACAAAAGTAATTTTTCGCTAATCCATGGTGGTGATGATTAGTGAAAGTGGTGATGGAAGGTGGTGGTGATTAGGTAGGAAGCTATTAAGGAGTTAGAAACTCGTATGTATAGCAAATATAAAAATATGGATTCATGCAATCCTTTCGCCGTGTCAAGTGACCAAAGCTAAGAGGAAAAAATATGAATGGACATTGCATTTCAATGATGCATAAGGGTTATGATTTGAATGATTTATTGATGCTAACAACCTATTGTTTTGAGCAAGTTCTCATATGCTTCAACCCAAGAGTAATCAATAATGCGCTCTATCTAAGAGTATTATAATGAAGATACCAAAAATATAAAAGTGATAATATGAAGATAAATTGCTCATTGATTGACACGAATTATAAAGATGACCTATTCTAGGTGACAATGGGAAATGTAGTATTAGCATGGTATTGACCATCATGGATGATTATCACATTGAAAGAAGTGAAGACAATATGAAAATACTAATAATAATAATGAGTACCTATATGAGGATGACATCATTTGAGAGTTGGATAGACCAACGTGTTGAAAAGGTGTTGGGAATGGTCGTTTTGATTAATATATCGCTTGACCGACAATGACATGCATGATATGCGGAAAAGGATAAGATCCTATGATGGTGTTCTAGATAGTGAAGTTGTAAGGTGTCGGTTTAAGGAAAATCCTATATCCGGAGATGAAGACGCTTTGTAAAACACATGATGCGTTTTCACTTGATGAGGTATTGGTGCAAACTTGTGATAAAAAGTTAAAAGGTTGAACTAGTTGTGGTTTCGTGAACCGGTTTTAGCTAAGTGGTGTTTACCTATGTGTTGGTATTTTAGAGTCTAAGAGACATAAATTTTGACAAAAGACAATTATGTGAATGGATTTCTCCCCTTAATTAGTGGACATCCAACATAATGTGTAATGTATCAATTAAGGAATGACAACAAAGTGTTTAGGAGGTTATTCGGGTTAACGAAAAGGTGAGCTTAGTGATGTTTTTCTCGATGATGGTTAGCATACAATGAACTTCATCCTTAAAGTCACGCACTCTTCTTGATTAATACGAGATGATCGTATGATGAGGCATGTGGTTTCCTAATAGGAAGTGAAGAGGATTAGAGTATTGTTATAACTAAATAATGATGGAGATGATTTTGGAAAGCGAAGTAAAATGAGATTTGGAAAGAGGTTGGTTGAAAGACAAAATGCAAAGCCAACCTCTAGAACTTAATTCTATATGCTTTTAAACTATATGCAAGTGTAGGGGTCCCATAAAGCATAGTACTAATTTACGTAGCAATAAAGGGATTATGCAAAATGAGCATATAAAAGTTAGAACCAAGTGAGATAACAAATAATTTGTTATCAACCTACAAAACAAATTTGTTAGTGACAAAAGATGTTAACATGATAGAAATCAAATGATAACATATTATATAAGCAAAACAACATATTGCACTTAGTAGACAAGAAATCACCACACAAGATAGCATCAAAACAATCATATTATGCAAGAATATGACTTTATTCAAGACATTTCATTATGAGATTGTTTTGTCGTTAGACTTAGACACTTAAGCATACTTGGATATACAATAATCTATGTGATTAATTTGTAAGATAAAAGGCTTCTAAAAGTTAGTCATACCAAAAGCACTTTGACAGATTATATGTGCACACGTAGCAAACAAATAGTGTGACAAGAAGCAAAAGAAACAAGATGAAAGATTCATGCAAGCCATGTTTAAGACATAACAATT
Organism: Chrysanthemum lavandulifolium; assembly: GCA_022545495.1. NCBI lineage: Eukaryota > Viridiplantae > Streptophyta > Magnoliopsida > Asterales > Asteraceae > Chrysanthemum > Chrysanthemum lavandulifolium. The sequence goes on along the minus strand of CM040241.1, from coordinate 251,060,676 downwards.
TGGAGCATGTATCATTTGGATCGTACTACACATAGATGTAATGAATGCCAACTAATAGCTTTCAAACACAAATATATCATATCAAAACTTATCACGTATCAAAATGGCATATTATGAGTTCATAAGTAACATGTTAATCATGCTAAAATTAATTCAAAGTAAGTATCATGCAAATAAAGTTTAGGTTTAAACGCTTAGTAGCATGAAACAAGAATACAAGCATTATAAAGATAAAACCGCATTAAGGTTTACACATTTGACTTGTTATCAAACACTAAGATAATGTCAAATCAACTTATCGATTAAACAAGAACATGTAATCAACACATGTAAGTGCAATGCAAGTAGTTTTAAAAGAAAAGTCATATATACTACTTGTTTGATTAGTATTCCTAAGGCGAGGCAAACTATCAATGTTTTAACACTTACTTTAGGCAAGTATAGGAATACAAATTTTCAAGTTGGAGAATGAATATGAGACTATTATTAGCGGTGCTCAATTAAGGCTAAACACGACCATTTTACGGGTGATTCCACATACCCAACTTCTCTCGTGAAGCAATTCAACCGTTAGGTCAAATTGAGTTTCTAGTGCAATAGGTTCTCCAAGAGTCATTCTCATGTTAGAAAGATGGAACTCCTACTTTTGCATATTAAAGTGCATAAAGATGATAGTTTACCAATACTTGGCTTAATGTGACTTAACTAATATGCAATATAACTAAGGTGATGAAGACGTCATGTTATACACATGATTTTTAACAATGGTGTGTTTGATAAACAATGTGTTTTAATCTTGTGTTTAGAATCTAAAGTTGTTCAAATTACACACTAATTGTATGATCTAATGAATGACATCTTTTATGTTGAGTTGAAGTGTGTAATTTAAATGTGAATTGATCATCTAAGACTAGAGAATATGTTAAACTAAGAACGTTCTCAAGAAAGCTCTTTGGTATTTTATTTAACAATAATCTAAGTGAGGTTACCAACTTCAATAGATCTTGTGTATGCTCTAAAGATGTGTAGTTTTAACCTTGGATGTGCACTCGGTTTGAGCAAGGTTAGGTTATGATGTACGCTTGAAAGGAAATAGATACAAATAGTATCTTTCAACAAATGAGATTATCCCATGGGATAAAGTTATCATGCTTATGAAAACAAGTATGACAAGATGAATTGGATATGCTAGTTCATAGAACTTGTAGATGTTTGTTTCAAGATCATTTAGCCAATGAGGTGTAATGAAATCTCTTGTAACACAACTATTTATGTCGCAAGAATGATGCATAGGATATACAATATCCTTTTAACAAGATGAAATCTTAACGATGAATCTTAGTCATAATGTTCTTCAAAACATCATGTTTTCCTAAATGAATATATGAAGCCAAAGTGTTTGAATCAGATAGTCCCATCTAAATAAACTTAGTCTCAAGATTATATTCACTAGATGATAACAAGAGGAATTCACTTGAGTTTCTTATGTATACTCCTCAAAAGTCATTGTTTCTTGGGGTGTATGATGTTGGCTTTGAGATTGCATTTTAACATATGTTGTTAAAATGTTGATTTGAGGTTTAACGAAATTTATGCGTAAGTTTAACGACTAAGTATTACTAATACTTTGATAATTTGTGAAGGTAGTACTACTTATACCTAGTGGAAATTGACAACAATTACCAAGAGCACCATGCTTATTTGATAGTTGAGGTTCTAGCCATAATGAATTATCTAAGTCCTTATATGTTGGAAAGGATGTTTGAGTTTGTTCAAACATGCATTTGATTCAAGACAAGTGTTGGACACAAGGGCTTTTGAGCAATACACTCAATGAATTCAAATGATGGTAAGGATGGTGGATTGGTTGATCTAGGTGGTAGGTCTTCTAGTGTCTAAATAAGGATGTGGTGATGTAGGGTTTGTTGTGCTATGGGAGTACTTAGGTTGAATATTTGTCCATAGATGTTGAACACAAAAATACGGATACTAATTTTATGGTTCATTGGTTGCTACAACTAGTGGGTGAAGTGCTTGAAGTTTTGGTCATGTCTATGAAGCTTAGGGGCTGAGGTATAGGTTCATCTTGAAAGGGCACGTTTGGTTTAAAGGATGCTCTTGAAGTTCATGAGCAACACGCTTAATGGTGCCAAAAGATGGAAGAGGATAGTAGGTGTCAAAGAGGATAAGTGGCACAATGGGTTGTTTGTTTTGGATAAGTGTTTGATTCATTTTAGGATTAGTGTTTTAACATGTGTTGTTAAAATACTTGGGTGTTGATTTTTCGGATATGACTTTTAATGACTACAATCGTAAGTCGATATACTTGAATATTTCGGATGAAATACTTAAGTTGTCAATCCTACCTTGTTGAGACTATGGAGCTTAGATTGCACTCGAGGATAGCAAGACTCTTTAACATACATGTGAGTTATGACTCGATGTAAATGCTTATCGTCTTGGAGGATGACACATTATTTTCATGTTAACCAAAGTGAGGCAAACATGTAGATACAAAACAATATCTATAGTCATATGTTAGACTTGTGTATGATATCTTTGCAAATAATGAGTCCAGTTTATTAGTCTCGTAAGTCATCTAAGTCATCCGCAAACGGGTGAGGAGATGTTGGTGGTGTTGCACAAAGTTTGATAGGTACAAGCTTTGGAGACTTTGGTAGTGAAGTTGTTTTGGATGATGGTGGGTGATTTTGGTGGTGGAGTTGAGTACTCAAGTTTAGAAAGTTCACATCTTGAATGGGTGATGAGATGTTGAGAGGTAATGAGTCCGAGGATGAAGAGCTCAAGTTAATGAAGCAACAAGATCGAATGCTAATCCTAGTGGTTTTCTTAAGTGGCTTATTTGAGGTTAAGGATTTAGTCATTTTGACTTTGCTTTAAGAAATGCTAAGCTTGAGGAAAAGTAATGTGAAGGTGTGAAAATGATCATCTTGAATGTGTCGATTTATGGAACTAAGGATTCATGGATTTGATGTTAATCCATACAAAGATGGTAGTTTCTAATGAGATGGAAGTGTCTAAAATCATGTCAAACATCCTAAGTTAATCCATTGAGGATGTGTTGAGTGAGGTATGAAAGATATGTATTAACAACTATCCTAGAAACGAAGTTTGGTAAATTAGATTGCGGGTTTTAGTAAAATTCAATAACTTACCCGTAGGATCCACGGCACCATTTCATACACACACGGAACCCTTAAATTGGTGCCGCCGTCCGTCCGCTGCATGCATGTATGGCGGTACCAAATGCATAAAGGACGGTACCAACATTTTGGTGCCGTCGATCCGTGGACACCGTAAAAGTTCACAGAGTACATTTTTAGGTGTCGGGAGTTTTCCAACCTCGAAATTTTGCTTAAAATATGTACATTAATTACTTCTAGTTAGGAAAAGTCGATAACACATATACAAACATAGTGGAGCATAGACTTTGACTAAGGCTTTTGATTTCCACAATAAGTGAAAATGGGTAAAATTTGATAACACACTTGTGCTATCCACCGCATAAACCGTTAGCATACAACATTGTTTTAAGTCATATTATCATCCTACAAAGTAAAACAAATAAATTACATCATACAACATTGTTTTTGTCCTTGTACCAAACACTCTCTTAAAACCTCTATTTTCAAAGTACTTGACTAACTTACTTAGTACTTATTGCTAAGCGAGTCATGACATTTCATAAGTTATGCGAGATGTTAGTATAACCTATGCAAAGGAAGTGATCTAAGTCTATAAGTGATGGTAAAACAATTTTCCAACTAAGTGCACAAAATCTAGCAAATGTCCTATTGTGCATAAACAAGAAATCGTCAAGCAAGTTTAATAAATAACATGGCAAGATTGACATTATATTATGCAAACAAACAAGTGTAAACAACAATTTGAAAATAAGCAAGCAACATATATGCAAACAACATAAACAAGTGGTCATTTAGCATAGCATAACAAAAACACTTTTCATCATTTTATGCTTAAGAATGACGATGTATACCAAGCTTAATTAGTTTCCTTTAAACATATTACCAAATTATTTAGTTTCAAAAGAAATTGTATCCAAGTTTCAAGAATACCAACTTAAATTACTTGATTCAAAAATTTGAGTTTTTATGTTAAAGCGAAACTTAATATCTTAGATATACGGTAGTATTTGGTCTATTTCACCTATTTAAAATTTGACTCATGCCATGAGAGTATTTTTAAATGAAAGTAGACTCAATTCCCTTTAAAATGATAGGTGGTTCGACTCCTACGGACTTACGGTTAATAAGTTATGAATTTTTAAGTTGGCCAAAATCACAGATCGTGCAAGCACCAAGGAACCAAAAGTTTACAAGCAAGGAGCCCTTTTTGGTTCCGCCCATCCGTGGTCTTCACGTAAAGTTGAAAATGTACTTACTCATGGCGAAAAAGTGTAGGACTTACTAGATTTGATAGAAAAATATAATACACATATTTTGTTTATTATTTTTACTAATGTGACTTATCTAAACATTTAACAACAAAATTTCTAAGTATAATTAGCAAAACATTTTTCATATTATATTTCGCTCAATGGTAATTTGATACATGGATCGTGCTCCATTTTAAAACCATTTGTTTTGAAAATAAGAGCTACGAGGCTCGTACCAATTGTGAAAACGTAGGGGGGTGAATACGCTACCGCTTAAAATCGTTAGATCTTTTGTATCAAATCACTTATGAAGCTTGTTATTATATGAAAGTATCAATTATTGTTTATGACTAATATAAAGCATAGTAAACCAAGTTGTCACACAAGCATCATCATCAAACCACATCATAAGCAATTATAAAGGTAAAGAGATAAAGAAAGGAAAGTGCAAACCGAACACGAGGATTTATAGTGGTTCGGTCACGGATCTCCTCTCCGCCTACTCCACTCCCCGAGTACCCAACTCGAGAGTTACTTCACTAAATCAACAAGCTCCCTTCTCATGGAGAAAACCTTACAATCGTCGCTACACTTTTTCCCAGACAAAGCTAAATACCGGTTCTAGTTCGAGGTAGAACCAACCTAACATCGCTTATACAATATTTCCGACACTAAGCTAGATGTCGAGTTCTTTTCAAGGGTACAACCACTCCCACTATGTTTTATGGCCCAACATAACAAACCTTGTGTTTTATGGTACAAACACATAAACCATCTAATCTAGTTTGGTGAAAGTGTTGTGATGATGCAATGATGTTTATAATGATGATCCATGACATAAATGTCTAATGGATATGAATGACTAATCTAAATGATCTTCTTAAATAAGAAGTCTTCAATCAATGAGGATATCAAGAGATCTTGAATCTTCATATGTTGATATGCTTTGGTGAATGAGGATGGCTAGATCTCCAAGCTTTCCTTGGTTGATCAAAATGTAAAGTATGCTTACAACAAAGATGAATGTTAGAAGCATTATGATCATGTGATGATGAGGGTGATTAATGTATGTTACTACATGGTTATCTATAGATCTAAAAGATGAAAGAAAGATAGAAAGAATGTGTGTTGAAAGGGATGATTGAAATGAGAAGACAATGAGCTCTATTTATAGCCAAAATGTAATCTAAAAATAATACTTTATTAGATTTGATATCTTAGAATATCTTTCAAGATCTTGCAAATCTAACCAAATATTGACCAAATCTTCCAAAGATATGATGATGCATGAAGTGATGTAAAATTGTATTTACATTTAGATTAAAATGTTCATGAAAATAAACTTGTAAAATGTATTATGTAACTAGTTTATAAAAGTCTAATTGCCTTTTATAAAATAAAATATCTAGTTAGGTGCTTGACAAAATAATATATATTTTGTCAAGTGTAAGTAAACTTTAGTATTTGTATTAATATTATAGTTAGTTTACTTGTACAAATAAAAGTATATATTTGTTAGACATTTTACAAAATACTTGTGAATGCAAAATGTAAAATGAGGTTCAAATAGAATGATTAACCTATTAAAATACTTAGTGACTCTAAACGTATTTTAAACATTCTAAATGATTTGTTAATGGGTTTGATCATAATGCCACATAACAAACATGTACGAACCTCGTGTTGTAACATACGAGGACTTGAGACATCGAGAGGTGTTGAATGTATGTTGAGACAATGTAATTACAAGTAACTTGTACATTTTACGTTATGTATTACAAGTTACATGTTTGTCATCAATCAAAACAAACGAGACCAGATAGATTAAATATCGTAATATTTGCACTAACAGGACTAATATATTTCAGGAGCATATTCTCCACAAATTAGTAAATTCTACAAGACGACATTAATAAACTAGATTGCTACTAGCAGACTAAATAGCACAACACCAAAATAAACCAAACAATATTCAACACGCTATCTGAATCGCCTTCACGTCATATGTCTTAACTTCGAATTTCAGCACAGTAACAGTTAAAACACACGATCATCTTCAGCTTCAAGTTTCCTTCTTGAATGGGTTAGGCATATCAACAAATGCATTTTTCATATTCGTTGTAACTTTCAAAATCACCTGGAAATATAGAAAGATTAAGATCAAAATCTCGAGACTTAGAAGAAGAAGGATCTACCTTTAATACTTTGACAGTCTTTTTAATGAAAAGATTAGGCAAAATCTAGCTTTCGATTGCCAAACTTCATTAGCGAAAAAGTCTACATCATCATCAATTACGCCGAACGTTTTTGAACTAATTTTGTAAAAAAAGCAAATATCGTAACTATCGTCAATTTTGAACTTTTTCTTCACGTATTCAACTAGTTGAGTGTACGTAATATTTCTCGGAAGTAAAACAGCATGATTTGAACCTTCACAAACTAAACATACACTAAATTTAGTTACTGAAACACTCATATTTTTGGTTTAACATGTAAGTTTACCATCCAATACTTGTATAACAAAATTGCATTAAGGTCACACAAGTATTAAATACACACCTTAAATTAACCATCTACCCAATGTCATTAAATTAGTCGCCCAATTTTTACCACCTACCCACCAAAACAAATACTTGTACATTTACTATCTAACCATTATTTAATTACTATATGTCATATGACGATTAATGTTGATCTTAACCAAGTTTTGTTTGCACCATAAATTGGTTCACCGTTTTTTAACATTGTATTCTAACTAATGTTTGCATCATAAATTACTTATACATTTCAACATAGGTTTGTTTTTAGCATCGCCAATCATGATCATCCTCGTCTTGAACATTTTTATCATCGATCGTTATCATGATCGCTATTGATTTCTATCATCGGCATCTTTGATTTTTATCATCGCTGCCGTCGCTCTTAGCAGTTAGCATCATCATCATCAATAATATATAGCTTCAACAACATCATCATGCGTCATCTTCCTCATCATTGTCATCGTAAATAAACGTTAATGAAAAGCTAATGATTTGTACACTCTTAAAATTTATTTGCACACGCAAGGTACAAACAGTTTAAGCATAATCTATACTACTTTATAATGCATTTAGGCTTCTAAAATTGAAGGCTTAAAATTCATTTTTACTTGTTTATTATGGAAAAAATTGCTTAAGATAATGAGCCCAATCATCGAAATGAGTGGCAGAACTTCTCTAACTAAAAATAACAAAATGGAGGAAATCTAACAAACTAAAATAAATAATTAATAAATGGGTGTGCTACTTCCTAACTAATTAATCACCTTTATTTTTAAATTTAAATATCTTTTAATCCGCTTAATTTTTTATAATCTAATTTCACCATATTTTTAAAATTTTGTGCTCTTTAATTCAACATCCATTTTGATATATTTTATGAGTTTTAGTTTTACATTTTAGTAGGTTTATTTTATTTTGATTCAAATTTTCATAACTTTAACCTTTATTTCAATCAATACAAACTTTATTTATCAAAATCATTTACTTTTGGGAAAGTGTTTGTGGAAAGAGATTGTGAAGGTCTTTTTATATGCGGGAATAATGATGTCACGGGAAAGATACGGAAAACCCAAACAAACACATACAACTAACACATACATTTGGAGTGTTGTTAAATAAATTACTAGCGGTGAGGAATTGTGAGGAGAGTTGAGTTAGCAATTCATTTACTATATTTATCGCCATGCATGCAGAATTAGCTAGTATTTAATAATGTACAAGTATTTAGTGCAAAGATAAAAGTGTCCCAATCAATTTACAAAGTGTGCAAATCAATTCCGTATAAAAAACGTTAATCCATACCAGTATATACACTAAGTATGGTTATATTGAGCTGAAAACCTCAAAAAGCATGAAATCATATATAAAACATATATTATGTCTATACTACTTATATAATGCATGCCTGATTTTTCTTTAAACTTAAAAGTTCTTGAATTTAAATATTTGTTTAATCCTCAAATTTTTATCATTTTTTCGTTTATAAGAAATAAACTATTTTCTCACAATAAAAACAAATTTAACTCGTAAATGTTGCATTAAGAGTCACATCAGAACCTCAAGTTCACAAGTATAATTGTTTGCCGCTATTTTATATCGTCGCTTTGCGCGTATATTCATCTAGTTGTAATCAAAACAAAAAAAACCGAATGTAATCGCAAGGCCGTCCATGAATTTAAGGAATTTTGAGGGCACTCGACGAAATTACATAATTAGGCCTTACGAGAACGAATGTTACATATAAAGTATCACCGTTTATACTTTATAAGATATAATGCAATTAGTTATCTAAACGTCAATATATTACTTATTAAAGATATTTTCTCATCTAAATATTTTTTTCTTCGTGAAACATATGTGTACACATACATATAAGAGAAAATTACCAAAAATGTACAAAAATCCAACTTTGATCTACTATATGGACATTTTTAGCATCCTTTTCTCTATAATGACCATAAAATTATAACATTTATTAAAACCGTCTACCTTAAAATAACCCACATTTAATTTAACCATTTACCTTTATTAAAAATACCTACCTATATTAACTCACAATTAAAATTTACATCTACCACATCACATTTATTATAACCACCTATCAAATAATAACTCACATTTAAATTTATCATTTACCCCCTCACATTAAATATATTTATCTCTCCAATTACCAGTCGAGCATGGGACACTTGTAAATATAAATAACCATAAAGTTATAGCATTTATTATAACCTACCATATGATAACCCACATTTAATTTTACCATTTACCCTCACTAAAAACAATTACCTATATTAACTCACGATCTCTAAATTTTACAGCTACTCCATCACACTTATTAAAACCACATACCCTATAATAACTTACATTTAAAATTTTCATCTACCCCCACCACATTAAATATTTTCATCTCCCCAACTAATAGTCGATCAGTCAAATCAACCCATAGTTTGACATGTTTATCATGCTCGACTAGTAATTGGGGAGATGGATACATTACTATTCTATTGCCGACGGTGCACTTTTACACAAACTCATTTTATCCGTTGGATCAATCCACCATTAAATCCTGGCCATTCTAATCCAAGAATTATCCATAGTTACAAAGTGGATGTAAAAGTGAAAAATTCAAACTAATGTTAACTTATCATCTTTTCCTTTGTCGTTCCACCCTGATAGTCAAACCAAACATTATCTTATCTTTGTAAATACAATTTTTAAACCAATATTTGGGTGCCAAGAATTCCACCATGCACAAGCCTGCCAGATAAACACTACATGGACAACCATCTCACACCCATTCACATTTCATATCAATATATCATAACAAAAGCTCTTATAGATCAAAGTAGTAACTCAATGTAATAACTTTAACGTTTGAGTTTTTGCATTTATAAAGATGAACAAATCAAATTGTCAACTATCGTTGCAACAAAAAACGAATTCACTGGCATTGCGAAAATGAAGGAATCAAGGTAAAGTTATGTTATAACATCTCACATAAGTTAAAATCACGTTAACAAATCAAACGAACTCACTTACGTTTCAATACAATTGACATTCAACTACTAGGATAATGTCGATCTTCATGATCATGAGGTGACATTCCTTTCTACACTTTTTGGGTTCGTTTATGATATCCATATATCCTTATGAAGACGTAATGTTATTTTCCATCTTTAAACAACAGCAGGACGACAACGTAAAACTTGATACCCAACCGTTGGTTGATGAGGTGATTCGTGAATCTAAGAAAAGGAAAAGGGAAGCAAACTAGGCGACGTGGAAATGGAACGATGTAATTAAAATTAAAAGTTCGGACGATGAGAGCATTTTTTATGGGGACAATGAGAGCATTTGCGTATCACAATCGACGAAGCGATGTTTACTCACCTGATGTCACAATTTCGCTAACTACTGTGTTTGAGCGACGAGGCAAAGTATCAACATAATTGTTTAAAATGTTGGATTATAACTTTTGGCAAAGTCATGTATATACGGCCATTCGGGTTGCTGTTAACATGCGTGTTTATTCTATGTACATAATGGAGGTGACTGTGAACTATGTTGTAACAGTTTCAATGGCTCAAATCAGCTTTTTGGTGCACGAATTCGATCGACGACATGCACATGGTTCGCTATTTCAGTTTTGATGTATTTTATATCACTTTAAAGGATAATGAACACTTGGAATACACATTAATGCATTTAATTTATACTATTAGTAATATATGTAGAATGGCTATACATGGAATCTACGTTATGTAAATGATTGATAGCAAAACTTGTATCTCATTTTCGTTAGTGTATCTAAACTGCAATATAAGTATGGCATAATCATAACTTTTGGCAATTGTGTTATGAGTTTGGATTCAAAGTCATATAACCATTAATATCAATATAATTTTGTCATGTGCAATTTCTAATGTATTTTAAAACCAATATGTGAATAAGGTTCGTTACCTTATAATCATAGCATTTGGCTATTATATTAGAAACTTGGAATCAAAAAATAGCTCTTTAATTTATAGTCCAAAGCAAATTTATGGTGAACAATATACGCTTCAAACATATGTCTTTTTATATCATGATAAACACCACGGTTTATGTATTTCTTATTCATGTTTTATTATTATATGTACAAGTTAGTGATAACTATATGTACAAGATCATGAGGAAATCAATTATGTACTTTTCAATACAATTGCCATTCAACTACTAGAATTTCCGTGAACGAGTTGCTAACTAAGAGTATAAAAGAGGTTAGTTGAGCACAATTTTTTTCATTTAACTTACTGCATATACATCTTATTATTAATAAACACATTGCATTCTTTTATCTAGGATGTTGATGTACCCTATTGGTTTGATTATTTAAATTTCTTTGTTGACAAACTCATTGGTCGAAATGTCGTTCTCTGTATCAAGATTGATAAGTATAATATGGCACCTACATTTGTTCGTAGGTAGCTACTAAGTACTAAGGTGATACTATTGATGTAGTGAATGAAAATGTTGCGACGATATTACCTTCAAAATTTATCAGTGAGGTTCAGTTTATGAATCAACTACTCCTCCAACTTCTAAAAATGCAGTTGAGGTTCCTATTTCAACAGTACATGAGGCTCATGATGCTAATCTGGAATCTTCTGAAGATGGATCTAAAAATGTTCTCGAATTTGAAACAACTACAACTATAATGATACACTTGAGGGTTCTCCTGGTCATGCTAAAATGACAAATGAGTACAATTTGGATGACACTCATAAAGATAGCGTGACCTCTCATGTATATAATGCTACAGTTTATGTACGCACTTATGATTTAGAAGAAGTTTGTGGAAAACTAGAAGGGGGAGTTGAATAGTTTTACCAATTTAAAACTTCCTTTTAAATATTTAGATCGACTTATGTCAATCTATTTAGTTGTTTATGTTGGACGTTGATAGATAGATATATAAACGTGTAATGAAAGATAAAGAGTAAGAAGCACATAACCACGACACGAGTATTTATAGTGATTTGGCTACAAGGACACCTTCCTTGCCCTACTCCACTCCCCGAGTCACCTACTCGAGAGTTCGTAAACACTACACGACACCAATCTCCTTATGGCAGAGAAGCCTTCACAACGTCGCCTACTCTTTTTCCGGTACTAGGCTAACCACCAGGTTCTTTCACTCCAAGGTGAACCACACCTATCACAATGTCGCCTACCCTTTATTAGTTACTAGGCTAAGCACCTAGTTCCATTACTATGGAGGAACTACTACCCAACACAACACAACACCTAATTTCAAGGAGATCCACTCCTTATTACAACACCACCAAGGATATCACCATCCTTAGAAATAAACTAATACTATATGTATAACGATGCACCTCATCGATTATACGACCTAGGCATTCTTCCCTAATGCCACTTGATTTGATTCTTAGGCATCCTTCACTAATGCCTTTGACACAACGCTTGGCACCTTTCACTAATGCCTTTGTCTTGACACCTTTAGCATTCTTTACTAATGCTTTTGACACGGACGTTAAGCATCTTTCACTAATGCTTCGTCTTGACTCTTCGGAATCCTTCACTAATGCCTTCAACACAACATCTCTACGGAGGAAGAAAGAACTATCAACAAGAGAACCTCACTTTGTCTTGATGATGACGAAGCATGGCAACTCATGGACTTGAGCTTGCTCGACTTCAAGAAGGTGATCTCGCCTTTAAGAGGAACCTAGAGAATCACACAAAACAAAAGACAAACTACATAGAGATCACTTAGGATCGGTGGTTAGAGAGGTACAATACTTGGAGAAAGTATGTGTGAAAGTGGTGAGCCAAAAGGAAGAAATGGCTCACTATTTATAGAAGAAAACTTATTATTCCCGGATCCCACGGATCCCTCCTGAGGATCGCTGGCGTAAAGCTAGGGATCCGTGGGACGCCCGCTTACCCATGGGTATTTTGGTTATGGGTCATGGGTCATGGGTCATGGGTTATGGGTTGATCCATGGGTTTTTATTAGATACAATGTATCTCATGAGTTCAATGTACCTAGTCAAATGGTTTGGATAAAACCATGGGTTATGGGTCAATACCATTTGTTAGTTTTACCGTTAGGATATAAAAAGTCAAAGTCTTTGAAGAATCAAAATCTTTGAAGAGTCAAAGCATCAAGTCAATCTTGCTAAAGAATGAAGTCAAAGCATCGTCTCGAATCATCAAAGTCTTGCATGCTTAAAGGACCGATATGCAAAATCGTTAAGGATTATCTTGTAATTCTAGAATGTTCTAAGATTAGTATAGTACTACTTTTCGTACAAGGTTTGTAATTGTAAACCGACTAGGGTTATCCTTGAGCCTATAAAAGGACCCCTAGGTTGGCATTAGAGATATGCGATATATGCATTTTTAGAGTTTTAGAGAGTACGATATTAGAGTTTTAGAGTTTTTAAAGAATCTGTATAACAAGCAGGTTCTAAGTATTAATAAAATCGTTAAAGTTAAAAGTTAATTCTTCTTAGATTTGTTAAGTAAATTCCACATACTTAATAGAGTTTGTTCAGTGTTTCATTGTTAGTAACTTAGGATTTATCCGAGGTTATTAAACCCTTAACAAGCTATATAAGTTAGTTTGGTTAGAGTACATCGATCCAATAAGTGGTATCAGAGCTTGTGTGGAAACTATGACTAAGAAGAAACCCTTAAAACCTCGTTAACAACAAACCCTAAAGATGTCGACTGAAGCTGCACCACCACCATCCATCACCTCACTTAAAATACCAATCATCAAGAAGGGAGAGTATGATCTATGGAGTATGAAGATGAGGCAGTACATTGTTATTACAGACCATGCACTGTGGAATGTAATTGTCAATGGTAATGAAGTTATTCCAGAACATGTAGATGTTCCTGGACAACCTAAACCACCTAAGGCCGTCTTGCCAGCTGCTACAATAAGGAATCGGGAAAAGGCTCTCAACATACTCTTGTCTGCTATACCTGATGGTCACTACTCAAGTTTCATGATGCTAAGGATGCTAAACAGTTATGGGTTGCTCTCAAGACAAGGTTTGGAGGTAATGATGCTTCCAAGAAGATGTACGTAAATGCATTGAAGCAGCAGTTTGAAACTTTCCTTGTTGGTGAAAGAGAAGGTCTTGATCTTGCTATGACAGATTCCAAAATCTCCTCGACATGCTAGAGTTATACAAGGCATAGGTATCTCGTTGAAGATGCCAATTTGAAGTTCTTAAGGAGTTTACCATCTACATGGCATGTGATTGCTACTATGATCAGAGGACAACCTGGTTTGGATGTTATGGACTTTGATGATCTCTACAACCATCTGAAGGTGTATGAGCATGAGATGAATGGCCAAACAAGTTCAAAGTCTCACATTATAGCTTTTGTGTCATCTAAAAAGAGAGGCAGTACTTCCACTAAAAGTACTGCTTACCCTACTCAATGTACTGTTGCTCAAAGTACTGGTTATCCTGCTCATTCTATCACAACCATGACCAACCCCACGTCATCACCAACAAACACCATCCATTCGATGAAGTTGTATGCTCATTCTTTGCTCAGAAGCTACTTTACCATTACCTATGAAGAGGACTTGCCACAAATCAAGAGGATGCTCTTGAAGAAACCGATATAAGGTGGCAAGTTGCTATGATCAATGCAAGGATCAAGAAGTTCATGAAGAAAGCAGGAAGAGGCATCGACTTCAAACCAAAACAGGTATCACTTTTGACAAGTCCAAGATTGAATGCTTTAATGTCAAAAGATCGGACACTTTGCAGGGAATGCAAGTTTGCTAAATATCGGGCAAGCAGGATGACATAGAAACCTAAACTTGAACTAAAGGAAATTCCCATTCTTGAAACAAAAGCTTTGGTTCTCAAGAGAATCTATCGAGGTTGACCGAGTCTTGAGTTTGATGATGAACCAAGAACCTATTGTATGGTAGCATGGAAGATTCGGTGGAAGAATTTGATTAGACCATGACTTTTGATGAGGAACACGGATTTCTTTGCTTTGGAGTCCGAGATGGTCTAGGAAGTTTTGATTGGAGCATGGAGATTGAAGATAAACTGCTCGCTTGCTATGGTAGCCACTTCACCAAGTTCACCCCTATCTCGAGGTATGCTCTAAGTGTCATGATTTTTATCAAAAGTGCTTCTTGATTATGTAATCGAAAGAGATAACCGTAGAAGGGCTAGTCCGAGGTAGTGGCTATCAAATTACTTTAGAGTCAATAAGCCAAAATAATAACACATGAAAATAATGAAATGGCTTGGGTGAAAAGTATGAACAACAGGATTATCAGTTAAAATTAAGTGAATGGAAGTTAGGATGTAAGGTATCTGAACTAGAAAAGATGACTAAGGAAAGGGATGAATTGCTAGAAAAGTTTGCTGCTTGGGGAAAATCTGGTCTTTCACATGTTAGTTTTGTTGAAAAACAGAAAAGAGCATACATTAAAACATGACTAGGTTTTGGCATGGACTTTAGTAGCCTGAAAGAAAACCGATGAGTGTCTAAATACTCATCATTTTATCTTGTTTAGAATGCCAAAACATCCGAAAACACTCGAAATGCATCAAAATGATAAAATATCACAAATAAGTGTTTTATGTGTTTTAAATGCAAAATATCAAAATCGGTGAAAACGATATCAAGTTTGCATAATTGGCGGTTTAGTCCCCAGTTTCAAAAGTTGTCAAAAATAGTCCACGTAAAACAAAATAAAGAAAAATGTTATTCAAGGTCCTTGAAATATTCTAAGTTGTCAAAAATGGTCCTTGAATAAATCTTTTGTCAAATGGCGAAAAAGGTCCCTCAAGTTTTGAAATTGTCACAATAGTCCTTGGGAAATTGAAAATGTCAAACCGGTCCTTGTGGTGATGTGTGTGAATACTCATCATTTTTTGGTCAATCTGAATCGCAAAACGTCTAAAATGCTCGAAATGCATCAAAACACCGAAAATATTCCAAAATTGCATTTTATATGTTTCAGATGCAAAATGTTTAAAATCAGATGAAAAATGAGCAAAGTTTGCATAATTGGCAGTTTCAGTCCCCCAAGTTTCAAAAAATTGTCAAAAATAGTCCCTGAGCACATAATTTCAAAAGTAAAATCACCAAAGGTCCTTTTAAAATCAAAACTTGTCAAAATTAGTCCTTTGGTGAAAAATATAAAAAGTTTGAGAAAATTACAAGTTTGGTCCTCCAACTTTGAAATTTGGCAAAAATGGCCCCTGGAAAATTGAAAATGGCAAGCTTGGTCCTTGTACTTTTTGAGATTGTCACTTTTGGTCCCTTTAAACAAGTTTGATGAATTGGCAGTTTAGGTCCCTTGAATTTCAGAAATGGCAACATTAGTCCTTATCATTTAAACCCTTTAATACACCTTTTGGACTAGTCTAACCATTTTGGACCCCCTTGGACCCATACAATGAATTTTGGACCCCTTCTATTATTAATCCTTTGGTCAAATGTGGTCAAACAATCCACCCGCCTAAAGTCTACCCTCCCAACTGCTTTGCTGCAACAATCTAGCTCCCATCCCCTCTCATCCACTTTTCCTTGTTCCCCCACCTTAGCTAACCTCAAATATGCATTAAATGTATCTCCCCCCTCACTCAACCCCATTTGTCAAACACCAATTTTGGCGCCAAAATTGATTCAATGGCCATGATCGGTTTAAGCCATCCAATGGTGAGGAAAGTGATGGGAATCAATCGAAAGAGAGAGAAAGAGTTTGGGTATAAAGAGAAGGAAATAGAAGCATGACAAGTAGTAGATTTTTAGTTTAAAAATTCTCTTATGTCGTTTTTATTATTAATGTATTAGTTTAACTCAAAAGTTGTAATATTTTGTTCCTAAGTATTAAACTCAAGTTACATTTTCAGTTTATTCAAGTCTTAATCATTAATTCCAAGTTTCATTTAGTTTCATCTTTATGTACTCACTGTTGAAAATTTAAGTTTACATCTCATAAATTCAAGCTTCATATAGCTTCTTTTCAAGTTCATATAAGCTTATACAAGCTTTTCATAGCTTTATAAGCTTAAAATCAAGTTTCAAACCATTTTGTATTTTGGTCAACAAAAGTCAAAATAAGCTAAAATGGAAATGAAGTTGGAAATGGGTTGATGCAGCATGGAAATGGGTTGATTTAGATTCATATGGGTTGATATTTAGGGTAGTGGTTCTCTGTTTCACATATTTCAAACCATAGTGGTTAAGGACCTTTGTAAGTAATTTTCAAGATTTCTTAGCATAATCTTCATTTGTTGTCATAACTGGTTATATACTGTTTAAATAGCTGTATTTAGGATATCTAGACTTAGTTTAATCATTTGTTTTAACTGGTGAAGTGTTTAGTTTAGAGTAAAGTGCAAATCAGTTGATAAAAAGGTGTTTGGAATTCTTTGTTATATCGTGTTCAAGGCTTGCTCGATGGTTAGAACTTGTTGGTTCAAGTTTGTGTAGCATATCTTAGCTCATATATGTCTTGGTTTTGCATATCTGCAAGTCACCATAGTCAAAATCACACCATGATTGTCTAATTTCTTAATCTTGTTGTGTTTTGGACAAGCAAAATCTTGATTTGTGTTTAAAATACATATATAAAGGTTGCGTAGCCTTATTTCATCATTTAACATCTTAATCAATCCTTAAATCAAGATCAAAACTCATATAAGTCAATCGTCCATATCTCTTCAAAAGTCAAAAGTTGCAAAATCTAGTTTTGAGCCAACTACAAGGAATTTTAATGAGCTCATTTTGGGTCTTATCAATTGAAATCTTGGTTTTAAAGTTCATCTTGGTCTAGTTTCTTATTAGCATTTTGTATAATTTTGCAAATTTTTATAAAGCTCAAAAGTTCTTGTCAAGATGGTTGAAATTCCCACAATGCACTGCATTGAGTCGCAGGGACTTGTGCGCTTCTTGCAAGACTTGCACCAAGCTCATCCGAGCTCAACTTTGGCTCAATTTTGGTTTACAAGTTCCCAATCAGGTCTAGTACAATTCCCACTTTGGTTTTCCATTTTCTAGCTTATTTGAGTGCTTGTTTTGTAAGCTACAAAGTAGACCCAAATCTGTTTTAGCTTATAAATTCAAATACATCAAATCTTTCAAACTTGTAATCCAGTGGTTAAAAACAGTTAGGATTTGTTGCATTTTAGTTATTTTAGCATATTAGGCCTTACATAAGCAGTTGGTGCTTGTTGGTTTCATTTGACTTATTCAAGTGCTTATTTATAAGCACTTGCACATCGATTCATATTCTTGCACATAAGCACTTGTTTTCCAATTTTCCTAGCTTTCCAATATTATTTTAGAGTTTTCCGAAATTTTCAGATTTTTCTAAGTTGATTTGCTATTTTTCTTGATTTAAATTAGTTTTAAGCATTTTAAATAGTATTTAATACAATTAATTAAGAAAAGTTTCAAAAAATAATTTTTCATTTTCTTAAGTTAAGATAAATATAAAAAGCCAAAAAGTAATTTTCCATAATTTTCTTAGTTTAAATAGTATTTTCTAGCATTTTAATTAGTTTTAAATAGTTTTAAATTAATAATAAATAAAAAATAATCTAAAAATATATTTTCAGTTTTAAAATAAGTTTTATCATATTTTAGATTTTCTAAGTTATAATTTCATTTTTCTAGGTTAAATTTGTATTTTCTTATATTTTAGTGCATATTAAATACTTAATAAATAGTTTTTAATTAATAATAATTAAATAAATAGTTGCAAAAATAATTTTCTTTTTCTATAAATTTTCTTTTATCATTAGGTTTGTAAAATGTCATTTTCATATTTTTAGGATTTATATTGTGTAAGTTTCACGTTTTTATTTGTCGTCGCGTAGTTTTAATTTAAGTTTTATAAAATTTAAAACAAAACATCATTTTAAATATAGTGATAGCGTTTATTTAATATTTTTATCTTTTAACTTTCCTTTAATTTGCATTTAAGCCGTTGTAATTTGTTGGCCTTTCCTATAGTTATAATATCAATCAAATCCACTTTTTCGTTCAAATTTCTCGATCACTTTACGTTTGATAATCCATTGCATAGCTCATTTGGGACATAACGACCGGAAACCCTATACTCCCGGATCTTCATTGAGTTCGTGCTTGAGCAGTTTAAAGGCGATTATGGTCCGCCATTCACAAGTGGCGAGGCTTGAGTGATTTAGCTTGATTGTTTGCACGCCATCAAATTTTAGGCGCCATTGCTTGAGTCTGTCTTAATAATCTTACGTTTAGCGATTAGTTGTTTGAATACTCACTCTTTGTTTATATCATCCATCTCTATCTATATATATATATCCATATTTTCTTATAAAAATCCAAAACCCAAAACAACTAAAAACATATAAAACACAAAAATATTTTTCTTTTGTTTCTATATATGTATCAAATATAAAAATACAAAAGATTTGTCGTTTTCTTTAATAAATAACAACTTAAAAGATTACCACCGCAAACCAAGGCGGTGCACTACCTAACTGGGTGCGACCATAATAAGTTCCCGAACTAAAGATTTAAAACTTGCCTTTGTGTCCTTGTGATTGGTGTACCTTTTTCAAAGCCATTCATCTTGTGATTATTGGTTAAGTTCATTTGTTGTTTTGCCTCGATTTTGTGTTAATTGATTTTGTTGTGATATCTACGTTTGAACCGAAAACCCATAAAGATTCTTCTCACCCCATTTTATAAAACGTCTTCATAATTCCCATTCTCATCGATAGATTTTCATAATTCCCATTTCTCTCCTTAACTCGAGGTCCCTTAGAGTTAACTCTAGTGCATGCTTTCGTTCTTCTAGATCATTGAGTCCTTTGCGTGATCTAGCGAAATTCCTAGAAGACGTTCTCGTGAGACGTCTTTGCCCAAATAGTCGAACCCGAGATTCGTACTATTTCAAGCAACAATATGGCGATTTAACGTATTATGGCGGAAATGCTCCAAGCACCCACCGAGGGTTATGGAGATGCCATCATTCTACCCGTAATCAATTCGATCACTTGAATTGAAGACACATTTGATCCAACTTGTGTCTACAAATCAATTCCACGGGTTTGACCGAGAAGACCCGTATGCACACATCCGTTGGTTTAACAAGTTGACTTCAACTATCAATTTCAAGGATGTTCCACAAAAGTCATCAAGTTGATGCTTTTCCCATTCTCTCTTGAGGGACGGCCGGTTTGGTGGAAAAGAACCCCTCGATCTATCGAAACTTGGGAGGATCTTGTTCAAAAGTTTGTGAATTATTTCTTTCCTCCATCAAAGGCGACTAATCTTAAAATGAAATTTCGGATTTCGTCAAAATTTCGATGAAAACTTTGGAGAGGCATGGGAGAGATTCAAAGATCTCCTCGGAAATGCCCCATCATGAATTCACGAGCTTCAACAAGTCAATATCTTTTACAATGGGTTGAATGGTAATGATCAAGACTCCTTGAATGCACCCGCGGCAATATCTTGAATCGTAGACCTAAAGATGTGATTGAGATTTGCGAGCAAAAATCAAAAGTTCCTATTTCTACAACAAAGTCAATACTCCTAACCCTCCTTCTTCTTCTTCATCCAAGAACTCTTACGAGTTAGCGACTCGATAATTGCTCTAACGGATGCCATCCGTTGTATGATTAAGGATGTTAAGGAAATCAAAAGCGAAATTCATAAGCTGAACCGATCAAAGCCGTAAACAAGGTGTGTGAAACTTGTAGTGGTCCACATGCGTATTATGATTGTCAAGCAACCGATGCTTCCTTTACCAAGCTCCGTGGCTTGATAAACCACAATCAATACCGACCACAGTGATCCTCACTACAGTGCACCTAGCGGTATGACACCACCGGTTTTCCTCCTGCAAAACCATGGCAATCAAAATCGCTTTGTTCGAATCAAGGACAAAATTTCAATAACTCTCAAAATTTCAATCAAAACCGGAACAATTTCAACCAACCTTATCAAGCTCCTAATCATCAAAGTTATCAACAACCTCCTCAAGCTCCATGCCAAATGACTTCATGAAAATGACCGAGTCAAACATCGTTCAATGCAAACTCGGATCAATAACATGAGAGTTGAGCTTAAAAGGAAATTGATACCACAATGTCTCGGCAGACAAATGAGTTAAAGAATATGATGAGCGGTTTCATGAACATGAATATGAACAAAGCTTCATCATCTTACGGAGGACTCCTGTGCAATACTATCCCTAATCCCAATGCCGAGTTGAAAGTCGTCACCACTCGTAGTGGTAAGGCGCACAATGGACCTTCGACTCCAATGCCCCTCCTCCTGTGGCAATGAGTCAAGTTACCAAGGATACAACGGACAAGGTGCATTCTCAAGCCCACGGTACCGCACACGTCCCACCTTCGGTAGTCAAGTTTTAAGTCCGAACCCGAAGTTCAAGAAAAATCTGAGCGAAAACACTTCCATCCGGCTCAAAAGTCTAGTCGACTTCCTTACCCATCAAGAATGAATGATGAGAAGCTCAAAGACAAAACAAAGAGCAAATGGAAAAATTTTCCAAATCTTCAATGAGCTTCACTTTGATATAAGCTTCGTTGATGCTCTCGTTCTAATGCCTAAATTTGCATCCACGCTTAAAGGCTTACTCACCAACAAAGATAAGCTATCGAGATGGCTAAAACCCTCTAAATGAGCAATGCTCGTGACCATTCTTAATAAGCTTCCCGAAAAGCTTGAAGACCACGGCGGTTTTAATCCGTGTGATTTCTTGGGGATGTTTCAATGCTCCGCCTTGGCGATCTTGGCGCTAGCATTAACCTCATGCCACTCTCGGTATGGAAGAAATCGTCCTTCCTAAACTTTCATCCACTCGTATGACACTCGAGCTAGCGGACCACTGTAACTCGTCCACTTGGGATAGCCGAGGATGTCGTGATGAAAGTGGGAAAGTTTCACTTTCCTCCGACTTTGTTGTAGTAGACTTGATCAGATCCTAGAGTTCCCTCATCTTGGGAGAGCTTTCTTGAGAACGAGTCGTGCTCGATTGATGTGTTTGTTTGAAGAGTTGACCATTCGAGTTGACAACGAAGAGCTCACGTTAAATATCAACGAACTCCAAACCTGCAGACAAACAGTGTTGCCACAATTGATCAAAGATCCGAAGATTCAATGCAACACTCTCAAATTTCACGGTTAAGAGGAGTTTTCAAAAGCGTGTTGAGCTTAAAGCTTTGAAAATCAACCCCGGTTCAAACAAATGGTTTGAAAGTTGTACCGGGGAAGTCAAGAGTGTTCTTGATGATGATGATCTAGAATCGGAGACTTCATCGAAAGTGGTGGAAACGCTAGCTCTAAGAGCACACCACTTGTCCCACCTCCGGAATCGGTTTGTCGCATCGAGATTGTTAACTCGTGGATGAAACCAAACTCTCTTCGGTTTCATCCGAGTTGGATGATGATGTTTGTGATCCAATGGAGACATTCTTCCCATTGATAAATTGCTCAAAATGATCCATCATCTTCTAGTCTTATTCCGACTCTTCCATCCCTTCTCTCACTCCCGATGAGGAAGATGACAACTTTGGAATGAAGTCGATGCATTTCTTAGTGATGAGTCAATTCCAGCGGAATTGATAACACTTACTTTGATCCGGAGGAGACATCCTTTTTCGGAAAGTCTGTTGATTGAAGAACCGTTTCCCCCCCCCTCCCGAACATCTTCTTGACAATCACCATCTAAGCTTCAAGTTTAAGCTTAAAGATGTCAAAGCGGTGATTTGCTTCTCTCTGTGAGGAATGGACTTGCATTCTCATGTCGTCTTTATTCCATTCTTCACGGATGGTGTGGTTGCTCATTCCCTTTCTCTTTCGGGAATGAGGACACCATCTTTGACCCGGTATCATCCCTTATAGTTTCTACTATTAACAATACCGCGGTTATATCTCATCGGTGTGGAACTTTCTGATGTTCATATGTTTATTAATATTGTGAACGAAAGTCCGATTGAGATTGGTTTTCCACGTTACTTTCCCCATGAACAAATGAATTCGGGGTCGAGTCAAGCTAGCGACTCGGTAATCAAAAACAGTAGCTTAACATGGGTTTTCACCCATGTGTTCTACCCTAGTGTGGGGGGGTTGCCCACATGTTTCAAAAAAAAAAAAAAAAAAAAAAAAAAAATCTTTCTAAATAATGGCGTAGTATTTCCTTTTCGTTCTTTGTTTCGGCATAACCGTCGGTACTTTGAATATTGAGGGCAATATTCATTTCTAAGTGTGGGGAATTCTCACGAATTTTATCATATAATTATACCAAATTCCCGTTTTTGGCCAAAATTTTTTTTTTGGAGTAAGTGTTTTACACTTTCTCAATTGGTTATCGATCCGCCTTGTCTAATAAACAAAAGGATTGGCTAATCCAGAGCAAACGGCTCTTGGTAAAGATATCTCAAATCCGTTGACGGCTTGCAATTTGCCCAAAATTGTATGGTATTCACCACCATATCCTAAAAGTGAAGAGTTGGCTAGCCCGCAAGTTTATGGCTTGTGGTAAAGGCGATGGAAAATCCATAATTGGTAATCGACTCACCAAAGATAATATTGATAATTTATCTAAGAGTTGGCTAGTCCGAGCAAACGGCTTCGTAAAGACAAAATCAAATCCGTTGAAAGTCGGTGGTTTGCTCAAAATCACATGGTTATCGGTGTACCATGGTTCTTACTTGAATGAAACATTTGGCTACTCCGAAGTAATGGCTTTTGGTAAAGAGTTTCAAATCCATTATGTTTTTCTCAAAAGATTGCTAGGGACTAGCAATAGTTTAGTGTGGGGATTGATGAGTGTGTAAATACTCATCATTTTTTGGTCAAATCTGAATCGCAAAACGCCTAAAAATGCTCGAAATGCATCAAAACACCGAAAATATTCCAAAATTGCATTTTATATGTTTCGGATGCAAAATGTTTAAAATCGATGAAAAATGAGCAAAGTTTGCATAATTGGCGATTTAGTCCCCAAGTTTCAAAAATTGTCAAAAAGCAGGTCCCGAGCACATAATTTCAAAGTAAAATCACCAAAGGTCCTTTTAAAATCAAAACTTGTCAAAATTAGTCCTTTGGTGAAAAATATATAAAGTTTGAGAAAATTACAAGTTTGGTCCTCCAACTTTGAAATTTGGCAAAAATGGCCCCTGGAAAATTGAAAATGGCAAGCTTGGTCCTTGTACTTTTTGAGATTGTCACTTTTGGTCCTTTTAAACAAGTTTGATGAATTGGCAGTTTAGGTCCCTTGAATTTCAGAAATGGCAACATTAGTCCTTATCATTTAAACCCTTTAATACACCATTTTGGACCCCGCTAATTTTGGACCCCACATCATAATACATTTTGACCCCTTCTATTATTAATCCTTTGGTCAAATGTCTTGGTCAAACCACAACACCCGCCAAAAGTCTACCCTCCCAACCGCTTTCTCTGACAATCTAGCTCCCATTCCCCTCTCATCCACTTTTCCTTGTTCCCCACCTTAGCTAACCTCCAATATGCATTAAATGTATCTCCCCCCTCACTCAACCCCATTTGTCAAACACCAATTTTGGCGCCAAAACTTGATTCAATGGCCATGATCAGTTTAAGCCATCCAATGGCTGAGGAAAGTGATGGGAAACAATCAGAACAAAGAGAGAAAGAGTTTGGGTATAAAGAGAAGGAAAGAGAAGCAAGACAAGTAGTAGATTTTTAGTTTAAAAATTCTCTTATGTCGTTTTTATTATTAATGTATTAGTTTAACTCAAAAGTTGTAATATTTTGTTCCTAAGTATTAAACTCAAGTTACATTTTCAGTTTATTCAAGTCTTAATCATTAATTCCAAGTTTCATTTAGTTTCATCTTTATGTACTCACTGTTGAAAATTTAAGTTTACATCTCATAAATTCAAGCTTCATATAGCTTCTTTTCAAGTTCATATAAGCTTATACAAGCTTTTTATAGCTTTATAAGCTTAAAATCAAGTTTCAAAACCATTTTGTATTTTGGTCAACAAAAGTCAAAATAAGCTAAAATGGAAATGAAGTTGGAAATGGGTTGATGCAAGATGGAAATGGGTTGATTTAGATTCATATGGGTTGATATTTAGGGTAGTGGTTCTCTGTTTCACATGTTTCAAACCATAGTAGTTAAGGACCTTGTAAGTTATTTTCAAGATTTCTTAGCATAATCTTCATTTGTTGTCATAACTAGTTCAATCTGTTTAAATAGTTGTATTTAGGATATTTAGACTTAGTTTAATCATTTGTTTTAAGCGGTGAAGTGTTTAGTTTAGAGTAAAGTGCAAATCAGTTGATAAAAGGTGTTTGGAATTCTGTAGCTTATATCGTGTTCAAGGCTTGCTCGATAGATAGAACTTGTTGGTTCAAGTTTGTGTAGCCCATCTTAGCTCATATCTGTCTTGGTTTTGTGCTGCAAGTCACCATAGTCAAAATCACACCATGTCCATCGCCTCTAATCTCTTAATCATTGTTGATTTGGACAAGCAAAATCTTGATTTGAGTTTAAAATACATAGATAAAGGTTGCAGTAGCCTTATTTCATCATTTAACATCTTAATCAATCCTTAAATCAAGATCAAAGTTCATATAAGTCAACTGTCCATATCTCTTCAAAAGTCAAAAGTTGCAAAATCTAGTTTTGAGCCAACTAAAAGGAGTTTTAATGAGCTCATTTTGGGTCTTATCAATTGAAATCTTGGTTTTTAAAGTTCATCTGGTCTAGTTTCTTATTAGCATTTTTGTATAATTTTTCAAATTTTTATAAAGCTCAAAAGTTCTTGTCAAGATGGTTGAAATTCCCACATGCACACCGCATTGAATCAGACAGACAGGGACTTGTGCGATTCTTGCGACCTTTGCACCAAGCTCATCTCGAGCTCAACTTTGGCTCAATTTTGGTTTACAAGTTCCCAATCAGGTCTAGTACAATTCCCTACTTTGGTTTTCATTTTCTAGCTTATTTGAGTGCTTGTTTTGTAGCTACAAGTAGACCCCAAAAGCTGTTTTGTTATAAATTCAAATACATCAAATCTTTCAAACTTGTAATCCAGTGGTTAAAAATAGTTAGGATTTGTTGCATTTTAGTTATTTTAGCATATTAGGCCTTACGTAATCAGTTGGTGCTTGTTGGTCTTCATTTAGCTTATTCAAGTGCTTATTAATAAGCACTTGCACATCGATTCATATTCTTGCACATAAGCACTTGTTTTCCAATTTTCCTAGCTTTCCAATATTATTTTAGAGTTTTCCTGAAATTTTCAGATTTTTCTAAGTCGATTTGCTATTTTTCTTGATTTTAATTAGTTTTTAAGCATTTTAAATAGTATTTAATACAATTAATTAAGAAAAGTTTCAAAAAATAAGTTTTCATTTTTCTTAAGTTAAGATAAATATAAAAGCCAAAAAATAATTTTCCATAATTTTCTTAGTTTAAATAGTATTTTCTAGCATTTTAATTAGTTTTAAATAGTTTTAAATTAATAATAAATAAATAATAAGTCTAAAAATATATTTTAGTTTTAAAATAAGTTTTATCATATTTTAGACTTTTCTAAGTTATAATTTCATTTTCTAGGTTAAATTTGTATTTTCTTATATTTTAGTGCATTTTAAATACTTAATAAATAGTTTTTAATTAATAATAATTAAATAAATAGTTGCAAAAAATAATTTTCTTTTTCTATAAATTTTCTTTTATCATTAGGTTTGTAAAAATGTCATTTTCATATTTTTAGGATTTATATTGTGTAAGTTTCACGTTTCTATTTGTACGTCGCGTAGTTTTTAATTTCAGTTTTATAAAATTTAAAAACAAAAACATCATTTTAAATATAGTGATAGCGTTTATTTAATATTTTTTATCTTTTTAACTTTCCTTTAATTTGCATTTAAGCCGTTGTAATTTGTTGGCTTTTCCTATAGTTATAATATCAATCAAATCCTTTTTCGTTCAAATTTCGATCACTTTACGTTTGATAATCCATTGCATAGCTCATTTGGGACATAACGACCGGGAAACCCTATACTCCCGGATCTTCATTGAGTTCGTGCTTGGCGGTTTAGCCACCCCCAGTAGCTAAAATCGGAACCCATGTGTCAAATTGCATTTCCATAAAACCAATCAAATGGCCAATATGAATTCTAGCCATCCAATGGCTCCAAATATTGATGGGATTTTATCAGAGGACACGTGTAAGCCAAATGGATGTATAAAAGAGGGAAGAAGAAGGAAGAGAAGGCAGTAGTTAATTTTTTATTTTCACATGTATGTCGTATTTTAATTTCTTAGTCTTAAAAAGGTTTTCAGTTGTATTTTCAAGTTTAATTGTATTAAGTAAAAGTATTTTAGTGTATTGCAAGTTTTCTTAAGTATCAATTCAAGCTTATGTTAAGAATTCATGTTTTAAGCTCACTGTTGAAATTTTCCATTTTAAAGTCTCATACCAAAGCTTCAAATAGCTTGTTTTTCAGTTCCAACATGCTTATATAAGCTTAATATAGCTTTTTACAAGCTTAAATTTAAGTTTCAAACCATTTTGGATTCTGGTCAATGAAAGTCAACTGAGCATGGAAATGGGTATGAAATGGAATTTGGTGTTGCAGAGCATGGGAATGGGGTGATTATTAGTCTATTGGATTGGTTTAGATAGGATAGTGGCTCTGGTTTCATTCAGTTTCAAGCCATAGTGGCTAGGACATTTGTAAGTTAATTTCAAGTAACATTGCATAATCTGTTTTTTGTAGTTATAATCTGTCAAACCTGTTCAATTAGTGTTAATTAAGTTAGCTAAACATAGTTTGATCATTGAAATAAGTGGATTAGTAGTTAGCTTATTTAAAAATTGCTTATCAGTGATTACAAGGTGTGTTTGGATTTACTGTCAAAACTGTCCCAAAGGTTTAGTCAGTAGTAGTTATCTGTTGGTTCATGCTTGTTTAGTCTATTTGACTCATATCAGTCTTAATCTTGTGCTGCAGTTGCATTATCCTACACACAACCTCTGTTTTCCATTTTCCTAGATTCCTAATAATATTTTATACTTTCCTTGAATTTTCGATTTTTCCAAGTCTGCTTTGGTATTTTCTCCATTTAAATTAGTTTTTAAGTCTTTTTAATTAGCTTTAAATACCATTAATTAAGAAAAGGTTCAAAAAATAATTTTTCAATTTTCTTAAGTTTAGATAAATATAAAAGCCAAAAAATATTTTTCTAGATTTTCTTAGTTAAATTTGTATTTTTAAGTAATTTAATTAGTTTTAATAGTTTAAAATTCATAGAAAATAGAAAATAATCGAAAAATACAAAATAGTTTTGAAAATTCTCTTTTGATATTTTAGATTTTTCCAAGTCATAATTTTATTTTTCTAACTTTATTTCATATTTTCTTGTATTTTAGGCTAGTATTAAATAATTAAAAGTAGTTTTTACTTAATAATAATTAGATAAATAGTTATAAAAATAATTTTCTTTTTCTAAAAATTTTCTTTTATCATTAGGTTTGTAAAAATATAATTTTCATATTTTTAGGATTAATATTGCTTCAGTTCATATTTTCTTGTATACGTCACGTAGTTTTAAATTAAGTTTTATAAAAACATAAAATCAAAAACATCATTTTAAATATAGTGATAGCGTTTATTTAATATTTTTATCTTTTTAATTCTCTTTAATTTGCATTTAAGCCCTTGTGGTTTATGTACTTTTTCTGTAGTTATAATCATTCACAATCTCTGTATCCGTTCAAATCTTCTCGATCACTAAACGTTTGACTATTCTCGCACGGCTCGTTGGGACATAACGACCTAGGGAAACACTATACTCTCCTGATCTTCATTGCATTTGTTTCTGAACCGTTTTAAGTTTCTTACGGTCGGCCATTCACAAGTGGCCGGTTTGTGTGAGAAAACTTGACGGTTTGGAGCGAATCAAATTTTGGCGCCGCTGCCGGGGAGCTGTGCTAATCACTCCTTGTTCATACCATCTATCTATATCTATATATATTCTTATAAAAAATCCAAAAACCCAAAAAGCACCAAAACGTATAAAACACAAAAATATTTTGCTTTTGTTTCTATATATGTATCAAAAATAAAAATACAAAAGATTTGTCGTTTCGAGTTTAATAATAAAACATAAAAGATTACCACATAAACCAAGGCGATGTACTACCTAACTGGGGTATGCGACCATAATAAGTTCCCGAACCAAAGCCACTCATCTTGTGATTATTGGTTTAAGTTCATTTGTTGTTTTGCCTCGATCTTGTTTTAATTGGATTTGTTGTTATATCTACTTGTCGAACCGAGAAAACCTAAAAGATTCTTCTTACCCCATTTTCACCAATTTCATAATTCCTTTCCTTAACTCGAGATCTCTTAGAGTTAACTCTAGTGCATGCGCACTCGCTCTTCTAGATCATTGAGTCCTTTTCGTGATCTAGCGAAATTCCTAGACGACGTTCTCGTGACGCGTCTTTGCGAATAGTCGAACCCGAGATTCGTACTATTTCAAACAACAATATGGCGTATTTAACCGAACTATGGCGGAAATGCTCCAAGCACCCACCGAGGGTTATGGAGATGCCATCATTCTACCAAGAATCAATTCGATCACTTTGAATTGAAGACACATTTGATCCAACTTGTGTCCACAAATCAATTTCACTGGTTTGTGAGAAGACCCGTATGCACACATCCGTTGGTTTAACAAGTTGACTTCAACTATCAATTTCAAGGATGTGTCACAAAAAGTCATCAAGTTGATGCTATTTCCATTCTCACTTGAGGGGCGGCCGGATTGGGTGGAAAAAGAACCCCCGATCCATCGAAACTTGGGAGGAACTTGTTCAAAAGTTTGTCAATCATTTCTTTCCTCCATAAAAACGACTAATCTTAAAAATGAAATTTCGGATTTCGTCAAAATTTCGATGAAAACTTTGGAGAGGCATGGGAGAGATTCAAGGATCTCCTCAGAAATGCCCCATCATGAATTCACTGAGCTTCAACAAGTTAATATCTTTATAATGGGTTGAGCAGTAGCGATCAAGATTCTTTGAATGCACCACGGTGGCAATATCTTGAATCGTAAGCCTAAAGATGTGATTGAGATTTGCGAGCAAAAATCAAAAGTTCCTATTTCTCAACAAAGTCAATACTCCGAACACTCTCGCTTCTTCATCCAATAACTCTTACGAGTTAGTCGCTCCGATAGCCGCTCTAACGGATGTCATCCGTTGTATGATGAAAGATGTAAAGGAAATCAAAAGAGAATTTCATAAGCCGAAACCAATCAAAGCCGTAAACAAGGTGTGTGAAACTTGTAGTGGTCCACATGCGTATTATGATTGTCAATCAATACCGACCACAAGCTGATCCTCACTACTGTGAACCTAGCGGTATGACACCACCTGGTTTTCCTCCTGTGCAAAACCATGGCAATCAAAATCGCTTTGTTCGAATCAAGGACAAAACTTCAATAACTCTCAAAATTTCAATCAAAACAGAACAATTTCAACCCACCATATCAAGCTCCAATCGAAAGTTATCAACAACCTTCTCATGCTCCCCACCAAATGACTTCATGAAAATTACCGAGTCAAGCATACGTTCAATGCAAACTCGGATCAATAACATGAGGTTGAGCTAAAGAAGGAAATTGATACCACAATGTCTCTCGAGACAAATGAGTTGAAGAATATGATGAGCGGTTTCATGAACATGAATATGAACCAAGCTTCATCATCTTCCTGAGGACTCCCAAGCAATACAATTACCAATCCCAATGCCGTGTTGAAAGTCAGTCACTACTCAGTGGTAAGACGCACAATGGACCTTCGACTCAATGCCTCCTCCACTAGGAGCAAGTGAGTCAAGTTACCAAGGATACAACGGACAAGGTGCAATTCTCAAGCCCATGGCATCAAGACACGTCCCACCTTCGGTAGTCAAGTTTCATGTCCGAACCAAGTTCAAGACAAATTCGAGTTCGAAATGACTTCCGTGCCGGCTTAAAAGTCTAGTCGACTTCCTTACCCATCAAGAATGAATGATGAAAAGCTCAAAGACAAAAACAAAGAGCAAATGGAAAATTTTTTCCAAATCTTCAATGAGCTACACTTTGATATAAGCTTCGTTGATGCTCGCTTCTAATGCCTAAATTTGCATCCACGCTTAAAGGCTTATCGACCAACAAAGATAAGCTATCTCGATGGCTAAAACCCTCTAAATGAGCAATGCTCGTGGTCCTTCTCAAGAAGCTTCCCAAAAGCTTGAAGACCCCGCGATTTTTAATCCTGTGATTTCTTGGGATGGTTCAATGCTCGCCTTGGCCGATCTTGGCGCTAGCATTAACCTCATGCCACTCTCAAGATGGAAGAAACGTCTCTTCCTAAACTTTCATCCACTTGTATGACACTCGAGCTAGCGGACCGTACCATAACTCGTCCACTGGGATAGCCGAGGATGTCGTGATGAAAGTGGGAAAGTTTCACTTTCCTACCGACTTTGTTGTAGTAGACTTCGATGCGATCCTAGAGTTCCCTCATCTTGGGAGAGCTTTCTTGAGAACAAGTCGTGCTTTCGATTGATGTGTTTGTCAAGAGTTGACCATACGGGTTGACAACGAAGAGCTCACGTTAAAATCAACCGAACTCCAAACCTGCAGACAAACAGAGTGTTGCCACAATTGATCAAAGATCCGAAGATTCAATGCAACACTCTCAAATTTCACGGTTAAGAGGAGTTTTCAAAACGTCTTTGAGCTAAAAGCTTTGAAAATCAACCCGGTTCAAACAAATGGTTTGAAAGTTGTACCGGGAAGTCAATAGTGTACTTGATGATGATGATCTTGAATCGGAGACTTTATCTGAAGTGGTGGAAATTACTAGCTCTAAGAGCACACCACTTGTCCCACCTCCGAATCGCTTTGTCGATCGAGTTTGTGAACTCGTGGATGAAACCAAACTATCTTCGGTTTCATCCGAATTGGATGATGATGTTTGTGATCCAATGGGAGACATTCTTCCCATTGAAGAATTGCTCAAAATGATCCATCATCTCCTAGTCTTATTATTCCCGACTCTTCCACCCCTTCTCTCACTCCCGATGAGGAAGATGACAACTTTTGGAATGAAGTCGATGCCTTTCTTAGTGATGAGTCAATTCCAACAGAATTGATAATACTTACTTTGATTCGGAGGGGATATCCTTTTCTAGAAAATGCATTGATTGAAGAACCGCTTTCCACCCTCCCTCCCGACATCTTATTGACAATCACCATATAAGCTTCAAGTTTAAGCTTAAAATGTCAAACCGGTGATTTGCTTCTCTCGATGAGGAATGGACTTGCATTCTCATGCACGTCTTTATTCCATTCTTCATGATGGCGTGGTTGCTCTTTCCTTTTCTCTTCGGAATGAGGACACCATCTTTGACCCCGTATCATCCTTTATAGTTTCTACTATTAACAATACCGGTTGTATCTCGTCGGTGTGGAACTTTCGATGTTCATATGTTTGTTAAACACCGTGAACGAAAGTCCGATTGAGATTGGTTTTCCACGCTACTTTCCCATGAACAAATTAATTCGGGTCGAGTCAAGCTAGCGACTCGGTAATCAAAAACAATAGCTAAACATGGGTTTTCACCGTGTGTACCACCCTAGTGTGGGGAGTTTCCCATTGTTGTATATAAGCGCTCAAAAAAAAAAAAAAAAAAAAAAAAAAAAAAAAAAAAACTAAATAATGGTCGTAGTATTTCCCTTTACGTTCTACGTTTCGGCATAACCGCTGGTACTTTGAATATTGAGGGCAATATTCATTTCTAGTGTGGGGAATTCTCACGAATTTTATCATGTAATTAAACCGCTTAATTCCCCGTTTTGGCCAAAATTTTTTTCTTCTCGAGTAAGTGTTTTTTCACTTACTCATCTTATGGTTATCAATCCGCCTTGTCTAATAAACAAAAGGATTGACTAATCCAGAGCAAACGGCTCTTGGTAAAGATATCTCAAATCCGCTGACGACTTGCAATTTGCCCAAAATTGTATGGTATTCACTCACCATATCCTTAAAAGTGAAGAGTTGGCTAGCCCGCAAGTTTATGGCTTGTGGTAAAGGCGATGGAAAAACCATAATTGGTAATCACTCACCAAAGATAATATTGATAATTTATCTAAGAGTTGGCTAGTCCGATAAACGGCTTCGTAAAGACAAATCAAACCAGTTGAAAGTCGGTGATTTGCTCAAAATCATTCGTTATCGTGTACCAAGGTTCTTACTTGAACTGAAACATTTGGCTACTCCGTAAGTAATGGCTTTTGGTAAAGAGATTGAAATCCATTAATTTTTCTCCAAACATTGCTAGGGACTAGCAATATCTTAGTGTGGGTATTGATGAAATGTCTAAATACTCATCATTTTGTCTTATTTAGATGCCAAAAACATCCGAAAACACTCGAAATGCATCAAATGATAAAAATATCACAAATAAGTGTTTTATGTGTTTTAAATGCAAAAATATCAAAATCGGTGAAAACGTATCAAGTTTGCATAATTGGCGCTTTAGTCCCCCAAGTTTCAAAAGTTGTCAAAAATAGTCCCTGGTAAAACAAAATAAAGAAAAATGTTATTCAAGGTCCCTGAAATATTCTAAGTTGTCAAAAATGGTCCTTGAATAAATCTTTTGTCAAATGGCAGAAAAGGTCCCTCAAGTTTTGAAATTGTCACAAATAGTCCTTGGGAAATTGAAAATGTCAAAACTGGTCCTTGTACTATTGAAGTTTGTCAGTTTTAGTCCTTGTGTCAACTTTGGAAAATTGGCAGGTATGGTCCTTCAAGAATTGGATAATTGCAAAAAGGTCCTTGTCATTTAATACTAAACCTTGCCTTGTCAAAATCCCTTGACCCCTGCCAAAACCTATTTTGGACCCCAAGTCAAACCCAGTCAAACGATAACCTTCCCTCTCACCACTGTTTGTCTCTCCCACTTGTGACTGCAACTCTCAAGCATCACATCCCCCCTCAGCCTTATCCCTCCCCCTCATCATCATATTCACCTACTTTCCCCACCACAATAAATGCCACCCCCCTCTAGTAGCGAAAATCAGAACCCACAGGTCAAATTGCATTTCCCGCCAAAACCAATCAAATGGCCAATATGAATTCTAGCCATCCAATGGCTCCAAATATTGATGGGATTTGATCAGAGGACACGTGTAAGCCAAATGGATCTATAAAAGAGGGAAGAAGAAGGAAGAAAGCGGAGTTAATTTTTATTTCACATGTATGTCGATTTTAATTTCTTAGTCTTAAAAGGTTTTCGATTGTATTTTCAAGTTTAATTGTATTAAGTAAAAGTATTTTAGTGTATTGCAAGTTTTCTTAAGTATCAATTCAAGCTTATGTTAAGAATTCATGTTTTAAGCTCATCGTTGAAATTTTCCATTTTAAAGTCTCATACCAAAGCTTCAAATAGCTTGTTTTCGGTTCCAACAGCTTATATAAGCTTAATATAGCTTTTACAAGCTTAAATTTAAGTTTCAAACCATTTTGGATTCGGTCAATGAAAGTCAATCGAGCATGGAAATGGGTATGAAATGGAATTTGGTGTTGCGAGCATGGGAATGGGGTGATTATTAGTCTATTGGATTGGTTTAGATAGGATAGTGGCTCGGTTTCATTCGGTTTCAAGCCATAGTGGCTAGGACATTTGTAAGTTAATTTCAAGTAACATTGCATAACTGCTTTTTGTAGTTATAATCACAAACCTGCTCAATTAGTGTTAATTAAGTTAGCTAAACATAGTTTGATCATTGAAATAAGTGGATTAGTAGTTAGCTTATTTAAAAATTGCTTATCAGTGATTACAAGGTGTGTTTGGATTTACTGTCAAAACTGTCCCAAAGGTTTAGTCAGTAGTAGTTATCTGTTGGTTCATGCTTGTTTAGTGCTATTTGACTCATATCAGTCTTAATCTTGTGCCTGCAGTTGCATTATCCTACACACAACCTACTGTTTTTCCATTTTTCCTAGATTCCTAATAATATTTTATACTTTCCTTGAATTTTTCAGATTTTTCCAAGTCTGTTTGGTATTTTTCTCCATTTAAATTAGTTTTTAAGTCTTTTTAATTAGCTTTAAATACCATTAATTAAGAAAAGGTTCAAAAAAATAATTTTTCAATTTTCTTAAGTTTAGATAAATATAAAAAGCCAAAAAAATATTTTTCTAGATTTTTCTTAGTTAAATTTGTATTTTTAAGTAATTTAATTAGTTTTTAATAGTTTAAAATTCATAGAAAATAGAAAAATAATCAGAAAAATACAAAAATAGTTTTGAAAATTCTCTTTTGATATTTTAGATTTTTCCAAGTCATAATTTTATTTTTCTAACTTTATTTCATATTTTCTTGTATTTTAGGCTAGTATTAAATAATTAAAAGTAGTTTTTAATTAATAATAATTAGATAAATAGTTATAAAAATAATTTTCTTTTTCTAAAAATTTTCTGTTATCATTAGGTTTGTAAAAATATAATTTTCATATTTTTAGGATTAATATTGCTTCATTCATATTTTCTTGTATCGCCACGTAGTTTTAAATTAAGTTTTATAAAACATAAAATCAAAACATCATTTTAAATATAGTGATAGCGTTTATTTAATATTTTATCTTTTAATTATCTTTAATTTGCATTTAAGCCCTTGTGGTTTATGTACTTTTCCGTAGTTATAATCATTCACAATCTCGTATCCGCTCAAATCTTCTCGATCACTAAACGCTTGACTATTCTCGCATTTCGTTGGGACATAACGACTGGGAAACACTATACTCTCGATCTTCATTGCATTTGTTTCGAACCGCTTTAAGTTTCTTACGATTGGCCATTCGCGAGTGGTAGGTTTGTGTGAAAACTTGACGGTTTGAGCGAATCAAAACCCACCTAGTGATCAGGATGAATGTGATTATGAGGATATAACAACTAGTGATGATGAACTCATTAACTATGTAGATACATCTAGTAATGAGGATTCAATTACTCAAACACCTCCTGAATTTAAGAAAGACAAGGGTTATCATGCAATCCCTCATCCCACTGGTAGTTTTCAACCATTTAGGCCTGATGTTTCTTGTTTTGGAATAGACAATCTAGAATTTAGGAAAAAGCTTATTGGTCAAACTAATACAGGTCCATCTAGTTCTGAAACCCCAAAAGAAACAGTTGAGAAACCTAACGATGATAGTGTTAAGAGTCAAGCAGTACCTTCTTCTCAAAGTATCGCTGGACGCTCAAAGAAGATTTCTCACGAAAACCTTTTCAAAATCTCGCTAAACCTTTTGGGATAATTTTGGTCATAATAATTCTCATCATTCACCTAGAAGACAGGATAGGTTTGGTCATACACATAGAGGAAGCAATTTTGGGATTACAGGTCAAAAATTGTGTTTTGTTTGTTACAGTCCTGATCATTTGATTAAGCACTGTAACTTTCACTCAGAGTACCTAAGCAAATTCCCAAAGAACAGAACTGCCAACCAAAACCCAAGGGAAACTAGACCAGTTTGGAGTCATTCACATATGGTTAACCATAGCAACTTCTCACAAGACTATAGGTACCCTCACCAGAGAAGACCTTTTTCAAAACCTCCAGTACCTTCAAACACTTTTCAAGGTCTCGTTAAAAAAAAAGACCTTCTCAAAGTAATCGCTTTTCACCAAACACTTTTGGAATAGGAACCCTAGGAGATGTAATTACTATCAATCTAGAAGGCATTACAACTCAAAGAAAGTAGCTAGATCACGGATTCTACACCGAAGTTAAAACCAAATGGGTTAAGAAGGAAAGTCGATGGGAACAAACGATTACTTCAAAGAAGTGAGAGTGAAAGCAGATTTTGTTGAAAATAATAAAGAAAACTTGGATGACAAAGAGATTTTTATTGAAAACCAACACAAGTTTTGGAACAACCAAAGATAATTGACCATGTGTTTAAAGGCGATTGGAAATTACATACTTAAAGAATTTAAGTATGTAACTCCACGGGGAACACAAGTCAAGAATGGATTGGGTTCCTAAAATTAACTAACTCTTTTATCTTTGTGCGTGGCAACCCGTAAAGGAGCTTAAAGATCATCTAATTGTGGATAGTGGTTGCTCGGAAGCATGACAGAGACAAAGATATTCACGATTTTAGATCCTATTGTGGAGGAAGAGTTGCATTTGGGAATGATGCTAGTGGAGGAAGAATTACGAGCAAAGGAACTATCAAAGCGGGAGCATAGATTTTGAGAATGTTAGATATGTGAAGGAGCTCAAGTTCAACCTTTTGTCGGTCTCTCATATCTCGATAAGAAGCACCACCGTGTTATTCACGACACGAATGTCTCATTCTTTCCCACGAGTTCAAGCTTGTTAATGATAACTTGGTAATCTTGAGAGTACCAAGAACCAATGATGTGTATAGTCCGGATATGAAGAGTCTTCATTCTTCCGGAAGAGCAACATGTTTAGTAGCAAAGGCAACACTTGAAGAAGCACATCGGTGGCATAGAAGATTGGGCCATGTAAATTTCAAGAATATCAACAAATTGGTCAAAGGAAATTTAGTTAGAGGTTTACCTTCAAGACTTACAAGAATGATCACTCATGTTTGGCGTGCAAGAAGGGTAAAACACAAAGCTTCATGCAAGAAGCTTGAGGAAAGAACTATTAGAGAACCTTTGGAGTTCTTTGCACATGGATTTGTTTGGACTGTTTGCTTGCTAGTCTAAACAAGAAGAAGCTTGTCTGTTGTGATGATGATTGCGATAGATTTAGTTGGTATTTTTCTTGGGATTTAAAGATGACACCTTTGATGTTATTCATGATCTTATAATAGCCCTTGAAAATCAACCGAGACTCAAAGTAAGAGGTATTAGATGTGATAATGGAACCGAATTCAAGAACAAGCGTATGGATGAACTTTGTGCTAAGAAAGGAATCAAGAGGAGTTCAAGATGCTAGAACTCCGCAATGAGAATGGTGTTGCGAAAGAAAGAATAGAACTTTGATTGAAGCGGCGAACAATGCTTGCGATTCATTATTACCTATTCAATTTTGAAATGAAACCTGTAAGTCTTGCTTGCTATGTATTGAATAGAGTATCACCACCAAACCTCGATGAAGACACCTTATGAGTTCTTGATGGGAAACAAACCCAATATTCGCTTTATGAAACCTTTTGGATGCCCTCGACTATTCTCAACACAATTGATAATTTGGGCAAATTTGATGGCAAGTCGAAGAAGGATACTTATTGGGGTACTTGCACCAATAGCAAAGGATTTAGAGTGTATAACAGGGTCACCAAAAAGGTTCAAGATTGTCTTCATGTTGAATTTTTAGAAGATCAAGAAAATCGGGCGGTAAAGGTCCCGATTGGATGTTTGATCTTGAGGTTTTGACTCCTTCTATGAATTATGTACTGTTAGAGAAGAAAATCAAGTAGATCACAAGGAAGATGAATTACGACATTGTTCATGGAGTCAATATTATACCCGATGTTGTTCCCGATGAAGAACCTATAAGCGTGAGAAGGAGAAAGGTACTGATGAGCCAAAATCTACATTGTCTGCTCAAGATCAAGCTATTCAAGATGAGCTTAATAGGATGCTTTTTCAAGATGTAGTAGTACGCCTTATGATGATGATCAAATAAGAGCTTATGAGGAAGCAAAGAAAAGAAAAAGACGCAAAGTTCTCTCACAAGACTTTGGATAACAAGATTTTAGATCAAAGCATCTTCTTTGCACTGCTGACAAAGACTTTGGATGATTTGGATGATCCTACCATGCCCGGCTTAGAAGACACCGATGATGAATTTCAAGATGAAGGTATTTTCTCAGATTCCAATAAAGATGCTGATTCCATAAATTTGGGTGATAATGTTGAAGTTCCACAGACTCCTATCTTAAGAGTCCATAAGAATCATCCTACTGGTCAAATCATTGGACCTTCTACCTCTGGAGTGCTTACAAGAACCAAAGCTAAGGGTTTTTCTAAACCTCACAATGCTTTACTTAGTTTTGTTTATAAACAAAAACAGGCTAAATCACAAGGATCACCAAACATGCCTGTTTACTTGTTTTATCTCCCAAGAAGAACCCAAGAATATAGCTCAAGCATTAACTAAAGAAAGTTGGGTTGAAGCTATGCAAGAAGAACTTCTTCAATTCAAACTTCAAGAAGTTTGGGTACTATGTGATCTACCAGATGGAAAGAAAGTCATTGGTACAAGATGGGTGTTCGAGTAAAGAGAGATGAAAGAGGAATGTCATCAAGAACAAGGCAAGGTTAGTAGCACAAGGCTACGTAAAAGAAGAAGGAGTAGATTATGATGAAGTGTTTGCTCTGTAGCAAGGATTGAAGTCATTCGAATATTCCTTGCTTTTGCATCATATATGGGATTTCGTGTTTATCAAATGGATGTCAAGAGTGCCTTTATTTATGGCACTATTACGTAGGAGGTCTATGTCAAATGACCTCCGGTTTGGAAGATCCTGCACATCCAAACAAAGTCTATAAAGTTGTTAAAGCTCTCTATGGTCTTCATCAAGCACCTAGAGCTTGGTATGAAAGGCTCTCTACTTTCTTATTGCAACATGGTTACAGAAGGGGAGCCATAGATAAGACTTTGTTTATCAAGAGAGATAAGAAGGATATCATGTTGGTTCAAGTATATGTAGATGATATCATCTTTGGAGCTATAAAACAGTCCATGGTGAAGGAGTTTGAGCGGTGATGCAAAGATGAATTTCAAATGAGTTCTATGGGTGAATTAACATTCTTTTGGGGCTTCAAGTTAAACAGTCAAAGGAGGGAATTTTCATAAGTCAAGATAAGTATGTCTCGACATTCTTAAGAAGTTCAATTTTGATGCTATGAAGCCGGTCACTACACCTATCAAGTCTATCAACTCATTGGGCAAGGATGAAGATGGTCAACTTGTTGAAGTCAAGTCGCATGAGATCTATGATTGGGTCGCCTTATGTACTTGACCGCATCTAGGCCCGATATCATGTTTGTTGTTTGTTTATGTGCAAGATATCAAGTCTCACCTAAGGTCTCCCATATGAATGCATTAAAGAGAATTTTTAGTTATTTAAAACAACAACCTAAGTTGGGGTTGTGGTATCCAAAGGATTCACCTTTTCACTTGGAAGCTTTTTCAGATAGTGATTATGCAGGTGACAACTATGATAGAAGATCAACCACTAGAGGATGCCAATATCTTGGAAGAATATTACTCTCGTGGCAGTGTAAGAAGCAAACTATTGCAAAGAACATCATCTACCAAGCGTAATATGTGGTCGCTGCAGTCATTGTGACAAGTTTTGTGGATGCGTAATCAACTCTTGGATTATGGGTTCAACTTCAAGAATACTCCTATCAACATTGATAATGAGAGTACAATTTGTATTGTGAAGAATCCGTTTATCACTCCAAGACCAAGCACATTCAGATTAGGCATCACTTTATCGAGATTGTTATGAGCATAGGCTCATTAATGCTGTCAAGGTTCACACGGATGATAATGTGGTGATTTACTCACCAAAGGATTTGATGTTTCACGATTCAATCACTTGGTGGTGAGCATTGGAATGATTAATTACTAAGCTACATTTAAGGGATGACCGATTAGTTAGTTAGACAGATCCTGCTTTGCTTAAGGGAGGCAATACAATGCCTATTTGGAGTTTTGTCATTATAGAAGAGGATGGAAAAGCACTGCTTTTGTCATATGAAAGTATCGCACCAAAGTACCGCCTCGAAAGTATCACATGACGTGGAAAGCAATCGCTTGTCTTATCAACGCATCGCTCCAACGGTCAAAAAGAGGGTAAATATCAAATAACGGTAACTTTGTTATTCTCGGGTCGTGATTTTCAAATCCTACCTATAAATAACTACTTTCCGATTTTCCATCTCATCTTTATTCTTATCAATCTTTCCATATTTCTCTCTCTCACAATTACTTATTCATCGAATCAATCACTTTTACAACCATCAATGGCGAACCAAACACCGTTTCTAAACACAACATGGTGGCGAATTTGGATAAAACTGAGGCTAATGTCGCCTTCCATGACATCATTGATTTTCTCACGGGGTCTCCAATTAGTTATGCACTTTTGGTTGAACCATATATCATTGAGCCCTGGATTCAACAGTTTTGGGCAACTGCTAGGATTCACATGGAGAATGATGATTTGTATATACAAGCTAAAGTTGCTGGAAGGATTGTGAAAGTTACTGAAGCATCAATTCGTGAAGACTTATTATTTGATGATGCAGAAGGAACTATTCGATTTGATAAACAACTTCTTTGGGATACGTTGCGTGACATTGGATATGAAGGGTCTTTAACAGAAACAACATTCAAGAAGCCCTTATTTAGTCCGCATTGGAAATACTTGGTTCATGTCCTACTTCATTGTATCGCTCTAAGAGTACTTCATGGGAGCGCTTTGGTTCTAATATAGCATCTCCTTTGACCGTGGATTGGCTACAAATCGTATCTTCAATTTTTCACGGCTAATTTTAGATGGTATGCTATCTCACATCTCTCATGGATCACGCTGGTTGATGTATCCAAGATTTATTCAAGTCTTCTTGAATAAACAACTTCATGATGTACCAAAGCCTTCGAGCTTATTACCTGTTGTGGTACAACCTGCCAAGATCTTCACCTTCATGGCTAGGAAGAGTGATTTGTTTACTGGAAGGAACACTCCATTGACTACTTCAATGATGGAGATTGTTCAAGTAATTCGAGATGAGGTTGCAACAAGTGATGAAAGAGAAGGTACTGCTTCTCAAGGTACTGCATCTCAAGGAACTGCTTCTCAAGGTACTGATATAAACGAAGGTACTGTAGTTTCTCCTACCTCATCTCACCATGATACTCCACCTATTGAGTCAGAACCAGATATTCCTATTCCCTCATCATCCTCTGACGGAGTTGCAGCTGATATTCCTCCTGAAGGTTTAATCTTTGAATAATTATGTTCGA
The DNA here is from genome assembly GCA_022545495.1 of Chrysanthemum lavandulifolium. NCBI lineage: Eukaryota > Viridiplantae > Streptophyta > Magnoliopsida > Asterales > Asteraceae > Chrysanthemum > Chrysanthemum lavandulifolium. The sequence continues at coordinate 251,018,613 of CM040241.1, read as the reverse complement.
CAAGGGAGCTAGTCGATTGAAGAAAATAACCGAGGCTCAAGTCGCATAGATAGCCAGTTGAAGACCCGTTTAGAAAACTTAAGAGGTCTGTCGGCCTTTAGTTAAACATCATGATTATGGGTCAAGGTGAAAGAAGAAAAGAAAGCATTTTACTAAGGCTTCTACAGTAAAAGGTTCAACATCAATCTTCTATCCAATTGGGGAGGAATATAGAGCAAGAGAATTTGAAAGAAGATGCTGAATTTTATGAAGAAAAGAAGATGAACCCGAAAGAACTGAAGCACGTGTTAATATTCTAAGCATCGAGCCTCAAAGTCTTCAAGCACATGTTAATACTCTAAGTATTGAGCACGAAGAACGGAGTTCAAAGAACGGTGTTCAAAGTACCGATGATCAAGGTGTCAACGATCAAAGTCTTGGTCTTCAAGAATCTCATAGACAAGAACTGATTACACCGAGAACTTTGAATTTTGATGAAGAAGTTGGTCCTTCCACTATTATACAAAGAGAGGAAGCTGATACACCAAAAGTAGTGCACACTGCAAGTGATGATGAAACTGTAGATGAGATATTGCACAACTTATCAAGACCAAGAGGTGTTAGTATTCCAGGAGTTGCTGAAAAACAACCACAAGCTTCTCAACCTATTTTAGATCCTAAAGACAAAGGTAAAGGTAAACTGGTGGAAACAAAGAAGAAAAAGAATCCAACTTTAGCAGAGTTAAGAGCCATTGAAGTGGCTAAGAATGAAGAAGCTGCTAGAGAGCTACAGGCTAAGTTTGATGTCGAAATTGTTCAACCAAAGAAGGAGCTCAAGTCATTATACCTAGAAGACCAATCAAGAAAGCTAAAGAAAGAAATGCTATGATGGCTTATCTAAAGGGTCAAGGGTATACTTGGACTACGTGTTTAATTATATTGAGATGAAAGATTTGTATGAAAATGTTAGAAAAGCTTATCAGAAGCAAGTTGAGAGTATTATTTCTTTCAAGGATGATATACAAAAGGAGGATGTTAGTAAAAGAAGCTTGAAAAGAAAAAGAACAATTGAAGCTGAACATCCATCACAGAAGATTGAGTTAAGATCAGATACAGTTGATGAGCTGAGAAATTACATAAGAGTTGTCGACTTTGAGAATCCTAAATCTAAAGATGTTGTAGTAAAGAAGACAAAGATAACCACTTTTGAAGTTGTAGAGTCAAAAGATGGAAACTATTTGATGTTCCATAGAGAGGATGAAAGTTTTAGAATCTTCAATTTACTATGGGATATACTGTAACACCCCGACCCGACAAGGGTAAAGATATCACAATACGGTTTCATATCAGAACTTCTAAACAATATACAATAGCGAAAGCCTTACAAAAATACTCAAAAGAAAACATAAATAGCTAAACTTCAAAATAAATCTAAGATCTCTATGGTCAAATCTTGCTCTCGTCTCTACTCTCAACCCGATCGCCTATCCCATAAGCTCATCTTAAATGCTCAAAATACCGCCGCAGAAAAGAAAATGCGGTGAGAGCTTACAAAGCCAAAGGAATGATATAACGAAAACAAAACCAAACAATACAAATATACAAATAACGAAATCAAAATAAAATAATAATGATGGATCTTTTAGGATTCTGCGGAAATCAAACATACAGAAATCCAAACAATCACATAACAGTTTAAACATCTCATAGCACATAAATGACACAAACACAAACACAAACACATTAGAACAACCAAACACTTAACATATCAAGAATAATAGATTACATATAAACCAAACGAAAAGTCTAAAACTAACGGAAACACTTTCTAGAAAATAAACATGGCATTCAACATATTAATTAACCTTCACTTAACACACTTAAATCAATATAGCAACAGCGGAAAATAGCAGTCCAAAACATAGCAATCTCACACACAAATAGGAACATAGTAAACAACTATAATTAAATAGACCAAACAAAACATAACATAACCATTAGCAATTATCAAATCAACTATCATAAGCTACACCAGTTCTAAGATCAAATCCTAACATCAGCAACATTAAACATGGCAGTTCACATAAGCAAATAAACCACTAACATATAAACAAAGTTCACAAATTAACGAAACCAATTATACATATTAAACTTATAGAATACTCACTTCACACTAACACATTCATCCCACAGTTCAACAAATTCACATAACAAGAAACTAACATGACATCAGATAACAGCATGCAAATCCCATTTAAACTTAATAATCATAACCTAGCATTTTAAACGATAATCACATAAACATACAAAAGCATACACATATACAAGAACATATAATAAACCCAGCACATAATCATAACCATTTGAACATACCGAATCATAATCAAAATACTTAACATATTAATATCAAATAGTTATTTAGTTAACTACCACGAGCCCAAAACATATCATATCAAAATCATCATAACTATATAAAAACAATCTCAAAATAATACGGAGTAGCGAGCTCCCAGAGTTTTATGAAGATGCGTATTGCACAACACCGACATCATTCATCTAAGCAAATCATATCAAACAACCGATCGATCTAGGATGCATCCATACGCCCACAAACATATATTGATAATATAATACAAACTAGAGCTCATCACAAATAATAGATAAGGGACGTGGCGAACTTCACTCATCGCCTAGAGTCATGTCGAGGTGCATCATCGACACGGACATGGAACCCCCATGACTAGTTATTATTTGGCTCGGGTGTCAAACTAACTTAGGTCAACAAACTGTCATAAATGAGATAGATCATACTCAACACAAGGTCACATACAACATATCAAATTGTTCATATAAGGTTCATATTTAAATATTCAGGAGTAGAAGTTTATATCACAATCACAAATCATACATTCATATCTAGAAGTTCATAATCAAATATTCGTACTCAAACCTAGCAAGGTTCAACAAATGTGCATATCAAAGTTTTACTAACATGCAGTTCAAATCAGGTATCGCATGGTTCAATAAAACATAACTTAGATAAGCAACAGGTCAACAATCAGGAAAGGGTTCATAGCAATGGCATTGGAAACCCTAATAAGTAAAATGGAAAGACTAACGAAAGAACATCATAAGGAACCTTATCGAAAAGGTCGAATATCTCAGACGATAACATAAGTGTCTTAAAGTAAGACAGAATATCCGTACTTACGCCGCTTCTTGAGTTTTGTCTTTAAAGAAAATGGAAGTAAAGTAAAGTAAAACACTTTACTTCCTTTTCCCCACTTTGGGAGGAAACAAAATCACCCAAATTACACTAACTTTACTTCCATTTCCTTTTCTTTTCCTCCTTAAGTAAAACTCAAGAACACAATGTGGAAGTAAATATCTTCACTTTACTTCCCTTTCATTTTCTTTTCTTTAATGATCCGACTCGAGAACACAGCATTAAAGCAAATGAGAGGAAAGTAAACGAATGTAGGAATACGAAGATGTAACGTCGCGTCTCCTTCAACGAATCTACACGGGTTATGATTTATTTAATACTTATTAGCATCATTAATGTCATAACGGATTAATCTTATTAATACTTTTAGAGTTGTCAGATTATTCTCATTTTTTTAGTGACAAAAGGAATTTCACCCTTTTAAAGTATAAATCACTCATTAGCCAAACTTAGGATTACAAATTACACCCTTGACATCTTTAATTACACGATCCAACCTTATGTTATCAGATTTTACAATTTTAGCCCAAGGTTTTTGAATTTACAAAACATACCCTTTAAATTAAATACCATTCGAATGGCCCTCTAAATATCCAAAATTACACGTTTAACCCCCACACTTATTTTATACGTTGATTAAATGTATTTTACTATTTTACAAAAATAACCTTTAAGTTTCATAATTTACAAAACCAACCCAAACTTTTATTTAGGACCAAAAATACATAATTCAAGTACAAACCCTAAACCTAAGTTTAACCCATCATTAATCCATCATTACTATTGCATTTATTACCCTTAATGATAACAAGAAAACCCTAGTTCATACAAACCCTAATCGCCCCTTTATAATTCTTTCCTTTTTTATGCGTTATCGAACAAGAAAAACCCAAGACGATTTACAAAAGCTTCGAATTCACAATCATGTATTTTATTCAGGTTGTATAATATGTAGGAGCTTCTGGAAAAATCAATTCATGGTCTTAAAAATTATTATACGCCCATTCGTTATTTTTATACGTTTTTAGGGTTTTAACTCCAAATAATTCCATACAACTTATTAAACATGCATGGCTAATTTTTACATGTTCTATACGACTTGTAGGACTGTAAGTAACATTAGAAACATACCCTTGATGATCTTTGGTCGTTAGAACAAAAGAAACCAAAAGTTTCACTCGCCGAAACCCTAACTAACCTAAAAACTAACCACGATCGAAACAACAACTTAGAGCTTCGAACACGATTTTTCTCACCTTCTTCACCTTCAAACTTGTTCAAGAAAAATAGCCTTAAGCCTTGGGAACTGATGGTCGAATTTAGTAGGGTTTTGGAGTCGGTTTTAGGGTTAATCGATTATTAGGGATTAAACTAAACCGTATAATGTATTTATATAGAGTTTACTAATTTTCTTGTGGGCTTTATAATGTAATGGACTTATAATAAATGGATTCTTAATTTTATAAATTTGTATTGGGCTTTAAATTAATTAAATTCTTTTATAAAACAAGTTTAAATATATTCGGTTATTATAAAAACACCAAAATGATTTTATAAAATTATAAACTATAAGAATGATCTTTACAAAGTCTTTCAAATTTATTTGGATCATATGTGATTATTTCTTAAAAATTTTCTGAGTGTACATAGCTTATTTGGTATTCTTTAATTTTAATATTCCTACTTTTAATCATAAGGGTATTTTGGTCTTTTTGTGAATTTTAGAAATTCAGGTATTACATATACTGCATATTATTGATAGAGCAGATCTGTTTCAACTATACCAACTAGTGCAAGAATACTTTGAACATATTCCATCGTGGAGTTGGCTTAGTATTACTAGGAGATCCGACAACTATCTTCGAAACCGAGGAAACAAGCAATGATGAACTCGGAAAATCAAGAAACCGGGAGATTACAAGTCGGAGATTTTTGAAGAATCGAGTACATGCTTTGAATTGGAAGATGGAACTATGATCCATATGTTAGTTGAAAGAAGATATCCTTTGACAAGTGATCTTATGAGAAGGATGATGGATCATGGAATGGAAGTCGAGGAAGAGAATGACACGGCCTTAATGGTAATCGAATTATATATCAGATGGACAACTATGGCTGAGGATGAAGCTTAAGTACTGGTATGATGTTTATAATAGATATATTTTTTTGAAAAAAAAAGTACTTTAGTTAAAGTAATCTTGGAACAAACAAAGACTTTTAATCAAAGTAATCGCTTGCAAGATAAACCAAGAATGTTTTGAAAGAAAACTTTTGTTACGTAAAGAATATTTTGAACCAAAAGTTAAAAGCAACAGTGGTTTTTGAGATGGTTATAACAATAGGTTATCAGTTCACCATGTTTACCAAAAGAACTGGCTAATCCATGAGCAAACGGCTCTGGTAAAGATATCTCAAATCCGTTATATTGTTGACAACTTGCTAATAAGTTGTATGGTAATCAACTCACCATATCAGCAATGAAAAGAGTTGGCTAGCCCACAAGAAAAATGGCTTGTGGTAAAGGTTGTGGAAAAACCATTTATATGGTAATTAGTTCACCATGGTTGCAAGAACTAACTAGTCCAAAAGGGTACAACTTTTGGTAAAGACAAATCAAATCATTGATAGTCGATGATTTGCTAAAATCATATGGTTATCAATGTACCATGGTCTTACATACCTAAACATTTGGCTACTCCGTAGTTAATGGCTTTGGTAAAGACATCAAAATCCATTAAATTTCAATGATTCACCTCTCACAGAGTTTGCATACCGGAAGTGATGAGAATAGATCAAACTTAATCGAACGATGTACAATTTGCCATATGTTGCTGAGTTGCTGAGAAGATGGAGCTTGCTGATAGTTGCTGAAAATAATTGCTGATAAAGACTACTTTGATGATGATGATATAAGCACAGGATCTACAAAGACAAAATTTGAAGATAAAGCAACAATCTTTCTTTGAAGACAAAGATGTTAATGTTTAATATACAAAGGAACTTGAAATCAAGCAAGTAGAATTCAAGTTAGGGGAGGATTGTTGGGATATAAAAACTCAAAGTGCTGAAGAATCAAAATGCTGAAGAGGCAAAGTACTGTAGTCAAAGTACTGCTAAAGAATGAAGTCAAAGTACTGCTCGAATCATCAAAGTACTGCATGCTTAAAGGACTGATATGCAAAATTGTTAAGGATTATCTTGTAATTCTAGAATGTTCTAAGATTAGTATAGTTTTACTTGTCGTACAAGGTTTGTAATTGTAAACCGACTAGGGTTATCCTTGAGCCTATAAAAGGACCCCTAGGTTGACATTAGAGATATGCGATATATGCGTTTTTAGAGTTTTAGAGAGTACGATATTAGAGTTTTAGAGTTGTTAAAGAATCTGTATAACAAGCAGGTTCTAAGTATTAATAAAATCGTTAAAGTTAAAAGTTAATTCTTCTTAGCTTTGTTAAGTAAATTCCGCATACTTAATAGAGTTTGTTCAGTGTTTCATTGTTAGTAACTTAGGACTTATCCGAGGTTATTAAACCCTTAACAAGCTATATAAGTTAGTTTGGTTAGAGTACATCGATCCAACATTGCCCATTTTAGTATATACTAGTTTAAGTATATATTTACCCAAATATGTAAACACTAGTTGTTGTACATATGTATTGCTAAATCATAAAATCACTTATACTTGTTTTAGTGTTTTATGTGAGAACGTAAGTGTGTTAGAAAACTATTGGCTCAAGCAGTTTACGTATTTTATTTGTTTCGTTAAAATGATTTTACGTTTGTTATCGACAAAACATTAGAAGATCGTAAAATATAAATAAACGTTTTTACGGCTTATTTGTATTAACAAAGTTGATATGAAAGAATTTACTAAAAAGGAAGCTGTTATGAGGAAGGTTGATATAAAAGAAGATGATATGAGGGAAGTTGTTGAAAGATATTGGTATGAATAAAGAAGATTTGAAAGAAGCTTATGTGAAGAAAGATGATATGAAAGAAAATGAAATATGAATATTTTTCTAATAGCGCATAGTTTTTCAAATTCATCATTAGTTTTTTTTTTCCCATGAATTCTTTGCATTTTAATTTAATCACTCTACACGTGATTGGTATTATCGTTTCAAATTTTTGTTTTTAGTACTTTGATATGTTTTATATTAGATATTTTATCATTAAATAATAATGATTGCCCACTTTCAGATACTCTTTTTTTTTCCAGATACTTCCTTTTCAGTTTGTGTTGATGTCTGTACTTTTTAAGTATTTTTTATAAAACATACTCACAACAAGTTTCTAAATATTATTTTGTAAATTATTGAATCGTTATACCCGGGCAACGCACGGGTATTGTACTAGTTTAATGTGGTGGGGTTGATGATAACTTTAAATGTGAGTTATTATAAAGTAGGTGGTTTTAATAAATGTGATGAGGTAGATGTAAAATTTAATTGTTAGTTAATATAGATAGGTGTTTTTAATGAGGGTAAATGGTAAAATTAAATGTGAGTTATTATAGAGTCGGTGGTTTTAATAAATGTTATAGTTTATGGTTATTTACATTTGTAATTTTACTATTTACCATCATTAAAAACACCAACCCCATATAATTGACAATTAGATTTTACATCTACCTTATCACATTTATTAAAATCACATACCCTATAATAACTCATATTTAAAGTTATCATCTACCCACATCACATTAAATATATATCTATATCCCCAACTACCAATCGAGCAGTCAACTCAACCCATAGTTTGAAAAGTGTCACATTGTAACATCCCCAAAATTTCACAAATGGCGTTGGTCATAAGGGTGCTACTAAATCAATATACACAACACAAGGTAATAAAGAATGGAAATTTATTCCATTTTAAAATATAGATTTATTTAAGAAATAGTTTTACATCATTGTTTCAAAGTGCGTAGTAAAGCCCATAAAATATATATGTTGTCCCATTAAAAGTTGTATTAAATATGATTGGAAATACTTGGATGCCGCCTTCAACGAATGCCTTTGCCATTGCCCACGCCCAATAAGTAAACCCGAGAAAACATGCTAAAATGTCAACACAAAGGTTGGTGAGTTCATAGGTTTAAGAAATCAAGTTTTCAAGTTGGACCACGCTGCACATATAGCATCTCCGTGAATGACACTATATGCAAAAGGCTATTACGCTAGCACCAAGTTCATGCGATCAACTACGACGATAAAGGTGCATGCATCTAGAAGCATGATAAATAAAAGGCCCAGAAGTGTATTTCCAGACACTCAATCAATACGATATGGTATACGCTCGACGCTTGCCTATCCGGTCAAACTCGAACGGGGTGTCATCCCCAATAGATCTATTCATAACAATCGCGCTCCACAAAGGGAACTAACGGTAGCATAGTGGGATTCAAGGTTGTTTCACGTAATAGTGTTTTCGATGATCGTCCGAAAAGAGTTTTGCATGTTTCTCACCCCATAGTTTTATAAAACAAGTAATAAGAGTAAAAGTGGGGCTATAAACTCACCTTAGCAGTTCGGTGAATAAGCACAAAGAGATCAAGTGTGATGTAGCAGTAGCTCCTACCCGGAACCTAAATTAGTGTGGCAAGTTTAGTCTTTATTCATGTTTAAGACTCGATAATGTTTAAGAAAAGTTTTCAAGTGTTTGTTGTTGTTGTTATTGCTTGTGTGGCAGCGTTTTTGTTTAAGTAGTTGTGGCAAATTATAGTTTAACATTGGCTTTGCGAAAGTGCTAAAGTCTATACATATGTACATATAATAGAAAGTATCGCAAACGATAAGTCTTTGGTTCGTTGGCAACCGGAAGATGATGTACGGAAAATATCACATATAAGTAGTAAACGTATTTTAATTATAGAACTGTTGTTCAAAGCATATATGTTTATGTTTAACCAAATATTAGTTAATAAGAAAAGTATAAAAGTAATAGTCTCATTATAAAAAGTTAAAAAAAATTACGTTTAAATAGTCTTTTAGAAAATTGGGTATGACCCGTATATACGTTTTTATGTTTTATGTGGTGGCTAAGTGTCATAAGTCGTTATTATAAAAATAAAAAAAAAAAAGTTTCGTTAAGATTGAATATTACGTTAATTGAATTACGGATTATTAATTTAAAGAAAACTTAAGTTATAATTGTAGTTATGGTTTATGTTATAATTATGGCACATGTCTAATAAGTTTTAAGTTTTATGCCGGGAAATGAACGGGTTGAGTACGAGTAGATGATCGGGTCGAGAACGAAATGCGAGAAGGACCGAGGAAACAAGAAATTTTCGCTCCATTTGTATCAAAACCGATTATATTTTATATAACACCATCTTATTAGTTAAACACTAGTTAGTTTTTAGGTTTTTCCAAAACGTATTTATCTATTTGTAAGAATTGTACCGAGCGCACCCCTTTGGCCTATTGGGCTCGTCACATACCCAGGCCCAGTCGTAGAACAGCCTGATTTGTCCGCTCGTGTCCGCTGGGCTCGGCATACATACACAAGCCCATCTAGTGCTAAAACCTTTCTTTGCAAATTCCTCTCTATGGATATCAAATGTAAAAAAAATAAGCCAAATAAGTGTAACCTGCTTGTGCAGGCATCGTGGTACCAAAGAAAAGAAAAAAAATAACGCCTGGTATGTGAGTTTAATAAAAACACAACCATTTGAGAAGTAGAAAGGGGGGTCTTAACAGTCGAAACCAAAAAGTTGTTAAGCTTAAGTAAGCCGAAAAGAAAATAAGCTGATAAGTAATCCAATTAAGCCGAAAAGGAAATAAGCCGGTAACCAATTCGAATAAGCCGAAAATTAGGAAATTAAAATTTAATATTTTCTGTTTTCCTTTTGTGTTTCTCGACAGCCAACAACAACAACATATAGCAACACAACCAATTCAATTCAACATATATATAAACATATAAATTCGAATCAAATAAATCACAGGTTCATTAGAAAAAATATAAATAATAATAACAATTGAATGTGCTTCTTACAATCAAGCTTGTGGGTCGAGTAGGATTTATGAACGAACACCCAAGAGCTCCAATTAACAAGACTCGGAGTGAATTGACGCAATTAAACACTTGGAAACTCTTCCTTATGCATCCAATAACAAAACCCCTAAGCTAATTTTAAAAACCCCTTTGTTTTGAGAAACCCTAATTTTTGAATTGTTTGGGAAAATGGTGATGGAAAACTCTTGTGACTCATGGGACCTTAAATAGAAGATCAAGGAGAAGCTTTGACCGATTCATCTTGGTCTCGAGTTGGATGGAACCCACTCTTGCGTAATATCACCAGGATGCGCAGGTCTTCACGTGGCTCACCTTGGCGTTGTCTTCAACCGTAGCCCATGGAGACAAGGAAATAGATGGGGACCTCTGAGCCTTGTCGAGTTTCTTCCGAATTATAGTGGAGCGTGGTGTGGTCAAGAAGATGGAGCATTTTTCTTGCTTGACCTCCTGAGGGTGTCAGCCATGTCCTATTCGAAAATGGGTTATGGGTTTTTAGAGATGAGAAACATGGTGTACTACTTTTCCTGAAGAAGATGATGAGGTGAGAGAGAGAGACGCAGGTGGGCGTGGGTTTTTGTGGGGATAAGGGTAAGATTATTTGATTTTTATTAGTTGTAAAATGTAGTGGTTGGATATTTTGAGTATTTATTTGGTATTAAGTGTATTTTGTATCTCGCTGTTTAACTTGTAAAAGTATAATTCCAAACAGGAAAAATATAATACTTATATTTTTAGACACGTTTTAAATAAACTGACACGATGGTATAATTTCCGATTTCATTAATTCGTTTCTATTTTTCATGTTTTCTTTTATATTTTAGCCTTAACTGGTCGTGATTATAGATCGAAACGTAAGAAAAGAAGAAAAAAAATATAGTCGCGAAAAATTGGTAGGAAAATTTACGAGTGGTTACACACATGCTCGACTCCTCGACTGATATTTGGAAATATGGATATATTTAATGTAATGTGGGTGGATGATAAATTTAAATGTGAGTTATTATAGGGTAGGCGGTTCTAGTAAATGTGGTGGGGTATATATAAATTTAATTGTGAATTAATATAGATAGGTGTTTTTAATGAGGGTAAATGGTAAAATTAAATGTGATTTATTATATGATAGGTGTTCTTAATAAATGCTATAATTTTATCGTTATTTATCTTTATAATTTAACCATTTACCCTCATTAAAAATATCTACTTATATTAGCTCACAATTAAAATTTACACCTACCCCATCACATTTATTAAAATCTATCATCTACTCGCACCACATTAAATATATTCTTCTCCCCAACTACCAGTTGAGCAGTCGAGCATGGGACACTTGTCAAACTATGGGTTGAGTCATCTCCCCAACTACGAGTCGACCAGTCAACTTAACCCATAGTTTGACAAGTGTCACATGCTCTACTGCTCGACTGATAGTTGGGAAGATGGATATATTTAATGTGAGTTATTATATGGTAGATGTTTTTACCACTTATCCTCAAATCAATCTCAAAAAATCATATCCTCAAACAAATATTACAAATTTGTATGGATCGAAATGATAAAATTATGTGTCTATGTGGAGCTCCCAAAAATAGTGCTACAAAAATCACATAAGGAGCATAGTTGGTAGACTTTTCTATTCATGTACTCGTTTAAAGGTTAGCAATCTTATGTTTCTTGTTTACGTAAATATATATTAGTTGTTAAAAAGACATTTCATTAAAATTTCTTAATGTGTAACATCTAACAAAACAAGAATATGGATGTAAATATTTTATGTGGAAGGATGATTTTGATCGTTAGCTCGATTTAAGTTCTTCTAATGCATCTTCGGGTCTTTCACAACAATCTTTTTGTTATTCTACGGAACCTTCAACACAATTTACAAGTTATTCTCCAGTAGCTTGTAGATATGAACCAACATAATGCTCAAACTGCAACTTCAAAGATCTACAGATTAACATGCTAGAGACAAGAATAAAGATGTTGGAGGCAAGACTGTAATTAGCAATGAATCCAGATGAGCACGCATGTCAGTCAGGTGCATTGCTAAATGAGCTGTTAGAATTGGTTGAAAATCTTTGTGTGGAGTACTAATCAAATGTGTTGAACATATGTTACTGTGTTGACTGATGTTCGGCGTTTATCAATTTGGAATATAATTTGTATGCTTTAGTTATTTTATATTGTTAAAATGTATAGTCTACCACATCACATCTAACAACAAGTGGATTAAAAAATTACATTATGTAAACTTAAACATAGATTACACTTCTACTACCACCAAAACCGCTGCCATTATTAGGAACTGTATCCTTGGAGAAAACCTTAACCACATTTCTTATTGTAATGTTAAGATAATGATTGCCATATTGTTTGGGAGAAAACACATAAACGTGTTGAAGTATCAAAGCAGCTCCCACGGTAATATGCTTTTGAAACCTCTCATCCGTAAGCACTTTGTGATGTATTGTACCTGATATTAAACCTGAAACATCTTTCAATGTTACCATGAGATCACCCAACACATTTGGAGTACAAGACTTGATTATCGCAACAACCTTGTCAAGTTTCCCTTTCTTGCAAAATTGTTTGATATCGGTAAAACAACCAATTATGATCCCGCCATCAGAATTCATATACTCACCCGCGCTAACCCATGGCCCACTCTTAAAATCGGAATCCTTACCCACATCATCAACTACTTTCCTAATATACTCTTGTGTCGTCATTACACCATCATCCACATCTTCCCGAATATCCACTATTTTATGGATCTTCACCATTTGAACTATACCTGCAGGACCGAGTATTATCCTAACCGGCATTTCAGCACAATTTTCAACTTTAGGGATTCCAGATGAAACTATGTTTTGGGTGGTGGTGGAGTTGAAGATCGGAGTCGTCTGTGTCAAGTAATTGTTACCATTCATCATTTGGTGGTGAATTCATTTTCTCATTTAGTTTGTGGCGAGTTTAACGAGTAAAAAGTATAAACAGGTTTTGGTGAGAATTCCCTATGTTATTAACTTATATTTATATTCATCATCTACACCTATAGGACCGAAAAGTTAGATGATTTATGTGGTTCTGGAGGTCGAGGTTGGTGATTAAACAAGATATACATGATGATAGTTTAGAGAGATAAAGTAGAGAGAGGGTGGAGAAAAACATAAAGTATATTAGATTGATAAGTGAAAGGTTACACAATGATTTTCCCACACCATCATGGAGAGTCATGAGAGGTATTCATAGGCTCATTACAATATATCTCTTCCTCGTGTACAATAGTAGTCCTTGCGGGCACAACTAACTACGAATCTAGTCCAATTTACGTGTAAGACGTTATCTTCACAAACTAGCGAGGCTAACAACACCAAACATTAAATGTAACATCTCCCCAACTACCATCTCCCCAACCACCAGTCGAACGATAGTGCAAAACTTAATAAAACAACCATAACCTTATTAAACCAATTTTGTCACGCATTAAACAAATAAATAAGAAAAGCCTTATTCATAAATTGAAATTCAACTTATGTTATTATGTATTAATAAGGTTAGTTATGTTTGTACCTTGAAAACTTGCACTTGTAATGAAAGGTGGTGAAAGTGTGTTAAAAATTCACCATCTTCTAGTTGTTGTATGTGTTATAATATTTGAATTACGGATGCGCTCTTAAAAACAAACAACTATTACGTTTCATACATTACCCATAGGATACATTAAGAAAAAGATAAGTCGATTGTTTACAAAACTAAAATATTCTTCCAACATCAATAGTACGCACTAAGCCGACTGTCTAAGACCTTATAAAAGTGGACAAAAATAAAATGCTTAGAACCACAGAGGCACACAGATACAAATGTTTAAAACATGTTTCAAGGAATTGGAATCTTATATTTCCAGTAAAATTCGGCCAAATGCTCACGATATGCCAAAGCATTAGTAAAATCTGCAACACGACATTGTTAAACTAGATTACTACTATTTGTAAAAAAAAAAAAAAAAAAAAAAAAAACCCTTGATTCCTACTAGCAGACTAAATAACACAACACCAAAATAAACCAAACAAAATTCAACACTCAATCTAAATAGCCTTCATGTCACGTTTCTTAACTTCGAATTTCGGCACAATAATAGTCAAGATATGCAATCATCTACAACTTCAACTTTCACTTCCTCCTTTTAAGCCTTGGCACTTCAGATTTAAATAAGTGTGCAGTGTCGTTTCTTAGTTTCTTTCCAGCCAATGTTTCCCTCACTCTTTCCTTTCCATCCAAACTAACACCTACCTTTCTCTCTCATACGTAAGTATCATTGTTCATTATCTTCTTCATCTGAAAAATGGTTCTTTGTGCATGTGGTCTTCAAGTTGTGGTCCGAACATCATGGACCAACAGGATTCCTGGGCTTCGATTCTATGCATGCCCGGCCTAGGCAAGTTTTACTCTTGATAAAAAAAATAATGTTACATTTTACAAGTCTCTCATTTCTTCATTTTATTTACATGTCTTTCATTTTATAGAACTCGAGTTGTCCTTTCATTGGTTGGGTAGATCCCTCAATCCCAATGTTTGACAGATCTCTTGATATCATCCCTGATTTGCTTAGGACTGGGGATGCTTTGAAAGATGTTCTTGCGTTAGAGCAAGAAAGGGCTGACTGCAAGGTGAAATTACTATTTAGTTGTTTGGAGATGGTGGTGATACAACTTCCCGGAGTTTTTTCTGGATATATGTCTCCTCATCTCCTTTTACTCTGCCAAATCTGCTTGAAGTTGTTGGATTTGATGGTTCAACAGGGTCTTCTCCTCCTCATGTGCCGCTCTGAGTAAGGTATTCTCCTTTCTCAAATTCCTATTCGCATCCTCAAGTTACGTGATTCTTTGAACCATGCTATGTGCGCTGAGATTTGGGGGTTGATGGACGGTTAGGTTGGGTTTTGGATTGGATTAATGGCCCAAAGTGCATGGTGTGGACTGTGGAGGATTGAAATAAGAGATTTGGACCATTAGGCAAATACTGACCTTCTAACATTACCAACTTTGAAATCTCGGGTTTTCAAATTGATTCAGATAAAAAATAAAGAGATTGTTCTTATGACTCGGAATAAACCTTTCTCGGTGGAGGAAAAAATAGCGATGCATTCCTATGAAGCATCCAGGAACAAGCAGATTCAATCTGATGACGAATTCTTACTTGGAAAAAGAAATAACGGTCCGCTTCCACGATTTCATCTATATTTAATCTCTTAAAGATAGCTTATATAGACATGATTCGTTTTAGATCCATTGACTTTTTATTTCTTTATCATTTTTCGGATAATGCTTTAGGCAATACTATCTCTGTCTCATATTAATTGTCCAGTTTTGACTTTTAAAGTTTTTCTTTTTCAGCTTTGACTTCAAGTATTTGATTTAAGATCATTTCATGACAAAATATTTTTTACATACCAAGGGATCAATCTCCACATTTTATTTTTATTTGATCTAATGGATGAGATTAATCTCAACAATTTGAAAAACCCACTTTCATCTTTTTTTTTTTCCAAATATTAATATCTTTCAAACCGCTAATCGTTAAGCGAAAAAAAATATATATCATTGCGACGAGCATTTAATTATTATCTTTCTATAGATAGGCACTTTGATATACTTTCGACAATTTTTTTTTCATATTTTTCACGCTTTTTTAAGTTTTTCTTTTTTATGCATCGAATTTGCATTAAAAATCATATATGATTAAATACTAATTTGAATATCACATCCGATATTAGTGTTAAATCATATATGATATGTAATATCACATGATATTAGTGTAAAATCACATATGATATACATATCATATTACATGATATTACATATCATATATGATTTAACTCTAATATCACACATGATATTCAAATTAGTGTTTAATCATATATGATTTTTTTCATGCAAACTTCAGTAACGTAAAAAATACGTGAAAAAAACGGATTTTTTTCTTTTTTCAAAAGTATATCAAAGTGCCCGTCTATAGAATAGAAAGATAATTAAGTGCTCGTCGCGACGGTGTAAATATTTTCGCTTCATTATTAACGGTTTAAGAGATATTTAAATTATAAAAAATAGGTGAAATAATAAAATGCTTTTAATCTCAGCCATTGATTTTTTTTAGATGGATGGTGGAGATGAGTCCCTTGATATGTGAGAAAAGTTTGGTATGTAAAATAACTCTCCTTTAAATATTTTTGTTTGTGTTATATAATATTTAATAAAAGTTATACAAATGAAAATATATTTAAAACTCAGTCCATTCATATATTTTGAGTCAAGTATTACAGTAAAACCTCTACAAATTAATACTCGATAAATTAATAACCTCGATAAAATTAATAATTTGTCCGGTCCCAACTTGGGACCAGTGCAAATTTGAACCCCAATCGATAAAATAATAAGATAATAATTTTTTTGAAACCCCGGTGTATATATATTAGTCCCAACAAAACTATAAATTAATAATTAGTAAAAAATTTCATATATATATATAAAGGCCATACATAATTGGAACTTGTACGAATTCAATTAATTCAATTAAGGTCATACATAATTGAAATTTGTCCCAACGAAACTAACTTTTAAATTATTCAAAAACAATGAACTTAACAAATTCAACTAATTTGTGAATGCGAATTCATAAAATGTTAATTGAAACTTATTTTTCTAATTTATTTCTCATATCTAACTAATATACATTGTAACTAGTATGTTGAACTTGAAATTTTAAAGATCTTACGTAAAACCTCTTTAAATTAATAAATTATTAATTTATCGATATAATAATATCTCGCTAAATTAATAAAATATTCCGGTCCCAACATCATTAATTTATAGAGGTTTTACTGTATATACTACAAAAAATTATTTGAGGTAAGGTAAAAAAAAAACCTAAAAATGTCAAAGTTGACAGTTAATATGAGACGGAAAGAGTAATTAATATGAATATAAATGTAAATTTGATTTTTGTTAAATTAAAAATGACATATATTTAAGTTAGTTTTTACGGCCATTTATTATGCATTAAATACATAACTATTTTGAATATAGAAGAAAAACAAATATTTTAATATGCAGGTGTTGCCCGATGAGCGTTTATTAGTAAATCCCTTGAAATAATGGCCCAGTTGATTGGATCCCAACCGTCAAGTTTATTACACAAGTCAACCAATTGTGAATGATCAACCGTAATAAAATTCAAACAATTTAAAACCAATGCAATTTCCTTGAATATAGTGGATTCCCGGTCGTTAAGTCCCACGAGGATTAATGGTGCTTAAAAACGCTCAGATGTCGAATGATCACTAAGGATAATGATCGTAAGGATTTTGATTGATAACTACACCATCGATTGATTGGAATTGTATTTGGATACGTAATTATAAAGCACAACAATCGATAAGACAAACGTAAATACGCACGTTTAATAAACTACGAAACGTACTCAAATAAAACGTGAGATATAAGAAATAAAAGACCTACAAATACTAAAATGATATTTTTACAATCTTAATAATAAAATAAAATTATTGGAAAATTAAAATTATTTTTATAACTATTTATTTAATTATTATTAATTAAAAACTATTTTAAACTATTTAATAATACTCTAAAATATAAGAAAATATGAAATAAAGCTAGAAAAATGAAATTAAGATTTAGAAAAATCTAAAATATTATAAAACTTATTTTAAAACTAAAAATATATTTTTTACACTTTTTATCTATTTATTATTAATTAATTACTATTTATTAATTATTTAAAATACACTTAAATACAAGAAATTATAAGATTAACCTGGAAAAATAAAATTTTAACTTAGAAAAATCTAAAATATTATAAAACTAATTTTAAAACTGAAAAGATATTTTTTATGTTTTTTTATTTATTTATTATTAATTATTTAATACTTTTTAACTATTTTAAATTCTAATAAATACTAAACAAGCTAAGAAAATTATGAATTTTTTTATAAAATTAACCTATGATGACAGAAAACTAAGAAAATTATAAAAACAGAAAGTGCTTAATAATAAGCTGAAAAAGAAAATTAAAAAGCTAATTTCTATTAAATAAATGCTATCACTATTTTAAAAATGATGTTTTTGTGATTTTTCTTATTGAAAACTATTATACTACTGATTATAAGCAACTTTAATGAAAACAAAAATTTTACAAATTAAAAATAAGTTGTTTATGAGCTTATGAGTTTAACAGTTAAGCTTATGAGCTTATTTTGATGATTTAAGCTCAAACAAGCTTAAAAGCTAGAACCAAAGATAAAATAAGACACAAATAAGCTAAAGTACTCAAATTAATGCTAAAAAGCAAAAGGATACAAACTGATAAGCTAGAATAATCAAATAAGCACTATCACTAAATCTATGAACCAAACAAATTCCTTCATGTATCTTTAATGCCAAATTAAGCTAGCAAAGCTCCAAAGCTCAAAATAAGCACCGAGGCAACAAGTCGGCTAGGTGGGCTTCCCAAAAGCCAAAGTTCAATGCTTGGGGCTCACTAATAAGCTCAGTGTGAGCTTATGAAAGTGGCTTAAGTACAATGATTATGCAATTTACACGTAAATGGGACAAAGAAAAGCAATTAGCGTATTCTATCAAATAAGCTATAAAGTGAAAAACTAAGATTGGAACTTCAAGACAGCTAGGTTAGCTTTCCAAAGAACCAAAATTCAAAAGCTAAGGTTAACTAATGAGCTTTTTATGAGCTTGTGAAAATGACCATAAAACTGTGCACAGGGCACTTTTTCAGACAAGGTGTTCAAAATAAGCTAAGAAATAAGCTATTAAATAAGCTAACTAGAAAATATAAAAAATACTAGGATAAAGATGAGCAGTTATATTTTAATATTCCAAAAGCTCAAATCTTGAAACTTAATATTAAACCCTATATAAAATTATCTATTTTATTCAAAAACTGACTAAGCTTGAAATTTGACTTTTTAAATTACTCTATCAAGTTGACTTAAGTGAACTTATAATCAAATCTACTGACTGATTATGTTATTATAACCTAAAATAAGATGAAATTAAGCTAAGTTAACAAGTTTTAAGCTACTGTGGTGATTTTCAAACTCTAAATCCTAACAGTTAACTAATGGTGTGAGATTAAAGGGTATTTTGACTATTTATTAAACAAGCACTGGTTTTTATTGTCTATATGAGCTAATATGACCTAATGAGACATGCATCAAACAAGAACAATGGCTTGCACAACCTCTAGTACAGTTAAACAAGCAAATCCAAACAAGCCTTTAACTAACTGTTTTGAGTTTTTTCAAAGAGTTTCACAGATTAAAACCATGCACTTGATTAAAAACCTTAAATTATCATATAAGGAGACTAAATAAGCATTAAACGACAACAGTAACAACATAAAACTCAAGTATGATAATTATACTATAATAACTGTTAAACTAAAATTTTTACTAACTACAAATTAAAGAGAATAAGCAACTGTTTTTAATGTTTATTTATACTTAACTATAACTAAGAAACATAAAAACACAAAGATTTAAGCTAATTAACAACTTGAACAGTGAAATGCATAAAAATGGAGCAAAAACTTACAAGATGATTCCAAGTGAAAAATGAGAACCAAGGACTTAGACCATAACCTATAGCTTCCCAAGAAGATCTAAACCCAAGGCAATCCAATATCAACCTTGCTCCAGCTTCTTGATCTTCATTTTCATGAATTTTTGATTTTCCAACATTTTTTTAGTATTTTTGGTATTTTTTTCTTTTTGAAACTAAACAGATTTTAAGGGTTTCTAATAGCTTAAACAAGCTATCTAGGAGCTTATGTTAGCTTATTCAGTCCTTAACAACAGCTACAAACAACATTTGATCTTAACATGAGATTTTGAACAAGACAAATTGCATAAACTGAAACTTGAATTTTAACCGAAATTGAAACCTAAAAGGTTCACATACACTTAAAATTACTTAAACAAAGTACTTGGAAGCTAAGTTTTACACTGGAAAGCTTGAAATAATAAAAACGACTAAGAAATTTAAAAGTTACACTAGATACTCTTCACATTGCTTCATCTCTTGCTTTTTAAAGATCTTTTCCACTCTTTGTCGACCTCTGAGACTTTCCCACTTCACTTGAGCCATTGGATCATCACATTTCATCAAATTCGTCCATGTGTCAATTTATGGAAAAAGTCTTGAAAGGTGTTTTGCATTTAATGTAATTTGGTGGATGCGAGGGGAAGGAGTGGTTAAACAATTGGGAGTGAGGTGGAAAGGTGGAAAGGTGGAAAAACACTGGTTTTGGTTTAACAGTGATGGTGAAGGAGATGTACAAGGTCTCTGGTTTTGGCGCTTGACTTTTTTGACCGCCTTTTATTAATAACGGGTCATTTGGGTGTTGGGCCAGCTGGGGTATTGGATTGGATTTGGTTTTGCGTTTTTGGATTGGATTAATAAAAAGAGTCCGTTTGGTTTGTTTAATACACAAGGACCATTGTTGTAAATTCTGCAAACTTGAGGGACCAAAACTGAACTTTTTCCAATGTTAACACAAGGACCTATCCTGCCATTTATGAATAGTACAAGGATAATATTTGATAATTTTTCATTTTTAAATATCCGAGGACTATTTTTGACATTTTTCAAAGTTGAGGGACCAAAGTTGTAATTTTATAATTTGTAAACTTTGAAGGGTTTGTTTTGACAACTCATGAATCCCATGGACCTTAAATGATATTTTTCATTATTTTGATTTACCAGGGACTATTTTTGACAACTTTTGAAACTTGAGGGACTAAAACTGCCAATTATGCAAACTTGATACGCTTTTTCAATTGCTTTTGGTATTTTGCATTTAAAACACATAAAACACTTATTTGTGATATTTTTATCATTTTGATGCATTTCTGAGTGTTTTCAGATGTTTTTGGCATTCTAAAAGGTATAAAAATGATGAGTATTTGCACACTCATCACCATTACACCAAGGAAATATGAGAAACAACATTATAGTGTGGTAATCTCAAGTTAAACTTTAACATTTGTTATGTAAGTGTCACATCAGTTTTAACATTTCACCTTAACTTAACAAAAAAACACCCTTTATTATAACTTACCAAAGTTAAACCTTAACTCACTTTAACTCAAATATTTTCAAATTCAAACTAAAACAAATACTTCATTTATTAAAAAACATATTATTAATTCTTAAACATTTTACAATACGAAATTAAAAAAAAAATGTTACAACGAAAAAAAAAATATGAAATAAAAAAACACAATGCAAAGTAAACCACAACATAAAGGAAATAACGAAAATACAATCTAGTGACGAGGTTGCAAGTTATATTTTTTGATGATTCGGTCTTTTTCTTCATTGATCCAATCATCAAAAATTTCATATCTTCCAACCTTGTGATCGTTTCATCTTTTACTTGGGGCGTCCGATACGCCGCTTGAGCGGTTTCCCGTTTGATACGATACTCGGTTGTCATAGTCTCGGTGAGTTGGCTTGACGAGCTCATTCCTCCGGTGCTCGCTCCTCCAGTACTTGTCGTGCTCTCGGGTCTGGCTTTCTTAAAAGCACATTTTTCCCATGGGGCGTGGTTGTTCATCATGACCAAACAAAGCCTCGTTTGTTTGGCTTGGGACATCGCTGGTTAAATCAACCGGATCCGACGCGTCCCATTTCTTATGACCACGCAAAACCTCCCAAGCCTCCTCGTTTGCAAACGGCGCGGATTTGTGCTCGTCACGATACATTCGTTTCGTCCCGTTTTGAGGACATCCATCTCACTTTCCCCACTTCTCTGTTCCTGTTACGCACGTTTGTAATAGTTGAACTTTGTGCAATCACGGTTTAACATTTTCCACTTGCTTGTTATCATATCCTTGTCGCGTCATTGAAAATTGAGTCTATTGAACTCATTTTTGAGCCGATGCCAAAACGTATCATATCCTTGTGCACGCCCGAGAAGCGGATCCTCCGTAGCGGCTACATAACAAGTGGCAAGTAATTCTTCCTCTTTGGTTGCCAACGCCCGTGGACGTAGTTGAGATTTTCTTCATCCTCATCGATTGGTTCGGGTCTTTGAATTTTTCGACTTTCGCTACTCACAACTTTTGGGCTTTGAGGAGACGGGGTGTTTCGTGAACCTCATGTGTTTCAGCCAGGAATGTTATGAGGATTGTAGATTTTGAAAATTGGTGTTTAGTGTGTTTTGTTGACTTTGTTCCCAAAACAGAAATCGTTGATGTTGTAGGCAAAGTTCTTGGCTCGACAACCCTAGTGGGTTAGAAAAAGAGATGTTGGGTGATGATGAACCCGAGTTCGGTTTGAAGATGAACCCGGGTTTGAGGTATTCCACCCACCGAGAAGATTCACGAATGAATCATCGCTATTGTTGCATTCCGACATTTTTTTAGCAAATGAAAGTATAAGATCGAGTTGTGGAAGTGTGAAAAATTGTGTGTTATTCGGGTATTTATAGTAGCAAGAAAATGTTTTTTTTTTTTTTTTAATGCGGATAACGGCCCTCAACGCTGCGGCGTTAAGGGTTAACTTGGGTACCCAAGTTACCATACCGATTGCCCTTAAAAGTTAAAACCTGTCACAAAACAGATTGTACTTGAATTTTAGTTTTGTAATGTATTTATGTTTTGGAGAAAAAAAAAAGTTATTTGCTTCAAAACATAAATACTTTACAAAACTAAAATTCTTTACAAAACTAAAATAACATGTCTCTAATACTTTACATAAATACTAGAGTAAATTGCAAAAATCGTCCCTGTGGTTTGCCCAAATTGCAAAAATCGTCCCTAGGGTTCGCTAATTGCAAAGCGGCCTCCCCTGGGAAACTTTTCATCATTTTGGTCCCCGCTTTAACCTGCTAACTAGATTCCGTTAAGTGTTACACTTAGCCCTTTTGCTAACGACTGCTGTAACGTAAACTTTAAACCACAGTGGAAGATTTTTGCAATTACAATGTTAGTCCTCAATACAAAAACAATTGCACCGTTAGTCCTTAATACATAATTTCGCTTAAAAAGTCAAAAATTTGTAAAAATCTTCAAATTTTTTTTGATATTTTTTTTCCAAAATCTTTAATATTTTCGAAATAATTTCTTTTCAAAAGAAAAAATCGAAATATTTTTATTCCAAATTTTTATTAAATTATTTTCCAAAATTCTAAAAATTATTTTGGAAAAGAATTTAGAAAAAAAATTCGGAAAAAGTATCGGACAAAAAAATGCGATATAAATTTATATACATAAAAATTCGGTTCGGTTTGAATTTTGCTATACATATAAAAAAAAAGGTTTGCGAGATATTTAATTTTTTTAAAAAGGGTGAAAGTTTATCATAATAAAAACGAATTACTTATTATTTGCTCATTGGATCCACAGAAATTTCGGATCTATATCAACTTTGCCAAGACTAAGGAGCGCCAAATGACATATGGTAGAGAGGAGCTTGCGACAGTTTCATCTAATGTTGCCCGAAAATGCGATTATGGAGTAGGAGGTGAAGGCCACCATGGACCATGTGCAGACGATGACGAACCCAATGTGAAAGAGCAAAAGCCGAAACAATGATGTCTGTTGGTTTGATGTTGCAGCCTAAAGTTTATGTCCCTCCCAAGATATAAGAAAGTCTAACTCGCCAAACGTAAACCATACACATTATTGAACAGCAGGTAATAATAAAATCATAACTTGCGCGCCAAACACAATTTATACGGAGTATCTTCAAAGTTCAGAAACAGCCAAACATGATACTCAGGAAAAAAATAATGCAGAAGCTTTTTTCCTGTCTATCATACTCATACTAAGGGGATGACAATTTCAAAAGCACATACAATCTCAATCAAGGTCTCTATAACTTCGAATTATTATCTACCATACTCATACCAACTGAAACAAGAGATCGTCATAAAAGGCAGATTGAATTTAACCATAAAATTGGCATATAGAGCAAATGTTGTATCATCCTCGACAGATCCTTCAACAGCACATACAAGCTCAATCAGTAAGGTCTTTATAACACTACAAGTGCATAACAGCCACATACATACAATCTACGATGGAAAAAAATAATCAAT
The DNA here is from genome assembly GCA_022545495.1 of Chrysanthemum lavandulifolium. Classification (NCBI taxonomy): domain Eukaryota; kingdom Viridiplantae; phylum Streptophyta; class Magnoliopsida; order Asterales; family Asteraceae; genus Chrysanthemum; species Chrysanthemum lavandulifolium. The sequence continues at coordinate 250,994,249 of CM040241.1, read as the reverse complement.
TTTACGAGCTTTTGTTACATCATACACGCATCTGCATACATAAACATCAATGATAAGAAAAACATTACACACTATGCAATTAACCGAATCAGTGATTCAGACACCGACAGCAACAAAGATTGGCTTTTTCTATCCGTGGAATGAGATAATCTTACAAAATTCTCAAGGTTCACAAGAGGCGGCACCATGTTTCTATCAAAACTTGAAAACAAAACTCTACTGTGGTATTTGAAGCTTCAAACACGGTCAAGACCATCATAATCTCGGCCCATGTTTGAGCATACAGAAATTGTTTTTCTCCATGCTTACTTTAAGGATCTTGCAGGTTCAGTTGATATATATGCTTAATTTCACAACATAATATATTATCATCAAAATCAAATCATCTGCTTAAAGCCTTTTGATATTCCTCAAAATGGCTTTAACTCTGTCTATATCTATGATAAGCATAAAATTCTCAGTGATCTACTAATATCACTCACTCTTAGATCAAATAAGCTTAAAAATCAACCAAATAAGCAAATAAACCTGCTGATCTGATCCAATTACAGGACACATCACAATACGCTATATTAACATTACTAGTAATAATAGAACATACATTCTCATAAAAGCCTAATCAAACCACTTCGTAAAATCGACACAACGAGACATTATCAGACATTAAAAAAAGCAAACTAAAATCAACCATCGATTTGAATAGCCTTAACATCACGCTTCTTAACCTCAACTTTAGGCACAGTAACAGTCAACACACCATTCTCCATAGCCGCCTTAACTTCCTCAACCTTCGCGTTCTCAGGCAACCTAAACCTCCTCATAAACTTGCCAGAGCTTCTCTCAACTCGATGCCACGTGTCACCCTTGTCTTCACTCTCCCTGCTTCTCTCACCACTTATCTGCAACACACGATCATCTTCCACTTCGACTTTGATTTCTTCTTTCTTAAGCCCTGGTACGTCGGCTTTGAAGACGTGGGCAGTGTCTGTTTCCTTCCAGTCGATGTTTGTGCTTGCGAATGATGACGTGGCGGATGAGGATTGGGGGAGGTTTGTGAGCTGGTTTGAGAAAGGGAAGCCGTCGAATGGGTCCCACAAGTCGAGTGAAAATGGGTCGAAGATGTTTGAGCGACGGTTGTTGTTGTTGTTGAAGAAACTTGGGATGATCGACATTTTTTTGAGCTTTGATTTGGTTTGTTGATGTTTTTTGTTGTGTGATGGAGTGTGTTTTGTTGTTTATATAATGGAATGGAATTTGTGATGAATCGTGAAGGTTCTAGAGATATGTGTTCATCATCGTTTGGACAGGGTTCTGGAATATTCTTTTCATCTCTTCGTTGATGTAATAATGTGATGGATTAGTTAATGGGCTTGATGATGTAACGTGTATTTGGGTTAATGCTGATTATTAATCCCTGTGCTTAGGGGTGAAAGAAAAAAACTGAAATAAGCGAATAAATTGAAAACCGAAATTAAACCGAACTAATGATCGAACCAAATTTGTTAAAACTGAACCAAACTGAACTACTAATTCGATTTTCGGGTTGGATATGGGTTTGATAATCAACCGAAAATCGAATTCATATAAATATATATATTTTTATAAATTTATATATATGTATATAGTTTTTTATATTATTTATATATAAAATTACTATTAAAATGTTATCTTAATATAAAAAACACTTTTTTATGTTTCAAAATAACTTTTTTGGCTAAATATCTATGTAATTATTAATTTTTTAAAAATAAATAATGAAATTCGGGTTATTCGGGTCAACCTAAGAACCGAACCGAATTCAAATTCGGTTTTCGGTTCGGTTCAGTTGAATTCTAGTTCGGTTCGGTTCGGTTTTCGGGTTGACCTCAAAAAAAAATTAACCGAACTAACCGAACCGAACAACCCGATAATCGAACCGATCAACACCCCTACCTGTGCTAAACATAGCACGAGACCAGTTTCAGACAAGACCCCAACCTTCTTTAGATACGACATATTTGTTAACGAGGTGGAAGCGACCCGCGTTTCACGACGGGCCAACAATTTTTGGACAATTTTGTTATGTCGTGTACTTCTTGTTTGGATGCAATTTTTTTCTTTTCTTTTCGAGTTTTATGTTTCGTGCTAAGGTGCAACAACAAATGATCTCGAGAAAAAAAGCTGTGATCTCGAGAAAGAAAGAAGCTTTTACAAATGACATATGGGTTTTTCAATAGTGTTAAAGAAAATGGTTTAAAAAAGTTAAAATATAAAGTTTAATGACTTTAGCGGTTAATTTTTTTATAATGCTAGCCTTAAAGGATGTTAAAATATAAAGCTGCGTGAATGAAAGTATCATTGAGTGAGTCAAGGGGTAGCTAGAAATAAAGTTCTAATAATAATATGCCTTTTCAAAAATACATGTTAGCAAATAATAAGAAAATGATGTAAAAGGAGTACACTAAATTGAAAGGAGTAGAAAAGTATCATTGAGTGAGTCAAGGGATTAATTTGTTATAATCTTAAACTCAAAAAAAAGTATGATAAATTGCGAAAGCATTGAGTTTAAGAGCTAATGTTGTGATCTATTAAACTTTGAGGGGGTGTTTTGCAATTCGGAAAAACAAAATGGGCCATGCTGGCAGGCCAAAATTAGCCCATAGCTCAAACGACAATTTATGGCCTCATTTCAAACGACAGTTAGGATATTTATAAATATAAAGTATTAAAGTTACTGTACCTCGCCATATTGTCTTGACTTTTCTTTTGCTGTTGCTATTAGCACATCCGTAAATATACCAAGAATCTTTTGGTTCGCAAATTATACTTTGTAAAGTAGGCAAAATATCAAATTTACCATGAATCTAATAAACCAATTATAACCATTTATTTTTCTAATAAAAAAAAAATAAAATAAATTTTCACCCCTTTTTTAAAAATGAAATATCTCGCAAACCGTTAATCTTTACGCCGAAAAAGATATTATTACGACGGCGATTAAATTATTTTTTATAGATACGCACTTATATATTTTTAACGATTTTATTTTTTAAAATTTCTACCCAGAGAAATCATATACGATTTGTGAAAATCATATGTGATTCGACATTTACAAATCATATATGATTTTGCAATCATATGTGATTTGTAAAATCATATATGATTTGAAAAATCACATGGATTTGATTTTTACAAATTACATATGATTTTGAAAATCATATATGATTATACAAATCATACGCGATTTTCCCACTAATTTTGAAAAAAAATTGTCGAAAATATGAAGTGCATATCTATGAAAGATAATTTAATTCTCGTCAATGACTGTATTTTTTTGTAGTTTAAAATTTATCGCTTGCAAGATATGTTGTTTTTAAAAAAGGGTGAAAATTGTCTTTTATTAATTTTGATAAAAAACTACTATTAAAATCGACTTATTGGATCTATTGGAAATACGAGATCTATATTAATTTCAACTCTCAGAAAGTAAGTCTTTTATAAAAAATTGAGTTGACATGAAATAGATCAACATTAGTAATAGCAACTTATGTAAAACATAGATCGCTTACTAAAGGCCATGCACTAATTGTATTCACAACTATTTTGTTGGAAAGTATTCTTAAGGTATTCACGAGGCTGTGTTAAGAAAAATAAAGAATAATAATAACATTTTGTACTAGTCGCTTTTTTTTCTTATAAAACGCTTGATAACTTAATTGTAGATGTAATTATTTTTAAAATAACGTAATTCAATATCGCTGATGATATCAAATAACAACAGTTTATTAGCATCATTTATCCTATGTATATTGCTTGTTTTGCATTATGTTATATGAGAATCGATACTTAATCGCTTACTTTTGTATTTCTCAGTTGAAAGCAAGCATTTGGTGAAAGTTAGCTATTTTGAACGTAAATTGAAGCAAAATGGATCAAGTTGGTAAAGTCTGTTGAACTGAAGGAAGATACGCCGTATCATTCTAGATAGATACGTCGTACATCAAGACTTAGACGAATATGAAGACCATTGCCTGACTTTGAAGAATACTCCGCATGGAATTCTTCCATGCGCCATACATGAAACCTTGGTCAACACAAAGATCTGACTTATCTGCTTAAGATACGCCGCATAAACACTTTAACATGAGCTATATCGACCTAAAGACTTCACCAAGAAATACTAAGATTACAAGACATAATGTTACACTGCATCTAAGAATGCAGTGTGTTTATATGAATAAAAGACTTTTGTAGTTTAATCTTTTGCTATCTTTTGCCACTGATTATGTGTTTGATTCTAGATCTGCAAGATGGTTAGTAGAACACAAAACATACTAGACTAATATATATACAAATATACAACATAAATCCTCCCCTTAAACCAGAAACCTCCCCTTAGGCATAATCCTCCCCTCAAACACAACAATCAGAGGTTGATCATGCCTATATGGACAAGCAAAAATTGAAATCTTGGACCATCAAAAGCTTTAGTCAACAAATCAGCTACATTGTCATCTGTATGAATTTTAACCACTTGAATAAGGTGTTTTTCATTAGCATCTCTGATAAAGTGGTGTCGAATTTCTATGTGCTTAGTTCTTTGATGAAAAACAGGATTTTTAACAATGCAAATTGTATTTTGTTGTCTATAAAGATCTTAGTGTTCATAAATTGAACCCATAATCCAATAACCGATTTGAATCCAAAGTACCGACCACAACAACTAGCAAGAAGAACATATTCACCTCGAGAAGATGTAGCCACTATGGTCTCGCTTGCATTGCCAGAGATTAATCTCCTTCCCGTAAACCGACAACCCCAGTAGATTTTCGATCAAAGTTGGCACCAAATAATCACTATCACTTTAAGCTTCCAACTCAAATGGAGACTTCTAGGATACCAAAGACCCAACTTAGGTTGACCTTTGAGATACTTGAAAATATTCTCGATCGTAATCAAATGGGAAGTCAAAGGAGTGACTTGATGCTCGAACAAGCACCGATCGCAAACATAATATCAGCCTCAAGCAAATAAATACATGAGTGAACCAATCGAGATCTCAGATAGATGAACATTAACAGCAGGATCCGGTTCATTATTCGACTTAGACTTTGGGGCTTCATAGTGAGTAGTCGCAGCCCGACAAGTTCCATAGCAAACTTCGAGGATGTCATGCACATATTTCTCCCGGCGAATGAAAATACCATCCGATTTCTGCGCACTCAAGGCCCAAAAGAATGTAAGCTACCCATCGCACTCATCTCAAACTCACTTTTCATCAACTCCTCAAAATCCTCAAGACCAAGCTTCTTTGGTAGAACCAAAGTTAATGTCATCCACATATACTTGAACAAGAATGATATCCCTGGAGTTCTTCTTGATAAAGAGAGTCTTATCAATAGCACCTCTCCTTTAGCCATGTTTCAACAGAAACGAAGAGAGCCTAGCATACCAAGCTCTAGGTGCTTGATGAAGTCCATAGAGTGCTTTAACTACTTTGTAGACCATATCTGGATTGTGAGGGTCTACAAATCCCTTGGGCTGAGTGACATACACTTCTTCTTCTTCAATTTCACCATATAAGAAAGCACTTTTTACATCCATCTAATATACCATGAAGCCCATGTAGGAAGCAAAAAGCCAAGAAGAGTCTGATAGCTTCTACGCTAGCAACAGGAGCAAAAACTTCACCATAATCAATCCCTTCTTCTTGTCTGTGACCTTGGGCAACCATCCTATCCTTGTTCCTCACCACAATCCCCCTGGCATCCCTCTTACACTTCAGAATCCACTTAGTGCCAATGGCATACTTGCCAGGAGGCAACTGAACAAGCTCCCACACATTTTGATTTAGAAATTGTTGCACTTCTTCTTGCATAGCGCCCACCCAATCATCATCTCGCCAAAGCTCGCAACACGGTAGGTTCAATCGAGAGGAAACAAGCAAATAGACAATGATGAGAGTCTATGTGATTGTTCCTATGTTGATCCCGAATGTAATCGAGAAATGCAGATTCACCAAAACTTGTCTTCTTCACCGCTCTAGTTTGCACAGATGAAGTAGGATCACCAATTATGAGAGATTGCGGATGTACTATTTTAATCCTCTTGGTGACATTAGACTAACATCAACCGATGCGCCGATTAGTGATAGTAGGACCAAAGTCATCATCATAAGAAGAAGAATCAAAATGCCTCGTTTGACATACGATGAATGCCATCCAATTCGAGCTTGTATATTGTGAATCGGCTAAGTCGATGGACTTGAAAATCTGTGGGAGAATCATCTAAACCCAAAGTATCAACAGATAGAGTAGTGGAGGGAACCGCAGAACATCATCACGCGTATGAACAGAACACTACCAAAGAAACTTCATCAGCAAAGAATCGACCCACTACCAAAGATAATCGACATTAGCAACTTTCTGACCAGTAGAATCAGACACATTACCAGCAGGAACAAATACATTATCAACAACATCAAACTTCCTGCGGGCTTCAATAGTTTCCTTCCTTAAGAGTTCCTCTGTTTCTTTGGAGAATTCATAACCATACTTTTCAGCATCATCCTTTGCGGCATGCTCTTGGCGTTGAAGCTTCACAAGCTCTTCTGCATACTCCAAGTCATTTAAAGATACAGCAGAAGAATCTGTGTCCTTGGTACTTGAAAAGTGGTTAGTAGGAAAAGAAGGAACAACAATGAGTTGTTCATCACAAGCTGAGTCTTATTCATCATCTGAAGAACCTGCAATGTTAGTTTGAGAAATTTGTGGTTCTGCAGAAAGATTAGATTTATAACGAGTATAACCTAAGTGATCAGTTAAATAGTCAAGATCAAAGTACCATTCTTGACCTGCTCCCTGAGCATTTGGCTTGTCCTCCATAAATCTCAGATTCAGTGTTTCTTCAATCCTCTTTGTGGAGATGTTATATACCCTGTAAGCTTTACTATAATCAGAATAGCCTACTACAAAACCCTCATCAGCTTTCCCTTCAAATTTTCCCAAATGATCACCGGTGTTAAGGATGGTCACATGACAACCAAAAGGCTTAAAGTAGGTTATGGTAGGAATCTTTCCGCATAAAAGTTCATAAGGTGTCTTATTGTGAGGATGAGTTATCAACACCATGTTCAAAACATAACTGTGCAAGATCGACTACTTCACCCGCAACATGGTAGGTAACTTTGAATCGCCAGCATAGACCTTCTCGCTCAATAAGGGTTCTATTCTTCCTTTCAAAGAACTCCATTTTGTTGTGGAGTCCCGCATTACTATAATCCCTTTTATCCCCTTAGAAGCACAAAGCTCAATTAGTTTGGCGTTCTTGAACTCTGTCCCATTGTCACACCTAATGGCTTTAACCTTTTTTTTCAACTGATTCTCAACTAGGGCAATAAAGTCTTGAAGAATCTGAAATGTTTCATCCTTAGTCCCCAAAAATAATGCCCAGCAATACCTACTTTAGTCATCAGTAACCACCAAACAATAGTATTTGTGATCAATGCTTCTGATAGATGTAGGACCAAAGAGGTCCATGTGTAGAAGTGTTGGGTCCAATAAATTGACCCAATCACCCTGAACAAGATTTGAAAATAAAATAGCCTTACTCACTTAATAAATAGTGAGTGACTCACTGATAAAGAAATCAGTGAGTGTTGTTTAGTGCTCTTTACTTAATGATACGGTGTCAGTGAGTAAAATATATGAGCTACAAACAACACCAGGACACCGAGATTTTGACAAATATCTCAGTGATCCCAAGACACTATCTCTACATACGCACTAAAAAATACGGGTGGAACTTAAGAGAAGAAGTCAAACAAGTACAAGACTTTACCATAAGAGTGAGAATATTGTGATGACATATTCAAAAGGATGGTTGGTGCTTTTCTAAAAGAGGAAGATGAAGATGGACCACATGAGGGACCACATGTCACCATCATCACATGTCTTTGTATTATTCATGTACCTATATATATGTTTGTAGTGTAATAGAGATATTAATGCATTCCTAAACAAACACAATACATAGTATTAGTTGATAGGATCATCCTCTCATTGAAACACAAGCATAGCTTGGATCAATGAGAGTTTATTTGTCATTCAACGGGGATAATATACCAAATTATCCCCGTAAAAGTCGAGGATGTTATCATGTAGTCTAGTTAGTATTGAGAAATCTTGTATTTATTGTTATTCATTATTAATGAATGTGTTCTTCATTTTATCAAGATTTTCTCAATTATTTGGACCAACAAGTGGTATCGTGAGCGCGGATTATTCTTATAATCTAGATCCGCTCATGACTCATCGATAACATTCCAAGTCAATAGAAATAAATGTAAGATCTTCAAAATTGCTATCATTGTAGCAATTTTTGAGGGGGAGAGACACATTTATTGTTGACTGAAAACACATATCCATCCATGAACCCCAAAATAATTCACACATCAACACAAAAACTCACACACCACATAAATCCTATCCAACTAACACCAAAACACAAACAAAAAACATCACTAAAACGCCTCAGATCACGTATTCACACCATCATTCTACAAACAGTATCTACACAATAATAACATCACCATCACTCCCACACAACACCGAAATAACCAAACAACAAAACCCGCTTGATTTGGTATATAAATTCGCAAATACAACTACTATGAAGACAAGGGTTATCGCACCATCAAATCAAACCCAGATTCAACAAATCACACAAAAATCATCTTGAGTCCAACAAAAATTCAACGACCAACCCTTCTCTCAAGGCGACTGCATACATCCGTGGCGGCAACAAACTTAGGTCGAGAAAACTGATCAAAACCAAAACCACGAATCAAGATGATGGTGGTTTTTTTCAAAGGAAGGAGATGGTCGAGATGGTTAATATTCGAATCGGATTAAGGTTAAAAGGTGTTGGTGATGATATAGGATTAGGGTGAAATTGTTTTGTGGTGAGTGAAGTTGTGATAAGATTGTTTGTTGAAAATGTATGACCGATAAGATTTATCGAAGTTTTTTAATAATGATGTCGCGGGAGAAGTTAAGTGAGGTCTCGACTCACCGAGAATTAAGGAAGAGATGAGGTTAAGTGTTGCCGTCAAGAGCCGATAGGAATATAAGGATGTCAGGATATTTTGTTTTGGGATGAGCTCAATGTGTCTCTGCTTCGAGGTATGAGGACCACCGATCAGCCGAAACCACATCAATTAGTGATATGAAATCACTTTGTTCTAAACGGTTTTGATAGAATCACCGAGTGTAGAGGTTTATTCAGATAAGGTTCAGTGGGTATATGATTCACTTAGCTGGGATATGTATGAGTGTGATGAATCAGGTACACGGATGCAAATCAGGGTGTGGTAAGAAAGGTGTGAATTTGGGGGAAAAAATGGTTTGACAAGTTAAGCTTGCATCAGGGAGCAGTGTTCAGAGTTGCATAGTGAAAGCATGGTGAGCCCATACAACACATACCCTGAACCTGAGGTTTATGGTAACAAACGTGCACCAATCCCTGAAACCAAAAGTGACTCTGAATATAGTTTGAGTCCCTGAACTCGTTGTAACTGAACGAACACCCAATCACTGAAAATGCACTCGAACTCGAAAAACCAAATGTATGATGTCCCGAAACCAAAACCCGCAACCTAAAAACTTGAAAACCCGAATCCCTTAAACCATAACCTTAAAAACCTGAAGGTGAACGTGAACCTACCACCAAGACAAATGAGACCGAACCCGAGTCTCAAGGTGTGTATGAAGAATGGGTCGCCCAGTTGAAACTTGCTCAGAACCAAGATAGTACCACCGAGCTCGGCGATCGAAGAAGAGTCCTCGAATGTGTCTCAGTGTTGAAAGTGCTAAGGTTCTTGTTTTGGAATCTTAGTCACCGAATGGGTTATAATATTATGACAATAGTGTGGACACCGATGTATCAAATTGAACCAGTCCTTAATGCTTTGTCATTGAATATTGTATCGATGAGTGTAAAAACATGTATAGTGTGTAATGATCAAAGTCAAAAAAGGGAAGAGTAGACACCGATGAATCATAATTGAACTAGGCCACCGAACCCTTACACACTAAACCCTTCAAGTTGAACCCGAGTAGTGAACTCGTGTCATCGAACCCCAAGGTCATCGAACCTAATCAAGGACCACCGAACTCGGGTTATTAAACCTCCTATCACCGAACCTAGTCAATGAGACAATAAGGATCATACAACTGAACCTAGGTTCTAAACCCCACCATCGAACAACTCGAACCCTTAGATCGAACCTCGCCTACTAATCACCTTAGGCTATTTGTATATTCAACAGGGAGATCTTGGGTCCAATAAATTGACCCAATCACCCCGAACAAGATATGAAAATAAAATAGCCTTACTCACTTAATAAATAGTGAGTGACTCATCGATAAAGAATCAAGTGAGTGTTGTTTAGTGCTCTTTACTTCATCGATACGGTGTCGTTGAGTAAAATATATGAGCTACAAACAACACCAAAGGACATCGAGATTTTGACAAATGTCTCAAAGATCCCAAGACACTATCTCTACATACGATCGAAAAATACGGGTGGAACTTCCAAGAGAAGAAGTCAAACAAGTACAAGACTTTACCATAAGAGCGGGAATATTGTGATGACACATTCAAAAGGATGGTTGGTGTTTTTCTAAAAGAGGAAGATGAAGATGGACCACATGAGGGACCACATGTCATCATCATCACATGTCTTTGTATTATTCATGTACCTATATATATGTTTGTAGTGTAATAGAGATATGAATGCATTCCTAAACAAGCACAATACATAGTATTAGTTGATAGGATCATCCTCTCATTGAAACACAAGCATAGCTTGGATCAATGAGAGTTTATTTGTCATTCAATGGGGATAATATACCGAAATTATCCCCGTAAAAAGTTGAGGATGTTATCATGTAGTCTAGTTAGTATTGAGAAATCTTGTATTTATTGTTATTCATTATTAATGAATGTGTTCTTCATTTTATCAAGATTTTCTCAATTATTTGGACCAACAAGAAGCTGCAAAGGCTCTGTAATAGTGCTGACAGCATTAATGGATTTATAGGAAGCCTTGTGCTGCTTTCCCTTGTTGCAGGCCACACACTTGTGCTCATTAGTAAAGACTTTGGAAGGAAGTCCATGAACTAAACCATGTTTTGCCAGCTTATTGATAGTTTTGAAATTAACATGAGCCATCCTTCTATGCCATTTATTATATTCATCCAAGGATGCCTTTGCCGCCAAACAAGCTAAATCACCTTCAGGCTGAACATCATTAAGATTGAATGTATAAAGATTATGTTTCCTAGGCACCTTCGTAACAACTTGACTTTCATCGTGTATCCGAAGTCTTTGAGAGTACAAGACATTCAAGATCAAGAAAGCAGTAACACAATTTTTCTTGTCATGATTTGAGACACGTAAAATAAGTTGAAGTTTCTTAGTTGTTCCACATAATACACATTCTCAAAGTCCACTTGGAAGTTCTAATGGTTCCTTCCTCGTAATTTTACCATCTCCTCCTCCAAATGTAACAAGATCTCCTTGAATAGATACAAAATCATGCAATCTGTCTCTGTTCCCTGTCATACTCCTAATGTATGCCCTCCTCTTCATAGATTGTGAACTCCTGAAAGCTCTGCTTGATCATAGACTTCCTCATCTTCTTAGACTCTTCATTACCTCCAAACCTTGCCTTGATGGCCTTCAAGATCTCTTTTGCATCATCAAGATGATGAAAGTCACTCATATGCTCATCTGGTAGAGCCTTGAGCAAGGTAGTTCTAGCCTTTGTTTCCCTCTGAAGGGCAATAGCTTCCTCAGTTGTTGCTGCTGGAAGAATGATCACATTACCTTATGTATCTCTACTAGTCTTCTTCTTACTGTTGCCTTTTAGAACAATGTTCCAGAGATGGTAGTCATTGTTGGTGATATAATTTTCCATCTTCATAGCCCATATGTCATATTCATCCTTCTTCAGATAGGTAGTAACAACCTGCTGAATTGTAGACTGAGTATTGGATGACTCAGGCTTCTCCTCATTGTCTGAGTCTGAATGTTTTGATGATGTCATTGTTAGAGTGAGATTAGGGTTTTGTGAAAGAGAGTAAGGATGTCTTCTTTGAAATATTCTCACCAGGCTCTGATACCACTTGTTGAATCAATCCCAGATAGATCTTAAGAGCCTTAATGAACGTATAGTAAACATGTGTAATCACAAGCAAACTATGGAGAACCTTTATTAAACTTATATCCACGCGGAATATGAACACAAGAATTAAGAAGACAATAAACACAAAATACTTGATCCTCTATGGATCTATATTGAATTACTAACAATGTTATTGACAAACGTGCGTAAACCCTAGCCGCAGGTTTCTTTTATACTACAAGAAACCCTAATTTTGCAGCTTACAAAACACGTAAAAGATATGCATTATCTTTTCCTAATTTAACTCATGCATATCCTAACTAAATACTAATAATACGGAAACTACATATCCGCAGAAACAATAATAACTATCAGCAGTAACTGCACTAACAGCAGGAGTACTAAAACTATCAGCAGGAACCCTTATCAGCAGGAACCCACTATTTCAATAATTCCTAACAACACATAAACATAAGGCCTTTGAATTATTCAAAGACTAATAATGTATTATTGACATGTTCTGTTTTCTTGTAAACACATAAACATATAATTCTTGAACAAATTATGTCTTCTTGTGAACACATGAACATAAGGTTCTTGTATTGTTCAATGAATATACATTATTGCATGCACTTGGTTCAGAATACTTTATATGCAATTTGGCTCGACCCAATTGACAAGTATTTGGTCCAAAGAAAATTAAGTTATCTATAGAATTGATATAGTTTCACAATTCTAATAACTCATAGGATACCACTTCATTATGGTATGTCTAATGTGTTGGATCAAACCTTATTCATATTGTTTGGTTCATGATAGCTTTAATTGCTCTGCCTCCAAAACATATCAAGGTTAGAAATTGCGTGTGTCATGGATACAGTCAATATAGTTCAAACCTAGAAGGTATTCAAGACAACCCATAACTAAAAACCCTCATTCATCAGGAATATGAGGTTTTACCACTCAAACCAATTGAATCATAAACCCTTTTGGATTTTTGATTTTTCTATACTTCCTAGCTTGAAGATTGTAGTTTTTATGTTCTTCCTAGCTTGACGAAACACAAAACTGTTGCTAGAAATTTTGGTTAAAGAGTGATACGAAATTAGAGTTTTTCTATAAACCCTAATTAGAGTTGTTGGAAGGAATTCGTTATGTCTTGATTTAAGTTCGAATTTGTTAAAATCTTATGAAGCATTTTATTAACAAATCTAGAGATGAGAACTTAAATGTATTTTGTGATTCCCAATAAAGAACAATTTATTGTTGCTTAAATACTTAGTATTTAGAGAATTGTCTCTACTTACAAAAGTAAGTGGAGCATATACAAATCTCAAAGTTTTTGAGAACAAAATACTTAACCTTCTAAAATCCACTTATTAATTTCATACTAAGGTTAAACATGAAAATTTTGATCAAGTATAATGATTACTCTCATTCATAAACCGAAGGATGCCTCATCACTTGAAGTGATATTTGTTGGATCGATGTACTTTAACCAAACTAACTATAAAGCTTGTTAAGGGTTTAATAACCTTGGATAAATCCTAAGTTATTAACAATGAAACATCGAGCAAACTTTATTAAGTATGCGGAATCTACTTAACAAAGCTAAGAAGAATTAACTTTAACTTTCAACGATATTATTAATAACTCTAAATCGCTTTGTTATGCGATTCTTTAACAACTCTAAAACTCTAATATCGTATTTCTAAAACTCCAAAACACGCTCATACTTCTAATGCCAACCTAGGGGTCCTTTTATAGGCTTAAGGATAACCCTAGTCGGTTTAAAATTTGTAACCTTGTACGACAAGTAATACTATATTAAGCTTAGAAAATTCTAGAATTTACACATTAATCCTTAACGACTTTGCATAGCAGCCTTTAAGCATGCAAGACTTTGAATAAGCAAGATTTTGACTTTCTTCATTAGCAGTACTTTGACTTCTTCAGTACTTTAACTCTTCAGCACTTTAACTCTTCAGCACTTTGACTCTTCAACACTTTGACTTTCTATATCCCAACAATCCTTCCCTAACTTGAATTCTACTTGCTTGATTTCAAGTTCCTTTGTATATTCAGCTTTAACATCTTTGTCTTCAAAGAGAGATTGTGGCTTTATCTTCAAATTTTGTCTTTGTAGATTCTGTGCTTATATCATCATCATCAAAGTAATCATTATTAGTAATTCTTTTCTGCAACATTCAGCAAGCTCCATCTTTTCAGCAACTCAGCAACATATGACAATTTGTACATTAATTCAGTTAAGTTTTAGTCTATTCTCATCACTTCCGTGTGTAAACTCCTGAGAGGTGAATCATTGAAATTTAATGGATTTTGATGTCTCTTTACCAAAGCCATTAACTCGGAGTAGCCAAATGTTTAGGTGTGTAAGACCATGGTACATTGATAACCATATGATTTTTAGCAAATCATCGCCTATCAACGATTTGATTTGTCTTTACCAAAAGTCGCACTTTTGGACTAGTTAGTTCTTGCAACCATGGTGAACTAATTACCATATAAATGGTTTTTCCACGACCTTTACCACAAACCATTTTACTTGTGGGCTAGCCAACTCTTTACATTTGCTAATATGGTGAGTTGATTACCATACAACTTATTAGCAAGTTGTCAACTATATAACGGATTTGAGATATCTTTACCGAGCCGCTTGCTCATGGAATAGCCAGCTTTTGTAAACATGGTGAACCGATAACCCATCGTTATAACCATCTCAAAACCATTGTTGTCATAACTTTTGTTTCAAAATATTCTTTACTTAACAAAAGTTTCTTTCAAAAAATATTTATCGGTTTATGTCTGCAGCAAGATTTTGATAAAGTATCGTTGTCCAAAGAAGATTTTAAATAAAGTACTTACTTTTCAAAAGATTTTATGTAATTATAAATCATACCAGTATTTATGCTTCATCATCAGCCATTGTTGTCCATCTGATAAACAATTCGATGACCATCGCGTCTGCTTTCATTCTCCTCTTCCACTTCCATTCCATGATCTAACATTCTTCTCATAAGATCTGATGTGAGAGGATATCTTCTTTCTACTAACATATGAATCATTGTTCCAACTTCTAGCTCCAAAACATGTACTCCAGATTCATCAAAATATCTCCAGCAATTAATTTCCCATACTTCTTGATTATTCCATATAGCATTAGTACTTGTTTCCTCAGTTTCAAAGATAGTTGTGAGGTCTCCAAGTAATACTAAACCAATTTCTTCTGATGGAATATGTTCAAAATACTCTTGTACTAGTTGATACAGATGCAATATATCTTCTCTGTTTATCAAGTGCAGTATATCCCACAATGAGTTAAACACTCTAAAGCTTTCATCTTCTCTATGGAACATAAGATAATTTCCATCTTCTGCATTTACAACTTCGAATGTAACAATATTTGACTTCTTTTCGCAACATCTTTAGCCTTAGGATTCTCAAAATCAACAACTCTAATGTAATTTCTCGCCATCAATCAGATTCTGCTCAATTCAACCTTCTTTGATGACCGCCCACTTCCGTTGTTCTTTTTCTCTTTAAGCTTCTTCTAGTATCAACCTCCTTTGCTTATCATCCTTAAAAGAAACAATACTTTCAACTTGCTTCGATAAGCTTCTCCGACATTTTCGATAAATCTTTCATCTCAATGTAATTCAATTTGATAATCCAAGATACCCTTGACCTTTTAAGTAAGCCATCATTGCATTCCTTTCTTTAGCTTTACTCATTGGTCTTCTAGGTAAAACTAGTTTTTCGATATAGCGACTTCAAGATCCAATTCATCTTGCAATTTCTTAGTCGCTTTTATTCTTAGCTTCTTCAATATCACCAAAGATCCAATTCAACTTGTAATTTCTTAGCAGTTTTCTTCATTCTTAGCCACTTGAATTGCTCTAATTTTCCGCTAAAGTCGCCTTTTTCTTCTTCCTTGTTTCCACCACTTACCTTTCGCTTTTATCTTTGGATCTATAACCGGTTGAGAAACTTGTGATTGTTCTTCAAGAACTCCCGGAATGCTAACACCCTTGGTTTTGATAAATCATGCAATATCGCAGCCTATAGTTTCATCATCACTTGCAGTGTGTATTGGTTTGGGTGTTTCAGCTTCTTTTTCTGGTATGACTGTTGAAGGACTAGCTTCTTCTTCAAAATCTAACACCCTTGGTGTAATTAACTCTTGCCTATAAGTTCTTGAAGATCAAGATTTTGATCGCCAGACCTGATCATCAAGACTTTGAACACCGGCTCCTTCGTGCTCAAGACTTGAAGATTTAACTCACTTCAAGATTTTGAGGTTCATTCTCCTTTTCTTCATATAGTTCAAGATCTTCTTTCAAATTGTTTTCTTCTAAATTCCTCCCCAATTGGATAGAAGATTGTCGAGGAACCTTGCTCAGAGAAGTCTTTTAAAATGCCTCGCTTCTTCTTTTCAAATTTGACCCATAACCTATGATGTTTAACCAAGGGCCAAACAGACTTCTTGAACTTTCTAAACTTGATCTTCAATAAGGCTATCTCGAGCACTTGAGCCTCGCTTGTTTTCTTCAATTTGACTAACTCCTTGTCGTAACATAATTATCCAAACGAAACCTTCAGGGTATAGTAGTTGTGTTCCTCCGTAAGATGATGAGGAATAGGAATATCTTGTTCGGGTGACGAATAGGAGGAGTAGGATGGTGTGATGAGGTGGAGAAACCGCAGCACTTTCATTAACATCGCACTGAGAAGCGCCTCGAGATGCGCACTGAGTAGCGTGCGACTTCTCTTTCATCACTTGCTACAACCTCATCTCTAATAGCTTGAACAATCTCCATCATTGAAGTAGTCAATGGAGTATTCCTTCCAGTAAACAAATCACTCTTCCTAGCCATGAAGGTGAAAATCTTGGCTGGTTGTACCACAACAGGTAATAGATTTGAAGGCTTTGGTACATCTGCAAGTTGTTTATTCAAGAACACTTGAATAAATCTAGGATACATCAACCAGCGTGATCCATGAGAGATGTGAGAGAGCATTCCATCCAAAATTAGCCTTGAAAAAATGAAAATGCGATTTGTAGCCAATCCCACCAGTGCAGATGCTATATTAGATCCAAACTGTTCCTATGAAGTACTCTTAGAACTGATACAATGAAGTAGAACATGAACCAAGTACTTCCAATGTGGACTGAACAAGGGCTTCTTGAATGTTTTTGTGTCAGCCAAAGACCCTTCATATCCAATATCTCTCAGTATCCCAAAGAAGTCGCTTATCAAACCTAATAGCTCCTTCGCATCATCAAACAATAAATCTTCACGAATGGATGCTTCAAGAATCTTGATAAGCCTTCCAAAGAACTTTAGCTTGAATAAAAGATTCATCATTCTCCATATGTATCCTTGCGCTACTCCAAAACCGATGTATCCAGGCTCAATTATACCAGGTTCCACCAAAAGCGCATAACTGATTGGGGAACCAGTTAAGAAATCAATGATGTCATGGAAGATGACATTGGCCTCTGTTTTATCTAAATTGGCCACCATGTTGTGTTTAGAAACTGTGTGTAGGTTTGCCATGGATAATTGTAAAAAAAAATTTGATTCTTGAAGACGTAAGTGTGTGAGAGAGAGAGAAATATGGAAAAGATTGATACGAATAAAGATGAGAGGGAAAATCGGGAAGTAGTTATTTATAGGTAGTATTTGAAAAATCACAGCCCATAATAACAAAGTTACCGTTATTTGAATTTACCCTTTTTTGACCGTTGGAACAAGACGTTGATAAGACAATCGCTTCTTTCCACGTACAAAGATTTCTCAGAGCAAAGACTTTCATAGGACAAAACAACGATGATTTTCCATCTTCTTCTATAATAACAAACACCCATGTGGGCATTGTATTGCCTCCCTTACAAAGCACGGACCTGCCTAACTAACCGACCACCCTCCCTTAAATGTAGCTTAATAATTAATCATGTCAATGCTCACCACCAAGTGATTAAATCTTGAAACATCAAATCCTTTGGTGAGTAAATCACCACATTATCATCTCAGATGCACCTTGACAACATTAATGAGCATATGCTCATAACAATCTCTCGATGAAGTGATGCCTAATCAATGTGCTTGGTCTTGGAATGATATAATCGGATTCTTCACAATGCAAATGGTACTCTCATTATCAATATTGATAGGAGTATTCTTGAAATTGAACCCATAATCCAAGAGTTGATTCTCGCATCTACAAAACTTGTCCACAACATGACTTGCAGCAGACCACATATTCAGCTTCAAGAGGATGTTGCTGCAATTGTTTGCTTCTTACACTACCATGAAACTAATCTTCTTCCAAGATATTGGCATCCTCCAAGAGTTGATCTTCCGTCATAGTTGTCACCGTGATAATCACTATCTCAAAAAGCTTCCAAGTAAAAGGGTAATCCTTTGGATACCACAACCCTAACTTAGGTTGTTGCTTCAAATAATCGAAAATTCTCTTCATTTGCATTCATATGAGAGACCTTAGGTGAGACTTGATATCGTGCACATAAACAAACAAAGAAACATGATATCGTGCCTAGATGCGCTTAAATACATAAGACAACAATCATAGATCTCATAACTTGACTTCAACAGGTTGACCATCTTCATCCTTGCCCAATGAGTTGATAGATTTGATAGGTGTAGTGACTGGCTTCATAGCATCAAAGTTAAACTTCTTGAGTATATCTGAGACATACTTATCTTGACTGATGAAAATTCCTTCCTTTGACTGTTTAACTTGAAGTCCCAAAAAGAATGTTAACTCACCCATAGAACTCATTTGAAATTCATTCTGCATCAGCTGCTCAAACTCCTTAACCATGGACTGTTTGGTAGCTCCAAAGATGATATCATCAACATATACTTGAACCAACATGATATCCTTTTTGTCTCACTTGATAAACAAAGTCTTGTCAATGGCTCCCCTCCTATAACCATGTTGTAATAAGAAAGTAGAAAGCCTCTCATACCAAGCTCTAGGAGCTTGATGAAGGCCATAAAGAGCCTTAACCACCTTGTAGACTTTGTTTGGATGTGCAGGTTCTTCAAAACCGTGAGGTCGTTTGACATAAACCTCCTCTCGTAATAGTGCCATAGAAAGGCACTCTTGACATCCATCCGATAAACACGAAATCCCATATATGATGCAAAAGCAAGGAATATTCGAATAGCTTCAATCCTCGCTCACAGGAGCAAATACTTCATCATAATCTACTCCTTCTGTCTGTAGCCTTGAGCTACTAACCTTGCCTTTGTTCTTGATGACATTCCTCTTTCATCTCTCTTGACTCACGAACACCCATCTTGTACCAATGACCTTCTTTCCATCGTAGATCACATAGTAACCAAACTTGAAGTTTAAATTGAAGAAGTTCTTCTTGCATAGCTTCAACCCAACTCTCTTTAGATAATGCCTGAGCTATATTCTTGGGTTCCTCTTGAGAGATAAAGCAAGTGAATAAACATGTTTGATGATCCTTGTGATTTAGCCTTTTCTGTTTATAAACAAAGCTAAGTAAAGCATTGTGAGGTTTAGAAAAACCCTTAGCTTTGGTACTTGTAAGCACTCCAGAGTTAGAAGGTCCAATGATTTGATTAGTAGGATGATTCTTATGAACTCTTAAGATAGGAGTCTGTGGAACTTCAACATTATCATCCAAATTTGTAAAATCAACACCTTCATTGGAATCTGAGAAAATACCTTCATCTTCAAATTCATCATCAGTGTCTTCTAAGCCAGGCATGGTAGGATCATCCAAATCATCCAAAGTGTCATCAACAAGTGCAATGATACTTTGATCGAAAGCATCACACCCAAAGTAATGTGAGTGAACTCTGAGTACTTGTTCTTTTCTTTGCTTCTTCATAAGCTCTTCTTGACCATCATCATAAGATTGTGCTATGACATCTTGAAAAAGCATCCTATTAAGCTCATCTTGAATAGCTTGTTCTTCAAGAGATAATGTAGCTTTTGGCTCATCAAGATTTTCTCCTTCTCAACAGCTTATAGGTTCTTCATCAAGAACAAAGATCAGTCTAATATGGACTCCATGAACAACATACTTTAAATCTTCTCCATTGTGTACAAAGTTGATTTTCTTCTTTAACAGTACATAGTTCATAGAGGAGTCAAAACTTCAAGATCAAACATCCAATCGGGACCTTTACCTTCCGATTTTCTTGATCTTCTAAAAATTCAACATGAAGACAATCTTGAACCTTCTTGGTGACTCTATTGTACACTCAATCCTTTGCTATTGGTGCAAGATCCCAATAAGTATCCTTCTTCCGACTTGCCATCAAATTTTCCCAGTTATCAATTGTATTGAGAATTGTCGAGGCATCCAAAATGCTTCATAAATCGAATATTGGGTTTGTTACCCATCAAGAACTCATAAGGTGTCTTCATCCGAGGTTTGGTGATGAAACTCTATTCAACACATAGCAAGCAAGACTTATAGCTTCAAATTTCAAAATTGAATAGTAATAGAATCTGCAAGCATTGTTCGCCGCTCAATCAAAGTTCTGTTCTTTCTTTCTCAACACCATTCTGCGTGGAGTTCTAGCAATCACTGAACTCCTCTTGATTCCTTTCTTAGCACAAAATTCATCCATAAGCTTGTTGATGGTGTGTAAATACTCATCATTTTGTATAAATTGATTTGCAAAAACATCCGAAAACACTCGAAATGCATCAAATGATAAAAATATCACAAATAAGTGTTTTATGTGTTTTAAATGCAAAATATCAAAATCGGTGAAAACGATAAAATTTGCATAATTGGCGCTTTAGTCCCCAAGTTTCAAAAGTTGTCAAAAACAGTCCTCGGTAAATCCAAATAAAGAAAAATATCATTTTGAGTCCCTAGGGATTCCTAAGTTGTCAAAATTGATCCTTGAAACTTAAAATTACAAATTTACAACTTAGGTCCTCGAACTTTGAAATTTGGCAAGTTTAGTCCTTGGAAAATCAAAATGTCAAAACTAGTCCTTGTACTATTCAAGTTTGTCAATTTCATCCTTATGGTAACTTTGGAGTATTGGCGCTTTGGTCCTTCAAGAAATCGATTTACAAGATAAGTCCTTGTCAATACTAATCTAAGCATTGTCAAAATAGAATCACCCCCATATTACCCTTTTGACCCCTCGTCTTTAGCCATTTTGGACCCTGGTCAACCCAAAGTCAAAAGCAGATAACCCGCCAACCATTTTTCTTCTTCCACATCCCTTTTCCCCACTTGTCTCGCCTCGCTTCCTCCCATCACCTCACCTTTCCACCCCTCATCATCATACTCACCTACTTTTACCACCACACCAATGCCACCCCCTCACCCGCAAACTCGTAGCACCTACAAGTCAAAATGTCTCTTCCCGCCAAAATATAAAATGGCTAAAACACTCTAAACTCCCTCATTGGCCAAAATGAGAGGTGGGTTCTTTCGGAGGACACATGTAAGCTCGGTTGGAGCATAAAAGAGGAGAAAGACAGAGTGTAAGAGTAGTAGTTAACTTTTATTTTCACATATATGTCGATTTTTAATTTCTTAGTCTTAAAAAGGTTTTCATTGTATTTTCAAGTTTAATTGTATTAAGTACAAGTAATTGAGTGTATTGCAACTTATTTCAAGCATCAATTCAAGTTCTAGTTCATGTTTCATGTTTTATGTAAACTGCTGAAAATTGCAATTTCAAACTCTCATGTATAAGCTTCAATAAGCTTATTTGTAAGCTCAAACAAGCTTAAACTAGCTTACTATAGCTTTTATAAGCTCAAATTTAAATTTCATGCAATTTTGAATATTGGTCAACGAAAGTCAACTTTGGAGCAAAATGGTATGAATTGGAAATGGGTTGAATCAAGTCGGATTTGGGTTGCTTCACAATCGAGTTGGGTTTGTTAGGATAGATAATGGTCCTTGGGTTCATTGGTTCTGCTTTCAAGCCACTGTGGCTAAAGTTCCACTTGTAAGTGATTTTCACTAGTTATAGCTTAACTGCTTCAAGAATTACAGTAGTTAAAACTTGTTTAAATAGTAGTGTTAAAGTTATTCTAACTCGGTTTGATCATAATCATATGCTAATTCAATAGTTTATTCAGTTTTCCAGTTCAAAGCAGTAAGTTAAAGGGTGTTTGGTTCAGGTTTGTTTAACTGTCATTTAAGTGCATTCGATGATAGCTTATGGTTGGTTCAAGTTTATTTAACATGAGTGAACTCATTTGAGTCAAAATATTGAGCTCCAGATACCCCAAAGTCAAACATCCTTAAAATCATCTAATCGCTAAATTGTTGTGATCAAGGATTTGCAAATCCTTGTTTTGTGTTAAGAAGTTGTATCCATAGCTTGTTTTAACTTCATTCCATCATATTATAAACATAATCGCCTTAAAATTGGAATCAAATTTCGCTTTAGTCAAACATTCATTTTAATCAAAAGTCAAAAAGCTCCTCACTTCGGTTTAACACCCTCTTTCACAAGCTTGCATAAGCTTGTGTAGTGAGTGTTAACTTGTGCATTTTGGTTGTTTGTGATGCCCATGTGGCTAGTTATCCGAAATAAGTGCTTATTTCCTTTTGATTGCTTATTTGGTCTACTTATTCTTGCTTAATTTGTACAACAAAATTAATCACATCATCGGTCATCTGATGTAGACAAGCAAAAACCACAAGCCCTCCATAAGCTCATCACCGAGCTTTGGCTTGTAATTTTAGCTTTTGAGAAGCTTAACTAGCCATCTCATTTGCAACTTATTTAGTTAGGTGCAATTGCTTTTTAGTTTTGTCCAAATCATCTAAGTGTATCAACTAAGTCGGTGATTTTTTCGGTTTTCTAAAAGCTTCTCACAAGCTCAATATAGCACACCAATCTACGTAATCTAGCTTTTGGATAGCTTATCCGGTCTACTTGTTAGTTCCGCAGTTCTTTTCATTTTGAGCTTATTCATGTGCTTAAAATCAAGCGTAGGTGCCTAGTGATTCAAAAAAAAAGAATACTGTAACAAAGGTAACTGTGTGCTTATTTAAAGCTTATTTAGTGCTTATTTTTAAGTGTTTGTGCTCTTTCGGTTTCATACTAGCTTATTATCGCCTTTTGCTTATTCTCATTCTCATTTTGCTTATTTTCTAGCTTATAAGCCATTTGGCATTAAACTTTTGCTTATTTCTCTTTATTGCTTATCGTTGAGAATATAAGCTCAAATTGAGCTTATTAGTCATTTTCATAAGAAGTCACAATTGTGAAAAGTGCTTATCTCGGTGTGTTTGGTTAGTTTGTAAAATAAAATTTCAAAAAAAAAAAAAAATAATTAGCAAAAGGGGTAGCGGTGCTCGAACCCGAGACCTCCCCTTGTGAGAGTGATAGTGAGTGTACCGGATAGATGCATACTGGTCTTTCTTGTCAAGGTTTACACAATTAAATACATAACACCCTTTTGTCGGTTTAAGCTTATACGAGCTTAAGAGCTTATTTCCGACTTATTCAAGTAGCTTTTCATCCTTTTCAATTTTCTTAGCTTAATATTGTTATAAAGTATTTTACAAAAGTTACACCGTCTCGGTGAAAACGTATGGGGGTCATCTTTAAATCCCAAGAAAAATGAATACGTTTCCGCTTAAAAACGTTAGATCTTTTGTATCAAATCGTTTATGAAACTTGTTATAATATGAAAGTACCAATTATTGTTTGTGACTAATAAAAGCATAGTAAACCAAGTTGTCACACAAGCATAAACATCAAACCACATCACAAGCAATTATAAAAGTAAAGAGATAAAGAAAGGAAAGTGCAAACCGAACACGAGGATTTATAGTGGTTCGGTCACGGATCTCCTCTCCGCCTACTCCACTCCCGAGTACCCAACTCGAGAGTTACTTCACTAAATCAACAAGCTCCCTTCTCGCGGAGAAAACCTTACAATCGTCGCTACACTTTTTCCGGTACAAAGCTAAATACCGGGTTCTAGTTCGAGGTAGAACCAACCTAACGTCGCTTATACAATATTTCCGACACTAAGCTAGATGTCGAGTTCTTTTCAAGGGTACAACCACTCCCACTATGTTTTATGGCCCAACATAACAAACCTTGTGTTTTATGGTACAAACACATAAACCATCTAATCTAGTTTGGTGAAAGTGTTGTGATGATGCAATAATGTTTACAATGATGATCCATGACATAAATGTCTAATGGATATGAATGACTAATCTAAATGATCTTCTTAAATAAGAAGTCTTCAATCAATGAGGATATCAAGAGATCTTGAATCTTCATATGTTGATATGCTTTGGTGAATGAGGATGGCTAGATCTCCAAGCTTTCCTTGGTTGATCAAAATGTAAAGTATGCTTACAACAAAGATGAATGTTAGAAGCATTATGATCATGTGATGATGAGGGTGATTAATGTATGTTACTACATGGTTATCTATAGATCTAAAAGATGAAAGAAAGATAGAAAGAATGTGTGTTAGAAGGGATGATTGAAATGAGAAGACAATGGGCTCTATTTATAGCCAAAAATGTAATCTAAAAAATAATACTTTATTAGATTTGATATCTTAGAATATCTTTCAAGATCTTGCAAATCTAACCAAATATTGACCAAATCTTCCAAAGATATGATGATGCATGAAGTGATGTAAAATTGTATTTACATTTAGATTAAAATGTTCATGAAAATAAACTTGTAAAATGTATTATGTAACTAGTTTATAAAAGTCTAATTGCCTTTTATAAAATAAAATATCTAGTTAGGTGCTTGACAAAATAATATATATTTTGTAAGTAAACTTTAGTACTTGTATTAATATTATAGTTAGTTTACTTGTACAAATAAAAGTATATATTTGTTAGACATTTTACAAAATACTTGTGAATGCAAAATGTAAAATGAGGTTCGAAATAGAATGATTAACCTATTAAAATACTTAGTGACTCTAAACGTATTTTAAACATTCTAAATGATTTGTTAATGGGTTTGATCATAATGCCACATAACAAACATGTACGAACTGTGTTGTAACATACGAGGACTTGAGACATCGAGAGGTGTTGAATGTATGTTGAGACAAATGTAATTACAAGTAACTTGTACATTTTACGTTATGTATTACAAGTTACATGTTTGTCATCAATCAAAACAAACGAGATCAGTATAGATTAAATATCGTAATATTTGCACTAACAATCTCCCCTTTTGATGATGACAAAGATATGTAAACGTAATAGAAAGTAAGATGTAAAAAGTTACTTGTATCCTTACTACCTTTACATTACCTTCTCCGTTTACACTCTTCTCCCCTTTGTCGAAACAAAAGGCGTGTCCTGAGTTTAACTTAATTTCTCCCAAAAAGGCGAGCTTGCATCATCCCTAGCGAAGTTAAATCGTCTACTTCAATCCGTCCCTTGTTTGGTAGCGGATCCATGGATCAAATAAAGAGGCTTAACCTACATCAAGGTTAGTTTTATGCAACAAAATTATGAGAAATATATGAAAAGAAAAAGGCATAGCAATGTTAGCCTATTTTCTCCACTTTTATCGAAGCACAAATGCTTGTTGAAAAGTGAGAATGATGCTAAATGCGTGCATGCTCCCCTCGACGGTTGCTCCCCTTGTTTGAGGCGTCGGGGTATGATTAAAACCTACAAAACAAATATTAGTGCAAAACTATATTCGCTATTGACGAGTAAGTGATATACAACAAAGTGTGTATAAGATGCATTCAAGAATTCTTGACGAAGCTCCCTTGCTCTAGGGCGTCAAGATGAACCTTCAAAATAAATATTAGTATAATAGAAGCTTTGTCTTTAGACAAATATGTCATATACAACCAAGTGTATAGACGATGCAATATGAGTGCTTAAAGGATATTCCTCCTTGTTCGAGGGTGTCAAGAAGCACCTAAAATAAGAAAAATAATTGATGCAAACTTCATCCTTAGATGAGTAAGTTATATACAATCGAGTGTATATGATGATGAACCTACAATGAAAAACATTAGTGCAATATATTTCATCTTTTCACAAAGAAAAATAAGATGTATATATGTGATAAATGATATAATCAAAGATCTCATGAAGTGTAGTCTCCTAATTTCAATCATAAGAAAAGTGAGAATATAATATGATAAAATCCTACAAAATAGTTCCTAGAAAGAAGATATGGAGTCTCCCATGGGTGTGCCACTAGTGGTGCTAGTGTTGGTGTCGGTTTACTAGTAGGATTCATGTGGTGATGGTAGATGACTCGAGATTTACAAAAGTAATTTTTTGCTAATCCATGGTGGTGATGATTAGTAAAAGTGGTGATGGAAGGTGGTGGTGATTAGGTATGAAGCTATTAAGGAGTTAGAAACTCGTATGTATAGCAAATAAAAATATGGATTCATGCAATCCTTTCGTCGTGTCAAGTGACCAAAGCTAAGAGGAAAAAAATATGAATGGACATTGCATTTCAATGATGCATAAGGGTTATGATTTGAATGATTTATTGATGCTAACAACCTATTGTTTTGAGCAAGTTCTCATATGCTTCAACCCAAGAGTAATCAATAATGCGTTCTATCTAAGAGTATTATGATGAAGATACCAAAAAATATAAAAGTGATAACATGAAGATAAATTCGTTCATTGATTGACACGAATTATAAAGATGACCTATTCTAGGTGACAATGGGAAATGTAGTATTAGCATGGTATTGACCGTCATGGATGATTATCACATTGAAAAGAAGTGAAGACAATATGAAAATACTAATAATAATAATGAGTACCTATATGAGGATGACATCATTTGAGAGTTGGATAGACCAACGTGTTGAAAAGGTGTTGGGAATGGTTGTTTTGATTAATATATCGTTTGCACCGACAATGACATGCATGATATGCGGAAAAGGATAAGATCCTATGATGGTGTTCTAGATAGTGAAGTTGTAAGGTGCTAGTTTAAGGAAAATCCTATATGTGGAGATGAAGACGTTTTGTAAAACACATGATGCGTTTTCACTTGATGAGGTATTGGTGCAAACTTGTGATAAAAAGTTAAGAAGGTTGAACTAGTTGTGGTTTCGTGAACCGGTTTTAGCTAAGTGGTGTTTACCTATGTGTTGGTATTTTAGAGTCTAAGAGACATAAATTTTGACAAAAGACAATTATGTGAATGGATTTCTCTCCCCTTAATTAGTGGACATCCAACATAATGTGTAATGTATCAATTAAGGAATGACAACAAAGTGTTTAGGAGGTTATTCGGGTTAACGAAAAGGTGAGCTTAGTGATGTTTTTCGGATGATGGTTAGCATACAATGAACTTCATCCTTAAAGTCACGTACTCTTCTTGATTAATGATCGTATGATGAGGCATGTGGTTTCCTAATAGGAAGTGAAGAGGATTAGAGTATTGTTATAACTAAATAATGATGGAGATGATTTTGGAAAGCGGAAGCAAAAATGAGATTTGGAAAGAGGTTGGTTGAAAGACAAAAATGCAAAGCCAACCCTCTAGAACTTAATTCTATATGCTTTTGAACTATATGCAAGTGTAGGGGTCCCATAAAGCATAATACTAATCTACGTAGCAATAAAGGGGATTATGCAAAATGAGCATATAAAAGTTAGAACCAAGTGAGATAACAAATAATTTGTTATCAACCTACAAAACAAATTTGTTAGTGACAAAAGATGTTAACATGATAGAAATCAAATGATAACATATTATATAAGCAAAACAACATATTGCACTTAGTAGACAAGAAATCACCACACAAGATAGCATCAAAACAATCATATTATGCAAGAATATGACTTTATTCAAGACATTTCATTATGAGATTGTTTTGTCGTTAGACTTAGACACTTAAGCATACTTGGATATACAATAATCTATGTGATTAATTTGTAAGATAAAAAGGCTTCTAAAAGTTAGTCATACCAAAAGCACTTTGACAGATTATATGTGCACACGTAGCAAACAAATAGTGTGACAAGAAGCAAAAGAAACAAGATGAAAGATTCATGCAAGCCATGTTTTAAGACATAACAATTTGGAGCATGTATCATTTGGATCGTACTACACATAGATGTAATGAATGCCAACTAATAGCTTTCAAACACAAATATATCATATCAAAACTTATCACGTATCAAAATGGCATATTATGAGTTCATAAGTAACATGTTAATCATGCTAAAATTAATTCAAAAGTAAGTATCATGCAAATAAAGTTTAGGTTTAAACGTTTAGTAGCATGAAACAAGAATACAAGCTTTATAAAGATAAAACCGTACTAAGGTTTACACATTTGACTTGTTATCAAACACTAAGATAATGTCAAATCAACTTATCGTATTAAACAAGAACATGTAATCAACACATGTAAGTACAATGCAAGTGGTTTTACTAAGGTTTACACATTTGACTAGTTATCAAACACTAAGATAATGTCAAATCAACTTATCGTATTAAACAAGAACATGTAATCAACACATGTAAGTACAATGCAAGTAGTTTTAAAAGAAAAGTCATATATACTACTTGTTTGATTAGTATTCTAAGGCGAGGCAAACTATCAATGTTTTAACACTTACTTTAGGCAAGTATAGGAATACAAATTTTTCAAGTTGGAGAATGAATATGAGACTATTACTAGCGGTGCTCAATTAAGGCTAAACACGACCATTTTACGGGTGATTCCACATACCCAACTTCTCCGTGAAGCAATTCAACCGTTAGGTCAAATTGAGTTTCTAGTGCAATAGGTTCTCCAAGAGTCATTCTCATGTTAGAAAGATGGGAACTCCAACTTTGCATATTAAAGTGCATAAAAGATGATAGTTTACCAATACTTGGCTTAATGTGATTTAACTAATATGCAATATAACTAAGGTGATGAAGATGTCATGTTATACACATGAATTTTAACAATGGTGTGTTGATAAACGATATGTTTTAATCTTGTGTTTAGAATCTAAGGTTTGTTCAAATTACAAAGCTAATTGTATGATCTAATGGATGACATCTTTTATGTTGAAGTGGATACTTTAAAAGTGATTTGATTATCTAAGACTAGGGAATGGAATATGTTAAATTAAGAATGTTCTCAAGAAAGCTCTTTGGAACTTTATTTGACAAGAATCTAAATAAGGTTACTAACTTCAATAGATCATGTGTATGTTTCTAGAGATGTGTAGTTTCAACCTTGGATGTGCACAAGGTTTGAGCAAGGTTAGGTTATGATGTACGCTTGAAAGGAAATGAATACAAATAGTATCTTTCAACAAATGAGATTATCGCATGGGATAAAGTTATCATGCTTATGAAAATAAGTATGACAAGATGAATTGGATATGCTAGTTCATAGAACTTTTGGATGTTCGTTTCAAGATCATTTAGCCAATGAGGTGTAATGAAATCTCTTGTAACATAACCATATATGTCGCAAGGAGAGAATGATGCATAGGATATACAATATCCTTTTAATAAGATGAATACTTAACGATGATTTCTTAGGCATAATGTTTTCAAAACATCATGTTTTCCTAAATGAAGATATGAAGCCAAAGTGTTTGAATTGGATAGTCCTATCTAAATAAACTTGGTCTTAAGATTATATTCACTAGATGATGACAAGAGGAATTCACTCGAGTTTCTTATGTATACTCCTCAAGAGTCATTGTTGCTTGGGGTGTATGATGTTGGCTTTGAGATTGCGTTTTAACATATGTTGTTAAAATGTTGATTTGAGGTTTAACGAAATTTATGCAGAAGTTTAACGACAAAGTATTACTAATACTTTGATAATTTGTGAAGGTAGTACTACTTATACCTAGTGGAAATTGACAACAATTACCAAGAGCACCATGCTTATTTGATAGTTGAGGTTCTAGTCGTAATGAATTATCTAAGTCCTTATATGTGGGAAAGGATGGTTGAGTTTGTTCAAACGTGCATTTAATTCAATACAAGTGTTGGACACAAGGGCTTTTTGAGCATTACACTCAACGAATTCAAATGATGGTAAGGATGGTGGATTGGTTGATCTAGGTGGTAAGTCTTCTAGTGTGTCTAAATAAGGATGTGGTGATGTAGGGGTTTGTTGTGCTATGGGAGTACTTAGGTTGATTATTTGTCCACAGATGTTGAACACAAAAAGTACGGATACTAATTCTTATGATTCATTGGTTACTACAACTAGCGGGTGAAGTGCTTGAAGTTTTGGTTATGTCTATGAAGCTTAGGGGCTGAGGTATAGGTTCACCTTGAAAGGGCACGTTTGATTTAAAGGATGCTCTTGGAAGTTCATGAGCAATACGCTTAATGGTGCCAAAAGATGGAAGAGGGATAGTAGGTGTCTAAGAGGGATAAGTGGCACAGTGGGTTGTTTGTTTTGGATAAGTGTTTCAACATGTGTTGTTAAAATACTTGGGTGTTGATTTTTCGGATATGACTTTTAATGACTACAATCGTAAGTCGCATATACTTGAATATTTCGGATGAAATACTTAAGTTGTCAATCCTAATTTGAACTCAAGGATAACAAGACTTGATAGTATGTCTTTAACATACGTGTGAGTTATGACTCTATGCAAATACTTATCGTCTTGAAGGATGACACATTATTTTCATGTTAACCAAGTGAGGTAAAACAATATCTATAGTCATATGATAGACTTGTGTATGATATCTTTGCAAATAATGAGTCCAGATTGTTAGTCTCGGTAAGTCATCTAAGTCATCCATAAACGGGTGAGGAGATGTTGGTGGTGTTGTAAAAGTTTGATAGGTACAAGCTTTGGAGACTTTGGTAGTGAAGGTGTTTTGGTTGATGGTGGGTGATTTTGGTGGTGGAGTTGGAGTACTCAAGTTTGAAAAGTTCACATCTTGAATGGGTGATGAGATGTTGAGAGGTAATGAGTCTGAGGATGAAGAGTTCAAGTTAATGAAGCAACAAGATCGAATGCTAATCCTAGTGGTTTTCTTAAGTGGCTTATTTGAGGTTAAGGATTTAGTCATTTTGATTTTGCTTTAAGAAATGCTAAGCTTGAGGAAAAGTAATGATGAAGGTGTGAAAATGATCATCTTGAATGTGTTGATTTATGGAACTAAGGATTCATGGATTTGATGTTAATCCATACAAAGATGGTAGTTTCTAATGAGATGGAAGTGTCTAAAATCATGTCAAACATCCTAAGTTAATCCATTGAGGATGTGTTGAGTGAGGTATGAAAGGTATGCATTAACAACTATCCTAGAAACGAAGTTTGGTAAATTAGATTGCGGATTTAGTAAAATTCAATAACTTACATGTAGGATTCACGGCACCATTTCTTTACACACCGGAACCCTTAAATTGGTGCCGCTGGTCCGCTGTGCATAGGTATGGCGGTACCAAAATACATAACAGACGGTACCAACATTTTGGTGCCGTCGATCCGTGGACACCGTAAAAGTTCACAGACCCATTTTTAGGTGTCGGGAGTTTTCCAAACACGAAATTTTGCTTAAAACATGTGACATTAATTACTTCTAGTTAGGAAAAGTCGATAACACATATACAAATATAGTGGAGCATAGACTTTGACCATACAACGATTTTCACATAAAAGTGAAAATGGGTAAAATTTGATAACACACTTGTGCTATCCACCGCATAAACCGGTTAGCATACAACATTGTTTTAAGTCATATTATCATCCTACAAAGTAAAACAAATAAATTACATCATACAACATTGTTTTTGTCCTTGTACCAAACACTCTCTTAACACCTTCATTTTTCAAAGTACTCGACTAATTTACTTAGTACTCATTGCTAAGTGAGTTATGACATTTCATAAGTTATGCGAGATGTTAGTAACCTATGCAAACGAAGTGATCTAATTCTACAAGCGATGGTAAAATAATTTTCCAACTTAGTGCACAAAATCTAGCAAATAACCTATTGTGCATAAACAAGAAATCGTCAAACAAGCGAATAAATAACATGGCAAGATTGACACTTATATTATGCAAACAAACAAGTGTAAACAATAATTTGAAAAATAAGCAAGCAACATATATGCAAACAACATAAACAAGTGGTCATTTAGCATAGCATAACAAGAAAGACACTTTTCGTCATTTTGCGTTTAAATATGACGATGTATATCAAGCTTGATTAGTTTCCTTTAAACATATTACCAAATTATTTAGTTTCAAAGGAAGTTTTATCAAAGTTCTAAGAATACCAACTTAAATTGCTTGATTCAAAAATTTGAGTTTTTATGTTAAAGCGAAACTCAATATTTTAGACATACTGTAGTATTTGGTCTATTTCACTTATTTAAAATTAGACTCAAGCCATGAGAGTAGTTTTAAATGAAAGTAGACTCAATTCCCTTTAAAATGATAGGTGGCTCGACTCCTACGGACTTACGGTTAATAAGTTATGAATTTTTTAAGTTGGCCAAAAAAACTGCGTACTGTGCAGACCAAGGAACCAAAATGTAACAAGGAAGGATCCCTTTATTTGGTTCCGCCCAGTCCGTGGCCTTCACAGAATGTTGAAAAATGTACTTACTCATAGCGAAAAAGTGTAGGACTTACTAGATTTGATAGAAAAAATATAACACACATATTTTGTTTATTATTTTTCTAATATGACTTATCTAAACATTTAACAACAAAATTTATAAGTATAATTAGCAAAACCTTTTCATATTATATTTCGCTCAATGGTAATTTGATACATGGATCGTGCTCCATTTTAAAACCATTTGTTTTGAAAATAAGAGCTACGAGGCTCGTACCAATTGTGAAAACGTGGGGGGTGAATACGTTTCCGCTTAAAAACGTTAGATCTTTTGTATCAAATCGTTTATGAAACTTGTTATAATATGAAAGTACCAATTATTGTTTGTGACTAATAAAAAGCATAGTAAACCAAGTTGTCACACAAGCATAAACATCAAACCACATCACAAGCAATTATAAAAGTAAAGAGATAAAGAAAGGAAAGTGCAAACCGAACACGAGGATTTATAGTGGTTCGGTCACGGATCTCCTCTCCGCCCTACTCCACTCCCCGAGTACCCAACTCGAGAGTTACTTCACTAAATCAACAAGCTCCCTTCTCGTGGAGAAAACCTTACAATCGTCGCTACACTTTTTCCGTACAAAGCTAAATACCGGTTCTAGTTCGAGGTAGAACCAACCTAACGTCGCTTATACAATATTTCCGACACTAAGCTAGATGTCGAGTTCTTTTCAAGGTACAACCACTCCCACTATGTTTTATGGCCCAACATAACAAACCTTGTGTTTTATGGTACAAACACATAAACCATCTAATCTAGTTTGGTGAAAGTGTTGTGATGATGCAATAATGTTTACAATGATGATCCATGACATAAATGTCTAATGGATATGAATGACTAATCTAAATGATCTTCTTAAATAAGAAGTCTTCAATCAATGAGGATATCAAGAGATCTTGAATCTTCATATGTTGATATGCTTTGGTGAATGAGGATGGCTAGATCTCCAAGCTTTCCTTGGTTGATCAAAATGTAAAGTATGCTTACAACAAAGATGAATGTTAGAAGCATTATGATCATGTGATGATGAGGGTGATTAATGTATGTTACTACATGGTTATCTATAGATCTAAAAGATGAAAGAAAGATAGAAAGAATGTGTGTTGGAAGGGATGATTGAAATGAGAAGACAATGGGCTCTATTTATAGCCAAAAATGTAATCTAAAAATAATACTTTATTAGATTTGATATCTTAGAATATCTTTCAAGATCTTGCAAATCTAACCAAATATTGACCAAATCTTCCAAAGATATGATGATGCATGAAGTGATGTAAAATTGTATTTACATTTAGATTAAAATGTTCATGAAAATAAACTTGTAAAATGTATTATGTAACTAGTTTATAAAAGTCTAATTGCCTTTTATAAAATAAAATATCTAGTTAGGTGCTTGACAAAATAATATATATTTTGTAAGTAAACTTTAGTACTTGTATTAATATTATAGTTAGTTTACTTGTACAAATAAAAGTATATATTTGTTAGACATTTTACAAAATACTTGTGAATGCAAAATGTAAAATGAGGTTCAAATAGAATGATTAACCTATTAAAATACTTAGTGACTCTAAACGTATTTTAAACATTCTAAATGATTTGTTAATGGGTTTGATCATAATGCCACATAACAAACATGTACGAACCTGTGTTGTAACATACGAGGACTTGAGACATCGAGAGGTGTTGAATGTATGTTGAGACAAATGTAATTACAAGTAACTTGTACATTTTACGTTATGTATTACAAGTTACATGTTTGTCATCAATCAAAACAAACGAGATATAGATTAAATATCGTAATATTTGCACTAACATGTTTGGTGGCCAGGTATTACTTTGAGAAATCTTGGTTTTGGCTTAATAGTACCTTGGAAAGTGTTTGAAGGTCTTGGGGTTTTGAAAAGGTCTTCTCTGGTGAGGGTACCTATAGTCTTGTGAAAGGTTGTTATGGTTAACCCTATGTGAATGATTCCAAACTGGTTTATGCTCCCTAGGTTTTTGGTTTGCAGATCTGGTCTTTGGGAATTTGCTTAAGTAGTCTGAGTGAAAGTCACAGTCCTTGATCAGATGATCAGAACTATAACAAACAAAACATAATTTTTGACCTGTAATCCCAAAATTTCTTCCTCTATGTGAATGACCAAACCTATCCTATCTTCTAGGTGAAAGATAAGAATTATGATCACCAAAGTTATCCCTAAAAGGTTTAGCAGTATTTTGAAGAGGTTTTCCTAAAGGTACTGCTGAACATGTGGCAGTACTTTGAGTTAAAGGTACTGCTTGACTCTTAACATCATCTACCTTAGGTGTCTCAGCTGTTTCTTTTGGGGTTTCAAACCTAGATTCACTAGTAAGCTTTTTCCTAAACTCTAGATTGTCTACTCCAAAACGAGAAACATCAGGTCTAAGAGGTTGATGACTACCAGTGGGATAAGGGACAGCATGATAACCTTTGTCTTTCTTATATTCAGGAGGTGTTTCGCTAAGTGATTCCTCATTACTAGATGTGTCTACATAGTTAATGAGTTCATCATCACTAGTTGTTATATCCTCAAAATCAAGGTCATCCTAATTACTAGGTGAGTTTTGTTCTATGCTCTTGAAATCCATACCAAAACCTAGTCGGTTCTAATGTAAGCTCTTCTCTTTTTCAACATAACTAACATGAGAGATCGGATTGTCCCCAATGACAAACTTTGCTAGCAATTCATCTCTCTCCTTACGACTTTTCAATCACGAAATCTTACATCTAACTTCCATTCACTTAATTTTAACTAATAATCACATTGTTCATACTTTTTTTGAAGCCATTTCATTATTTGCATGTGTTATTATTTTGGCTTCCATTGACTCTAAAGTAATTTGGTAACTTGACTACTTGACCTAGCCGTTCTACACTTATCTCTTTCGATCGCATAATCATTAAGCACTTTTGATAAGCGTCATGACACTTAGAACATACCTCGGAGATAGGGGTGAACTTGGTGAAGTAGCTACCATATAGCGAACATGTTCATCATCACTCTTCATGCTCCATCAAAGCTTCCATAACCATCTCTAGATTCCATAGCGGCAAATCGGGTTCCTCATCAAGCGATGTGCTCCAATCAAACTCTTCCATTAATTTTCTCCTGTTTCCTCCATAGCTACCATACAATAGGTTCTTTGGTTCATCATCAAACTCGGCCTCGATCAACCTCGATAGATTCTCTTGAGCAACTAAGGCTTTTGTTTCGATAATAGGAATTTCCTTTAGTTCAAGCTTTGGTTTCTCGGTCATCTGTTTGCGATATTTAGCAAACATGCATTCCTTTACAAAGTGTCGATCTTCGCGATTAAAGCATTCAATCTTGGACTTGTCAAAAGTGATAACTGTTTAGGTTTGAAGTCTATGCCTCTTCTGTTTTCTTCATGAACTTCTTGATCCGAGCGTTGATCATAGCAACTTGCCACGATATCAATTTCTTCAAGAGCATCCTCTTCAATCTGTGACAAATCTTCTTCGTAAGTAACAAGTAAGGTAGCTTGCTGTGCAAAGAATGAGCATACTACTTAATCAGAATGGATGGTGCTTGATGGTGATGATGTGGGGTTGGTCATAGTTGTGATAGAATGAGCAAGATAGCCAGTACTTTGAGCAACAGTACTTTGAGTAGGGTGAGCAGTACTTTTAGTGGAAGTACTGCCTCTCTTTTCAGATGACACAAAATCTATATTGTGAGACTTTGAACTTGTCTGGCCATTCATCTCATGCTCATACACCTTCAGATGGTTGTAGAGATCGTCAAAGTCCATAATATCCAATTCAGGTTGTCCTATGATCATAGTAGCAATCACATGCCATGTAGATGGCAAACTTCTTAAGAACTTCAGATTGGCATCTTCAACAGATACCTCTGCCTTGTATAACTCTAGCATGCTAAGGAGATTTTGGAATATATCATATGCAGCATCAAGACCTTCTCTTTCACCAACAGTGAAAGTTTCAAACTGTTGCTTCAACAGATTTCGGTGCATCTTCTTGGAAGCATCATTACCTTAGCATCATGGAACTTGAGTAAGTGACCATCAGGAATAGCAGACAAGAGAATGTTGAGAGCCTTCTCTTGATTCCTTATTGTAGCAGCTGGCAAGATGGGTTTAGGTGCTTTAGGTTGTCCAGGAATGTCTACAGGTTCTTCCACAACTTCATTACCATTGACAATCACATTCCACAGTGCATGGTCTGTAATTGCAATGTACTGCCTCATCTTCATGCTCCATAGATCGTATTCTCCCTTCTTGATAATTGGTATTCTTAGTGAGGTGATTGATGGTGGTGGTGCAGCTTCAGTCGACATCTTTAGGGTTTTGTAAAGTAGGTTTTGAGGGTTTCTTCTTAGTCAGAGTTTCCACAAGCTCGATACCACTTGTTGGATCGATGTACTCTAACCAAACTAACTATATAGCTTGTTAAGGGTTTAATAACCTTGGATAAATCCTAAGTTATTAACAATGAAACACTGAGCAAACTTTATTAAGTATGCAGAATTTACTTAACAAAGCTAAGAAGAATTAACTTTAACTTTCAACGATATTATTAATAACTCTAAATATGCTTGTTATGCAGATTCTTTAACAACTCTAAAACTCTAATATCGTACTTCTCTAAAACTCTAAAAACACGTTCGTACTTCTAATGCCAACCTAGGGGTCCTTTTATAGGCTTAAGGATAACCCTAGTCGGTTTACAATTTGTAACCTTGTACGACAAGTAATACTATATTAAGCTTAGAACATTCTAGAATTTACACATTAATCCTTAACGACTTTGCATAGCAGTCCTTTAAGCATGCAATACTTTGAATAAGCGATGCTGACTTTCTTCATTAGCGATGCTTTGACTTCTTGATGCTTTAACTTTTCAAGACTTTAACTCTTGACACTTTGACTCTTGACACTTTGACTTTCTATATCCCAACAATATTTTTAATATCAATCTTGAGGATATAAGTTAGAAGATTGTTGTAATCGACTTACTACTAAAATACATTATCACATCTTGAATCGATAAATGTTTTGAACTATGAATGATAAGATCGATCCTTAAAAAGGCAAATCGAGTTTTGAGCTTGATTGTTATTTCGCCTAACAGTTAACCTATGAGGTTGGAATGAGTTTTTTTTTTTTAAGAAATGCTCACAAGGACAAAATTGTATACATATTAATGCATGACATTTAATAAGGAGTTTTTAATCATACTTAAGCAATTGACCATGATTAAATTTTCTTATATAATACACACATTAATTATATAAAGATATTTAATTGTCATACATGTTTTCTTGTATGAGGAATATGACAATTAGATTTTATAACTCTTTCTCATGATTACCTTTTGCGAGGACGGTGTGTAATCAAAAGGGTTATGAATCTACATAATCTTTATGTAATATACAAATTTAAGCAATCCAAGTTTGGATTGAATCATGCATCTAAGAGCTGAGATCTTGAATTTAATTACAATATGATTCTGATTGAATTAAGATAACTTTTGAGTACATCTGACATTGAGTAGGAGCATTGTGTTTATCCTTAAAATTTACATGTTGAAGATATCATTCTATTTAAGCTAGATATTGATCCTTAAGCTTGGAAAGAAACTTCACTTGGAATTTAGGGTATAAAACAAACAACCTTGAAATATATGTTTATATGGAATAAACAAATGTAGAAAATTAAGTCTAACACAAATGCGATATAACATTCAAGCAAGTCTTAAATGGTATATTTCACTTGGAATAATTTATTACATGGATGAAAACCTTATGTTTTTAACTAAGGATTTATCATGTATATATTATATTGTGTATAAGACTAGTTGTTGCTTTTGTACAAGAACAAGATGAGCTGACAACAACAATATCTAATTGAGAGTGTTTAGATTATTGTTAATATAGATGTTTATGAATTATAAAGCATATTGTTGTATAAGTACAAATGATGCTAGAGAATTATTAATACTAGTTGTAGTAGGATTTCATCTTTTATGATAAATCTGCTAACTAGTTATGCTCAACATAGAGCATTGTTGCATTACACATTAAGGAATAAGAATACTTTACACTTTTAGAAACTATAAAGATGACTGTCAGTATGTCGTTGACCTCTAATACCTCATTCAAGGTAGGGCGACATCTCCATACTATAACTCTTGCAATAGTATGAGCATATGAGATAAGACACTCATCTTATATTTCAAATCACTCACAATATGTGAAATTTGAAACAAGTATTCGGAAAGTTTACTCAGATGACTATTTAGTTTTTCTTTTCAGAAAGGTTGAGAATGATGGAAACATTAGGCTTCAACTTACTAAATTAGTTTCATGCATATCTGTTTTAGTATTTGGATAATTGGGATTGAAAGACAATTCTTACTTTATGATGAATAAAGATACTTGGTATTTGTTATTCATTCATATAATAATTGCTATCCTATATTTGCATGTTTAATCCTTGAATGATTTTATTGTTCTAAATATGTCCATTGTCGGTTAACAATATGGGAATATTGTTATGAAAGGCAAATATGAGTGTTGGTTATATTCTAACGAGAATTTGGATTGTTCCCGCCAAACTCATATGTATTCACTAGAGATGCATATTGGATTCCCCAACTTTCAAACATTTACTTTTGGATCCTTGTCATAAGTAAAATATTGAAAATGGTTTTTAAAATCATCCTTAGACTTGAGATACAAGCAAGTTACATTATGTGTGGATATCACTTTTTGTAAGTATCAAAACGCTATCCGAATAAGGTAGTTATAAAGGCTATATTTCAAAGTGATGTGAAGCGGCATCACAACGCTTGTAGTCAATAAAGTTTATTACTCCACTTGATATGTGCGAGAAAGATACCATGGCGCCTCTATAATTAATAAGATAATTGTTCGGCCGAACCGAAAGGGTAATGCAAGATGATACTTGATTACATTTGGTATATCTAATTAAATTCTATAACGAGATTCTAAATGGTTAAACTATATGGAATGATTTAAGATCCATATCCATGGTTTAACGGTATCTGGGGAATTGTGAAGTAGGAATTACGATAATAATCTTTGAAGGAATCTTTTGAAGTACATGGATTCTATTGAAGGATTACTGAAGTACATGATTCTCTTGAAGAAGAGTTTATCTTTGAAGTATTATTAGCGCATAGTTTGTTTATGCGGAGATAGTTATTAGTATATTCTATTAGTTTGTTAGGATATGCATGAGCTATTTTAGGTAGTGATATGCATTTATTTTATATTATTGTTTTATTTAGGGTTCCTTGTGTATAAAAGGAACTGATGTCTTTTGTATTAGACTTGAACAAAAAGAAAAAGAAAAACCTCTGGAGAAAATTATTCCAGGGAAAACATCTCTTGAGAGAGAGTGAAAAAGATCCATAGAGGATCATTGTTTTAATAAGAAAAACCTTGTTGGTGACTTTGATTGTGTTAATTATTATCCGCTGTGCATCTATTCAATCATTGTTATTATACCCTAGTTGAGTCCGGATCTTGGTTTCAACAAGTGGGGAGGCTTATTGTTGTATATTTGTCTTCTAACCATTTTTGCGGATGTTGGATCCTCATACGCCTAAGGGAGGCTTAGTGTTTCTAGCGACACTACAAGCTCTTTGGTTTCTGGCGATGCTTGATGGTTTATTTTCCATGTTTTGGTTATTTATTTATTTTTCTTTATTTTATATTTCGTTTAAAAAAAAAAAAAAAAAAAAATCGTGTTATTTCTTTTCTTAGGTAAAAAAAAAAAATCGTGTTATTTCTTTTAGTGATAAAAAAAAAAAAAAAAAAAAAGCTCTAACACATCGTGTTCGGTTTCTACTCTTTCTTGCTTGCGGGTTTTGGTGTTGGTTAATTACCACACTACTAATGGTTTTATCTCACCATGTCTTTCGACACAAGAGTTAACTAGCCACGGGATTATGGCTTGTGGTAAAGGTGCGGAAATCCATAAATGGTAATCAACTCACCATGATGATGGCGACATTCCATCAAAGAGTTGGCTAGTCCAAAAGCAAGCGGTTTTGGTAAAGACATCTTAATTTCGTTGATAGTTCTTGATTCTTGAAAATCGAGAGGGTTATCAATGTACCACAGTCTCACACACCAAACATTGGCTAGTCACGAGCAAGCGGCTACTGTAAAGACATTTCAAATCCGTTCATGGTTCTTGATTTGCTAATAAATCGAGATGGTTATCGATGTACCATAGTTTTGAATGAAACATTTGGCTACTCCGGTAGTGATGGCTATTGGTAAAGAGACATCAAATCCATTATTTTCAATGATTCACCTCTCAGGAGTTAACACTCCGGATGTGATGAAATAGTATGAAACTAACTGTTTGATGTATCTTTTGTCATTTGTTCTTTGCAAAGATACGGAGTTTCAAAGTTTGTCATCATAGAGATGTACTTGTTGTGATTGTTTGCTGCGATGTTCGAGTACAATCCTCAAGTTACGAGCGTTAAAGTACTATCGAGCCGGAACTTAACCATGTCAAATTCCGGTTTAGGGAGGATTGTTGGGAATTTGTAGTAGGAATTACAGCGATAATAATCTTTGAAGGAATCTGTTGAAGTACATGGATTCTATTGAAGTACATGATTCTCTTGAAGAAGAGTTTATCTTTGAAGTATTATTAGCGCATAGTTTGTTTATCGGAGATAGTTATTCCGTATATTCTATTAGTTTGTTAGGATATGCATGAGCTATTTTAGGTAGTGATATGCATTTATTTTATATTATTGTTTTATTTAGGGTTCCTTGTGTATAAAAGGAACTGATGTCTTTTGTATTAGACTTGAACAAAAAGAAAAAGAAAAACCTCTGGAGAAAATTATTCCAGGGAAAACATCTCTTGAGAGAGAGTGAAAAAGATTAGAGGATCATTGCTTTAATCATCATTTGTTATAGATACTGTTGGGAATTACGTGAGTAGGAATTACCGCTAATAATACTTGACATAAACTCTTCTTGATAGAATCATGTACTTGACAGAATCCTTCATTGAGAATCCATGTACTTGATGATTCCTTGACATTATTATCGGTGAATTCCTACTTCACGAAATTCCCAGCAGTATCTATAACAAATGATGATTAAAGCAAGACAATGAATGACCATGCTCTTGAGAAACTTTATGAAACTATTCTCTCGACGGTTTTAGTTAAAAGCGGTGAGGCGTTTGCTAGGCGTTTACGTCTTTAGTTTTGTGTGCCATTCGACACACCAACTCCCAAGTGGGAGATGTTGGTTTGTGGGAGTTGTAAACACGACAAAACACTAAAAGTGTGTGAGCCTATGGGGGCACACACGATAAACACGAGTATACATGTTGAACGTAAATATAACTTGAATATAT
The DNA here is from genome assembly GCA_022545495.1 of Chrysanthemum lavandulifolium. NCBI lineage: Eukaryota > Viridiplantae > Streptophyta > Magnoliopsida > Asterales > Asteraceae > Chrysanthemum > Chrysanthemum lavandulifolium. The sequence continues at coordinate 250,952,047 of CM040241.1, read as the reverse complement.
TATACCCGTATTATGCGTACTACATGACCCGATCCTATATATGATCCGTGGGCTGTTTTGGATTGAACATGGGTCGAAAGTGAACAAGCTTGGGCCTTGGGTTCACTGATCGGGCAAGACTGAAAAGAAGAAAAGGGGTGTTTGGGTTTAAGACTTGTCGAACAAGTCATGGCCTGTAAAAGGGTCAGTTTGGTTTTGTATAAAAGCAAACATACCCTACACATTTACCTGATCCTTCATATATGACATAAGCATATTATTCTAAAACTTTAACTTCATTTGATCCTCCCTCTGGTTCTTAAATCCCAATCGGTTTTCACTATAAACCGATTAGGGTATTGGTTGGTTTGAATTATTCCTAAACTTGCATTGTACTTGATCCAAGTGGTGTTAGGTTTTGATGCTTGCTCATGTTTCTCCTTGTCGACAATAGTAGCAACATCAAAAGAGTTTGTTTGTTTGTTTTACTTCTCGGACAACAAGCAGGAGGATATCGGATAAGCCTATCCGATATCGGGTGATTGTAATAACACCTTCTTGGCTATTCTTTTACTTCTTGGACAGAAGCAAGCTGGTCTTGATTAGTTTTCTGTTTCATGTGATATTCAAGTAGTTCACTTGTTGAATGGGTTTTAATATGTTCTCGACTAGCGTCTTTATCGAACGTATACGGTTATCGGGTTTGTGTGTGATACTCATAGAGGTATCTATCTTAGATACTTGGGTTTCGTATTGGTTTTCTTGTTCATCTACTTGAGTTCAATAGCCACGAAAGGTTAGGTTTCTATTTATCCTTTTATTCAATTAATTGTTTATTAATACGTGTTAACCTAATTGCGATAACTAGATCCTTATCCACTGCGTACTCGTATGCGTTAATTGGTTAACGTAGTTCTAAAATCACAACATATGTTATTTGTTTGTATTTGAACGACTGTGTTACAGTGTTAACAATTTTGCATTGCTTCCGTGTATGTTGAATATGTGAATTTGTGATGCATATCATCTTAATGCCTTATGGATGTATAGAATGAGTTAGAATCATGATTAGTTTCTCCTGAACACATTACAAATGTAACAGGCAAGTGAGGTGAAAAGTTTGTTTATTTCCATGTAATTCTTATGATTGGTGACTTCTGAAATATTAAATAAGTTATAGTTGTAATGGGTGTCGTAGAGGTTGGCAATTGGGCCAGTACTAAAGCGTATTAGGAGATCACCGGGTGCATGTTGTACCAAAAGAGCTATCAAAATGTGTCGATACCACATTAAAAACCAATTAATCCATTTTTATCCGTAGCGGGCGTATAAAAAGCGTAAGTACCCATTCAAACACACACTACGAAGACATACACTCAGCGTTGTCACAACAACTTTGCTCCATGGCAAGGAAGGTGTGGTAACACTGTGTTATGATGCTATAATGTCGAAAGTCTTATCAAGCGTATTGTAGCTTATCTACTTCACTTTTAAACTACATTTTAAAATATCTTTGACTTTCATTCTCAACATTACGCTCAACTTTATTGATAATACAAAACAAACCCTATACCCAATAAGATATTACACTTCTTTGAGTTTACAAAAACACAGATAGCCCTAAATCTCTTAACATTTACTTTTAACACCTACAATATCCAAAAACACCCTTGAGATTACTAATAATACAAGAAGATCTACAAAACTTATAAAAACTCGATCCTCTTAACTCGAATAATATAACGGATCGGTCCAAAAACCACTAAACTCTATATTTTGACTCCTTGAATAATTTTCCTTATTATTGATACTACTTTTCATTTGAAGACCATAGTATTATTAAAACTTGTATCGTGTCTACAAAATGAGCGTTTTTACACATGTTGCAACGTCTTGGAAGAACAAAACTCGTTACATTTAAAACATCGATTAAATTATAATAAAAGCATCTTTAATCAAAAAGGCGATGAGCGGAGACTTAAACTAATGTATGATTTTGGATTTAAACTTACATTACATTATTGCAATAGTTTGCTGAAAAAGGAATTATCTAGTTTTGGTTGAATTGACGTCAATTCATTAGTTTTAGAAAGACCAAAATATAGTTTAACATTTTGAACTTAACTAAGCAAAATTTTGAATACTTTGCATAATTAAATGCAGAGCATGTTACATAAAAGAAAGGTACAGATGGTCGAGCCGAACCTGATTTGGCCAAAGCTCAAGCTCGAGTTTGGCTCGTTTAAGTTCATACGTATTGTGAATATTTTACAAGCTCGAGTCGGTTTGTTTTTCAGATAGGCCAAATCAAAATAAATCTTGACTCAGGCTCGGATTTTTAAGGCACATGCTTGTATATTCTGCTCGTTTATATACAAATAAACATAACTACATATACAATTATACTTACATAGAGCAAGTTTACCTATATAAGCGTATGTATTTCTCTACCTTGTTTAGACTCACGACTATAATCAAGCTGCGAGTATGAACATGTTATCTCTAATCCGTTTATAAATAAGCCTAAAATAAGGCTCAAGCTCATTTAACCTCTGCTCGTTTCAAGCTTATACAAAAGGCGATTTCGAGCAACTCACTTGGCTACAACAATTATTTTAAAAGTAACAATTTTTTTTTCGAGTTAATTTCTTAACGGAGTTAGCTATTAAATAAGTATAGGGCAGTCGAAATTCCGCTTATTGCTTGAAGTATTGTACTCCACTTTTTTTATAGGGGGAATTGCATATATATCCCTCTAAAGACTCATAATTGCGTATATATTCAACTAAAACTAATAATTGCGTATATATCCTCTCAAACATTTAAAAATTTCATATATATCCAACATTATATTTTTGAGAAAATACCAATTATACCCTTGTTCTTATCATTCTCATATATATTCTATTTAACATCTATTAACAAAACACACACACACACAAATATATATATATATATATATATATATATATATATATATATATATATATATATATATATATATATATATATATATATATATATATATATATATATATATATTCATTTTAATATATAAAATAATAATAACAATAAAAAGTAAAAAATAAAAAATAGTAACAAATATGAATGAGCATACAAAACATAAACTATGTATTTTTGTTATTAATACAAAACAAAGTTGGAATTTGGGGGACTTGAAATAACCTTTCGGATATAAGAAATCTTTTATATAATAAAACAAAACCCCTAGTGGGAATTTTTCATTTCAAAAAAATTAATTCATTCCTATTTAGTAAATAATCAAACTATTATTATATTTTTTGAAAAGATGTTTAATAGAAAAAATTCTAAATACTTCCTAATTTGACATAAAGTTTTATAAATTCGTTTTTATATATGAGATGTAGAAAAACCTTTAAATTACATATGTACTTGGTGGTTATTTTCCAATAGTTTTGAATCAAAGTGTAAATTAAAAAGAAAAAAAGGACGGAGTTCTTCTCCCTACAAGGTTCATTCAACACACAAAAAGAAATAAAGGTAGTCGGGTTTTTGTATGTGCGGACTATGAAGAAAGCTATGCGACTAACCAACCTTAAATCAACATCAATTAATCTCATTAATCGAATGTATGTTTTAAGCAATCTACAAAATCCTCTCCACAAGAACATAATCCGTTTCAATGGAAAATTCAATTGATCTCGAAGAGTAAGTTAGTTATACAATCGGATTGGGGTTTATTATTATTATTATTATTATTATTATTATTATTATTATTATTATTATTATTATTATTATTATTATTATTATTATTATTATTATTATTATTATTATTATTTTTTTTATTATTTGTTTTACTATGTTCATTATTAATTGATATATTTGTCGAGTTAATCATGTCTTGGATGGTGCTTTAAGAATCATGTATAAATATTAAAGTTTAATCTCTTTGAATCAACTAATATTACAAAAAATATATGTTAACAAATTGGTGCCAGACGGAATTTTGGAATTACTTGGATCCAATCTATGGCTCCTACAAATGCATTGAAAACTTAATGCCAAACACTTTTGCATATATGATATTGTAGATGGTGTGTTTGTTATCCAATTTCATTCAGGTTACTTTTGACAAATGTATTTATGGATTGTGGTTTTGTCTAAGCTAATACAGTTTGTTGGGAATGTAGTTGTTAACAAACAAGAATGGAAAATGGGTGTTAGAACGTTGTCACTCAACTGTATAGTCTTGAGAATATTTTGTGCTTAAACAATGACTATAATTGTGTCTGTGATACGTAGTCATTCTGTTTTGTTTTTGCATATAAGTAAATATAATGGTTTGATATTTATGGGTATAGTGCTTCATGGTTTCTCTTGCAAAGGTTGAAAGATTAGGATTTATAGAGTGTGTTTGTCAGTGCTAATAAGTTGAGTGAAAATAGCTGTAATGTTTTTGTATCATTAATTTTGATACTAATAAGCATGTATAAGAGTAAAAAAATTCAAGAATTGGATCAGAAACACATATCTTTATTAGGAATAATCAATGTACAAATAAACCTTAGTTAACTTGGAACTTAATTTATGAGATTAGGCTGCATCTATATAAACTCGGAATTATGATAAACATAAAGTTCTATTTGATTATACTTAAGTTATTTTCACTATATATTAAAGGTATTGATCTTTGATGAAGCATGCACCTTTCTTTAATTATAAAACACAAATCTTATCACACTTGAGGATTGTGTTGATGGCAAGGTGGTTGCGAATTGTACAACCTTTATTGTCAAAGATACATAAGAAGTTATGGTCGAGATTAGATTTTATAGTTTGTCTTTCATTGAGCCTTTCCTTTGATAGTGATTAATATGCGAAGTTCATTGGAATATAATTGTTCATATGTTAAGTACATTTGTATATAATCTACTTTAATGTGGTGCAGGTTGAGGGACAAATGATGGGCATTACTGCCGCCAAAAAGGAAATCAAGATGAAATTGACAGATCAACTAGAACACATTGGTAGAAATGGTGTGGAAAAGAGTAGGAACAAGGTAGAAACTGTTTGGTGAGTAAATATGTTTTGATATCATAAAACAAAACGTGGTTGAAGATAGATGCAATACAAGTTTGGGTTCAAATGCTCGCTGATGAATCCCTAATTGTTCAGCTCTCTTAAATTCATTTGCTCCTCTGTACGTATAGGTATTTAGGAATACTACTAATTAAGTGGATATTTCTGAATCTATCATCTTCACATGTTTTTAGCCTATATTATTTTTTAGCATTTGTTTTTAGAACATTTGACTGAGAATTCATATCTTGTGGGTGGTGGATACACACTTTCTGAAACTAATGTGATTGTTTTTTTGACTTTTCACCAATATATGTTATGTGATATTTCAGTTCACCATGGTGCTCATAAGTCTTCTAGAATCGGACAAGAATAAACTACCACATCTAATGATATGGATGAATTAAATCCAGGTAATGAGATTTATATTCCTCGCTATATCGTGTGCTTTTACTTTGTTCGTAGTACAAAATTTTTAGCACGATGAAAGTAAGTAATTGATTTCCAAATCTGTTAATACTACTTCCATGCATACAATAAGTAGGTCTTATATATAATTAATCTTCATTTGTAATTGTTCTTGCATAACTTACAGCCTCTGACAATGACAAATAGAATGTTAGGCGAGTGCCTATGTTCGCTATGCTTTTTATACAATCCATATGTGGGTTGTGCCTTGAGATACAAAAATTGATTAGAAGCAAAGGTAGCGCATTTGGTAGGTTGGGTAACGATTCAAAATAGGATTTGACTGAAAAAAATGACATACACATAATAGTCTTACATGAGGTTAACAATGCCAATATGAAAAGAAATAAATTGAGGTCTGAACTTTGATGTTTTCACGCTTTCAATCTCAAGTTATGTGTTTTATTTGGTTTCGTTTCTTGATCATTTGTCCTATTTGTTAAAGTTGTAGATGGATGTGGAGACTGCATAATGGGGAAGGTTTTGATTGATGATTTTCTTCATTTGACATGCGAGACTCCAAACTTAAGTTTAGGAAAGAGAGACTTCACAGTAAATTAACTCTTAGCGTGCAATCATGTCGTATGAAGGTAAATTGTTGAGATTCCATCATAATCATAATAACGTCATTCTTATTAAGCTCAAGTCGATGCTTATTAGGTCATATTGTGATGTGACATGGTCAATTTCCATTTTTCAGGAGACCTTTTCGGATGTGGTTACTTTTCAGTTTCCAAACAATTCTGAATCTCTGGTATGTATCATCTCAACTTGGCATGATTTTTTACAAGAAAATTATATACCGATTGGATTATGTTGGTTATGATGTCATATTGTGTGATGTATTTATATAATACTATAAATTATATTGTGCAATACATCATTTTTTTGTATATGAATTTATATATAGCTTGGAACAAGATGGGTCGATTGCATATAGCCAAATGGGGTTGAATTGATAGGGATCATTTTTGTACGGGTTGGGTTGGTCTGAGACACACACTCTTTCATCCATATCATATACTCCATTAGTTAAATTTTATCTTTTTGTATTCATTGGCATCCTCTTTGATTTAAATGATGCACATGTGATCAAACCTTAGGAAGTCACATGTTCTGCTCAGGTATCATGAAAAGGAGTTTATTTTTTAGTAATATTTTGTTGTCTTTTGATTCAAAGCTAATCTCATTCTCTTTACTTTGTGGTGAGAGTTGTCTTGCTATGTCTCAAGTGAGTAACAACTCTATATTTCTTGATTTTCATCATAATCCTTTTCTTAATATTCTGAAATAATTTTTAAGCAGCTAATTCGATTTATTTTTTGTTTTTTTTGCTAGCTACTCGATAAACTCGAATTCAAATTGTTGGGTTTCTACACAGAATAGTAGATATCAGTAAAGGAACATTATAATACGATTAATAGGTATGCATTAGTTTATAAATTATCTATTGTTTGAATTATTGGCCATATCGGTTCAGGTTAATTCACAAGTGTGCTTTGTTAGAGCTTAATAAAGAGTATAAGCATGCCTATTAATCATAATAGGATAGTAGCTAAGATAATTGATATTTGTCATAATAGGACATCGCTTAAGATTATTAAGATTGGGCATGTCATTGCCTTTGGAATCACGTTGTTGGTATTGTTTAAGTAAAAGTTAAGGTTTTCCATTTTGATACCAATATTAAAGATTACAACAATGTATGTGCATCCGGATCATGGCATGTGTGGAACAATAGCTATAGTTACTATAGTATATGCATCTTTTCTTAGTAAGGTTCACAACCACCCAATTTCAATAATTCGTGACCAAAAATGCAGGCTAAATTGGCGCGTATTAATGATATAAAAATAAAGCGAAACAATATAATATGTTTCCTAAACGGTATCGTGAAGCATGATGTTTACGCTAGTGTATCCATAACGATTGTGATGCATGGTGTCTATAAATTTATATATGTCATGATAATCGGTATAAGGGAAGTCGACAAAGCATTGAACAAATATGTGTTTAGTATGGGTCTTGCAACACTCTCATGCTCCCGAGTTTCAACGAACCATTTAACGACTTTAGTTTCACTTTGCTAGCTCACTTGTATGTTTGTGTGTCATGATAAGTTCTAGTGATTATTATTTACATATTTTAGAAAAAATGTAACTCATCGTCTCATCGATACAAAAATCTCTAAGTGAACCATTTGCTTTCATTTGAGGCCCGACATATGTTACGCTTTAGGGAAAAAGTGAAACTAATAGAAATGTGGTTTTGATTTTAGTGACACCATAAACACTAGAAGGGTTGATCGGGGCATAAGAAACACGAACCACCATGCAAGGCTCATAACTTAATTGACAAAGGTTGGCGATGCGACCCCAAATGAGTAGACAACCTTCAAAAGTTAGCCCATGCTGTTCAAGGCTTCGCTCACAATACCACATGAGCAAAGGTCGCAAAGTCTACATCGTAACTAACCCAACCGATACTGTTATGGTCAACCCTCCGTCATGCAGTCCTCCATTTGGATCCTTTTCTCGGGACACATGAATACCAAGCTTTGCCAAGAGCACATTTTTTAAAGCCATAAGACCATCGATGGAAGTGGTTTCCATATCCATGTTCTTTGGTAGGTGGAATAATCTTACAAAACATTCGTAACATTATCATATCCAACATCCACATGTACGACATTGCTCCTGGTAAGGGTGGCATGATTAGATCAAAAGCGATTATGTTGGAATCGGAGGATGATTAGATCAAAAGCGGATTACGTTGGAATCAGATAAGATAGTGACGAACATGCTATTTGCATAGTTGGAACTACTGATGTATGGATCGACAATTGCTCCTTTGTTGGATCATATGATGGTCTTATTGTTGTTGTCGCCCGTTCCACTGACATCATCTCTAATAATCACTTTGCAAAACATGATAAGGTCAACAAATATTTCCTAAATACGGAACCTCAAAACTGTTGCTATGCTTCAAAATAAGCAGACCCAAAGACCTTTTACACTACCGAAACTTGAAAGAAATGAGAGTCGAGAACTATATTAGTCAGTCAACCCTGCAAGAACCTGATTTGGTTTCTAAAAATGTTAATTGTTTTCCAGGCTTTGTTATTTGGTGCATGAGACGCGACACCAGATGAAAATATGAGTGACACTTGCATAAGTGCAACCAAAGAGGTGACTCACGAAATCAGCGCGAAAAGTCGAATGGTGTAAATGGACATGGACATTGGAAGGAGATATGATGTTGAATGTAGGTTTGGAAGGACGAAATTGCTGTTTTGGTTATTCTCATTTGCTGCAATGTGTTTCATATGTATTGTTGTATTCTGATTTAACATGGTCTTCTAATGGTACTTCAATCTCAAATTACTACATTTTTAAGAGCGCATGAACAATTAATGTGTTCAATAGGTACATAACTGTATTATTACATCAATAATATTGTTTTAAAATTGCTTGATCTTGTTAATGTCCAACTTGGTATTTAGACTCAACAAAAGTGTGTACTCTCTAATTGCAACCTTCAAATTCACAATAATGTATTAACGTCATAATTAAAATTTTTAAGTAAAAATCCCGTGCGTACACGGGTATTATAACTAGTATAATAACAAACATATTCTTAAATATCTTAACATGTAAGTTATTGATACAAATTATCATTTTGTATGCAATTTCTTAGATTTACGATATCAACCTTAAGATATAGTATTATTCCTTTGTCGTGTACTTTGGCATTCTAATTACAATTGGTATTTGCATTATAATTATATTTTTGGAATATATATCAAACGATCCTCCGGTTCCTTTTCACATAAATGTTAACATTGTATACCATAGAAATTAAAAGTTGGTAGAGAATGATAAAGACAAAGGTATATTTGGTATTTTGCCCAAAAATATAATGTTTTTGATATATATGAAATATTTAAATATTTGAAAAGATATATATACAATTATTAGTTTTTGTTGAATATAGTCTTTGAAATATATATATGCAATTTCCATTTTTTTATAATTGAAGGTACTGAATATTACTCCTTCTAAACACCCTAACACAGTAACACACGCACACAAACAAACAAAAGCTCGATACATGGGGTGTTTGGGTAATAGCTTATTTACGTTTATAAAAGAGCTTATTATCTCTTAAAGCTGTGTGTAGGGCAATCACTCATCGGGTTCAGTTTTAAGGTTAGGTTTTTATTGATTTCAATCTTTTTTAATCTGTCTGTAAAGATTTGGCTTTATTTTTTAGTAATTTTTTACACCTCGATAGCTTAACAATGTCTGTTAGTAAAATTAAGGTTTAGGACAGACATGCTTCTTGTGTTGCTTTTTTAATGGTTATCAGTTTTAGGGAGTGTTTGGGGGAGCTTGTCAAAAGAGCTTCTTATGGCTTTAGCCAAAAAAAAAAAAGCCTTATTAGCCTATAGTTGTATCAAAAACACAATAAGCATTTAGTGTTTGGAACTTTGGATTAGCTTAATAACTTATAGTTGTAGAAGTGTAATTTGTAGGAAGCATCCTCAAATAAGTTCAAGAGGCCACACCAAAAGAGCCTACCATAAGCATAAGCTGTTTGGCTTGATCCAAACACCTAAATGGGTTTAATAGCTTTACCGAAATGCAATTAGCCAATAAGCCCCAAAAATAAGCTTTACCCAAACACCCCTTAAGGTACTTACGCTAAAGCCCTTTGTTACACTTTAATAAGCTATTAAGCACTTTAGTACAAGTGTTTGGGTAAGTTAATTGTATTATGATGGTACATAAAGCCCATAAGCCAAACACCCTCTTATATATATAACACAAAAGCAGTTCTGACTTTTGAGGGTATTTCGTATTGTTTATCCAAACTGTGTATAAGATAATTGTTTAAGGTTGTTTAAGGGTGAAATTAGCCTGTTTAAATAAGTATTTTGAGTGTTATTTCAGCAATTGTTGATTTATTATTCTATTGATTAATACTTATGGCTTTTACTTGTCTTGTTAGAATAATGGAACTGGTTCACGGGGCACATAAAGCTTCTAAATATGAAGCAGAAGATTTTATTAGCAACATGCCAGATAATGTGATCGCTAATATTTTGGATCGTTTGCCAACAGACGAAGCTGTGAGGACTGATATCTTGTCGAGAGATTGGAGGTTTAAGTGGACTTTGCTCACCAAACTCGTGTTTGATGAGAAGTTCTTTAACATTTCTCTTGAATCAGTTGCTAAAATTCATTATAATAGGGGAAATTTAAGTAGATTTCTCCTTAATCTTAAAGGTCCTATATCAAAGTTTGTCCTCTCTATAGATGATAAACTATTAAATGTTGATGATGTTGGTCTTTGGGTATTGTTCTTGTCTACAAAAGGAATTAAGGAACTAACTCTTATAAATTACAATCTGCGCTTACTTAAATTGCCAACTCAGCTTTACTCATGTATGGAATTGAAACATTTGAAACTTTGTAAATTTGTTTTTCGTCATTCACCTAGCTTCCATGGTTTTCCAAATCTGCTGAGCTTAGTCTTGTCTTTTGTGACATTTCAAAGCTGTACAATTGGTGAATTTATCACCCAGTGTCCCTTAGTTGAGAGTCTGAAAATAACAACAAACAGATTGAAACTCATTGAAATCGCAAGACTGGAAAATCTCAAAATGTTATCTATGCCATTGGGTGCTTTAAACAAGGTGACAAGGATCACCAGTTCTGATATCTTTCAGCTTACATGTCTTAAAAAACTTCAGGAACTTACTTTGAGTTTACATTTATGCAAGGTAGGCCTAAGCTGGTTTTTTTGTCATTTTAATTACAAAATATTGCAGTAAGGCTTTATGAAGTTTCTAACTTCAACTGTTTTTTAGTGGGCAGAATCTGGTTCCATGAAGAAGGTCCCTACCGGGACCTTTCTCTGCCTCAAGACTCTTACATTATCCCATGTAAATTTTAATGATGATGTTATGGTATCCTTTGTCTTTGAAATAATTTGTGGCTCTCCAAATTTGCGGTCGCTTAAGATCGGGGTGAGTGGAATGATGCATATGTATTAAGTTAATCATTTTAATATTTGTGTTCAGCATCTGAATACTCTGTAATCTTGCAGTCTCTGGACCAAGGTGATGTATCACCTTCGGCACTCTCTGACAGCAACATAATGGGGCAGCTGCGGCTTCAGAGTGTGCTGTTTTTCTCTTTTGGAGGTTCAGAGAATGAAGTATGTCTGATTAAGTTTATCCTTGCTTGTTCCCCTTTGCTTAAGAAGATTGATATTCAATACTCTCCGAGTGAGAATGGTTTAGAGATTTCATGGGAGTTGGCTAAGAAGCTGTTGAAGCTCCACCGAGCTTCCCCCACAGCAGAAATAAACTTCTGTTAGTTTTATTGGTCTGAATCTATTGTTCTATTTTGTATGAATTCGGTTATCTTATGGCCACAAGGGCACTCACTCATATCTAATTCAAGGTTAGGGTTTGTTTTCAGAATATAATATTGTGCTTTATCCATCTGTAGTCATATGTTTATCGTTGTGATATATTCCGGATTCACAGAGTTGTGATCATGGGTTGGTACTTGGTAGGTTAACATTGTATGCATAGTGGAAGTAGTTGGGCTTCACCTGTTGATTAGTCTTTTGCTCTTGGTTAGTCACTTAATTGTAGCCTGATAGGGAGAAATGAATATAGAGCACGTGTGAGTGTTTGGTGATTTATTTGTATGTAAGTCATAAAGTTTGAAGTTTGTTTGAATTTGATATAAGATTTTCTGAAACATGTAAAGCATATAATGGACAATGTATCTGGCTCTCTGTATAATGATGGTAACAGAGACTGAAGATAAAAGATTAAAAGTCAAAAAGTTATTTGAATTGTTTTCCAGCAGTTGAGATTTAGACTGTCTTTGGTGATAAGTTTTCTGGAGTGTTTAGCGGTGTTTACCTTTTAGCGTTTAGAATATAATGTTTGTTGTCTACGAATGTGCTTGGCTTTTCGAATTTTGTTCAAACACTTCTATTTGAAACGCCAAAATCAACGTAAAATGTGTACGTCACTTTACATTTTATTAACAATACCACTATGTGGTTCTTCTTTTGGATATCACTTGGAATCGTGTGATCACTTTCCAAAGTAAACTATTCGACCCTAATGCATGGGTTACACGAATATCTACTTGGGATAAGACCAAATGTAGTTATAGAATTAGGCACAATTCAATAACCCTTTTGCTTAGAAGTGTTAATCGTTTTCTGTATATCTTCATGCATAATCTGATATCCTATTTATAGGAAATTACTCTTAGCTAGTCAAATGGAATTATGAGAATTAATCGGCCCATTAATCGCCTCATAATTATCCCCATTATAGCCGTTAGTGGTTACATGACCAATTAAACGTGGTCATTAAGCAGTTGAAACTGCCACTTGAATAGGTCAATGCCCGTTACAAGTTGATTTCAGTACTAGCAGTACTTTCATAACACTAGCGATGCTTTAGCACTAGCGATGCTTTCATAACAATAGCGATGCTTTCATAATACTAGCGATACTTTCCACTAGCGGTACTTTCCACTAAAAGTCGGGGTGTTCGGGGACCTTATGGGTGTACACTCCGTACCTCGACCCATTACGGTGTGAACTAATCCCACAAGTGCACTAAATTTTCCAACAATCCTCCCAAATTTAGTTCACTTCCTTTGCATGAAAAACAAACATTAAACAAAACATGTGCATAAGCGAAAATATCACGAGTTGAATTTCCATCTTAGTACATTACACGTTCAAATATTCGAGAATCGGGGTGTTCTAAGAATTGAACCCTTCAACCCATTTGAATACACGAAGATAAAATACACACAAGTTTTCAAACACTTAAAACTCGACACTATACAAGCCATGTGTCCATATCCAAATTCATAAATGTTGTAAAAGCTAAAGTCCAAAAGCTTCACAAGCGGCAAAACTTCAACATTCACATAGGTGGTTCCTCTTTATTCATGCTCACCAAGCACTTTTTCAAAGAAAATTAACCATTAAATGTAAAGACTTCATCCTCCTTTCGGCGAGTTACGAGCACAACCTTGGGATGTAAATAAAACATGTGCTCCAGTCCATTGAATGTTCGACTTTCCACATTGAACTCGGCTCCCAAGTTTCCTCGGGAGGGAGTTGGGTGTCCTAGCATTCGATGACTAAGTTGGACTTAAACCCATCCCTTTAGCGGACTTTATAACCAAGTCTCTAGCCAACCCTTCGTCAGTGATCGGCTAAGTTTTGTTGAGATCTAACAAACTCTATAGATACCACCCCATTCATGATAAGCTCACGAATCATGCTATGTCGACACCTAAGTGTCTAGACTTACCATTGTACATCGGCTATAAGCCTTTGCCAATGTAGTTGCACTATCACATAGGTGCTATAGGTTTAGGCCACAATGGAATCTCAAAAGCAAGTTTTCAACCATTCGACTTCTTTACCGGTAATTGCTAAAGCCACAAATTGATTCCATTGTTGAGCGGTGATGCAAGTTTGCTTCTTGGATGCCCAAGAAATTGCACCTCCACCGAGTAGGAATACCCGACCCTTTGGTAGATGAATTGTCTTGATGTTCTTGATCCAACTTGCATCGGTGTATCCTTCCAACAACGATGGATAACGATATATGAGAGACTATAATCCATAGTTCTCTTGAAATACTTGATACCCTCTGAGCGCTTGCGGATGATGAGCACTAGGATTACTAGTATACTGCTCAATTTTCCCTTGCAAAACCAATATCGGGCCTTGTACAAGTCATGGCATACATCGGTAGCCAATTACCTAGAATACTCAAGTTGAGATACTGACTTTGCCATTATTAGGCATCAACTTCTCACAGTATCCATAGGTGTACTCACTAGAGTACAATCAAAGTAATTGAATTTCCTCAACACCTTCTCAATATAATGAGGCGAGAGATAGAAATTCTTTTACTTTCATGTTTAATCCTTATACCAAGGATAACATCGCCTCCCCATGTCCTTCATGGAGAACCTTGATGACAAAATTCCTTTGTCGGTCAACTGATTTTGGTCGGTGCCAAAGATCAACATGTCATCAACATATAGACAAATGATGACTCCTTTACAGTTCATCAAATTTGCTATATACACATTTGTCGACTTGGTTAAGAACATAACCACTAGACAAAACCACTTCATCAAATTTTGATGCCATTACTTAGGTGCTGCTTAAGTCCATAAAGAGACTTAATCGGTTTACACACTTGTTTTCATTGCCGGGCATGATGAAGCCACGAGGTTGGTTCATATAAACCTCCTCATCAATTCACCATTCAAGAAAGTTGTTTTCACATCCATCGATGAATAACCAGTTGTGAATAGATGCCAAAGCAATCGGCGATCTTATGGTAATGATCTGAGCCACGGGGGCATAAGTATCAAAATAGTCTATCCACGACTTTTGTTTAAAGCCACGAATGACTAGTCTAGCCTTGAACTTTTCAATAGTTCCATCTACCTTCATTTTCCTTTTGAAAATCCATTTGCAACCCAAGGTTTGCAACTGGTAAAGAGATCAACCAACACCAGTGTTGTTGCCCATGATGGAATCCATCTCATCATTGATTGCTTCTTTCGAAAGCAATATCACGGGACTTCATTGCTTCTTCAAATGTCTTGGGATCATCCTCAACAATGAAGCAATAGGAGTATTGGTGCGAGACCTCATCCACAGTTCCTTCAACTAAGTATAGTTGAAACTCGGGTCCAAATGACTTTGGAGTCGACCCTTTTGCTCTTCGAGCACGAGTTCGAGTTGTTGAACCACAACCTCATCGGGGACCAGCGATGGTTCATCATCGAGGACCTCGATACACCGATGTCATGAGTTCCATTAGGAATCCTCGACTTGGTCTAGGGGCGATGAGAATCTATTCTCATCAAAGTTTGCATCCATCTTGATTCAATTATTGAGTTAATTGAAACATATTCATTAGGTTCAATAACATAGAACCTAAAAGCCTTGGAATGCTCGGCATATCCAACAAAGATGCAATCAATGCCTCTTTCACCCAAAGTTTTCAACTTTGGATCGAGAGTCTTACAACGACCCTACAACCCCGAACCACGAGATAGTTCGGGTTGGGTTTCCTTTTAGTCCGAGTTCATAAGGGTAACCTTGTTCCTTTTGTTGGGAACCTATTTAATAAATAGCAAGTTGTTAACATAGCTTCACCCAGAACCCTTGACTCGATCTGAATAGGACAACATGGAATTAACCATCTCCTTGACACCTGTTTTCCTTTCGAAATGCCATTTCTTTGAGGAGTATAAAGGCGATCGTTTCATGGATAATTCCAACAATGAAAATCTGAGTATCCATGTACTCACCTCCCTATCGATCCTTAATCTTTTGATCGGGGACCCAGTTGTAATTCAACTTGATTTTAAACACTTTGAATTTATCTAATGCTTCATCCTTGGTATGTAATAGATAGACATAACAAAACCTAGAAGCATCATCAATAAATGTCACAAAGTACTTCTTATTCCCCAAAGAGGATTGGCATGCAAATCACACAGTCATTGTGTATTAGCTCAAGAGCTTAGTCTCACGACTAACACCACGAAAAGGTTTCTTGGTTATCTTGGTCAACATGCAAGTTTTACACTTTTCGGTGTCCATGTCAAATCTTGGGATTAACCCATCCTTAGACATATCTTGCATCCTTTTATAGTGTACATGGCCAAGTCTAGCATGCCAAAGGGTAGAGTCGGTCGGTCGGTGGTGGTCACAAATCTTGAATTAACACTATCGGTGGCAATATTAAGCTGAACATTTGATTACATAAATAACCAAAACCAATAAAAACACCATGCTTAGAAAGCACAAATTTATCGACTCAATAACTTGTTTATAACCATGATTATTCAAAATACTACTTGAAACCAAGTTCTTCACGATATCGGGAACATGAATAACATCAAACAAAGTTACAATCTTTCGAACTAAATCTAAGATCTACACAACCACGACCATGCACCAAGGTGTTGACTCATTTCCCATGTGAAGAATAGAACCATCATTCGGTGACTCATAAGTCTTGAACCGACTTCTATCTTTACACACATGAACTGTTGCACGAGTCAACCCACCACGCAACATCATCATCCTGCACATAAAAGATTCGAGATACATATGTAACATAATAAATCGAAAAGACTTATTAAACATATTCGACCTTTCGGTGAGTTGGTGAACCACCACTCCACTGAACCATTAGTGCACGATCCATTGGCTTTACCACCAATTTTAACACCTTTGCGGTCCCTTTTAATGTGACCGGTCTTGCCACATTTCCAACAAGTAGGTGTTGCCTTCTTGTTAGGATATGCCCTTGTGTTATCATGATATTTGCGTTTGCCTTTGTTGTCATTGTACACGGTGGAGTTGTTATGCTCCACCATATTGACAACAGATGCACCAATGACATTCTTACTCTTTGGCTTGTCATTATCACGCACTTTGAGAGATTCCTCAATGCGCGATGATGGCCCAACTCAACGAGTTAATTCCTCCTTCTTATGTTTCAAGGTATGCTTGAAATCTTTCCAAGAAGGAGGAGTTTATCAATGACACAAGAGACGAAATAGCCTCATCCATGTGCATTTTGTGTTGTGTAAACCTTCCAAGTATTCCAAGAAGTTCATTGTATTGTTCCATAACGGTCTTGAATCGGTCATTTTGTAATTTGTGAAATTACTAACAAGGAACTTCTTACTTGATGCATCCTCGACCATATATTTGGCATCCAAGGAATCCACAGTTCTTTGGAAGATTCAAAGTTCGATAAATATCAAATAGAGAATCGGACATACCATTGAGAATAAGACCTCTGCATATGTAGTCATCATTCTCCCATTTGCTCCTCCTCTGATCGCTCAACCGTAGCATCATCCCCATCATCGGGAATAGGGTGGTTAGCACATACACCACACTCATGCTTGACACAAGAAGTGCATCTTCTTACGCCATCTCCAAAGTCCACCCTTCAAACTTATCTAGCTTAGCAAAGTTTGAAGCCATGTGTTCATTGCGGCGATTGCCATTGATTATCACAAAATAGTTTACTTTGATTGTTGGTGTGTTGTCCCGAGCAGGGTAAGATAATCAAGGCGACAACAATACCACTATGTGGTTACCGGATATCACTTGGAATCGTGTGATCACTTTTTAAAGTAAACTATTCGACCTTAATGCATGGGTTACATGAATATCTACTTGAGATAAGACCAAATGTAGTTATAGAATTAGGCACAATTCAATAACCCTTTTGCTTAGAAGTGTTAATCGTTTTCTGTATATCTTCATGCATAATCTGATATCCTATTTATAGGAAATTACTCTTAGCTAGTCAAATGGAATTATGAGAATTAATCGGCCCATTAATCGCCTCATAATTATCCCCATTATAGCCGTTAGTGGTTACATGACCAATTAAATGTGGTCATTAAGCGGTTGAAGCGCCACTTAGGTCGATGCCGTTACAAGTTGATTTCGGTACTAGCGGTACTTTCATAACACTAGCGATACTTTCATAACACTAGCGATTACATAGCACTAGCGATACTTTCATAACACTAGCGATACTTTCACAATACTCATGTGTGAACTAATCCCATAAGTGCATTAAATTTTCCAACAAACTTTAGGTATGTTTGACAAAATGGGTTGGGGCTGGAACTAGGGTTGGGCTAGAGCTGGGGCTAGGGTTTATATTATAAGCTGAAAATAGAATTTTTATTTTCATAAATTTGTTTGACAAATTAGTTTAAGTTGGAGCTTATTATTGTAAAATTACTAAAAAGAACATATAATTAAATTAACATATGTATATATTAGATATTATTGTGGGTAATTAAGTAATTTAACATATTAGAAGCCTGAAGTTCGGTCTAAAAATTTTAGTCTCCTCTATGCCAAACGATGCTAATAATATAAGCCCGACTTATCTTTTAATTTTAAGCCTCATAAGCCCCAATAAGCCTTCTCCCAAACACACCTTTTATTTGGATATTGAGGGACCAATCTCCACTATGCATCTTAATTTGATCCAATGAATGAGATTAAATACAACATTAAAAAAAAACCCACTTTCATCATTTTTTTTTCAAAATATTAACATCTCTTAAACCGTTAATCGTTAAGCGAAAAAAATTATATCGTCACGACGAATATTTAATTATCTTTTTATAGATAGGCACTTTGATATACTTTCCAAAAAACTTTATTTTTCACGTTTTTCGCTTTTTTACGTTTTTTCGTGGTTGAAGCTTGCATGAAGAAATCATTATCGGTGTAATTAATGTTAGTATTGATTGATAAAAAGTCATTTTTAACCTCATAATTAATATGTAAATTAGGAATGAGTAATTAATGTATGTATTGATTATAAGGGTGAAGTAGGAAATATTGTCATAATTATTATCCAAAAATAAAATATGGACACTTTTTTTTGGACAAACATAAATATTGACACTTTTTATGGGACGGAGAGAGTAATAAAATCACATGTGATATTGGTGTTAAATCACATATGATTTTATTACATATCATATGTGATTTAATAGTGATTTTATTATAATATTCAAATTAGTGTTTAATCACATGTGATTTCTCATGCAAGTTTTAACAACGAAAAAAAAAGTTGAAAAAATGTAAAAAAGCGAAAGAAAAAAAGTGAAAAAATGTTTTTTTTTTTTTTAAATCGAAAGTATATCAAAGTGTCCGTCTATAAAAAGATAATTAAATATTGGCCGTGACGGTATAGTTTGTTTTGTCTAACGATTAACGATTTATTAGATATTTAAATTATAAAAAATAAGTGAAATGTTAAAGTGATTTTTATTTTCTCAGCCATTGATTTAAGTTTTAGATGTATGGTGGGGTTAAGTACCTTAATATGTGAAAAAGTTTTGTATGTAAAATAATGCTTATCTTTTTTGTGCTTGTGCTTAGTTCTAAGCAATCCCAAACACACCCCAAAGATCTTTTATATATTTTAATTTTTCAAACTTAAACCTGTATAGTTTCTTTATGACTTTATCTATGATTTACATTCCTTATCAGTCTTATGTTATGTAATTTTTTGGTTTATGATAATGGAGTCTATATGAAAAAAAGTGATCTCGAAATCTTCTTCCAGGGTTTATCGAAAACTATTGTTGTTCTTCCAATCACTCACATAATATAGCGAGAAGAAAAATCCAAATGAGAAGAATGAGAAATTTTTTAACTACATATTTCAAATGAAAAAGGACAAATTTAACGGATATGCAACTGTTTTTTTAGCTATATCTGAAATGTGCGGTTGTGGTTTCTTCTCGATCTTCTTATTTTAATTTTATTTCTCATTTTATCCTAACTCAGTGGTACTTTATTAAAATTCCAAAGAACTCAGAAGAAGCAGAAACAAATAAATATTGTTTACTAGGGAAACTTGGTCATACAACAATAATATTTTAACAAGCATTATACCTGCTGTGCGTTGTATCGGACAATTTTATCAACACAAACATGTTTAAACTTATTTGCCAACATCATTCGAACATTAACCAAAACACACTTAAACATGATCACTTGAAACTGCCTAACAATTTTCTAAAGTTTGATCTTTGATAAAACCACAAAAAATTCAAAAAACATGAAAAAGCAAGGCATTTCCTCAAACATTGTTGTTTCCAACGAAATAAAAGTCCATCTTCTTTCTGGTGTAAAAGCGTGTTGTATCTTTAAATTTCTTTCAAAACTCGTGTTTTAAAAAAACGTGCAAATATTTAAGCTTTAGTGGTTATATGCAATAGCATTATACCCGTCGTTGCATCGGGACGGTTTTATAAAAATAAATACGTTTCAACTGAAATACTTTGTTATAAACACAAACACGTTTACCAACACAAAACCATTTAAACCTACATACTTTCTTAAAAAAATGGTAAAAATAAACGACATTTAGACGTTTACAACACAAAAAATCATTTTAGCAGGTGCGGTGCAACGGCTGATGGGTTTAGACATCTATTATATATAATAAAATAAGCTTTTGTACAAGCCTACTAAGCTACCAGCATTAAAAATTCGTTTAATGCACTTCCTTATTTAGCTACCATGTACAACACGTACAATGCATTCTTTTTTCTACACCCCATTTATTAAAACATTCAATACATTCAATACAGATCATTCTCCCTCTCTCTCACACGCTCCATATACACACCTCCTTATATCAAAACATGGTTCCTCCTTATCAAAACCATTCTACGCTCCCAAACTAAAACCTACAATCAATCATAAACCCTAATTTGGTGCGGGTGTATTTCTTTTGCTGTCAACATTGTAATATGGAAATGGTTTGTTGATTTCATTATCGTAAAATTGTAAGTTTGTTTTTGAATTTCCTTCTTCTAATTTTCTTCTGATCGATAATATTTTGTCGATTCAAATATATGACATATTTCGATTGATTATTTTTGTAGGTAGATTGTGATTGAGAAAGATTAACCAGGTTTACATGTTTTATCTCTTTTAATTCTTAAATTTAATTGTTAGTTGATGACATGGATTGATGAAAATGATTAACCTGCTTTGGAAATGATTTGTTTGACGTAGCAATTGTTTATGTATTCGATGACCTCTTAAAACTCATATTATTGCTATTATTTTGAGATGCACGCCAACTATTTGATTAAATTCCTCAATGAAACTTTTGTTCGACAAATCCTGTTTTAGAGGTTTAATTACGTGTTTTGTATTGATAAAGGTCTTCGCTTTGTGATTGACTCTAACAAAACATTGAAGGCTTATAATGTGCAAATTTTTTAAGGTCTTTGTTATTGACTCTAACGGGATAAAAAAGTCGAATAGAACACATCTTCAAGTACATTTTGTTCATAGAAAGTTGAAATAGGTAGTTTCGTTAATGAAATGAGACTAAAGTGTGTATGCTTGGGGCTGAATTGGGGCTAAAATGGATATGGGATAGGAGGCCGAAATGGGGATCAATGTACAACACCTTCCAATGCATATTATACTTGTATGAATTAGTTTTTAGTTCCGTGTGTGCTACATTGTAATAACTCGATATATTTTTCAACAATAGCAGGTTACAAAGATTGATGGACGTGTAGTTGGTGATGGTACAGTCAGACCTGTAACTATCAGACCATAAGGTTTCTTTGCAGTGTTTATTTAAAAGGACCTCTAACCAGTAAGTCATTATCTTAATTCTACTTGGTTTCCTCAATGAAACTTTTGTTCGACAAATCCTGTTTTAGAGGTTTAATTACGTGTTTTGTATTGATAAAGGTCTTTGCTTTGTGATTGACTCTAACAAAACATTGAAGGCTTATAATGTGCAAATTTTTTAAGGTCTTTGTTATTGACTCTAACAGGATAAAAAAAAGTCGAATAGAACACATCTTCAAGTACATTTTTGTTCATAGAAAGTTGAAATAGGTAGTTTCGTTAATGAAATGAGACTAAAGTGTGTATGCTTGGGGGCTGAATTGGGGGCTAAAATGGATATGGGATAGGGGACTGAAATGGGGGATCAATGTACAACACCTTCAAATGCATATTATACTTGTATGAATTAGTTTTTAGTTCCATGTGTGCTACATTGTAATAACTCGATATATTTTTCAACAATAGCAGGTTACAAAGATTGATGGGCGTGTAGTTGGTGATGGTACAGTCAGACCTGTAACTATCAAACCATAAGGTTTCTTTGCAGTGTTTATTTAAAAGGACCTCTAACCAGTAAGTCATTATCTTAATTCTACTTGGTTTCCTGTACATATTCTTTTAGTTGTTGTTGGTAGATCATATTCAGTGCAAGTTTTTATTACTGATTTTCTTAGCTTTTTAGTTTGTATTCATCATATGATATAATTGCTTTATAAAGACATGGGTGGACTAACAGAAGAGAGGTGAAGATTGATGATGACTTATCCCTGCTTCAGATTAAACTTATAAGGTTTAAAGTAATAATTGCGTGTCGTGCATCAGTTAACTTTGAAATTCACTTATCAACCTATTTCAAAGCGAATTCCAATCTTTTTAAGGGTCAAAACTCTAAGATCATACTTTTTTATTACATTTCTTTAACAATGAGTGAACTTTGGTATGAGTCACAATGGGTGAATCTTGGTGCGAGTCGGGTTAGGACCGGTCGGCTATGTGATATAACCTTCAGACGAGTCATAACTCTGAATGAATAATTTATTTAACCACGGGTTAGGACCCGATGCCTTATGTTCTTATTTTGAGCCGATTAACTACAAGTAATAAGGGGCTGTTTGGGGTTACATTTTCTACTTTTCTCCTTATGCACTTATTTGTTAGTTTAAGTAACTTCCGGTAAAAAAGGGTGTATAACTCTCCTAAGGCCAACACTAAAGGTTTAGAACTGACAAAAGAAAAGATTGTTAAGAATGCATGTTTTTTATTTCCTTAAAGAAACAATACATATTTCTAATAGGTTCTTTGATGTGCTATTTGAGCAGTGTCATGGAAAAGATCCCATGGGCAAGGATTGCTTTCGTTAGAGATGGTCCATATAGGTAATCACATAAACTGTTAAGAAACATCGTTGGATTTTAGCCATTCTTTTGTGATTTTTAGCCATCGATGTAGGTTTCAGCAGGTTTTTAGCCACACATATGGTTTCAGCAGTACTATGTTATCGTACACGTTTGAGCAGTAGTATGTTGCCATTAGGCCTAAGTCTAATAAGAAGGATGGGGATGTGGAGCAATATAAATTGATGGCGTCTGATATTCTTTTGTACCAGGTATGATTTCTTCTCCATTAATCTTATCATTATCCAAACTTACTTTTTATAGATATATAGGGGTTGTTTGGGATTGTCGTATCAGGTTAAATACGTTTTGGCAATGGTGGATTTCTTATGAAACTTTGTATATGGGTTATATGGGATTGCTTATTTGAATATTACATATGAGTATCTCTAATAATAGTGGTATTTTTTTAGTTTTATTCAATTTACTTTCTGGCATTGAAACCCATAGTGCCGTTTTGATTGGTGTTATTGTGGGTGTGAGTCCGGGTTAAAAGGGACTCTTTCCTTCATGTCCAATATGCATGTGGCAGTGTTTGACAGATAGTGTCCTGTCATATTGGTTGTTAGTGTGTTGTCCGATATAGCTTAGCCTTTTCTGATATCGGTGATTATAGTTTTAGTTGTATCTGATTTGGCATGTCCAAAATTTAGTTTTATGTTATGTTGATGTATAAATTGTGTTGTTAGTAATATAATTTACCCTTTTTACATTAAAAAAAGAGAAGTTTATATTGGGTTAGCAACTGGACAGCTTCGCCCCGATCTGATCTTGGTTAATGAACAATGGATTTATACATTTGAGAAGGATTTTAGTTTCTATCGTGGTAACCCTATTATAGGTGCATATGTATATTGTATATTATATCTACACAAAACTTAAAGGCACCAAATGCTCGATGGTCTAATCGAAAGTTAGCAATCCATACACTTTTCAAATTTATACAAGGATATAACATACTAAAATCATCCGTTAATAATCTAAAGGATGAGAATTAAAAGAATAAAATCACATGTTTGAATTGCTTATTAGTATTGCTCTAAATTGTTTTTTTTGTCGAAGCACATTTGTAGCTACAACATGTTTTGCTTTCTAAACTACTCACAACAGCTTCTACTATATCAGGTTCGATCAAGAGCATATGATCAACACCACATATCAATACCTAAGTCATTTTTGAAAGTCTTATTAGTTAATGGTAATGACATGCTCTCGATTGATGAAAACGTCACAGATTCTGCGTTATCACGTCCACTTTATATCATATGATCAATAATGTATATAAGATATCATAATCATCTGAATATGGAAGTATCATATAACTGGATTGTTATCACACATGTCACCTCATGGAAAAATATGTTAAATATCAGATGGTGAAGGAGATGGAGAAGGTGTACATGTGTTTTCGACTTCATTTCATGATGCAGTGATAATCATAATAAGCGGATTTTCAAGAGTTGAGTTACGTGTTGCCCAGAGATATGTGCGGGAACGTTCGGTCATAACTATGTAAGTAACCATATAATAATTTTGGTATTAGTTAGTTTTTTAAATATGGTTGATGTAGATTTTGATATATTTGATTCACTTTTATAATCTCTATAAAACATTTTTTTTGAAGGTCACGTACAAGATGTTCGATGGAATGTTTATGAGAAATGAAATGTTGGAGGTAGAAATTTGTGCATCAAGGTAATATATTTGGAATTATATGCGTTGATTTTAGGGTCTTTTGATTTATGTTTATTTGGGTGTTTTTTTCATTTTGTCTTTTCTTTACAGGCTACTTCGATACCCAGATAGATAATGATTTTACAATTTCTATGCAACAACAGGTAACGTTTTGTAAACTATAGTTTTATTGATTTGGGTTTTAGTATGTTAATAGGATAGTATACTTTATTTGGGTTTTATGAGTTCTTTTAGTTTTAGAGTTTCAAATTGGATGGATATAGTGATTAAATGCGTTTGAGTGCTAAAAAGGGTCTTTGGCGGGTGGGTTTGGGGGCTCAAATGGGGTTGAAACAGTGTGTTTAGGGGTGAGATGGGTGGGTTTGAGTGTTGAAATGGGGATGAAATCGGTGAGTTTGAGTGCTAAAAAGGGAGCTGAAACGGGTGGGTTTGGGGGCTGAAATGTGTTCTACTTTTAAGTGAGTAATGATTGTTATATACTTATATGGCAATAACTTATTTTCTTTTTTATTCAATTTTATTTTTCAGCTTATGAAACCAAATATATTCGAGTTCATCGAGAAGTATAACTTGCATGATTCCATTCGTGATAAGGTAATAGATTTTGTACTCGAAATCAAATTGTACATAAATATTCTTTTACCTTTCAGGTCTGCTGTCTTTTTGTTTGTTCATCTGATTTGTAAATCTCTCATATGTTGTTTACAGGTCGCCCAGCTAATGGTGATTGATCATAAGCGCGTTGTTTCACTATTAATCATTGAGGCTTGATTACTCCTACTGAAGTAGTGTTCTACTTTTAAGTGAGTAATGATTGTTATATACTTATATGGCAATAACTTATTTGCTTTTTTATTCAATTTTATTTTTCAGCTTACGAAACCAAATATATTCGAGTTCATCGAGAAGCATAACTTGCATGATTCCATTCGTGATAAGGTAATAGATTTTGTACTCGAAATCAAATTGTACTTAAATACTCTTTTACCTTTCAGGTCTGCTGTCTTTTTGTTTGTTCATCTGATTTGTAAATCTCTCATATGTTGTTTACAGGTCGCCCAACTAATGGTGATTGATCATAAGCGCGTTGTTCAACTATTAATCATTGAGGCTTGATTACTCCTACTAAGGTAGTGTCTCAACTTTTGGCGTATGTCAAAAAAAGAATATGATTCGAGATACTTTCTGTATGAGTATTTGCATGCGCTATTTGAAGTTAACCCTTATGCTGGCAGAGATTTTCATGACATACAGGTATGTTTTTGAGTTCAAATCAATATTCTTTTTTGTTACATTAAGAACTTGGTCTGTCCAGCGAGGTGATAACATAAAGTTTAGTGTTTAAGTTCATTGTATGAGAAGGTATGATTCTCTTTATATCAACTTTCCCTGCCTCATTTCTATTTGTTGTAATTTGTTTAAAGTGTATATTGAAATATGTAAAATGAGTGAAATACTTTCAATTATTTTCTGTTTTTCAAAACATTTATAGGACGTGCTCCCTCTGATTGTACTTTACCACGAGGTAAAAGATGTGTTGAAACGCATTCGGACAAAAAGCATTTCTTTCTTATAAATATAGTGCCGCCTCTTTTGAAAATGGCCATGTGAGTAAGCATCTGAAATCCTCTACTGCAGATAATGCATTTGCTAAGCAAGGTGAGATCCTCTTTTGCAAAAACAAATGGCCATGTCAGTAAGCAATGGAACTGTTAATACAAATATTGACTTTTGACAGTACTATAGTAGATTAAGTATTTATGACCTTTTAGTTCTAAATAATATATAGGTGGAAATGATCCTTGATACCAACGATTGCTCACCATGGATTCGGACACCGTAAGTGAAATATGGCTACAATTGGTGTAGATGTTCATTTAACGGCGGGGAAAAATGTATATTGTGACCACCACTACACATCATTCTCTAAGGGTCATATTATGTACTAATTGCCTAAATCTTCCTTCATATTACATCAAGGTGAGTGCCACTTTTAGAAGTTCATTATTTGATTTCGAATTTCGTATGGAATAGATGTTGTTTCCATTTTTAACATACCATTAGTACCCCATACATAAAACAACGGATCACACCCCTTTTGGTAGCTTTCAAGTTTTACAAGAGTTATCTGCTCATTGTAATCTCTATGGAAAACTATTTAAATGAAACGGGTTGTAGGAGTGATTAAATGATTTAGAATATATGCCTAAGATATTTAACTGTAATGAAACGGATTATAGGACTGATTAAGTGATTTTAATATAAGCGTAAGATATTTAAAATGCCTCTTTTTAGCAGGGTTTACCAGAACCGAGTCTCAAATTATAGATCATGAAGGAAACCCTATACGGCAGGATATTGCTTTGCATAAGGTAGCTTATTCCTCTAATTATAGTTGAGTATTGGGTGTAACTTGGCAGATCGGTTGGGTATTGTTTAGTATTGGGTGCTACCATGTAAACTTATTTGGTGTAACATCTTTATGTATAATATGTTGAGTGCTTTTTATATTATCCTAAATTTTGAAGTATCAATTTATTTTATGATTAAGTCACTTCTATCGATTGGGTATAGTTCAGTATTGGGTTCAATTGATTTGTGGTCTATCCACTCCATTATGTCAGTTTGAAGTATCAATTCATTTTGAAGTATCAATTCAATTGATTTTGTGGTTCAATTGACTTTGAAGTGCGGTGAGGTTTATTGTGTTTTGATCTCCACTTAAAGTGATTCCAACTTTTTTAGTTTTCAACAAGTATAAGGTTTTCTAAGTGAGCCAACATTATTTTACGATAACATGAACACAATTTCATTGTCATAATGCCCTTCATATATTTTAAGAAATCGTGTCCATCGAGATCCATTGTTTGAAATTGCGTTAGGGACTCATTATTTCAGTTGTTTCCACAATTCCAGTTACAATATATATCAACATTAATATTCTTTGTCGATTAATATATTCTTTACTCACATATTCTCATCAATCAATCATGGATTAGTTAAATGTTAGTCTCTAATACGATCAGAAACCATATACTTACATTTTTTTATAAAACCATTAGGTGTTTATGGAGCGGGCATTGGCTATTAACCTGATGACCGCTCATTGAATACATTTGCTCTTCATTACCATCAAATTTGGAGACGCCAATGCATGGATGTTTATTATTTTAATTATTAAAAACTCAATTGTTTATCGAATAAGTCACTTGAAGGTCTTTGAACGAGGTTCATGTTGTATCATGTATTTATCATTGGTGTAATCACGTTATATTATACTATGGTTCATTATTTTTAATGTTACAAGGTTTGTTAGCAACTCAATTGATCATTAAAATCACACATCATTTTATGTTCGAGTCAATCTATTTTAGATTGGCAACGCGATGGTTGTAAATCGATTGTGATTCACACATATTTTAAATTTAACAAATTTAGGTTATTACTTTTATTATCATCTCATTTATCTATTTTTTTTTTTAAAATAACCCGGTGTCAACGGGTCTCTAAGCTAGTTTAGTATATACTGCATATGTCACAAATTAGGTAACCAATTACAAAATGCACAATTTGATGAAAAATAAGCCATTACAAATTACACCAATAATACTTCATATGCGTGACAACTCGTATTATTCAGGTCAAAATTTATTCATAAACTCAAAATATTTCATTTTAGAAGTTTACACATTTACATTTACATATGACTATTTAATTAAATCACGTAAAACAAAAAACAATATTTTATGCACAATGACTACGGACTAAATTAGTCTACATATATTTGAGTACATTGTCACTATTACAATTCTCATTTTATTCTTATTACATTTGAAATTTTATTTATTTACATTAATTAAGTTAATAAACGCTTTTCACAATTTATATGCATGCACAATATACCCAATACACCCAATAAAGATTTTAATACATTTTTATACTTCATAAAGTACTACAAAAATTCAATATTATTTACCCTCACTTTTTGAATTTCTTTTATTATATATACTTAAACTATATATTTTTACTTTAAATTACTTAATTACTAGTACTAAAGAATACTTATTTTAAATACCTAATACTTATACAAAATAAATTTACAAAATTTTTACCATATTTTCTTCATACACCCAACATATAGCCGCCTAATGTTCCCCTACACCTTCTTTTAGTTTATTTTATTGCTTAATTGACCACCTTTTGACTTAGAGCTTATTACCCTTAAACTATAACTTAAACTCTTAGGTTAATAAACTAAAAGGTGAGACAAAACATATTCACTTTTTTTCTTGTCTTGTGACAATAAGCCACCAAACCACCCAACTTTTGATTATTATAATAAGTTATAGATTAGAGCTTATTGTTTATTAATTTGACCATGCTTTTGAACTTGTATAAATAGAGAGTGAACTACTCATTTTTTATACAAGAAAAACACATACACTCCATATTTTCACTCTCTAGAAATCGGCCATAGGAGAACAAAGGAAGAAGAAGCTTGGTTTTGCTTATTTAGTGCTTATATAGTGCTTATTTGGTGAAAAAGGTAATATATTGTTAGGAATTGGAAATTCTATAAGGAAGTGTCGATCACCCCAATTATTGACTAGCATATGTTAGCTTGGAGACATGTCGTTATTTACATTATTTAGTAGTCAATTAGTTAGTTGTTCGCTTAGTTATTAGTTTAGTGTAACACCGTGGAGGAATGACGGGTCTTTACCCACTGTATGCTTGATCCACAGTCCGACAGGAGGACGAGTAATCTTTAACTATAAATACCCCTTCTATCCTTAGAAGGGGTGATGCTTCATTCAATCTAACATTTTCTCTTTTTGTTTATCTCATTAGAATCACCCTCTCATCTCTTTCTCTCTCTAAACAATGGCATACTTGTTTCATCATCATCCAAGGCCACCCGAATCATCAAACACATATATTTATGATCCTACAAATGGTACCAGAGCCAGGGTTATTGTGTTGTGCTGATTTATTGTGTTTTTTTTTTAATCTTGTGTTAGATTGTTTTTGTACTTTTTTGGTCGAAATTCCTTTTTTTTCCTGTTATTGTGGTAAAGCAGTTTTATAACAAGTGTTTTTGTATCCTGGTCAAAAAGTCATATGGTCCAACAAAGTTTTACATATTTGTCTTGGGTCATTTTAATGATTCAAACAGCTTATGTGTTATCATTTGTATATGACGTTTTTTGGTACATATTCGTGAAATATTCGTGGGTCACTTGGTCAAATCTGGATAATCACACAGTGGTCAATCAGGTCAATAGTAACTTTTCTAAGTGTTTTCTGGGTTTATTATGAAGCTGAACGGAAACATGGTCGGAATACTCGCCGGAAAAAGGTCAAAGGGTCAAAACCCTAGTTTTCTACGCCTATGAATATTCTTACGCGTAAGAGCTTACGAGTAAGAAAACTCCTACGCCTAAGCAAAAGTTACGGCGTGAAATGTTACGCGTAAGGTTTTTACGCATAAGCCTATGGCTTACGCTTAAACGGTGAGCTTCGCCTAAGAAGAAGGCTACTAGCGTAAGACCATTTGCGCTTAAGGTTTTGAAGAAGTTCTGCGTAGAAATGTGTTAGGAATTGGAAATTCCATGTTAAAGTGTCGGTCACCCCAATTATAGTCTAGCATATGTTAGCTCGTAGATTTGTAGTTATTTACGTTATGTAGTAGTTAATTAGTTAATTTGTAGCGTAGAATAGTGTAGTGCAACACCGTGGAGGAAGGGCGGGTCTTTACCCATCAGTATGCACGATCCACGATCCGATAGGAGGGCGGTATGTTTGTAACTATAAATACCCTTCCATCCATGGAAGGGTGGTGCTTCAATCTAACATTCCATACTTTTGTATACCAAGTCTCTAGCAAGAAAACACCCAACTCTCTACTTCTCTCTCTAATGGCAAACATGTATTTTGATCATCCAAGACCACCGAATCATCAACACAATAATATATCGATCCTACAATTGGTATCAAGAGCCAAGGTTGTTGTGTTGTGTTGATTTGTGGGTTTAGATGCTATAGTTTGTGTGGTTTTGAAACATGATTTAAACTATTTTTTTTGTATATGTATGGTCGGATTATTTACATTTCCTTTACGTTATGATTATGCGGTTTTTATCAATCTTTTGGTCATAATATGTCACATGGTGTGTCTATGTCTACATAATCTGTCTTCATAGTCGAATATTGGTGAAGTTATTTTCGTGGTCAAAACATGGTGTGTATCCATTATTTACGTAAAATCGTATCTTTGAAATATAGGTGGTCTTTACGGTCATATTCGAGGTCATAATGGGTCAAAAGGATGCATTTTTATGTCATAGTTTCCGGGTTTTGCAACTTGGTCAGAAATATTGGTCATTATGGTTCTTCCTAGCGACTTGGAACAAGATTGTTCCTCCTAGCGACTTGTGTATTCCTGGCGACTTGTTATTTAACAAGTAGCGAGTTGGTTTGAAATAAGTTAGCAACTTGACTCACAAATACTGTTATAGCGACTTGACATTTGACCTAGCGACTTGTTATTTAACAAGTCGTAGCTACTTTGTTTGGAAAAGGTCGTAGCGACTTGGTTTGGAAAAAGGCTAGCGACTTGGTTTGGAAAAAGGCTAGCGACTTGGTTTGGAAAAAAGGCTAGCGACTTGGTTTGGAGAATTTGGCTAGCGACTTGAACAGAAAGGAAGAAGGAGAAGACATGACCAGACCACTGACCACAAATAACATAAACCAATACATCAAGACTCTTGCGACCTCAGGTTCTATCCCTTCATTGGTCCAAGATTAGAACAAAAAGAAAAAAAAGGAAGAACAAGGTCGAATGTTAACCATCACAGCCATACCAACATCTCCAATACTTATTTCCTATCCCAACTCATCTCATTCAAAACCAAGACTCAATCTAAGTGAATATCAAAACAAGATCTCAGATATTTTCGTGGGACTTAAATTATTCATCAAGACTTCCAAGAGTCTTTTAACACGAAATCTCATCTTCATAGATCCACAAGTGTTTCAATGTACGAACATTTAAAGAGTGAACAAAACTTTAAGGTTTCATCCATACTTTCGATCGTTTAATGTTAATCAAAAGGAAAAGATCCGAACCAAAAGCACTTGATTCTCGATTTCAACTTTCGTGGTTCTATTATACATCAAGACCAATGGCATAAACACGAAATTGACACTCATCATTGATTCACATGTAATTTATCTGAAACTTATAAAGAAAAGAAAGAAGCAAGTATGCTTTTCCTTTGTCTTAGTTTCGATTTACGTGGATAATTATGGAATCTGAAAACAATATGATAACTCTACAAGATCTTCAAGATGAAACCTACATGAACACTTGCAAGTTGTTGAGGCCATCCACATGGCGAATCTTTGACTCTCAAGCCAACCACATGGCGAGGTCACGACAAGCGAATGTACACCCAAGTCATGTGCTATGATAGATGTGAATACTAGTTGAGATTTATCTGTTTGGTGTGTGTTCTTTGTGAAATGTTTAAATGGTGGAGGGAGGCAGAGAATGTTGGAGGCGTCTGTTTGATGTGTTAGGTTTTGGTGTTGCATTTGTTGTCTGCACACATATGAGAATATTATTAGGGTAAGGGTTTGTGTGAAAAAGTGTTTTATACCGGTTAATTAGGGTAAATATTTTTGGATCGGGTATCTTGATATTACATGGGCCGAATAGATGATTGATTGGGCTGACTGTGTTATATATTGCTTGGGCCATCGTGGTTATAAGGTGTGGGCTGCTATTTGAGATGGGCTAGCGAGATGAGACAACCATGATGTTGTGTTGCGCTGCACGTTCATACACACAATTATCTTTTTGTCATCCGAATATTTCTAAAACAAAAATTATTTTGGATGCTAGTTTTGATATATTGGTAAAGAGCAGTATTTGTGGTATGGTATATTTTTCACGGGAGGTTACAATTTCACGGCTTGTGCTTAATAATTGAGAAAAGGATTACTTTAGTTGATATCGGTTAGATGGGCTTCTCAACATGAGATTGGATTTAATTTGTTGAAGCTATTTGATGATGTGAATTTGATGTGATTGGGTATGATGATGAGTTCTAATGTTGTGATTTGATGTGGTATGAGGTTTGATAGCTTGGTTTATACATTTTCACGGAGGATAGTTCACGGCATGAATTAATGGTTGAACAAAGTTGGCGACAAGGTTGTTTGGACGGTATTTCTTATTTGAATTTGAAGTGAGGTTTTTAGACACGTTTACTTGTTTTGCCTTCTTTATTTCTACCCTTCCGCCAAGATGACTTGTTTGGGCGTTTAAAGAATGTGATACTGAATTGGCTATTTAGTTACGGTTGTGATTCTTTCTCGCTTAACCCACAACGTAGCTATCACTTGATGTCTCATGCATTGAGGATATGTCAAGAGGTTTTGTACATTGGGTACACCGTTTCTTCTTCACAAGGAATAGTACAAGTTTAAGTAACAAAACTGGGGAATTTCACTTCATGATCAAGTTTGACATATCTGGTTTACTTCTCCATGTTGTCACAACAATTGCCGACAGAATGCGTGAATGATGTGTTTACCAAGGTGTTTATTGGATGGTTGATGAGATTGTTGATGTTGGATATTGAACCGCTGATGAACCACTGCATGTTCCCCTAAAACAGACATTCATCAAAACCAAAGTTGTCATATCACATTCAAGATGACATTGTCTACGGTTTTGTCTTGATTTTGTAAAATCCCGTGAAAGAATCTATTTTTCGGTTTAAATCATAGACTTGTAAAATCCCGTGATGATGAAAACATCTGGAGAGAGGAAAGTGTATTTGGGATCTTTTACGATCTTTGGTGCTACGGTTTCTACTTGAAGAAGGGATAAAGGTGTACTTCATGAATTGGATGTGTGTTTGGATATTCGTCATGGCGGTTTGGTTATTACATGGTTTTACGGGGTTACGTGCTTTTAACCATGGTCGGGATGAAACCATTATCAAAGTTCACTTTTAAATATCAAAGAAGGCTAGATTTGAGCGATTAACGGAAGATGTGACAACGGTGTTAATTGATATTATTTATTTGAGGTTGAAGTGAATTATCACGGGCTAATGTACTTAGTATCCGAAGGTATCGGGGATGGATGGATGAAGATTCTTGAGATCCTTGTTCGAACTTTTTCTCAAAAATGAAGACACGGAAATCTAGTTATTTTGGGAGTTTTTTTTTCTTTTACCACGAGGGAAATTGGGCTCGTATCACCACAAAATAACTATCACTTTAAGGAGTTACGTTGTAGTGCTCGATGTCACATTCAATTGTGGATTTTCAAGAGGTGATGTACATCTAATATTCGATGGTTGGTTGGTTGAAGAGTATAGAGTACTTAGAGATTCAAATGGGCATGAAGTCTCGGCACCGCTCTTTGTTACATATGTGCAAGTTTAAGTCACGAGTTCGGGGTAGTTTACTTGAGGTCAAATTCATCATATTGGGTTTTCTCCATCATTTGTCACTACAAAGAACCTCTTGAATGATAATGGGGTTGATTACATGTTTTGCTAAGAGAGTGAAAAAGAGAGATTATGGCGTCTGTTCACATCGATTCGGGCCTCGTACTCTAAAGAAAAGAAAAGTGTGCGTTTGATCGCTTTATCTTCAAAAGAAGAAATCTTCTTATGACGTATGAACACAACAGTTCATGCCTCGTTCCTCAAAGAAAAGAAAAGTGTGCGCTTGATGCGCTTTATCTTACGAAGAGAAATCTTCTCACTAATGACCATTCTCATCAACATGCTTCATACTTTTCCATGCGCTTGGTCATCAAGTGAATCGGGCTACCATTGATTGTTTTCTCATTCCACTTGCTCAATTATAATGAAGATGGCGACATCATGTCTTGATTTTGCGGGAGAAGTGTGAATAGAACATTTGGATGATTTCACTTATTTAGTCAAGAATGGCATCTCCGTATGCAATTCTTGAGGGAGAAAAAGTGTGAATTTTTGCATTGTTGATTGACATTTGAGAATATAAATGGTCATCGGCTCTAAACTCATGTAAGAACCGAGCTTCTTCTTATCGGGTCATCTTCACATGGAGTTTTCTCTTCTAAGAGCCATTGGTTGACATCTTCACTCGGATTGATGAGTTTATCAACAAAGTGCTTCGGTTAAGGCTTCACGTATACATCAACATGATGATTTGAACAATCTCTGTTCTTGTTTGATGTGATTGGTAGTTTGGTGTTACCATCTTGTGTGTTCATTGCGGCTGATTCTTTGATTTCCTTGATGAACATCTTTACATTCTTGTTTGATTGGGAGGATTTTAGTTAAGGGTATTTGCAAGATGTAAGTTAATTGGGATGCTTTTGGTGGGATGCTTTTTGGTGTGAGTTGAAGATGTTAACTATCTATTCCCAATTGGACAATCTAGAAAAGGTCGAGTCTGATCGGTTCTACATTTTACTGCTGTATGATTAGAAGACTAAAAGCGAGTTGCATGTGATTATCAAAGACTTCTTCTTATTACGGGCATTTATCAAACAAATTGTCGGTTTAGGGAGAGCACTAATTGGGGAGTTTGAAATGCCAAATTTAATCCCTAATTAGACTTGCTCACGTTATTCTTGACAAGTTGACTCTCACGAGATACAACCGAGCTAATGATGTTCTTCTCAAAATATTTCTAGTATACGGACTTACAAAGAGTTATTGATTACGAAGTGTCAAAACCGAGCAAGGAGTAAGGAGATAAGCACCTAAGCGAGTAAACTTGATGAACTTAATACTTCTAAGTAATTGAAGATACCGGGAAGAAAAATGTTATTACTGTGAGAGAAACTCAAGGTTTGACTCATGACGAGTAAACTTGATGAACTTAATTCTTCTAAGTGATTGAAGATATCCGGGAAAACAAATGTCATGACCGAGAGAAACTCAAGGTTTTACTCATCAAGGCGTTTAGTGTTAGTATTTCATCTACGTGGGGAAGTGATGTTAGAAAGTTTACGAAGATAAAGAGGTACACTAGTGTGTGGTGATTTCGTTGTATCGCAATGATCGGGGAGAGATTGTGTACATTTGGGATGCTCATTGTTTCAATTGAGTGCTGTCGGTGATTCGAGATATAATCACTTATTAGGAGTTGACATCCGTGAGATTGTCATCCGAGAGATAATCGATGACTTGACCGGCTTCTTCAATGTTTTCGATTATTCATTCCTTGTGTATTGGTATACTTGGATACTTGAGCTTCATACACGATCATCGGGGAAGAAAAATGTGAACATGGGAAGGTGTTTTCATTCCCTCATGATGTGTATTCGGAGAGCTCTTGGATATTGGTGTACTTGGGTTCTTGAGCTTCATACACGATCATCGGGGAAGAAAATGTGAACATGGGAGGTGTTTTCGTTCCCCTCATGATGTGTATTTGGGAGAGTTCTTGAGCATTATACAAAGAGGTGCATCAATTCAACTACTTGGGGAATTGTTCTCTAGACACCTTTTGGAATGGATCGCTTGAATTGATGAAAAAGAAATTTGAGAAGATTATTTATTCGTGAGATGATACGTTCTTTGTTGTTCGTCTTGATGATATAACCCGAGCGGAGGATGTCGATTATCGTTCTTAAAAGGAGCGATGGGATTTATGATAATGGTGTGCCTCTGTGCACTGGCTAAGGCAAGCTTGAAAGAAAGCTTGAATCTGCTCATCCAAAGGATTTTCGGTTTGGGGAAGGCGCCAAAGTCTCACTTTCGGATGGTTCAATTTCTTTCTTCAATGCAAGAGCCTCGGAAGCTTTGGTGGTGAAAGTTTTAGGGATGATGACTTCTATCTTCTACAACGGGTTGCTCGATATCCTTATCTCGGTACTCGTATCATCATCTTCTTAAACTATATCATCTATTCTATCTTTGTATATATTTATCGGGAAAAACAAAATACAAAATATAAAACCAACAAAGAAAATAGAAAAATTTAAAACCTTCAAAAACCCATAAAAATCGAAAAATTTCAAAATACCAAAATATGTTTTCCAAGACATGTCTTACGGTATCGATAACATCTGGTCTTAGAAATGTCATTCAATAATGGCACGGGAACATAGATGAAGTTCGAGCGGGAGGTGTAAATATTCTTTTCAAAACATGTCACAAATCAAATGGCTTGCGATTACTTGATTGTGACCCGTGCTTAAACAATGGCTTGCTATTATTTACATTAGCAACCGTTTTCAAGAAAGGAAAGTGCTACGCTTAAGCGATTTTCACAAAATTCGTACTTATCCTAAAAACAAAATGAGGAAAGTATGTCGAAGGGCTCATTGTTCCTACTCAAATATTTTCCGTCTAAAATTCTTGAGAAAAATATTTGAAATATTTGTTTTAACTTAATGGTGGTAAATGAGTTGCTATTAAATCAATCGATATCGAGTTTTCATTAATTTGCAAACTCAATCAATGACTTCTGCGCTTTTAAAACTTTTCGATAAAAATGAGTCATTGATTGAGGGGAGAATGTTTTCAAATCTATATCATCTAACGGGCTTTCTTAATTATCCTAAATGCTTAAACGAAAAATGATGTTAACCTCGTTGAAGGACTAGGTGCCTAGGATAAGATTGTTAGGATTAGATGATTAGAGTTTGATAAACACATTATTCCCATACCTTTTATGATATGATTGATATGTTGGATTGACTTTTATTAGTCGATTCTTTGTTTGGGTGATGTCGACCACCATATATTTGTATGTGTGTTCACTAACATATGCGGGGTATATTGGTATAAAAGAATGTTCCCGATCCGGATCCCACAAATGAACATGATTGGATGCCGCAAGGAAAGATAACGATATCTTGGGTTGACAAATGAAGAAGCGGAGCTTAATTGGACTTCAATGGAGTTGGCATAAATGCAACGTAAGAGCTCTCCTTGCATCGGCAGATAGTTTTCTTCTAAGTGATTGAAGAAACGAAGCTTAATTTGACCTCGGTTGGCATTCAAAATGCAACGTGAAGAAGTCTCCTTTGCATCGGCATGCGGTTTTCTTCCAAGCCCTCAAACAACAACGAAGCTTCTCAACCACCTAATGTATCTTTATGCGGGACAAGTAGTGAATGATACCATTTTCTAAAACTTTGAATAATATTGTTTTGAAAATGGAAAAATATTGTTTTGAAAATAAATTGGACTAAATTTTAAAAATCACGGACTTCATTTTATCAAAACATAAGTCTCTCAATCATTGACTTATGTCATGGATTGAGGGAGTGTGATTTAAAATAAAATATTTTCAAGCGATATATCTTCATAAAAGGTCCGGTTTATACGAAACAAAGTGGTGATCTAAAGATTTAATGTTATGTCATGGTATGATTTTCTTTAAAACTCAAAGATCATCAAAATGAAATTTTTACATTTTTGTTTGATTGTGAAATTGTTTTATTTTACTAAATGATCTCTTAAAACAATCATACGACACTAACAATCTTTAATGTCTTAAAATGGTCCTTATCATCATTTTCAAAATCAAATCTTGCCGTCTTTCCCAAAATTTTCTAAATTATTTAAAATCTTTTGGGATCACTAATCTCAAATGGTTTGAAATCTTTGATCGGGTGAGAGATCGTGATTTAAATCTCATATCTGTTTTAATGGAATTGGTTTTAGTACTTCAAAGGCACTCCTGCCTCCATGTGCCAAACGATTTCAATATACATAATGCACATGTTGAGGGGGAGCATTTATCCAAAAAAACTAGATGAGTTTTTTTAAATCAGGCACATTTTCTCCCATGTTTTATAAACCTTATTAAATCACTTGGGATCCAAAATCTCAAAGGGTTTGATATTTTTGATCGGGGGAGAATTTGTGATTTAATAATGAAATTTGATAAAAGCGATCGTTTGATTCGGTTGTGCAGTTGCTTCTCTCATATGTGCTAAACGCTTTGAATCTCGAAGCATATATTGAGGGAGCATTTTAAAAAGAAAAGAAACTATCAAGGTGCAAATGCTTTTATGTTTTAACATAAAGTACCTTGATTGAGTTTTAAATGGTTTCTTAATGGCTTTTGTGATCGTAAATGTGCTTCAAAAGAACTCTTGCCTCTATGTGATAAAATGATTTCAAATATCCTACGCACATATTGAGGGGGAGAATTTACCAAGAAAATCAAATGGCTTTTTCTATGAATATTGTGATCATGAAATTATTTCAAAGAACTCTTGCCTCCATATGCTCAACAACTTCAAATCATATGCACATGTTAAGGGGAGGTTTTCTAAATGATCAAAACTATTAAGGTACAAAATGCTTTGATCTCGTATCACAAGTACCTTGATTGTTTTTCCAAATAATTTTTCAATTGGTTTCGAGAAGGAAAGAACAATACCAAAAGACCGACCAATTTATTTTATGCATGTTGTTATAAGGATGGTTAGGTTAGGTATTCGTTCCCACGATCCAGCCAGAGCCGGAGGGATCTACCAGGACAATCCACTAGATAGTGTAGAGTCCTTAGGTATGATGTAAAAAGGAGAAAATGAGAATATGGGAAGAATGCGGATGAGAGCGAGCTAGTACTAGAATAAACCCAACAAGGTTCTAGTTATGAAGTCTCGGTAAGCACCGAAGGGTTGAAGAATGAAAAAGAAATGAATATGAAAAGGGTGAAAAGAAATAGCCCTCCAATAATTCAACCTTAGGGCGAAACCGGGTTCAATTCATATGCTCTTGGTGGTTACTAAGGTAACACTGGTATTAAAGACAAGACATCATGGACCCGGTGATGCACCGCACTACAACTTCCCAAGCTACTCAAGTTCCTCTTAAAGGGCTTGTTTCATTCTCATGGGGAACCGTTGGTTGTTCAAGTTATTTCCTTTCACATACTCCTACGCCTAAACCGTCTTTATTATTGTGTGTGTGTGTGTGTGAATCTTGTCCAATCGCCTCTATCTCTTTCTATGTTGCTTGTGTTGTAAAACTAGTGACCTAACGATGGTATCAATCGCCTAATAGTTGAGTGAGCGTATTGTTTGAAGTGAGTTTTGGTCTCACGCTTAACTTGCGTATCCATAACTTTGGCTTGCTTAAAAACGCATTTTTACACTTTTTATTCCAAGATTCTTGTACTTTCAATGTTATAAGGTGTTAAACTTCTTGTTTTTGGCAAAAGTTTCAAACTTTATCGTGGATCATTGTTTTCAACTAGTTTTTGAGCGAGGGTGTAAACCTACGCGTAAGCTGTTTTAAGAGCTTTGGATCATCAAGTTTCACACTTTTGTGTCTTTTGGTGTTATTGAAGCTATTTCATCACACAAAAGCGGTTTAGAAACATCTTTGGGCAAAATCATTTTACGAGTAATCCTACGCGTAGCAAAACCCTAAAACTACGCGTAAGGTTATCCTTGGTTTGATCTTCGTTTTCGTGGTTTACTCCGTGTTTTCTTGCTTGGATAAGCACGAAAATCGTCGACTTTGGATATCTTTTGCCTTTGTGATAGTGTAAAGATCATTTGAGATAAAACCCTAAACTTACGCATAAGCATAAAGCTTACGGCGTGAAATCCTACGCATAAGATTCATCTTACGCTAAGCCTAGTCTTACGCATAAGATAATCCTCGCCTAACTTTCTCGCTAACTTTGTGTCTCGCATAACTTTAGAGTCTTTTCCCTACTTACGCGTAAGCTAAATCTACGCGTAACTCTTGATTGTTACGCGTAACTTTGGTGTTTTCTACGCATAAGTGCTACTTGGTTTATTGTGATTTCTCGCCTAAGGATACTTCATCAACAAAGGTTCATTCGACTACAAAGATCCATCAACACAAGTTATCAAAAAAAAAATTTGAGTAAAATTTATTTTTAGGGAGACTAAGCGTTCAATTTTACGCGAGATTCAAATTTTGGTTTAACTGTGAAAATTTTGGTCAAAATTCAAATTTTTGGGCCAAATTCAAAATTTTCGGGTAAAATTTGGCGTCAAAATTGTCATAACTCAAATTTTTCTTTCAACCTTAGAATTGAAT
The DNA here is from genome assembly GCA_022545495.1 of Chrysanthemum lavandulifolium. Classification (NCBI taxonomy): domain Eukaryota; kingdom Viridiplantae; phylum Streptophyta; class Magnoliopsida; order Asterales; family Asteraceae; genus Chrysanthemum; species Chrysanthemum lavandulifolium. The sequence goes on along the minus strand of CM040241.1, from coordinate 250,911,144 downwards.
TTTATAGTGAATTTCAAATTTTGAGAGTCAAAATTTTTCAAAATTATTTTGGAGGAAATTGAAATTTACTATATCGACCTTACATGTGCTATATCGACTTTGCACCTTTTCTTCTCTTTGATTCTTCTGCGGGGGTGAAATGGATTACGATCATAAAGATCCATTTGTGGCATTGAAAGAAGGATACATGGCTCAGCTCGGCATTGAAGCGTCGAGACATCATCAAATTCCGATATCCCGATCGTGCAAGGTGAAAGAGTTGATGTACATGAAAGGAATGCTCAAATGGACGTTGAGAATGTTGTGATTCTTGCATCCGTCGGTGTCACGGACAATGAGGTTGTAGCATTGGAAAGCGGGATGACAACGACGATCTGGAGAAGATATCATACTTAACTACGACACAAGCCCAAGCGTGACGAAGAACAAATGGTTGAGGAAGATATCTTACCCACCTATGACACGACACGAGCGGATGGTCGAGGTACAATCTATTGTTGATCATATTACATTGCAAATGCGACACAACATCTTGAGCAACCTGAATTTAGTAATGAAGGAGAGGTTGACGATGTGTTGCACAATGTCGAACAACTATCTCATATACGAGCCCTTACTTGTTAACAATTCAATGAAACGTCAAATCAAACTCTTGAATCAAATCATTCTTCTCAAAAGACCATTGCTCGGTTTCATAAAGATTTTTCAAAACTAGAGGCACATTGCATCTCTCTTGAACTTAAACTACAAAACAAATCTTTTCTTGAGCCACAATGGTCGGTCTTCAAATGAACAAAGTAATCGTGTGGATACATTAGTTAAAGAAAATGAGCATTTAAAGGCTCAACTTCAAGCAAAGGGCTTGCACATGTTGCTTTACAAAACAAAGCGAGAAGATTCAACGACAAGAGTGTGGATACTAATTTTGCAAAACCAACAATCTTGGGAAATCGTCTCTACAACCTTTCGAAAACAATCGGTAGTTAGACAACCAAGCGCATTTAAATCGAGCGTTCAAAATCTTCAAAACCACGGTTTCCCTCCCAAGTTGTTGAGAATAATCATTTGATAAAACCGGTCACTCCACATTCACGGCCTAAGAATAATGCTTACATTTACATTAAACATGTTTTTAAACTGTTTTTTAAACTTATACTGTTTACATTAAACCTCAACTTGTGGCTGCTCTGGCAAATCTAGGATTAGTTCGAACAATGTGTCTAAACCGAGCATTAAAATTAAAGATTCATATGATTCAAATGACACGTACAAGAACTATGATCTAGAAAAGGCTAGGAAAAGGGCACTTCTTCAAAGGATGGAATCTTAGGTTCACGACCTAGTGTATCACCTTGAGTGTATTCTTGAACACTACACAGTAGTAGCAAACCAAAACCTAAGTTAACTCAACAAGCAGTTAGAAATAAACCCGTTGATCTAAATGTAAACTGTCGAAAACCTAATAGGTGGATCCATATAGGACGAGACTCTTCCCAAAAAGTTTCAACATCCCTAGATCTAACCTTAGATGGATACCAACGGGTAGGATTTTCAAAGCTGTTAGTCTTAGGTGGATTCCTACAGGCAAGATACTAAGTAGTTGCACCAAAACAAGTGGGATACCAACAACATCCATCCACGAGGCGGAAAGGAAATCATCAAATTAGCATGTTCGGTGTCAAGAAGATAATTGACACTACATCTTTATGCTTCTAACATACGGAACCCGATTACACTTGGGATCCATGTTTTCTCTTCCTTGCCCCCTTCTATTTTTCTATCACGGTACAATGACTATGGCTCCTCTTGCAAAACAGTAGGGACCCGTTTCTCACCGTCAAAAATATCATGATCCATCAATTGTTCCACCATTGTACTTAATCGTCATGAATTGGAAACATTGCTTGCTCCTCGGTTAAAGATTACGCCAAAAGTCGTGCTTGGATGTATCGAATGTTTCCATTGCTGGCGATAATACTCTAATTTCGATACACAGAATCTACAACAACAACCGAATCTTCTATAACGAAAGATCAAGCGCTTCCAACAACAATGACACGGTGATGATCAACATAATGAACAGAGATGTTTTATCGTGATTGATTCTCTCGAAATATTTTTGGTACTTCACACTTGTTCGATCAATTGGACATACATGGTTTCATTGTCTCCTTATACATGGTTTCATTGTCTTCAATTCATCATCAACATCGTGGTGTATGATTACGAATCATTGAAAACATCGAGGGGAGAGTGTGTAGGTGGTCATTGCTTCCTTGTTCTTCTACATGCTTCTTTGCGAAAACCCAATGCCTTCTTGAATTTCTTCAATTAGGGAAGAAATAAGGCGATATGTGGCTCAAACGTCTCACTTTGGTGTTATCGTCTCAATTTCACGGGTAATCTTGTGTGAAGTTACCCAAATATGATGTTATGATGCCTCACACACGGTCTTGGTATCGAGTTATTGCATATTCACGGTGATTAGTATTCGAAAGACCACAACATTCAGGGAAAGTCGTTTCATTTCGTCTTTCAAATCGTCTACATACGTGAGAAGATCTTGTTGATTTACGGCATGTTACCCTCGAGCGGATCTTCCGCAATTAGTCGATTTTCTTTGTGTGGTTTCTTGCTCATCTACAAATTCATTGCATCTTGAAACCTTCAAAGTTAGAGGAAATGTAGACTTCATCAAAGTTTCAAATCGACTAAAGGCGGTTGTCGGTTTGGGGAAGGCGATTATGAAACTTCTTCATAATGGCTTACGAGTATAACGACTTAGAACCGGTCACAACCGTTTAAACTTCCTCAACCCCATCATCGGTGAACAAAGCCCCACTCACTCGTCAACAAATGGAAAGGTTATTTGCTCCTCATTCGGTGGCGATATTGATGAGCGTGCTCGGTGTATCCATTGTTTCATTGCTCAACGATACTACTCTTATACGATACACTGCTACAACAACTCTTGTTGAAGATGCACCTACACCGATTGACTCCAACACAACAGATTGAACAAACCGCTTCCAACAATGATGAACGGTGATGATATTACGAATGAAGTACCCCACTGCGATTTTGATCCAAATCGTTCTTTAACCCGTTTGCTAATGACATCGCTGCACGATGTCGCGGAATCATCAACAAACCATTTGAATCCTCGAATCTACACAATGTATACCAACATCAACCCTCTACACATCGATGGACAAAAGACCATCCTCGGAAAATATTATTGGCAACCCGAATCAACCGGTCGTTACGAGACAACGTCTTCACACGGATGGTGAACATTGCATTTATGCACTCACCGCTCGCCAATCGAGCCTAAAAACATTAAAGGCGCAATGACAAAGACACACGGATTGAATCCATGCAAGAAGAACTCAACCAATTCAAGCGTCTTGAAGTATGGGGCTGGTGAAAAGACCAACGGGGTCTCGTCATTGGTCTCAAATGGATTTGGAAAAACAAATTGGATCTTTGAAGGGCGTAATCCGAAACAAGTCACGTCTAGTTGCTAAGGGTTATCGTCGGGAAGAGGTATAGACTTTGAAGAATCTTTTGCTCCGGTTGCTCGTCTTGAGGTTGTTCGGATATTTCTCGCGTTCGCGGCTCATATGAATATGACGGTCTTTCGGATGGATGTCAAAGCTGCGTTTCTCAATGGACAACTTAAAAGCGGTTTATGTCGACCAACCGGAAGGATTCGTTGATCCGAGTTCCCGAACCATGTCTACAAACTGAACAAAGCTCTTTATGGTCTCAAACAAGCCCCTCGGGCATGGTACGATAAGCTATCATCTTTCCTCATTGCTAATAATTTCACCAAAGGTTCGGTTGACCCAACTCTTTTTATACAATATCACGGGCACATATCTTAATTGTTCAAATTTACGTGGATGACATCATTTTGGGTCTACACATAAAAGTTTTCAATCGCTTTTGCAAAACTAATGAAGAAAATTTTTGAAATGTCCATGATGGGTGAACTTACGTTCTTTCTAGGATTGCAAGTTCATCAATCACCCGTGGTATTTTCTTGAGTCGATCCAAATATGCCCTTGAATTGTTAAACAAATTTGGAATGAAAACACGTGATACTTATGCCACACCAATGACTCATACCAAGAAGCTAGATGCTGATTTACATGGGAAATTAGTTGACCCTACCAAATACCAAGTATTATTGGGTCTCTCATGTATCTAACGACTAGCGAGACGATATTGTCTTTGCCGTTTATCTATGCTCCCGTTATCGATCGCGACCAACTGAAACCCACCTCTACGAGGCTAAAAGAATCCTCCGATACATCAAGGAACCATTAACTTGGGGATCCGGTATCCGAAGGATTACGGTTTTGAACTAATCGCTTTTGAGAATGACGACCACGCGGGATGCTTAGACTCGAGGAAAAGTACTTGAGAGCTCTACAATTTCTTGGTGATAAAGCGGTGTCTTGGCAATCAAAGAAGCGAGGATTGTACATCATTGTCATCAACGAAGCGAGAATATGTAGCCATGTCCGCGTGTTGTGCTCAAGTCATCGGATGAGAACACAACTCAAAGACTATGGTTACGTATTTGAGAATCCCGATGTCTTTGCGACAATCGAGTGCCATTGCGATCTCGTGCAACTCGATCCGACACTCGAAATCAAAGCACATCGATCTTCGTTATCATTTCATCAAGGACCACGTGGAGCAGTGCAGTTGAATTATACTTTGTGGTGCAAAATACCAATTGGCGGATCTTCTCACCAAAGCCTTGCCTCCCGCTAGGTTTAATGAGTTGGTCCACGGATTGGTATGAGGTGTTTGACTCAAGAGGAATTGGATGACCTCCTAAAAGCAGTCTTAAAACACATCAAACACCAAAATCTATTTTGTAAATAATTTTCAAAACAAAATACAAAATATAAAACCTTATAAAACAACAAAAATATTCTTCTAATCTAATTTTCTTTCAACATGGCAAGTACATTTCTTCCATCAACACTATAATCTTTCAAAATTCGGTATTTTTCCGATCAAGTGTTGAGGGAGAAAATAAATCATTAACTATTTCAAAACATCTTGTACTTGCATGTTATCATATCCATTTGTTTCTTTTATCAATGGTGGTAAATCTTTTACGGTTCAATGTCACTCCTCGGACTAAAATTAATAACCTTTCATCATTTATTAAGTCGAGGGGAGTGTCGTCAAGTTTCTTTCTTAAAATCTTTGTTTGGTAACCAAAATGGAAGTTAAATGGCTTTGTATGAAAAAGGAAAAGGTGGAGGGACCAAAGCTGTCAAAATGTTAAAGTTATTTTAAATAAAATACCCACCACCTAACATTTACTTCTATCACATTTAATACTTCACCTAATATCATCTACGAACCAAAATCGTTTGACAAATCCGTGTTTGGATCATCAATTTGTAAGTGATTTCGTGTTTATAACAAGTTTTAAGCAATGGTTTTGAATCTTTCAAAATCCAACGGTTTAATCTCAAGATATAGTCACTTTTGTGTCTTACGCGTAAGCGTAAGAACACCAAATCATAAAAGGGTGTTTGTGGTTAAAAGATTGTGTCAAAATGTTCTTAATAACATCATTGATATCTTTTTATCATCAAAATCCACCCGAAACACGAATTGATGGGTTTTCAAATATTAGGGTTTATGAGTGGTTTTGGGTGTTTTCAAATGTGAAGGTTTTGGTGAAAAGATAGTTGTATAATGTTGTTTTCAAGTTGAATTGAGCATATTTAAACCCTAAATCACCCGAAACACTAATGATTCTTAAATTGAAAATTAGGGTTCTAGTTCATACGAATTGGGTAATTTTGATTCATGGCTTATTTGATGTTAAAACTTGGATAAAACAACTCTCATGCTTCTTAGAACTCCCGAAAACACTATGGTGCTAATCCTATGGTTAGAAATCATATCGTAATTCTTAACCTCTAGGGTTTTGACCTACAGCGTATGACTTTCTCGCATAAATGTTTAACAAGTGTTCATGCCATGATTTGTTGTTAAAATGAATTTATGTGTTAATATTGATGATATGATGGTTTTATTTCGGGCTTGTTACTCGTAAAACTCGAATCAAGGTCCTTGTTTCTCTCGCATAAGGATTACCCTACGCGTGATCGGTTATGCGTAAGAATAATCCTCGCATAACTATTACGCGTAAGGTTCTACAATGGGACTACGCGTATCTGTGAAGGATATGCGTAAACGATGACCTCTACGCATAAGGTCTACTCTTACGAGTAAGCCTTACGCGTAAGGTTTATATCGCCTCTGGCGTAAGCTCTACGCTTAAGGTCCCTTTTTCCTCGCGTAACTTTTCTTACGCGTAAGTTAGGATCCTACGCGTAAGCTTTCGTCTCTGCGTATATCATTTATTTACGCTTAACTTTGCCAAATCTCGCCTAAGCTGGATTGACCTTCATTATGAATTGTTACGTGTACAAACTTGTTAATAAACAAATCATATCGTCACGAATCCAATAATGTCACTAATAAACTTAAGCGTTTGATATGTTGTGAACTATAAGTGATAACATAAACTTTAAAACTTAAAGTTAACTAACTCACGAAACATTTCACGGCGTCATTGGACTATTGGACAAACAAGTGACTTAGGACTCGTAACAATCATTGACCTTTGTACATTCAATAACTAGACAATAAAACCTTACATTGACTAACATTATGTCTTTCGATATGTTGGTTCTTTTGGCTAATGTTATTTCGAGATCACGACATGGTCGCTCAAATGAATGTGGATGCACCGAAGTTCTCACAATTCTTGACATCTTCCCTAATGGCTATCCTAGAAAGATTGGAAAGAACAACCTCGGGGGTTGACTTTGAAACCCTCACATGCTCGAGAATCTTCTTGTCTCATTCTTGTGGATATTCTAAGGAATCATCCCTACCGAACATGCTCTCACACTCTTTCTGATGCAAAATCTACATTCGACAATTCGGAATTCTATGCGAGAGGATCACGGGTCAAAGTGCGATGAATGTGACACTTAATCACAAACAAGTCACCATCACTCATGCGGACTTACGGGTTGTTCTTCTCATTCTGACATCGAGCCAACCGACTTCTTTGCCACACCTCTTGAAGAGGCAGTTACGCAATTTCTTATTGACATTGGCTATGATGAAGCTTGAGGGATTATTACTAAGCATTCTCACGTGGAGCTTAAGAACATTCCTCAACCGTGGAGAACCCTCTACATCATCATTACCAAGTCATTTACGGTCGTGGCGGTGGTTATGAGCATCCTAAGCTCATGGAACTACAAATCTTCCGGTCTCGATCAATAAGAAGGACATCGAAATCGAAGCACCGATATGGGAGGACATGATGCTATTTCACAAGAAGCTTGGCTCAAAGATTCCTATGTCGGATACACAAAGCTTTTGATCCGAGCACTTGGGCTTAATCACGATATCCCCAAGAGGCTCAATGACCCGACAATCACGACTTGTTGTCCGAACCTATCCTTTCTATCGAAATCAAGGAATCGACAACTAAGAAGCGGTGCCGTCTTTGCTGATCACCTTCTATCTAAAGAACTCAAGAAGCTTGAAACGTACAAAAGGTATCTAGTAGCGGTAAAAGAAGGCAAAGTTGGTCATCTTGATGAAAAACCTTCGGAACTCCTACTCGGAGAACCGAGAAGAGGAAGTCTTGGAAGTGCGATGAGTTACGAAAGTCAAAGGAAGTTTCCCAAAGGAATCCTCCTCGTAAAAGGATTGTTCCGTAAAGGAAGCGAACCTATTCCCACACCACAACCGCAAAGAAAGCTTGTGGACGAAAGCTCGAAGGTCTTGAATCGGAAGAAGAGATTACATACTCACGAAGCGCAAGGATGACACTCCATTAGTACCAAAACCTCCTAGTCCTCCGGTGAACATGGCAAAGGAAGACTCGATGCTTGTGCCATATGATCAAAGCTCAAGCTCGAAAAGTGATGAAGAGCAACTGGATAAATCATACGGAAGAAGTTTAAATTAGTTAGACACCTTCAAAAGGTGAAGAATTTGCAAAAGACCAAATGGGTGGCCCGGAGGATCAAGTGGTCTTGCCCACTCTTCACCGAGATCTGATGCGGTTAATCGACCCGATAAGGGATGCGGTGCCACCACTCTTGTGCAACAACAAAAGCTTGTGGAGGATACTATCGAATATGAGTTTGAGAAACACAAAAGGATAAGTCGAGAAAGATAAAGATCTTTGATTATGACCAAATCTGGACAAGATACGGAAAGTCCTACTTCTCATTCAACTCGAAGGAGGAACTTCGAACCGCCTCCAAGGACCCCGAGTCTCCTCATGTCTCCTCCTCATCGATTCATCATCTCACTCCTCACCACCACCATCTAAAAATCAACCAAATCAACATCCAAATCGGTGAAGAAACCACCTCGATCTTGGATTTCTCAAACTCATGAAAGAATTGTGAAAGCTGTCCAACAAGTCGAAAAGAAGGACATGCTCCACGAGAAAACTAAATTGGTTTCTTGACCAAATACAATATCTTACATGATGAGAATGACAAGATGCAAGAAGAAAGGAATTCGTTCCGAGAGTTCATGAAAAGTCATCGTCAAGAGGAAATGAGCGAAATGATCGAAGGTTACACTAACAAGTACCTTGGGATATCGTTCCTAAAGTCACCAAGGAGATGTTTACGAGACAACTATATCCGAATCTTATGCGAGATAGCCAAGCAAACTATAAGATCAACACCTTTAACCGTCACAATCAATCCATCGATCCTGTAGTTTTCTCGGATAATGAATTGGTGGCCAAGCTTGTCACACAAATGTCTAAGCGATGCGGGACATTTACTTACGATGAAGGAAAGCTGTTTCAAGCATTCTTGGACTACCAACTCAAAGAAGCATGTAGATTCGAGCGAAAGGCCTAAGCGTCCTAGAGGCGATGAAGATAAGGATCGGGATAAGAATGATGAAGCTAAGCGTCGGAAGAAGTGCGGTGAATCATCTTCTATGTTACCTCCTCTCCAACGGACTCCTACTCAACAAAGGTCTCCTCCCGTTCTTCTCTGATAAACCTCGGGATTACGAGTTACCACCCGAGACTCGAAAACCGGTGATCACTTTGAGTATCTGGTGGTGACGATGAAGAAGTCCGTGAGCCCTACAACAACCCGCCTCTCCCAAACAAGTTCGAAACCGAATCCTCATCTAGGCCTAAAAAAAAAGAAGAAGGCGCCCATGGTGGCGTCGTATCATGGCTAGATGAAGATACAACAGAGGAATTTGAATGGTTTTCTACACTTGTCAACTCAACTCCATACCACGAAGAAGGTCAAGATCGGTGAGCGGTAATACATTGGAGCATGCTAAAATTATGCAAGAAAAGTTCCATGTGAAGAAGATGGCGAAATCCGAGTTGAGGCGAATCAAGAATGAAGCTTTTCAAGCTGTGGAAAGATAGCTCGAGAAAGTGCCATCGAGGTCGAATATCACCTTGAAAACATTGCTCGAGCTATGTCTAACAACATGGATTGGCTCAACCCGAAGCAAACATCGACTTCACAAAGCGGGACAACCCTCCATACTACACCGATTGGTCAAAACCTCTACCAACAATTGGCCAACCAAATGAACCTAGGATTCCATTCGGATATTTCTTCAACAAAGACTTGGAATTTCTTCTACGGTGGCGATGGATCAAGAAATCGCTACATCTTTGACACTTCCATTCCAGTGACCATATACTCTAAGCGCATAGCTATCGAGGAAAGAGCTAATCACTTGTTCTCCAACAAAGTGGAAGCTACGACCGAGATGCAATGTCTGAGATTCATCATTGGCGGGCATGCGAAGAATCTACTACTGAGTATCGCGGTTGAAGTCTCAACATGCGGTGTTCGATTACTAAGGATATCGTTGCCATCAAACACGTTGATCTTTCACCAAATGGGACTACACTTTTCTCAAGAAGATTGTGGTCAAAAGGCAAGATGAAAAGGATTATGCATTCTCTGAAGTGACTTTGAGAATTTGTCTATCAACGACATTGAAGACATGTACCTTGCCAAAGTGCGAGGTCGCATGAGGCAATTTTCAAGCTGAAGTACAACGTGAATTCATCAAGTCACTGCTCATCTTCATCGACGCATAGTCATCAAAGAGCGTGTAGAAGATCTTGGTTGCGGTTGAATCTTATCGGACTCGTGTTAACTTCACTCCACCTCGGCTAGATCTTCCCGACATCAACCAGCTCTCACAATATACACTCATCGACAAACCATTCGGCGTCGTTTACCATAGTGAACTACAAAGAAATTGCTTAATGGCGTGTAGTGAACTTCACAAGTTTGGGGATCACACTTTGAAGATGGTTAGGGACGGATTGGCCTATAGGTTGAAGGACATCGTCAAAAGATTGGGTCTCTAGCGATGGAATTCTCGGGATCGAAGGGATGTGAGGAGGATCATCGAATGATTGATGAAAGGTTGTTTGAAGGATCGATTCGAACGATGGAAAGCTTTGTTGGTGGTCGACCAGGATTAACATCACCGGCTATCAACGCCCGGTTCGTACTCTGGCGACATCATTGGACTTCTGGTACCCTTGAATTGTTTCTTTCATTATTATATTTGGATGTGTGATTATATATGTCAATGGCTTGTGCACATAACGATGTACAACCCGTAATTGTCAAGAAAGGACCACGTAGTGCGCTTGATTGCCACAATCCTTATAAAAGGAGCGAAAGCTTCTTACTTTTGAGTAAAACCTATCAAACCTTTCATTTTCAAGGTTTTGCTCAAAAGGACAAGTACTTCCCATATGATTTTCAAAACCTCAACCGTTTATATCACTTGTTGAGGGGTATTTGAATTAAAACTTTGTTCACAAATTGTTCATAGTGGTCATCTTCCATGACACTCGAAATGGTCATATTTATTCTCAACTTTTCAAAAATAACATTTTATATGCCATTTTTGAGGGAGAAAATTATGTGATAAGAAATATGTTGTGTAAATGCAAATGAATCTTTGTGTAATAGACTTAACCAACGAATTAGCGGTACTAAAGCTGTTAGTAACTCGAAAAGACTTGTCTGGGACGGGTAATAATTTCAAGCTAGTTCGCTAGTAATGTAAGCGTGTCTCATGAAAGGACTTGTCCGAGTAGAAAGTACCATTCGAGAAACTCTTGGTAGACATGAACTCGATGGGTATGACAACCTTTCGAGGTTTGTCTACACCTTCAAGGTAGTTATTAGAGCTAGTTGTCACCTAAAAGGCGACAATGTAACTCTTTAACTATGCAACATAACCGTGTCTCATGGGGATTGTCTATCTTGAGTTGATCAATTCAAAAGTCGCTCTTTTCCTCACGGTGCAAATTTCCGTCAAAACTCTAAAGCACATGTGGAGGGAGTATTTATGCTAAAATCTTATCTCAACGATGGTTCAAAATGTTTTCATTTACAAACCCTTTGAGAGATTTTCAAGTAAATGGTTTTATGGCAACATAGGTTAGTCATGGAGTGATAAGGTGACTAAGGTTAGGAATAACCGTCCTATGATCCGCCAGAGCGGAGGATCTACCCAAGGACATCACAAATAGTTAGTACTTAGAAGTCCTTAGGTATGATTATAAAAGGAGAAAATGAGAATCGGAGAAAGAAGGAGTTGAAGAATTAAAAGAAATGCAAAGAAAGGGTGAAAAGAAATAGCCCTCAAATTATTCAACTTAGGGCGACACGGGTTCAATTCATATACTCTTGGTTGTCACTTAGTGGCACGGTATTGAAGATTAAAAGTCGTCATGGACCCGGTGGCGCATGCACTAAACCTTCTTAGCCACTCAAGTTTCTCTCATCGAAGCTTGTTTCATTCTCACGGGAACCCTACGTAAACTATTGGCTTTCTCTTAGAGATCGTTGGTATTGAAGAAGGAGACCCTCTCCCTAGTCTCCGCTCGGGAAAACCAAAGCACTATTGAGTCTAGAGCCACGAGATTCATCAAAAGATCTCTTAGGAACACTTGACATTTCATCACTTGTTGATCACCAAATAAGATCATCGATGGTTCATATCGAGTCCTTCACGATCTTAGCAATCATCGAGAACATTTATGAGAGGTTCACAACTATGATCCTCGGTGATTGAATGGAAACTCTGCCGGGGTCAACATCAACCAGCCACGGCGGTCACTTCGGTAACTCCCGTGGATTACGCTTAGTGTGTCTCAAGCGGTCTGATCGTGAGGTGATGCTTGGTGTACCTCGGCGACTCATCTGAATCTGTAGATGTACTTGGTACATCGCGTTATCTCACTTGTGGGACTCCGGTTCGAGAGCGGCCTTTGTAAGAATTAGAGTTGTGTTTTCACACTATCTTGTTAACACTCTCGAAGTTCAAACTTGTAAGTGCGGAATCCGCTTATTACTAACCGTTTGAAATGTTTTCTTCTTATGGAAGCTCGGGAGCGGGATGATCGTGCAGATTCTTCTCATGCTCACGCCAACATCATCACTAATGGAAGTTCTATTCAAAAGCAACACAACCGTCGAATGATTCTTCGTCAAATCAAAGAATCTACAAAGTTAAAGACTTAAAGAACTTCATCGATCTTGAATTCCAACGTCAAATAGCGTGTGAGCATGTTGAAGAATGACGTGGAACCTTTGTGGCGGTGAAGCGGACCTGAGGCGAGACTTGATGCGAACAACAACATACTATCACTTTCATCACAAAGAACAATGATCAAAGAACAAAGTTAAAGATGACGTCAAAGCATAACTGTTCAAAGAAAACAATCTCTCTACTTTGGGAGATTGTTCGAATCAAGGCAATTCTTCTCACAAGAAAGAAGAATGTCGAAAGGCGTCGAGCTACTATTACATCAACGCCTTCACCGTTCATCACCAACACTTGAGGGAGATTGTTGGAATCACTCTAAACTATAATTCAAGTGTTAGTTATTCTTATGTAATAGGTACACGATTGTTTTTCAAATCATTTTCATCAATCGGTGAATCTCGATTCTTTGGTTCACTCACTCCGTGTTGTCTTCTTTGAGGCGTTCCGGTTTGAGAACGGCTAGAACATTCTGCGAAACCACGTCAAGGAGATTCTTAGAATCCTACGATCACAGCGGTATTTATCTTGATCAGCGGGGAACCGTGGGCGTGTACCTCAATTCGACGAAAGTGATCAAAGACACTTTCGTGTGTTTTATTGCTAACTATTGTTTGCGGTACATTTGGACGGTTGCGGTGATCGAAATTGAGCATCATTCCATAGCCGCATGCTCACGGCATCTACATTAATTAAAGAAATCATGGTGGTGCATATCTACATAACACGGCTCGATATTTCTATACTATGCTTTTGCTACTGCTTTGCAAATATCATGAGCCAAGTAAAGCTTCCGCTACTCGATGGAAAGATGTCATGATTCAAAAGTGTGAGCATGTCGGTCCAAAGTCACAACATCACATGATGGCAACACAAAAAGGGTGATCCGGAGAGTTCTGTGGTGATGATCTCCATGGCTCGAAGATCATCAAAGGCGTGGATCAGTTCAAAGACCTCCACTAAAAGTACAAATTATGGACTTTGAAGAATCGCTACTAAAGCACAAAGATCGCGAAAGTGAAGAATTCAAGTCTCTGAGCTCAAGAACAATGTCAAAGAAAGAATGCTAGGATGCAAAATGTATTTAGTGGGGTGACCTCCTTAGGGGAGATTGTTAGGAATGGAAATTCCATGTTAAAGTGTCGGTCACCCCAATTTTAGTCCGCATATGTTAGCTCGTAGATTTGTAGTTATTTACGTTATGTAGTAGTTAATTAGTTAATTTGTAGCGTAGAATAGTGTAGTGCAACAACGTGGAGGAAGGACGGTCTTTACCCATGTATGCACGATCCACATCCGATAGGAGGGCGGTATGTTTGTAACTATAAATACCCTTCCATCCATGGAAAGGGTGGTGCTTTTCAATCTAACATTCCATACTTTTGTATACCAAGTCTCTAGCAAGAAAACACCCAACTCTCTACTTCTCTCTCTAATGGCAAACATGTATTTTGATCATCCAAGACCACCCAAATCATCAACACAATAATATATCGATCCTACAAAATGTTTGCGTGCAAGAACTGAAAAGACCTTATAAGTACAGACCTGACCACGACCGTATAACAAATACCGTATACCATCGACCTCAGGTTCAATTACAACCATCATCAGTCCAACTTTGTTTGAAAAGAAAACGACATAACAGTTCGACATCATTAAAGCCGATTCACAAACTCAACAGATCCACAATCGAATCCCTTCAACATCGACTACCTCAACAATACATATATCGCATCTCCTAGCTTCTCAAAATGACTCGAATTTAATTAACAACGATCTTGTTAGGAATTAGAAAATTCCATGTTAAAGAGTCGGTCACCCCAATAATGGTCTAGCATATGTTAGCTCGTAGATTTGTCATTGTTTACGTTATTTAGTAGTTTATTAGTTAGTTTGTAGCGTAGATTAGTTTAGAGCAACACCGTGGAGGAAGGACGGGTCTTTACCCATGTATGCCCGATCCACGATCCGATAGGAGGACGTTATGTTTGTAACTATAAATACCCTTCCATCCATGGAAGGGTGTGCTCTCATAATCTAACCTTTCACATTTTATTGAAGCAACCTCTACCAAGAACACCCTCTCTACTTTCTCTCTCTAAAATATGGCTAACATGTATTTTGATCATCCAAGACCACCCGAATCATCTAACACAATAATATTTGGATCCTAACAATTGGTACCAGAGCCAAGGTTTTTGTGTTTTGATGATTTATTGTGGTTTTGTATCTTGTTATATACTGTTTTGGGTACTATTTTTTGATCGGATAATTCATTTTTATGTTAACTCTTGGGAAAATAGTTGTAACAAGTTTGTGTATGTTTTATGTGTATGTTGTTTGGTTAAAAGTCTAATGGTCTAAATGGTCAATCTTGTCCAAGCAGATATCAATCGTTGTGGTTTTATTCCAACCGTGACTTTTGGGTGTCTAAATGGTCATCTTGTCGGTTTCTTATGGTCAAACATCGGTTTAGTGGTCGATCAAGGCTATAAGATGATATTTTTCGATTTATTTTTACGGGTTAAACATGGCGGAAAAGTAGTGGAAATCTCATCGGAAAATGCATAAAATCGTGCTAGCGACTTATGGTTATTCTTCATAGCGAGTTGGTTGTGTCCAGTTGGTGTACCTTCTTTCTAGCGAGTTGCTTACATATTTACATGGCGAATTGGATATCTGTTGACTTTCTTTAAAGTCAATGGCGACTTGACTCTTGACCTAACGACTTGTATTTACAAGTCGTGGCGAATTATCATATCTAGCGAGTTAACTAATGATCCTAGCGACTTGGTGTGTAAAAGAATGGGTAGCGACTTATATTGATAAGTCTAGCGACTTGGTTTTGAAATAGGTTAGCTACTTGGGTCATCTAGCGACTTGCTTTGGAAATATGGTTAACGACTTGTTTTGGACGAAATGATGAAGAAGAAGATTGACTACATATGACCAAAGACCACACGACTTATACCACTATACCATATACAATAAAATGACTCGACCTCGGGTTCAACATAAACCATCCTCGGTCTTTGAAAGCTTAAGCGTGACATCTAATGAAAAATCGGATCCGGATATGTTCAAACAACCACTCTAACCTAGACTCAACCCAAAGGACCCTCACACTCACTCTTGACTCTCGAACAATCAAGAATCAAAAGTAAAATTAATTGATAGATCTCGATTCGGTTCCATTCGTCTAAATCTTTTAAAGACTTTTCAATAGAACCCTTTTCCTCACAGATTATTTTCAAGACCAAGCTTCATTTAAATATCCGAATCATTGAAGCAAGAACAAAAACATGAAAGTCTTTATCCTCTTCTTGATTCGACTTTAATGGAAATACAAAATCATTAAACTTATATGGATCTCGAATTTAATTTCGTGTATATCAAATGACTTGAGACCTTCAAAAGATCTATATCACGAAACCTTAATCATCATAGATCACTAGTTATTGATTAATGTTCGAATACATTAAAGAAGGTGTAAAACATCGTTTTCAACCTCTTTTGATTCGATTTTACACAAGGAAACCTAAGAGAAATGAAACCTACCTTGGTTTGTTATTCGGTGTTGAGTGTCCTCATCTCGAGCCATCCACAGTGGCTATTCAATGATGATTCGTACCATTAACCAAAGCCATCCACATGGCTTGGATTTGTCTAACTCGTCTCATGGTTTGAAAGGGTTGGAGAGAATATGTTAATGAGGCGGATTGAAAGTGAGAAGCGATTAGGGTTTGTTGTTTTGAGATCCGGTTTGGTTGAATAAAGATGAGGCGGATTGCTTTTGTGTAGGGTTTCAAGTAGTACATGTTTTTAGGTCTTGAGTGATTAATTGGTGTTTTATACTCAATTACTTGGACATGGACCTGTTTTTTATTCGTGGGCCTCACAAGTCGCGTATGGACTTTCAACTGAAACAACATGAATTTTTTTGATGCATTTTGATATTACTTGTTATCAGATGGGCCATGGATCAGTTATGTATGTGATGATTTGTGATTTACGAATTTTTACTTTCTCAAAATATGGATATTTAAGTATTGATATTTCTCGAGAATGAGTGATATTTTGATCATTAACTTCACGGTTATTGGAGGACATATATCTCATTTCATTTAGGCGAGAAATTATCATGGGCTTTAATTTGGATGATTTGATTGATTTTCATGGATCGTGCCTCAAATATTACAAGTAATCAAGTTTGGGCCATTCACATGATTGAGTCAGATTGGCTTCTCAAGATTTGAGACATGCGTGTCGTGAGTTGATGATGTGATTCGTTGTGGTATGAGATTGATACTTTGGTATATACATTTTTCATGGATAGTATTTCGTCATGGCTTGAATTTGTTTATTTGAACTAAGTTGACTACGGGGTTGTTTGGACGATATTTCTTATTTGAATTTGAAGTGAGGTTTTCCGGGCACGTTTACTTGTTTCGTCTTCTTCCTTTCTACCTTCCGCCAAGATGACTTGTTTGGGCGTTTAAAGAGTGTGATAAAGACTTGGCTATTTAGTTACGTTTGTGATTCTTTCTTGCTTAACCCACAACGTAGCTATCACTTGATGTCTCACTCGATTGAGAATGTCAAGAGGTTTTGTACATTGGGTACACGTTTCTTCTTCACAAGGATTAGTACAAGTTTAAGTAACAAATCGGGAAATTTTACTTCATGATCAAGTTTGGTATATCGGGTTTACTTCTCCATGTGGTCATTACAATAGCCGAGCAGTTACGTGAATGATGTGTTTTCCAAAGTGTTGATTGGATGGTTGATGATGTTGATGATGTTGGATAATGAACCGTTGATGAACCGCGCATGGTCCCTAAAATGATATTCTACGAAACCAAAGTCGTCGTAACACATTCAAGGCGACATTGTTTACGGTTTTGTCTTGATTTTGTAAAATCCATGAAAGAACCTATTTCTCGGTTTAAATCATAGACTTGTAAAATCCGTGACAATGGAAACATCACGGTATTAGTAAAGTGCATTTCGGATCTATCTTACGGTTTATTCTTGGTTTTGTAAAATCCTGCGAAAGAATCTATTTCTCGGTTTAAACCATAGAGTTGTAAAATCCGTAATGATGGAACCATCTTGGAGAAGAGAAAGTGTAATTTTGGATCTTACTTGATCTTGATGCTACGGTTTACCTTCAAAGAAGGGATAAAGGGTGTACTTCATGAATTGGATGTGTGTTTGGATTGTCTTCATGGCGGTTTGGTTATTTCAAAGTTTTATGGGGTTATGCTCATTAAACCATGGTCGGGATGAAACCATTATCAAAGTTCACTTAAAAGTCAAAGGAGGCTAGATTTGAGCGATTCGAGAAGATGTGACAACGGCGTTAATTCGGTATTATTTATTTGAGGTTGAAGTGAATTATCACGGTGAGTGTACTTAGTATCTGAAGGTATCGGGGATGGTTGGATGAAGATTCTTCATGATCCTTGTTCAAGCTTATTATCAAAAGCGAAGACTTGGAAATCTAGTTATTGTTGGGTGACTTTTACCTTTTCTTTTACCACTTGGGGAATTGGGCTCTTACCACCACAAAATAACTATCACTTAAAGGAGTTACGTTGTAGTGCTCGATGTCACATTCAATTGTGGATTTTCAAGAGGTAATGTCGTCTATTACTTGATGGTTGGTTGGTTGAAGAGTATAGAGTACTTAGAGATTCAAATGGGCATGAAGTCTCGGCACCGCTCTTTGTTACATATGTGCAAGTTTAAGTCACGAGTTCGGGTTAGTTTACTTGAGGTCAAATTCATCATATTGGGTTTTCTCCATCATTTGTCACGACAAAGAGCCTCTTGAATGATAATGGGGTTGATTACATGTTTTGCTAAGAGATTGAAAAGAGAGATTATGGCGTATGAACACATCGATTCATGCCTCGTACTCTCGTGTCTTCATTATCTTTGCAAGAAGAGAAATCTTCTTATGACGTATTCACATCGATTCATGCCTCGTACTCTAAAGAAAAGAAAAGTGTGCGTGTCGATGCGCTTTATCTTACGAAGAGAAATCTTCTTATTATGACCATTCTCATCAACATGCTTCATACTTTTCCATGCGCTTGATCATCAAGTGAACCGGGCTTCATTGATTGTTTTCTTATTCCACTTTCTCAACTATAATGAAGATGGCGACATCACTGCTAATTTTGCGGGGAGAAGTGTGAATAGACTACATTTGGATAATGTTCACTTATTTAATCAAGAATGGCATCTCCGTATGCAATTCTTGAGGGAGAAAAGTGTGAATTTTTGCATTATTGATTGATATTAGAGAATATAAATGGTCATACGGCTCTAAACTCATGTAAGAACCGAGCTTCTTCTCATCGGGTAATTTTCACATGGAGTTTCTTCTTTAGAGCCGTTGGTTGACATCTTCACTCGGATTGATGAGTTTATCGACAAAGTGCTTCCGGTTAATGCTTCACGTATACATCAACATGATGATTCCGAACAATCTCTCTGTTCTTGTTTGATGTGATTGGTAGTTTGGTGTTACCATCTTGTGTGTTCGTTGAGGCACGATTCTTTGTTTTTTGATGAACATCTTTACATTCTTGTTTGATTGGGAGGATTTTAGTTAAGAGGATTTGCAAGATGTAAGTTAATTGGGATGCTTTTGGTGGGATGCTTTTTGGTGTGAGTTGAAGATGTTAACTATCTATTCCCCAATGCACAATCTTGAAGAAGGTCGAGTCTTGATCGGTTCTACATTTTTCGCTACATGTTAGAAGACTAAAGGCGAGTTGCATTTAATGATCTAAAGACTTCTTCTTATTTCATGGCATTTATTAAAAGATTGTCGGTTTAGGGAGAGCACTAATGGGGGAGAGTGAAAAGCCAAATTTAATCCCCAATTAGACTTGCTCACATTATTCTTGACAAGTTGATTCTCACGAGATATATTTGTGCTTATAGTGTTCTTCTCAAAAGATTTCAAGTATTTGGGCTTACAAAGAGTTCTTGATTACGAAGTGTCAAAACCGGCAAGGGGAAGGAGACAAGCATCTAAACACAAAGCGAGTAAACTTGATGAACTTAATACTTCTAAGTAATTGAAGATATCCGGGAAGACAAATGTTATTACATGAGAGAAACTCAAGGTTTGACTCATGGCGAGTAAACTTGATGAGCTTAATACTTCTAAGTGATTGAAGATATCCGGAAAACAAATGTCATGACCGAGAGAAACTCAAGGTTTTACTCATCAAGGCGTTTAGTGTTCTTATTCCAACTATGTGGGGAAGAGATGGAAGAGTTAGTTTACGAAGATGAAAGAGGTACACAAGTGTGTGATGATTTTGATGTTATCACAATCATCGGGGAGAGATTGTGTACATTGGGGATGCTCAATTGTTTCACTTGAGGGCTTAATCGGTGATTTAGAGATATAATCACTTATTCGGTGTTGACATCCGCAGAGATTGTCACCCGAGAGATAATCGGTGATTTGGCTGCTTCTTCAATGTTATCCGTTATTCATCTCTTTGGGCATTGGTATACTTGGTTCTTGAGCTTCATACACTTTCTTTGTGAACATAGGGAGAAAAGTATACATCGGGGAGTTATTCTTTGGCTATTGGACTTAATCTTCTACTTCATCGGGGAAGGTATAAGTTTCTTCTTCTTCCCTATGAAGTGTATTCGGAGAGTTCGTGAGCTCTAGTCTAAGAGGTGAGCGCATCAATTCAACTACTTGGGGAAGTGGTCTCTTGACACCTTTTGGAATGGATTGCTTGGACTTGATGGTTAAGAAATTTGAGAAGATTATTTATGTGTGGGATGATCGTTCTTGTTCTTCTTGTTGATGATATAACCCCGAGCGGAGAACCTCGATTATCGTTCTTAAATGGAGCAAAGGATCAATGATAATGGTGTGCTTCTTTGTGCACCTTGCTAAAGGAAGCTTGAAATAGAGCTTTGAATCTGCTTTCATTAAGGATTTTCGGTTTGGGGGAAGCTACCAAAGTCTCTCTTTCAGAGGCTCATGTTCTATCTTCTATTCAAGAGCCTTGGAAGCTTTGGTGGTGAATGTTTAAGAGATGATGACTTCTATCTTCTACAACGAGTTTTCGATATCCTTATCTCGGTACTCGTATCATCATCTTCTTTAACTATATCATCTATTCTATCCTTGTATATATTTATTCGAAAACAAAATACAAAAATATAAAACCAACAAAACCAAATAGAAAATATAAAACCAACAAAAGAAAATAGAAAAATATAAAACCTTCAAAACCCATAAAAATCGAGAAAATTTCAAAAATACCAAAAATATGTTTTCTCAAGACATGTCTTACGGTATCGATAACATCTACGGTCTTAGAAATGTCATTCAATAATGGCACGGGACCATAGATGAAGTTCGACGAGGAGGTGTAAATATTCTTTTCAAAACATGTCTAAAATTATGGCTTCTGATTATTTGATTGTAACCCGGCTTCAAATAATGGCTTACTTATTATTTGATCGTAACCCGTGCTTCAAACTATGGCTATTATTTACGATAGCAACCCGCTCTTCATGAAAGGAAAGTGCTACGCTAAACAATTTTCAAATATTTCGTGCACTTATCCTAAAACAATTTGAGGAAAGTATGTCGAAGGGCTTTGTTCCTACACAAATGTTTTCCGTCTAAAATTCTTGAGAAAAATATTTGTTGTATTTCAAAATGGTGGTAAATGAGTTGCTTGAAAAATCAATCGGGATCGAGTTTTGTATTAATTCGAAAACTCAATCGATGACTTGACACTTTTAAACTTTTCATAAAATGAGTCATTGATTGAGGGGAGAATGTTTTCAAATCTATATCATCTAACGAGCTTTCTTAATTATCCTCGTGCTTAATTAAAAATGATAATTGCACGTATCGAAAGGACTAGGAATTTAGGATATGATTGTTAGGTTTAGATGATTAGAGTTTGATTAACACATAAACCCCATGCTTATATGATCGATTGATATGTTGAATTGACTTTTATTAGTCGATTCTTGTTTGGGTGATGTCGACCACCATATATTTGTATGTGTGTTCACTAACGTATGCGGTATATTGGTATAAAAGAATGTTCGATCCGGATCCCACAATTGAAGATGATTGGATGCGAAAGGAAAGGGTAACGATATCTTGGGTTGACAAATGAAGAAGCGGAGCTTAATTGGACTTCAATGGAGAGTTGGCATAAATGCAGCGTAAGAGGTCTCAATGCATCGCCAGATGGTTTTCTTCTAAGTGATTGAAGAAGCGGAGCTTAATTTGACCTCGGTTGGCATTCAAAATGCAACGTGAAGAAGTCTCACTTGCATCGGCAGACGGTTTTCTTCAAACCCTACAACAACAACAACGGAAGCTTCTCAACCACCTAACTTATCTTTGTGCGGGATACCATTTTAAACAATTTTGAGTAAATTGAATTAAATTGTTTTGAAAATGGAAAAATGTTGTTTGAAAATATATTGGACTAAATTTTGAAAATCACGGACTTCATTTTATCAAAACTTGAGTCACTCAATCATCGACTACGGTCATGGATTGAGGGAGAGTGATTTTAAATAAAATATTTTCAAACGATATTTCTTCACAAAAGTCCGCTTTGTACAATATAAGTGGTGATCTAAAGATTTAATGTTATGTCATGGTATGATTTTTCTTTAGAATCAAGGTCTTTCAAAATGAAATTTTTACATTCTTGTTTGATTGTGAAATTGTTTTATTTTACTAAAGATCTCTTAAAACTATCATACGACACTAACAATCTTTAATGTCTTAAAATGGTCCTTATCTATCATTTTCAAAATTGAATCTTGCCACGTCTTTCCCAAAATTTTCTAAATGATTTAAATCGATTGGGATCACAAATCTCAAATGGTTTGATATTTGATCGGGGTAGAGATCGTGATTTAAATCTCAAATCTGTTTTAAATGGAATTGGTTTTAGTCCTTTAAAGGCACTCCTGCCTCCATGTGCCAAACGATTTCAATATACACAATGCACATGTTGAGGAGGAGGATTTATCCAAAACCGGATGAGTATTTAAACAAGGCCACATTTTCTCCCATGTTTTCTAAACCTTATTAAATCACTTGGGATCCAAAATCTCAAAGGGTTTGATATTTTGATCGGGGAGAATTTGTGATTTAATAATGAAATTTGATAAAGGTGATCGTTTTGATTCAATTGTGCAGTTGCTCTCTCATATGTGCTAAGCGCTTTCGAATCTCGAAGCACATATTGAGGGGAGCAAAACCATCGAGTACAAAGTTTTTAAAGAGATTATAAAGTACCTTGATTGAGTTTTAAATGGTTTCTTAATGGCGCTTGTGATCGTGGATGTGCTTCAAAGAACTCTTGCCTCTATGTGATAAAATGATTTCAAATATCCTATGCACATATTGAGGGAGAATTTTACCAAGAAAATCAAATGGCTTTTTCATTATGAAAATTGTGATCAAAAAAAATATTTCAAAGTCCTCTTGCCTCCTTGTGCTAAACAATTTCTAAATCATACGCACATGTTGAGGGAGGTTTTCTAAATGATCAAAACTATTAAGGTACAAAATGCTTTGATCTCGTATCACAAGTACCTTGATTGGTTTTCAAATGATTTTCAATTGGTTTCAAGGAAGAATGAACAATACCAAAAGACCGACCAATTTACTTTATGCATGGTGTTATAAGGATGGTTAGGTTAGGTATTTGTTCCCACGATCCGCCGAGCAGGAGGATCTACCGAGGACAATCCACTAGATAGTGTAGAGTCCTTGGGTATATTGAAAAAAGGAGAAAAGTGAGATATGGGAAGAGTGCGGATGAGGCAGGCTAGTCTTGGAATAAACCCAACAAGGTTCTAGTTATGAAGTCTCGGTAAGCTTGAAGGGGTTGAAGAATGAAAAAGAACGAATGTGAAAAGGGTGAAAAGAAATAGCCCTCCATCAATTCAACCTTAGGGGCGAAACGGGTTCAATACATATACTCTTGGTGTTTACTAAGGTAACACCGTATTGAAGACAAGACATCATGGACCCGGTGATGCCTTGCACTAAACTTCCCAAACCACTCAAGTTCCTCTTAAAAGGGCTTGTTTCATTCTCACGGGAACCGACATAATCTATCGACTTTCTCTTAGAGATTGTTGATATTGAAGAAGGAGACCCTCTCCTAGTCTCCGACACGAGGAACCAAATGTGCACTATTGAGTCTAGAGCCAAGAGATCATCCACAATATCTCATTAGGACACTAAATTCTTGAAGACTTACTTTTCACACAATGTGGAAAGTAAGTATATATTAAGAGTCCTCACGCATTATCCTTGTGGTATTGCGAACATCAAGTGATATGAAAATATTCACGATGAAGATGGAAATCCTTCAGAGCCAACATCAAACAAGCTCTTGGTGGGTGACATGTGAGATCTTTCTAAAGATCAAGCTTGTGACAAGCTGGATAGAAACGATGGGGAGATTCATTCTTGAATCAACCTTGGTCGAGAATGGAATTGTGAATACTTTTGGAAAAACCGTTCGATGTGCAAACCTTCTTTTCTCTAGCACGTCGAATGTGTATTCATTTCAAATTCAAAAGTATATCGATTGAAAAATACTTTTAGAAAAACCGTTCGATGTGCGAATCTCTTCTTTTTGCTAGCACGTCGAATGTGTACTCATTCTCTAATACAAAAGTGTTTTGATTGAAAATTGATCTTTCTCATAAAACCTTCGTCGTATTGCAAAACTCTTTATTCTAAGCAATACGCGATTGTTTTCAAATCATTTTCATCAATCATTGAATCTCAATCATTGGTTCACTCACTCCGTGTTGTCTTCTTTGAGGCGTTCGGTTTGAGAATAGCTAGAACAGTGCGAAACCTGTCAAGGAGATTCTTAGGAATCCTACGATCACAGGCGATGCTTGTCTTGATCAGCGAGGAACCGTGGGCGTGTACCTCAATTCAGTAAAGTGATCAAAGACACTTTCGTGTGTTTTATTGCTAGCTGTTGTTTGCGGTACACCCGGGACGGTTGCGGTGATCGAATTGAGAGTCAATCAAAGCCGCATGCTCACGGCAACCACACTTAATTTGAAGAAATCATGATGGTGCATATCTACATAACACGGCTCGATATTTCATACTATGCTTATGCTTGTTCTTTGCAAATATCATGAACCGATAAGGCTTCCGCTACTCGATGGAAAGATGTCATGATTCAAAAGTGTGAGCATGTCGGTCCAAAAGTCACAACTTCACATGATGGCAACACAATAAAGGGTGATCCGGAGATTTCTTGTGGTGATGATCTCAAAGAAAGCTCGAAGATCATCAAAGATGTGGATCGATCAAAGGCCTCCACTAAAAGTACAAATCAATGCGGACTTTGAAGAATCGCTACAAAAGCACAAAGATTGCGATGATTGAAGAATTCAAGTCTGAGCTCAAGAACAAAGTCAAAGATAGAATGCTAGGATTCAAAATGTAAAACATGGGGTGACCTCCTTAGGGGAGATTGTTAGGAATTAGAAAATTCCATAGTGAAGAGTCGGTCACCCCAATAATTATCTAGCATAAGTTAGCTCGTAGACTTGTCGTTAGTTACGTTATTTAGTAGTTTATTAGTTAGTTTGTAGCGTAGATTAGTTTAGTGCAACACCGTGGAGGAAGGACGGGTCTTTACCCATTGTATCCACGATCCACGGTCCGATAGGAGGTCGTTATGTTTGTAAGTATAAATACCCTTCCATCCATGGAAGGGTGGTGCTCACAATCTAATATTTAACATTTGTGTAAACCTCTAGCAAGAACACCACTCTCTCTACTTTCTCTCTCTAAAATATGGCTAACATGTATTTTGATCATCCAAGACCACCCGAATCATCTAACACAATAATATTTGGATCCTAACGGATCTCGATTGATCTTTTAAAGATTGTTTTAAGTGAAACAATTATCCTCATAGATCCACTTTTGAAGTCGAATCAATCATTAGACATGAAAGTTAACAATTATGTTAATTTCTTTTCTTGATTCGTTCAAAACTCAATCAAAGTTTTGTTAATAGAACAATTGGATACAATTTTTAAATGTATTGGAATAATGAGTTGGTATATTGGTATGACAAAATTTCACGGAGGATACATAATTCACGGCTTGAGGATTTGGATCGATAGATTTGAAAAAATGATCACGGATTAGGGTTTTGTACGATCTAATGTATTATATGATGCGAAATTGATTGGAGTGACATTTCACGGAGGATGATCTTCTTTATCGAAATTGAGACGTTGGTTGGTTGGTTGCATGTCTCAAGATAACTTGTTGGGCATAAATGTCACTTTAAGTGATTATGAATTGACAATCTGGTTATAACTGATGTAAGGAGTTACGTTGTAGTGCTCACAGTGTATAACCATCACTTTAAGGAGTTACTTTGAGATTTACTTCATTTTCAAGGTTGTCGTATCGGGTTATCTCCATATGTGGTCATTACTATTAGCCGTCAGAATACGTGATTGGTGTGTTTAACAAAGGGTTTATTGGATGAGATGTGATCAACAATTCTCTTGGGATATTCGACGCCACATAATGTAAATGATGCTTCACAGTCTAAGCAAAATCTTTCAAGAATCTTCAATGTCATTCATGATTTTTCAAGATGTTTGCTTATGACAAGAACTTCTCATGCAAATGGTCGTACACATTATGATGCTTCCGAAATTTCAAAACCATCATGGGGGAGAAACGTGTACCTTGATGTTCTACGGTCAACCTTCAGGGGAAAGTAGTGTATACTACTC
Organism: Chrysanthemum lavandulifolium; assembly: GCA_022545495.1. Taxonomy (NCBI): domain Eukaryota; kingdom Viridiplantae; phylum Streptophyta; class Magnoliopsida; order Asterales; family Asteraceae; genus Chrysanthemum; species Chrysanthemum lavandulifolium. The sequence continues at coordinate 250,884,660 of CM040241.1, read as the reverse complement.
TACTTTGTATGGTTTGTGAAGTATTCTACATATGGGAGAAAAATTGTTGATGATAGTGAATGAACCATTGATGAACCATTGCATGTTCCCTAAAATGATATTCACGAAGCCAAAATTGTCGAACACATTAAACCGACATTGTTTACGGTTTAGTCTTGATTTTGTAAAATCCAATGAAAGAAACTATTTCTCGGTTTAAATCATAGACTTATAAAATCCCGTGACAATGAAAACATCCCGGTGAAAGAAATGTGCATTTCCGGAACTATCTCTCGGTTTATTCTTGGTTTTGTAAAATCACACGAAAGAAACTATTTCTCGGTTTAAACCATAGAATTGTAAAATCCTGTAATGATGGAACCATCCTGGAGAAAGGAAAGTGTATTTCAGGATCTCATCTGATGCTGGTGCTACGGTTTCTACTTCGAAGAAGGGATAAAAGGGTGTACTTCATGAATTGGGTGATTGTTTGGATATTCTTCATGGCAGTTTAGTTATTACATGGTTTTACGGGGTTATGTGCTTTTAACCATGGTTGGGATGAAACCATTATCATAGTTCACTTTAAACGTCAAAGGAGGCTAGATTTGAGATTTTAACCACAAGAAGTGACAACGGCGTTAATTCATTATTATTTATTTGAGGTTGAAGTGAAATTTCACGGGCGAGTGTACTTAGTATCTGAAGGTATCGGGGATGGTTGGATGAAGATTCTTCGAGATCCTTGTTCGAACTTTTAATATTTTCAAAAACGAAGACTTGGAAATCTAGTTATTTTTTGGTGTCTTTCCTTTTCTTTTACCACTTGGGGGAATTGGGCTCTTACCACCACAAAATAACTATCACTTTAAGGAGTTACATTGTAGTGCTCAGTGTCACATTGAATTGTGGATTTTCAAGAGGTGATGTATGTCTAATACTTGATGGTTGGTTGGTTGAAGAGTATAGAGTACTTAGAGATTCAAAAGGGCATGAATTCTCGGCACTGCTCTTTGTTACATGTGTGCAAGTTTAAGTCACGAGTTCGGGTAAATTTACTTCAGGGTCAAATTCATCATATTGGATTTTCTCCATCAGCTGTCACGACAAAGAGACTACTGAATGATAATGGGGTTGATTACAAGTTTTGCCAAGAGTAGTTGAAAAGAGAGAGATAATGACGTTTGAACACAACAGTTCAAGCCTCGTACTCTAAAGAAAAGAAAAGTGTACGTTTCAGTGCGCTTTATCTTCTGAAGAAGAGAAATCTTCTTATGACGTTTGAACACAACAGTTCAAGCCTCGTTCCTCAAAGAAAAGAAATGTGTACGCTTCAGTGCGCATTATCTTCGGAAGAAGAGAAATCTTCTCATTAATGACCATTCTCATCAACATGCTTCATACTTTTTCCATGCGCTTTCAGTTATCAAGTGAATCGGACTATCATTGCTAGTTCTCCTATTCCACTTGCTCAATTAAAATGGCGATAGCGACATCATTTGCGACCTTTGAGGGGGAGAAGTGTGAAGAGACTACATTTTAAAGATGTTCACTTATTCAATCAAGAATGGTAACACAATATACAATTCTTGAGGGGAGAAGAAGTGTGAAACTACTAGGTGTTGATAGACATCTGTGAATAAATGGTCATACGGCTCCTAACTCATGGAAGAACCGAGCTTCTTCTTGTCGGGTCATCTTTATCATGTCTTCAATAGAGACGATGGTGCACAGATTAGTTCCAAGTGTTCCTTTTAAAAGCTCAACACCATCTAATTCTCTAACGAAGCAAGTATGTTTTCTAAAGGCTACTTCTAGGTCAGAATCACATAATTGCCCAATAGAAAACAGATTATGACCAATAGATTAACGAAGCAAGAGTGTTCTTCTACGAGCCGTTGGTTGACATCTTCTCACGAGCTAATATGAGTAATTATAAAGTGCTTCCAGTTAATGCTTCACGTATACATCATCATGATGATTCCGATCTATCAGAATCATCAGGGGAGAGTGAATGTGTACACCAAGGTTTCTCAACAGGGTTTAATGTCTTATGAAGCGATTTGTGTCGAAGATTGGTTGATTATGTATCTCTTCGTGCCTTATTCTCCGTTCTTCACCTATCTCGGGCAAAAAATTGAAGATTATCAGTGTTCCAACTTGTTAAGTTTGGTGTTACCATTTCTTGTGTTCGTTGCGGGCTGATTGTTAAACTCCTTGATGAACATCTTTCTGTTCTTGTTTGATTGGGAGAGATTTTAGTTAAAGGGATTTGCAAGATGTAAGTTAATTGGAATGCATTTAGTGAGATGAAGATGTTGACATTTTGATCCCCAAACGGACAATCTTGAAGAAGGTCAAGTCTGATGCATTCTACATTTTACATTGCATGTTAGAAGACTAAAGGCGAGTTGCATTTAACGATCTAAAGACTTCTTCTTATTCCGGTTTTCGTCAAACGATTTTCAATTTAGGGAGAGCACTAATTGGGGAGAGTGAAATGTCGAATTTAATCCCCAATTAGACTTGCTCACATTCTACTTGACAAGTTGATTCTCACAAAGATTAAAAGTGTTCTTCTCAAAATATTTCAAGTATTTGGGCTTACAATGAGTTCTTGATTCTAAAGTATCAAAACCGAGAAGGGGAAGGAGACATGCATCTAAACGCGAGTAAACTTGATGAACTTAATACTTCTAAGTGATTGAAGATATCCCGGAAGACAAATGTCATTACGCAGAAACTCAAGGTTTGACTCATGGCGTTTAGTGTTCGTATTCCAACTATGTGGGGAAGAGATGTAAGAGAAAGTTTCGAAGATAAAAGAGGTACACAAGTGTGTGATGATTTCGATGTCATCAAAATCATCGTGGGAGAAATTGTGTACATTGGGGCGCAATTTGTTTCACTTGAGAGCTTAATCGGTGATTCGATAATAATCACTTATTCGGAGTTGATATCCGCAGAGATAATCGTGATTCACAGATGCTACTTCAATGTTATCGGTTATTCTTTCTTTGGGCATTTGGGTACTTGGGTTCTTGAGCTTCATACACTATCATCAGGGGAGAGAAAAGTATACATCGGGGTTATTCTTTGGCTATCGGACTTAATCTGTTACTTCGATGGTATAAGTTTCTCTGTCTTCGGGTATATGTGTATTCGGGTTCGTGAGCTCTAGTCTAAGAGACTAACTTCATCAATTCATCTACTTGGGGGAAGTGGTCTCTTGACACCTTTTGGGGATGCATCGCTTCAGACTTCAGTAGAATGAAATTTGAGAAGAGTTATTTATGTGTGGGATGATTCTTTGCTGTTCTACGTGATGATATAACCCCGAACGGAGATTCACGATGATCACTCTTAAGAGGAGCAGCAAGATCGATGATATGGTGTGCTTCCTTGTGCACCTGGCTAAGGAAAGCTTGAAAGAGAGCTTAGAATCTGCTCAAGAAGAATGTTTTCAGTTTGGGGGGAAGCTGCCAAAGTCTCACTTTTAGATGGTTCAAGTTCTCTCTTCGATTCAGGAGCCTCGAAAGCTTTGGTGGTGAAAGTTTAAGAGATGATGAGTTCTATCTTCTACAACGGGGCTTCTCGATATCCTTATCTCGGTACTCGTATCATCATCTTCTTAAACTATATCATCTACTCTATCTGTAAATATTTATCAAAAACAAAATACAAAATAGAAAACCAACAAAAGAAAATAGAAAATATAAAACCAACAAAATCCATAAAAATCGAAAATTTAAAATACCAAAATATGTTTTCTAAAGACATGTCTTCGGTATCGATAACATCTACGGTTTTAGAAATGTCATTCAATAATGGCATGGGACCATAGATGAAGTTCGAGCGATGAGGTGTAAATATTCTTTTCCAAACATGTCTCAAAATATGACTTACTGATTATTTCGATCAGTAACCCGTGCTTAACTATGGTTTGCTATTATTTACGGTAGCAACCCGCTCTTCAAGGAAGGAAAGTCTTTGCGCTAAACCAATTTTCAAATATTTCGTGCACTTATCCTAAAACTAATTGAGGAAAGTATGTCGAAGGATCTTGTTCCTACTCAAATATTTTTCCTTCTAAAATTCTTCAGAAAAATATTTGTTTTAAGAAAATGGTGGAAAATGAGTTGCTTAAAAATCAATCAGAATCAGAATTTTCTTAAATTTGCAAAACCTAATCATTGACTTCAGCTTGGTTAAAACTTCTTATGAAATGAGACATTGATTGAGGGGGAGAATGTTTACAAATTTACATCATCTAACGGGCTTTCTTAATCATCCTACGTGCTTATCAGAAAACGATATTTACCTATGTTGAAGGACTAGTAATCTAGGATATGATTGTTAGAATTAGATGACTATAGTTTGATAAACACATTATTCCCATGCTTTACATGATCTGATTGATATGTTGGATTGACTTGTATTAGTCGATTGCTGTTTGGGTGTTGTCGACCACCATATATGTCTATCTGTGTTTACTAACGTATGCAGATAGCATGGTTTATAAGAATGTTCCCGATCCGGATCCCAAAAATGAAGATGATTGGATGCCGAAAGGAAAGGGCAACTATTTCTTGGGTCGACAAAAGAAGAAACGGGGCTTTATTGGATCTCTCCATGGATAGTTGGCACGATAGATGCAACTTCAGAGGTCTCACTGCATCAGCAGATGGTTTTCTTCCATCCTCGGTTCAAAGAACAACGTAAGCCGCTTATTATTCTCTCCACCTAATGTATCTTTGTGCGGGACAAGTATTGAATAATACCATTTTTCTTAAAACAATTTTTAAAATTATTGTTTTGAAAATGGGAAAATATTGTTTTGAAAATAAATTGAACTAAAATTTTGGAAATCAACCGGACTTCATTTTTAAACATAAGTCACTCAATCAACGACTACGGTCATTGATTGAGGGGGAGAGTGATTTCAAACTTAAGTATTTTCAAACGATATTTCTTTATAAAAGTCCGTTTGTACGAAATAAAGTGGTGATCTAAAGATTTAATGTTATGTCATGGTATGATTTTCTTTAAAACTCAAAGATCTTTCAAAATGAATTTTTTTCTATTCTTGTTTGATTGTGAAATTGTTTTATTTTACTTAAAGATCTCTTAAAAACTATCATACGTGACACTAACAATCTTTAATGTCGAAAAATTGGTCCTTACTCATCATCTTTCAAAATTTTATCAGGCCACGTCTTTCCCCAAACTTTTCTAAATAATTTAAATCAATTGGGATCACAAATCTCAAAAGGTTTGAAATTTTTGATCGGGGGAGAGATCGTGATTTAAATCTCAAATTTGTTTTAGTCCTTTAAAGGCACTCCTGCCTCCATGTGCCAAACGATTTCATATACATGATGTACATGATTGAGGAGGAGCATTTATCCAAAACAAGATGAGTATTTAAACCAGGCCACATATTCTCCCATGTTTTCTAAACCTAATTAAATCACTTGGGATCCAAAATCTCAAAGGGTTTGATATTTTTGATCGGGGGAGAATTTGTGATTTAATTATGAAATCTGATAAATGATGATCGATTTGATTCAAAAGTGCAGGCTGCTCTCCCATATGTGCTAAACGCTTTCGAATCTCGAAGCACATATTGAGGGGGAGCATTTCAAACGAAAATAAACTTTCAAGGTACAAAGATTTCTATGTTTTAACATAAGTACCTTGATTGATTTTCTAAATGGTTTCTTAATAGCAGTGTAATCGTGGATGTACTTTAAAAACCTCTTTTCTCTATGTGCAAAATAATTTTCAAATAGCCAACGCACATTTTGAGGGGGATAATTTACCAAGAAAATCAAATGGTTATTTCTAAGGAAATTGTGATCAAGAAAAGATTTCAAAGAACTCTTGCCTCCATGTGCTAAACAAATTTCAAAATCATATGCACATGTTGAGGGGGAGCATTTCTAAATGATCAAAACAATTAAGGAACAAAATGCTTTGATATTATATCACAAGTACCTTGATTGGTTTTTCCAAATGATTTTTCAATTGGTTTCAAGAAGGAAAGAACTGTACCAAAAGACCGACCATTTTACTTTATGCATGGAGTTATAAGGATGGTATGGTTAGTTATTCGTTCCCACGATCTAGCGAACCGGAGGGATCTACCGCAATCCAGAGTTAGTGTAGAGTCCTTAGGTATATTGAAAAAGGAGAAAAATGATAAACGGGAAGAGTGCGGATGAGATGAGCTAGTCTTGGAATAAACCCAACAAGGTTCTAGTTATGAAGTCTCTGTAAGCGAAGGGTTGAAGAATGAAAAAGAATTGAATGTGAAAAGGGTGAAAAGAAATAGCCCTCCATTAATTCAACCTTAGGCGAAACCGGGTTCAATACATATGCTCTTGGTGTCTACTAAGGTGACACCGGTATTGAAGACATGACGTCATGGACCCGAAAGGACGATGCGCACCTAACTTCCAAGCTACTCAAGTTCCTCTTAAAAGGGCTTGTTTCATTCTCACGGGGAACCGACATTATCTATCGACTTTCTCTTAGAGATTGTTGATATTGAAGAAGGAGACCCTCTCCCTAGTCTCCGGCATAGGAAACCAAAATGCACGATTGAGTCTAGAGCCAAGAGATCATCCACAATATCTCATTAGGACACTAAATTAATGAAGACTTGCTGTTTCACACAATGTGGAAAGTAAGAATATATATTAAAAGTCCTACGCATTATCCTTGTGGTATTGCCAGAACATCCGAGTGATATGTAAAATATTCACAATGAAGATGGAAGTCCTTCTAGAGCCAACATCAAACAAGCTCTTGGTAGGTGACATGTGAGATCTTTCATAAGATCAAGCTTGTGACAAGTGGATAGAAACGATGAGGCAATTCAATCTTGAATCAACCTTGGTACAGGAAATGGATTGACGGATACCTTTGAAAAACCGGTCGTTGTGCTTAAAAGTTCTTTTCCATAGCACATCGACTGTGTATTAATGTTTCAAAATTAAAGGGTATTTATGATTGATAATTGATTTCCATAAAACCTTCGTTGTATTGCAAAACTCTTTCGATTAAGCAATATAAGATTGTTTTCAAATCATTTTTAATCAATCAGTGAATCTCAATTCGCTGGTTCACTCACTCCGTGTTGTCTTCTTTGAGACGCTCCGGTTTGAGAACGGCTTGATTAGATGTGAAACCCTGTCAAGGAGATTCTTCGGAACTCTACCTGATCACAGGCAGTATTTATATTGATCAACGGGGAACCGTGGTTCTTGCAACTATATTCAACGAAAGTGAACAAAGACACTTTCGCGAGTTTTAGTGCTAATTGTTGCTTGCAGGAACATTGAACGGTTGCAGCTGATCGATATTGAGAAGTCAATTCACAGCCGCATGCTCACAACATACACGCTTAAATGAAGAACATCATGGCAAGTGCATATCTACATAACCTGGCTCTGATAGCTGCAAATATCATGAACCAGTAAAGCTTCCGCTACTCTGATGAAAAGATGTCATGATCCAGAAAGTGTGAGCATGTCGGTCCAAAAGTCACAACATCACATGAAGGCAACACAATAAAGGGTGATCCAGAGATTTACTGTGGCTGATGATCTCAATGAAAGCTCGAAGATCATCAAGATGTGGATCAGTTCAAAGACCTCCACTTAAAGTACAAAGTAATCGGACTTTGAAGAATCACTACTAAAGCACAAAGATTGCGGAAGTGAAGAATTGAAGTCTACGAGCTCAGAACAAAAGACAAAGAAAGAATGCTAGGATTCAAAATGTATTTCATGGGGTGACCTCCATTAGGGGGAGATTGTTAGGAATTAGAAATTCCATAAGGAAGTGTCGGTCACCCCAATTATTGTCTAGCATATGTTAGCTTGTAGACATGTCGTTATTTACATTATTTAGTAGTCAATTAGTTAGTTGTTAGCTTAGTTATTAGTTTAGTGTAACACCGTGGAGGAAGGACGGGTCTTTACCCATTGTATGCCTGATCCACAGTCCGACGGAGGACGAGTAATTTGTATCTATAAATACCCCTTCCATCCTTGGAAGGGATGGTGCTTCATTCAATCTAACCTTTTCTATTTTTGTTTATCTCACTAGAATCACCCTCTCATATCTTTCTCTCTCTAAACAATGGCATACTTGTTTCATCATCATCCAAGGCCACCCGAATCATCAAACACATTTATTTATGATCCTACATATATTAGTAATTTTGGAAGCTTATTTGTTATAATTTGGGTTATATTGTGTTCTATTTTATCTCATCTTACTACTACTTTCAAGTAAGCCTCATGAATAAATCTTTAATTTTTATACACTTCCAAATTATGTATTTTACAAGTTTATTAATGATTATTTCATTATCTATATGCAAAACATATCACCAATACATGTTTGTGAATTTTTATTGCTAAGAACAAGTTGATAAATATTTAACAAAATAAGTCCTTATTATTTTTATATTTATGTCATTATCTCACTTGCCTTATTGTTAAAATTATAAGTGTATATAATTCAACTAGTAAATGTTATATAATTATGTGTTATTTATTTATCTTATGATTACTTGGACTTTTATCACTTTAAGTATGTTGTTATGTTACTAATTATATTGTTTGAAGAATTGGTGGAAGGGATTGGGGTAATTTCAGAGTTGTGTTTGAGGTGAATTAAGTAGTGAAAAGGGCTGAAACATGATTTTTCGAATTAGAAGCTAGGAGTTGTCCTAATTAGCTTTACAGAAAAATGAGCTAGCTTTTTATAACATTTGACAAAAAAAAAAAAAAAAATAGAAAATAGACTTTATAACGAAAATGTGGTCGCTTGAACGGATAAAACGGATTTAAGACGAGTAAGTTACGAGAGACTGAAGTTTTGACGAAACATAATTATTTTTCTGAAAAAGGTTGTTGATAACATTTTATACAAGGCAAAACGAGACTTTAAATGGCAAACCGAGTAACCGAGACCTTAAAAATATAATAGTATACTTAAATGCTTTCGCGGGGATAGGTAAAACTTTAAAAACGGAGTTATATTGAAGGAGTTACGGCTCGTTAAAGTTTTAGTTATTATTTTCAAAGGCAAATGGCAAAAAAGGCACTCAACTTAGGGTCTTCCAATCAAGGTACTCTACTTTTTTTCTTGCACATAAAGGCGCTCAACTTTATTTTTAGCGGATTTAGGTTTTTTTTCTAACTTTCATTAACCCACTTCGTTAGTAAATTACATGTTTGGTCCTTGAGATTGTATAATCACTTCATTCACCATCCACCACCACCAAAAAAATATTTTCGAAAGAAAAATAGAAACAAATTTAAAAAGAAATCATTAAAAAAAGTTTTCAAAAAGAGTTAGAAAAAAGGCATAATTTCATATATATCCTTCCATGGATGAATAACTACATGTATATCCTTTGTACCAGTTTTTATGCATAAAATACAATGCTTTTAATGCATCAAAAGGATATATATGTAATTTCTGAAATTTTCGAAAAGAATTTTGAAATTTTTTTGAAAACTTTTTTGAAAAGTTTTGATTATTTTTTCCGATTTTTTTTTGTATATTTTTGAATTTTTTATTTTTTTCCTTTTCGAATTTCTTTTGGAAACTCTTTTTTACCGATTTTTTGTTTTCTCAAAAACTTTTTTCTTTGGAATTTTTTTGGTGGTGATGGATGGTGCACGAAATGATTATACAAACTCAAGGGCCAAACATGTAATTTACTAACGAAGTGGGTTAAAGTTAAAAAAAAAAAAAAAAAAAAAAAAAACCTAAATCGCTTAAAAAAGATGAGTGTCTTATGTGAAAGAAAAAAAGTAGAGTACTTTGATTGGAAATAGACCCTAAGTTGAATGCCTTTTTGTACAATTTTCCGATTTTAACAGCTTTTCTAATAGCCAAATAAGTGCTGATTTTAAAACTTCGGAACCATTTCTCAACGCCTAAGAGTCAAAACGAGCTACAACGACCTAAATAAAAGTTGTAGCGTTATATATATATTTTATATACGATTCAGAAGTTTTTCAAAATACTTATTAACGAAGTAATTACAATTTAATTACGAGATATACTTGGTAAACATTTTAAAGTGTATAATACGACTACTAATACTGTACTTTGACGAAAACTATATTTCCTTTACTAAACCTTAACGCAAACATGTACGGGTGATATAATAATTTACAAAAATGCATACACGACATATCATTGCACAACCTAAGACATATTATTAATTTAGGTTGCGGTTAGAGTTCTCGTGCATCGTTTTCCATGCACACTTGCTTATACCATTGATGACATCAAATAATCCTGATAATTAAGTGTCAATTTCCCCCTAATTTGATCATTATTTGTACCGTTTTATATGGATATATGCTTTGATTTCTTTATATTTCATTTCCATGTTGTAAATGAGTATAGGAACAAAAGAGACGCGAAATTAGAAAAGAACTTACAAAGATACACACTTTAGTATGCTGACTGTGAAGAAGTTACGACGTAAATCCACTCTCCATTTACGCCATAGCTATTAATTCAAACATGAAGACCAAGTCAACGCTAATCAAGGATTACAGCGTAACTATCACATGAGGTTACGCCGTAATATTCTAGAGACTTAGAAGTATTTAGTGACTATGAAGGTTACGCCGTAACTAATGCATGAGGTTACGGCCTAATAGGTGCACAGTATGGGACTCAAGTTATTGACGAGATTGTGGAAAACTAGAAGGGGGGTTGAATAGTTTTACCGATTAAAACTTGGTTTTAAACTATTTAGATCGACTTATGTCAATCTATTTGAACGTGTGTGGTGGATGTTGATAGATAAGCATATATAAATAAAACTAAGATAAAGAGTAAGAGGCACAAAACCACAACGCGAGTATTTATAGTGGTTCAGCTGCAAGGACACATTCCTTGCCTTACTTCACTCCTCGAGTCACCTACTCGAGAGTTCGTAATCACTACACAACACAAACTCCTTGTGGCGGAGAAGCCTTCACAACGTCGCCTACTCTTTATCCGGTACAAGGCTAGACACCGGGTTCTTCCACGAGGTAGAACCAAACCTATCACAACGTCGCCTACACTTTATTCGGTACAAGGCTAGATACCAAGTTCCATTACAAAGGTGGAACTACTACCCAACACTACACAACACCTATCCCAAAGGAGACCCACTCCTTATGACAACATCAACAAGGATATCAATATCCTTTGAACCAATACAAATCTATCTTGTACATCGACACATCATATCGAATGTACACCTTACGCACCTTTCACTAATGCCTTTGACTCAACTTCTAGGCACCCTTCACTAATGCCTTCAACACAGACTCTCGGCACCCTTCACTAATGCCTTTGACACGGATCTTTGGCACCTTTCACTAATGCTTTCAATATGACTCTTCGACACTTTTCACTAATGTCTTCCTCTTGACCCTTTAGACATCTTTCACCTATGTCTTTGACACAACACTTCTAATGAAAAGGAAAAGGACTATCAACAAGATACCATCAGTAGTCTTGATGATGATGAAGCTATGCAACCCATGGACTTGAGCTTGCTCGACTTCAAGAAGTGGTGATCTCGCCTTTAAGAGGAACCTAGAGAATCACACAAACACAAAACTACATAGAAAGATCCCTTGGATCTGAGGTTAGAGAGATTACAACACTAAGAGAAAATGTGGGTGAAAGGGGGTGAGATATAATGAAGAAATGGCTCACTATTTATAGACAAAATATGCTATTGTTCCACGGATCCCTTGCTTGAGGGATCCGTCTAGTGTAATTCAAGGGATCCGTGAGACGCTCCTCATTGCCCATGGGTTATAGGTCATGGTTCATGGGTTATGGGTCATGGGTCCTAGACTTTGGACCATGGGTATCCAAGTAGATACAATGTATCTAGAAGATGCAATGCATCTAGTCAATGGGTTATGGGTTAGCTCTATGGGTCATGGAAAATACCCACTATGACTTATGCATGATGTTATGCAATGGGTCATGGGTTATGGATTATGCTCCATGGGTATGGGTCATGGACTTTGGGTTTTACCCAACTACATTCAATGTATTTAGTCAATGGGTCAAATACTTAAAACTTCTACCCATTATAAAACATACTAAATATGTATATATTTACCCAATATGTAAACACTAGTTGTTATACATATGTATTACTATAGCATGAAAAACACTATTACTTGTTTAGTGATTTATATTAAAATGTAAGTGTGTTAGTAAACTATTGGCTCAAACCTTTTACGTATTTTATTTGTTTCGTTAAAATGATTTTACGTTTGTTATCGACAAAACATTAGAAGATCGTTTGTAAGTTATAAGAATGGTGTGTCATTCTTATATGAAAGTCTGTAAGTGTCCTAAGGGACTCAGATGAGGGAAATCACCCTCATCCTTTGTACCTCAACGTTTTTGGATAATGAATTTTACCGGGGTGAATTAACCCTTTTTCCAAAAAAAAACATTAGAAGATCGTAGAATATAAATAAATGTTTTTACGGCTTATTTGTATTAACAATCTCCTCCTTTTTGTTGATGAAAAAACATAAGATTATTTTAAGGAAAAACTAAAATTCGTAAAAGTTTGAATTGGAGTTTTTACTCTCTTCTCCCCCTTTTTGTCCAAACAAAAAGAGCGTCGAAAAGAAACTAACATATTTGTTAAAAAAATGTGAAAAGAAAGAAAAAGTAAAAGATATAGAACAAGTGAAGCGAATCTTAGCTCCCTCTTGACGAGTCCATCCCTTTGTGAGGGCGTCAAGTAAGTAGAAATACTAAACTAGTGCATTGCAATTTTGCAAATAGTTTCGTCTTTGTGACGAATATGCTCCCCCTTGATGATTGCACATTTGCAAGGAGGACGTCATGTAATGTAATCCTATGTAAATAATATTGCAAATGATTTTGCAATGTTTTGCTTTGACAAGAAACTCCCCCTAGCTAAGGGTGTCAAAGTCTTCATGTGTATATTGAAAATCTACAAAACAAAGGTTAGAAAACAAGTATATAGAGCATAATTTCCTGCAAATAAGACTCAAGTTAGTAGTAAACAAGTCTTCTGTTGTACGGATCCCACGGTTCCCTCTTTGGAGGAATCCGTCTAAGCTATCCTGAGGATCCGTCTGTCTGTAAGCTAGAGACAACAATGGTGATGTAAAAAGTGGTGTTAACATCAAAATGAGATATGTATTAAGGCACCAAACATATCTCAAGATAATATGCCATATAACATGTAATTTCATTAAATAAACATACGAGAAATGATCTACATAACTCTAAAACTAAGAGAATGACTTAAACATGAAATGTGATTCCTAAACTATCTAAGTTAAGCTTAAGACTAGGACACCACTTGAATCCTTAAGCTCAAGGTTGTTTAGGTTTGTTGATCTCGTCGAAACGTTTGAGGAGATGATAAAACATGAAACGTTGATCTTCACGTACTTCATGTATCAAGCTTTCAACATGTTAACAATGCTAACAATCTCTGTCATGGCTCAGAAATGGTAGTGGTAGAAATGGAATGGCTTGATATGGAAGGTTTGGTTGAGATTCCACAAAAGGAGGATGAATTTTTGGAGGTATATATGGAGGTGATTCAACCAAAGGTGGTGGTGGTGGAATATGTGATGAGGATGGTGGTAGAGAGGTATTTACTTCCATGTGATCGGGTGGTTGACTTTCATGATTCCTCATAATCCAAAAGGGACTATTTGAGAGAGATGGAGAAAAAGATGTTGGGGCTAGTGTTGATTCAACACCTTAATTTTGTTGCGCTATTCTTTCTATTGAGGAGAATGTTGGAAATGGTGGAGGACGAGATGGCCTAGGAGGCAAGTCCTCTAGATTGTAGAGGTGTGGTGATGAGATTGGAGTGGTGAATGATATGGCTCTAGGCACTAAGGGTGATGGTTTAGTGGAAATAGGAGTGTTTGGTTTAGGAAGTATGGAGGTGTTTGGCATTGGTAGTTTTGTGGGAACAATCCTTTTGGGGATTGGTTTGATAGGTGGAGGGGAGATCCTAGCATTTGTAGATTTAACGGAAGATGATTCGGTTGAAGAAATTTCGTGAATAACACGAGCAAGTTTCTTGGGTGGTCCTTTGGTAGATGAGTTACCACTAGGAGCTTTCCTCATGATGAGATGATTAAAAAATAGTGATGTAAAGATTTCTAAATGCTGAGAATGAGGTTGTAGATGATGACTTTAGGAGTCCTAATAAGATGGTTTATAAAGGGAAGGATTTGGCAAGTGCATTCAAGACTTAAGCCACTAAGATCCTTTGGAATGTGATGATTTGCATGCACAAGAGTCAACTTCAGAGTTGCACTGATCTAGGAATTTAATTAAGACAAGATGGAGTATTCAAGTTAGCAAGAAGAGCTTGAAATGATTGTTTTAGCTAGGATTAGCTTAAACTGTTAGCTGGTTCCCATGGTTCCCTCCAATGAGGGATCCGTCTAGGCTAATCTTAGGGATCCGGCTCTCAGCAGCCAAGAAAGGAGAAAAATGATGTTTTGTAAGGTCTAGTACCTATACATTTTGAATGTTTCAGAATTCCTAAGTGTTTTAAATGAAAGGAGACTTAAATGGTTAATGGCAATGAGTGATGGTAGCTAATGATTACCTTTTATGGAAGAAATGAGACTTTATGAGTACCAATGAATGATCAAAGATGACACTAGGAAATTTGAGAGTGTCAAGTGGTGCTAAATGATCCTAAAGATCAGATGGTAACTTAAGATAATATTGAAAAATTCCTTAAAAATTATAAGAAATGAAAAATTAGTTTTTGACCCATTTTGGGGTAAGGATGAAAAAAGATCAATTTGCTAAAATTGAGAGAATTATAAACCTAGATGTGTTAACACGTGAGGGATGATGTATGAGTATTGGAGCGGAAGAATAATGAGCTTTGGTGAAATGATAAATCTAAAAGCACTTTTTAATGTGATTCTAATTTGACAACAAGTGAGTGTGATCCCTACTGAGCTTGATGAAGGCTTAAGTGGTCCTAAGGCATTATGTTTAGCAAGTGTGAAGTTGTCTAGGGAGATGGTTTGATGTATAAAGTCTGCAACTGCATTTCTGTTTGCCCGGATCTCACGGTTCCCTAAGTGGAGGGATCCGTCTAGTACAAAGTGAGGGATCCGTCTCCTGCTAAACAGTGGCTTCACAAAAGGTATGCAAAAGTTGCACAAGGTATCGTATTTCAAAGCCAGTGTTTTCTAAGAAGTTTGAACAACTATATAGGTGAGACATCAAACGTTAAATGTTTTATTTCATGAGAAGGATCACATTACAATGATAAAAGGTGAAATCTAAGGATTGAACCTACTTGGAAAGGAAACTAAGTTTCTTGAGCGTTTTTGCTAGATGGATCGTCAAATGGATGATGAGTATTTGCCGATTCAGGGATGAAGAAAGACTTGATGTGAGATATGTTTAGAGGTTCCATCATCTTATTCACAAGTACGTACAACGGACTTTGAAATTGAGGGTGGAAGTACATGATATGATGATAAAGACGTGTCAGGAACATTCCATAAGGGATTAGCTTGTTCTTGTTGCCTTGAAGGTTTACAATTCGTCTTGCGAAAAAATAGGCGAGATTGTATGGTTGTTGAGTTAGCAAACAATACATTATGTGAGCACAACAAGCGGGAAGAATTTCTCGATTTCCCCTAAGACTCTAAACATTTTCACGTAGAATGACTGCGAGAGGTTTAAGATCTTCTCGGATATCAAGTGTATAGTTTATGTTTGGATCAGAGTGATAGGGTCGAGGTTTGCATAACATGCGAGTTAATTCTTGAGGGGAAGGTATGTGTGAACAATATGGACTATTTTCTTCACGATGGTTGAAGAGAGAATCAAGAGACCAATCTTCACATGATTTGGAATTCGGAGAATGTGAGCAAATTGCCCAAGGGTTACGACAAACTTTTGGTTTTTGTTCCAAAACCAAAGTGATAGAGATCGATCCTCGTTACGAACGAGTTCAACTTGACGGAAGAATTCCAATACAAACCGTGGACAGATTTTCTCATTGATTCCAAGAAGGCCTTCTAGTCCTATGGTTCGGAAAGAGGTATTGATACCTTCTTCGTATAGTAGAGGTGTGTCAACAATACGTCCTTCATGGAAGTGACGAGTTTTGAGATCATTGAACCCACATACATGATTGCCAGGTGTGTTGGACTCAAGGGAGATATTAGGAATGTAGACGTGAGAGAGTTGAAAGTCAAATTCATACTCATGAGTCATGACGAGACCTACGGAAGTTAGAAGTTAATATGAGGAAATGCATCAAAGGACATTTGAAAAAAATGATCTTCTAATGTTTTTACTTGATTTTTATTAACAATGACATTTAACTTACTTAGTATTTAGCATTCTAGTGGGATTTTTCTTTTTATGAAATGATTTTTATGTTGCATGAGATTCTGTTTCCCAGTTCCACGGTTCTCATGGTTCCCTTCCAAGAGGGATCTGGCTAATTAAACTTTAGGGATCCGTGGATCTGCAGTGACAGAAAATTGGTCTTGACGTAAAATAGATTTTAGGAACTTTTAGGTTTATAAAAAGGAGGTGTGTTCTAGCCAATATTTACTAGTTAAACATGCATTGTAGGTTTCGAAAGTATGTTAAGATGAAAGATACAAATGAAAGAAAATGATAAACATATAATGAAAAACAAACGAGAAAAACTAAGACATTAGTAATATTTCATATTAACTCTAAGAGCGATACAAAGGATTGGATATATGATACAAATGTAGATTTACAACACAAAGTACATGTCTCCATGAGAAAACTTGATCATGGGATACACGAGAGCGATGAGTGTTAAGACGATGATCACGAAGGCGATATAAACCATGATGATTAACTTCTTCGTTGGTTTTGATTTGAGATGAGATGAGATGAGAGGAAAGAATGAGTTTGAATGAGATGTAATTTTTGAAAGTGGAAGATTTGAAAAATGAGGTTTTGGTGGAGTTGACGAGCGGAGGGAGATTTATGGGGAATGATGAATTTTTTGAGATTTGTGTTTTGTTTTATTATTAGAATGATTTGATTTTTGGATTAGGAAAAATAAAAACACATGTTTATAAATCTAGACTATAGACGGAAGAGTAATACGTATGCAAGAAAAGTTTCCTAACGAAGCTACGAGTAATGCATGAGTATGTGAAAAAGTAATCATATAGGTTCCTATGCAAACATACTTATTCTAAGCTAATGTTATTTAGAAATAGGTTATAAAGTCATACCTCTAATGAAATTATGAGTGTCTTTTTCTTTTGACAAGAAAAATGTCAATAGACAACTCCGGTTCCTTCGTGATCTAGATGGTAATTAAGATACCTTCTTAGGGAAGGTAATCTTGTTACTAAGGAATTCCTATGGCTTGATAAAAATGAGCTTTAAATAAGCAAAATGACAAGAAAGGTTAGTGCAATTTAGTAAGATAAAATAAGAGATAAAAATATAAAGTTGTCATCTAATCAACATCCTGCAAACGTGTTTTAAGACATGATGTTTATTTTTGTAAAAGACCTTCTTTGTAGTTTTCAATTATACACAGATTGTGACAAGTTTTTAAAGTACAATATACTCTAAAAACTTGGTAACGAAGCTCTGATACCAATTGTGGAAAACTAGAAGGGGGCGTTGAATAGTTTTACCAATTAAAACTTGGTTTTAAACTATTTAGATCAACTTATATCAATCTATTTGAACGTGTGTGTTGAATGTTGATAGATAAGCATATATAAATAAAACTAAGATAAAGAGTAAGAGGCACAAAACCACAATGCGAGTATTTATAGTGGTTCGGCTACAAGGACACCTTCCTTGCCCTACTCCACTTCCCGAGTCACCTACTCGAGAGTTCGTAATCACTACACAACACAAACTCCTTGTGGCGGAGAAGCCTTCACAACGTCGACTACTCTTTATCCGGTACAAGGCTAGACACCGGGTTCTTCCACGAGGTAGAACCAAACCTATCACAATGCCGCCTACACTTTATCCGGTACAAGGCTAGATACTGAGTACCATTACAAAGGTGGAACTACTACCCAACACTACACAATACCTATCCCAAAGGAAACTCGCTCCTTATGACAACATCAACAAGGATATAATTATCCTTTGACCCAATACAAATCTATCTTGTACATCGACACATCATATCGAATGTACACCTTACGCACCTTTCACTAATGCCTTTGACTCGACTTCTAGGCACCCTTCACTAATGCCTTCAACATGGACTCTCGACACCCTTCACTAATGCATTTGACACGGATCTTTGGCACCTTTCACTAATGCCTTCAATATGACTCTTCGACACCTTTCACTAATGTCTTCGTCTTGACCCTTTAGACATCTTTCACCTATGTATTCGACACAACACTTCTAATGAAAAGGAAAATGACTATCAACAAGATACCATCAGTAGTCTTGATGATGACGAAGCTAGGCAACCCATGGACTTGATCTTGCCCGACTTCAAGAAGTGGTGATCTCGCCTTTAAGTGGAACCTAGAGAATCACACAAATACAAAACTACATAGAAAGATCCCTTGGATCTGAGGTTAGAGAGTTTACAACACTAAGAGAAAATGTGGGTGAAAGGGGGTGAGATATAATGAAGGAATGGCTCACTATTTATAGACAAAATATGCTACTGTTCCAGCGGATCCCACGGATCCCTTGCTTGAGGGATCCGTCTAGTGTAATTTGAGGGATTCGTGAGACGCTCCTCATTGCCCATGGGTTATGGGTCATGGGTCATGGGTCCTAGACTTTGGACCATGGGTATCCAAGTAGATACAACGTATCTAGAAGATGCAATGCATCTAGTCAATGGATTATGGGTTAGCTCCATGGGTCATGGAAAATACCCACTATGACTTATGCATGATGTTATGCAATGGGTCATGGGTTATGGATTATGCTCCATGGGTATGGGTCATGGACTTTGGGTTTTACCCAACTACATTCAATGTATTTAGTCAATGGGTCAAATACTTAAAACCTTCTACCCATTCTATTACCCATTATAATACATACTAAGTATGTATATATTTACCCAATATGTAAACACTAGTTGTTATACATATGTATTACTATAACATGAAAAACACTATTACTTGTTTAGTGATTTATATGAAAATGTAAGTGTGTTAGTAAACTATTGGCTCAAACCTTTTACGTATTTTATTTGTTTCGTTAAAATGATTTTATGTTTGTTATCGACAAAACATTATAAGATCGTAGAATATAAATAAACGTTTTTAGGTTTTTTAATTTTAAGTCGATATTTATTTTTGTTTTTCTAATCTTTTAAATGTCAGGATACAAAACTCGAAGTGCTAAACCGTTCCTTACCACGCCATACGACAATCCTGGAAGGCAATTTCGGGTTAAAAGAAAAAATACCCCGATCTCCGTCCATAATATTTTCTCATTCTATGAATCTGAGCACTCGGATTCTGAGCCAGATTCTAATGAAAACTTCAGATTAACGGACTTACCATGGAGCAATATTTGGGTAGGACAAACGTGAACTGCAAAAGAAATTTTGATACAACACCTAACCTTGGGACTGATGGATTTTCGATTCTGAGCCAATTCATACAGGAACTACATAACAAAAAAAATCGAGATAAAAGGATGTAGATGTTCAGGAACATGTGGAGGAGATTCTCTACTTATGGTGCCTTTTTAATGTCCCCAACATCTCAAGATGTTCACTTATGCTCAAGGTATTTCCGATGACCCTGACTGGAACAACAAGGAAATGGTTCAATAAACTTCTTTCAGATTCAAAGGCATCATGGGATCGCCTGTGAAAAGCATTTGTACGACAATTTTGTCCATCTTCTAGGATGTCTAAGTTACTTAGGGATATCTACCGGTTTGTGCAAGAAAATGAAGAAACGGTATATCAAGCTTGGAAAAGATATAACGAACTTTTTTAGCGATGCCCAAGACATGACATCAATAGACATCAAATGATTAACATATTTTATAGAGGTCTAGATGTCGAAACTCGCCAACTTCTTGACTCTCAATGACCAATTCTGGGGATGACGCCAAACAAAGCATGGGATTCTATTCAAAGGATGGCTAACCACTGTCACAAGTTGCATGTTGAACCTAGGGATACTTTTAAACACAAGGTTATGAAGACTATGGCCAAGAAAGGTCATGATTATGGTTTGGAATTTGAGAGAAGATGACAGGAAAGAGATAGGGCAGAGGAAACCCAAAGGAAGGAGGAAGTGAAAAGCATGGTTGATACAAAAGAAAGAGTTGGCATTGAGGAGCTAGTCTCAAAATACATTGAGGAATCCACCAAGAGGCAAGCACGGGAGGAGGAAATGATGAAAAAGTTTGTTGAAAGCACTGTTTCATCACTCAAGGCTCACGAGATCGGGATTAAAAATCTTGAAAATAAGGTGGAACAATGCCCCCAAGCCACAAAATATTGTTTGAGCAGGAAAAACGAAAGAGTCAATGAAGAGATTGTCAATACGGTGCTATCGGATAAATTAATTTAGTAGCTACTGAAGAAAATCCAAGTGAACCAACTACTTTCTTCGATAAAGTCAAGAGAAGAATTGTCAAAAAAAGCTCCTACTCGATGATTTGGGAATTCTTTCGGTTAATTTACCTTTAATTAATTCAATTAAAAATAACTCTAACGAAGTTCAATTTGTGCAGGAATTAATCAATAATAAAGGTAGCTTGGAAGAGATAACATCAGTGAAGCTAAATGCTAGGTGTTCTGCTATTTTTAGGAATGAATTACCTCTAAGGAAAAAGACCCAGGGAGTTTCACTCTTCCATGTCTTATCGGCAAACTTAAAATTAGCAATGCATTAGCAGACTTAGGGGCAAGTATAAGTATTATTCCCTATTCTATGTTCTTGCGTCTAGGAGTTGGAAGTTTAAGACCTATCAAAATGGACATTTAAATGGCAGACAAATCCATGCAATCCCCCAAGGGAATCATGGAAAATGTTTTGGTTAAAATTGATAGGTTTGTTTTTCCAGTAGATTTTGTTATTTTAAAAATTGCAGAGGATGACAAAATCCCTATTATTTTGGGAAGACATATGCTTGCCACTTATCATGCTAAGGTTGATGTGTATGGCAAGAAAATGACCCTTGAGGTAGATGGGGAAATTATAACTTTTAGGGCTAACAAGATTATTTCTATCCCCAAAAAGGTTTGTGTGTTAAATCAGGTTAAAGAGGCAGGCGACTTTGAAGATAACCTGGAGGCATTTTTGATAAATGAAGCTCCAAGAAATTCTATTGAGCACAACGACATTTCTTCGGGAGAAGATTTCGATGTGTTTGTTGAGTATGAAGAAAACAATGAAGGATTAGGAATTGGGCTGAAAGATTTATGCAATGAATTTGATATGATTCCTTGGCAAGATGATCACATGAAAACGGCTTCACCACCAGGCCAACCTGTGTTCTTTGAATGGGAATAAGGATTCACCACAAAACTCTTTATAATCTTCAACTCTCATGCAAGATTGGTTTCATGGATTTCCATATTTTTATTGACGCGAGCTCACCAGTGGATATTATGTCCAAAGAATGCTATAACCAAATTATGAAGAAGGAACTTGAATATAAGGGGAATAACTTCCTTAGAGTTGCCACTAATATTCGCGTATTCGTTGGGGTCTACACTTTTCTTATAGACTTTATGATTCTAGATGACATGAGTGAGTTCGTGGAAGACAGCTTACCAGGTGTATTTCTTGGGAATCCTTTCAAGATAATGTCCGGATTAGAGGGAGATGCCAATAATGGAATTGTGTGGTTGAAAAACGGCAATGACAAGACAATTTTCAAAATGCCAAGAATCGTAACAAATTTTAAACATTTGACTAAGAGACAATTGAGCTTAGCCTAGCCACTCCTAGACATGAGCGACGAAGATAAAGCCAACGGTTACAAATACCCATACCAAAAGATAAAAGCTAAATGCAACCGTGATTCTTACGAAAGTGAGTTAGGTTTTTGTTTGTTTTTCTTTTTCTGTTTTATTTTATAACTATGCTTGTTGGTAGTGTCGTGATTTCAGGGAATGAAAGTTCGCTCATGGAGGCAAGACGAAGGCACGCATGTTCAACATGATCCTTCTTTCAGTTTAGAGCAAATTTTAGGGGAGATCTCGTTCCAATTCTACTTTTACCTCATCTTTATCTCATGTTTAGTACAAAAGGGGCTTTGTACATTTCAAGTAGAGGGACGGGAGTAGAATATAACTTGAACTTGTTTGCCCTCATTTATTCTGGTTTATTTTGAAAAGTTATGCCATTTTTAAAATTTTGACATGTTTTTCGTAGCCTAACTAGAATAGACCTTAGCCGAGCACACTATAATCCTTGATTTATATGGTGAGATTTAGCCTTTCCATTTCCCCTCATTTACCCCAAATCTACCAAATATTGAGTGTGCCGGTAGTATGTAAACTTTAGAACTTGGCCTCTACATCATTTCGCGACATAGACGAGTAGTGTGTCGAGTTAGCTTGATACATTTGGATGAGAAAATTCGAGAAGGCAATATTTTAGGATTAACACCCAAATAGCCCATATGTGTATACAATTGTGTGCGTTAATCGATTAGTCACCTCGACTCTTCGATCCCCGTGTTAAAACCCTTTTGTTGCACTCACCTTTAGTGTAAGTTACCCCTAGATACACCGTTCCGAGCCATTCTTTTCATTTCATACCCTTATCAATATTGTTTCGATACACCTATTCGGCTTAGCCTACCGTGTAGTCTTAGCTCATGCTTGCGAAGTCACCGTTTGCTCAAGTTTAAGGTTCAAGTAGAGAGATTCGGGAATCACGCCTACGCCAAAGACATATACTTGAAGATCATTGAAGACCCCCTAAAGTTTCTCATATATGATGTAACACCCCAACCCGATAAGGGTAGAAGTATCACATTTATGGAGTCAAATCGATATTGCCTTGAACAATACACATAAACCATGCAAGCGGAAGTCTTATAATAATAATAAACATCAAAGGATAACAAGTCAACACGACTACACATAAACCATGCAAGACTTGAACAAGTCAACACGACTACAAAAAGTTCCAAAAGATGTCCAAAGGAAATGAAACGATACAAAGTCTAAGTCTCCAAATCAAATAACAATGGAAATCAAAGTCTAAGATAACTAAGGCAAGTCCTCAAAAGCATCCTACTCTCAATCCCAAGAAAAGCCCCACTCCTAGCTTAATAACCCGCCGCAGAAAAGAAATGCTACCGAGCTTAAAAAGCCCAGTGAATGATATAACAATACAAAAGCAATAATGGAACCAAAGGCAAGATAATTATGATAAGAAGGATATGAAGCAATATAGAGTAGGTAAATGAATCAAAAGAAAGGAAGGTCAGTTTTCCACCACGAGCCAACAAAACAAACCAAATCAAATCATATATCAATATCCTGTAGTAACCATTGTATTCGGAGGGTGACCTCGAATACCAAACCAATAAGAGGAGTCCTCAAGTAGCCAATGGAGTGATCGGCTCCCAAAATGTGAGGGGTGTATTGCACACACCAACCACATCACCAAAACAATATATCAATATCAATACAATACAATACAAATCTAGGATGCATCCATCGCCCCTATGCAAAACAATAGTGGCCATACAATATATCCAAGCGCGCATAATCAATACAAAATGGGGACGGTGTGGAACATCACTCAACCACACTAAAGTCATGCCATTGGTGCATCAATGACACGGACATGGAACCCCATGCCTAGTTAATGGCTCGGTATCAATCGACAGTCAAAGTGTACAATATAGAGTTCAATCAATATCAAAGGTCCAATATTAGCGATTCACAAATCAAATCAATAGTCCAATATCAATGGTTCAATTAGCAAAGGTTCAATAGCAAAGGATCAATATCAAAGGTTCAATAGCAAAGGGTCAATAGCAAAGGTTCAATATCAATAGTTCAATAGCGAGCAAAGGTTCAATATCAAATTGGCAAGAGATCAAAGATGCAAAGAGATCATGAGAAACCTTATGAGAAAGGTCGAATATCATGCCTTATTCAAGCAATCAACAATGAAAGTAAAGTCAAGAAAGGAGATCAATCACGCCGCCTGGAACCTATATGAATTAGATAACGTTCTATAAGAATCGAAACACTTGTTTAAGACGGCTTTCCATTTTAGCAAGTTT
Source organism: Chrysanthemum lavandulifolium (assembly GCA_022545495.1). Classification (NCBI taxonomy): domain Eukaryota; kingdom Viridiplantae; phylum Streptophyta; class Magnoliopsida; order Asterales; family Asteraceae; genus Chrysanthemum; species Chrysanthemum lavandulifolium. Next base: position 250,860,369 of record CM040241.1, on the reverse strand, counting down.
CCCATTTTAGTAATCTTTCCATTTTAAGTAACTTTCTATTTTAGGAAACTTTCTATTTTAGTGTTTCATATTTAGTATATTTAGTTTAGTTACTTATCTCAAGTTAATTAATGAAAATGAGTATTATAATGCTTTAAGGATCATTTATGACAAGTTACAAAAGTTTAGGGTTTAAAATGTCAATATTGCAAAGTATAGGGTTAAAAGTGTAAATATAGTAAGTTTACTCATTTTATTCATTTAATCCATTTAGTTAGTATATTAACAAGTTAATCCATCAAGTTTCACCATTTACAAAACAACCCTTAATTTTAATAAATCAACATAAACATTATAAACCCTAGTTTTAGGTTATGATTAACGAATCCGTTTTAAACCATTTTAGCTAGATTAATACAAGATTACAAAACATCCTTATGTGATACCATATTCAATTCGAACCATCCTTCCCAAAATCCATTTTATACGCCTTTATGTTTTAATCAAAACCACTTGTAAATCATTTGTTATCCATTCCATTTATCATATACGAAATCATATAATTCATAAGCTCATTAAACCCTTAAACAAACATATATAATTCGACATATATGAAAGACTCAAAATCAAGTTTCAGATTCATATTATATATCATAAGTCATTCAAATTATATGTATTTAGATTCAAGGTTTTATGTATTCATGTTTCATCATTTCATGTGATAACATATATGTGATTTTATGTGATTCATTATCATATTACAAGCCCTAAAAAACAACAAGGCCACGAATTGAACAAAGGAAACAAAAGGAAGAGATTCAAGATGACGATACGTTACCCTTGTAGCGTGTACGAGACAAGAAACAATAATCAAACCACAAAAACTAAACCAAGTCTCCCTTGGCTTCTACAAAACCCACGGCTACAAATGGTTACCCACGTCCAAGCTCCAATTCGCCCCAAACAAAATCCCTAAGTCCACCAATCGATTACCCACGATCACGAGCCTCCTAGGAACACCTTTGTTTGATTTATTTTCGGATTGAAATGGGGAAATTAAAGGGATGCCGCCACTTTTGTTCAAGAGAGAGAGCTAGGGTTTTCTTGTGTTTTTGAAATGAAATGAATGAGATAAATGTGATTAATGAAATTTGATATGGTGGTTAATATGGGAGAAAGGGAGGCCGGCCATCAAGGGAATCACCAAGACCAAATCCAAACTTTCCATCTTATCATTTCAATCATGTACATAGTCCTCTTTCAAGTCTAGATTAATCTTGTACAAGTTGTAATGTTTATGTGTTACTTAGACTTTAATTATGTTCCTTTTAATTTATATCATAAGTTACTTATTTTCATAATGTGGGATTATTATTAATCATATAACTTGTTAAATGATGTTGACGTTTTTCCCGAGTTGGTAAAATTTTAAGTTGGAGGGCAAAATTGTCATTTTACGCGATTTGAGATTTTAGGGTTTTACAACTCTTCCCCTCTAAAAAGAAAATTTTCGTCCTCGAAAATTGAAAAGAAAACGAAGCAATAAACGAAGACATACCCGATGATGAAAAGAAATGTGGATAACTAGCTCGCATAGATTCCTCGGTCTCCCAGGTAGCTTCACGCTCTGGGTGATTCTTCCAAAGAATCTTAACAAGCGGAATTACTTTGTTTCTCATGACTCGATCTTGCCGATCCAAAATAGCTCGGGTTCCTCCGAAGAGACATATCAGTGAATCGATCAAATGGATATGAGGCTACATGCAAGGATGGTAGTTGTATCCTCAAAAGAGATACATGAAAACGTCGTGCACATGCGATAATCTACGGCGGAAGAGCCAAACGATAAGAAACCTCTCCGATGCGCTCGAGAATCTCAAACGGCCCAATAAAACGAGGACCGAGTTTCCTTTAATTCCAAAACGTTTAACACCCGAAAAGGCGACACTTTCGAAATACCCGATCACCAACACGAAACTCCAAATCACGACGATGTTTATCTCGCATAACTCTTTTGCCGCGTACGAGCCTCCTTCAACTTCTCTCTAGCAACTGCCACCTTCTCATTGGTGATCTCAATAATCTCAGGCCCCTCAATCAAACACTCACCTAATTCGTCCCAACAAATAGGTGCTCTACATTTCCTCCCATATAACAATTCATAAGGTGCAGCCTTGATGCTAGCATGCCAACTATTGTTGTAGGCAAACTCCACCAAGCACAAGTACTCATCCCAACTCCCGGTCCACTCTAAAGCACATGCTCGCAACATGTCTTCCAAAGTCTGAATGGTCCTCTCCGACTGACCATCCGTCTGAGGATGAAACGCCGTACTGAACTTAAGGCGAGTACCCCAAGCCTTATGCAAACTCTTCCAAAAACGAGACGTGAAACGAGGATCTCTATCTGACACAATCGCTGTGGGAGTACCATGAAGTCGAACAATCTCACGCTGAAAAATCTCTGCTAAGTTACAAACACGATCAGACATACGAATGGGTAAGAAATGAGCAGACTTGGTTAGCCGATCAACGACCACCCAAATCGCATCATGTCTTTTACGAGTGAGAGGCAAACCGGTGACAAAATCCATAGAAATCTCTTCCCACTTCCAAGTAGGAATCTCCAATGGCTGAAGTAGACCACTAGCCCGCTGATGCTCTATCTTGACCTGCTGACAAGTCATGCACTTAGAAACATACAAAGCCACATCCTGTTTCATACCACTCCACCAGAAATGCTGCTTAAGATCTCGGTACATCTTAGTAGAACCCGGATGAATAGTGAATGGAGAACTGTGAGCTTCAGACAACACCGTCTCACGCAAATCAGGATCATTCGGAACACAAAGCCGGTCACCAAACCATACCACACCAGAGCTATCAACCCGAAACTCCGATTGTTTCCCTTCCTCAATGTTCTGAACAATAGACCAAAGCTCACCGTCATCCTTCTGAGCTTCCTTGATCCGCAAAATGATGTTGGACTCTACCTTCATACTAGCCCAATAACCATCATAACCCCGGAAACAAAATTCCACATCCATAAGCTCAAGATCGTGAAGAACCCTGGGTTCAATCTCCAAACTAGCAATCATACCCGACTTTCGGCTTAGTGCATCTGCAACCACATTAGCCTTACCCGGGTGATACTGGATGTTCGTGTCATAATCCTTAAGAAGCTCTAGCCATCTCCGCTGTCTCATATTGAGCTCCTTTTGTGTGAATATATACTTTAAACTTTTGTGGTCAGTAAAGATATCACACGACTCACCGTACAAGTAATGCCTCCAAATCTTGAGGGCAAAAACAACCGCAGCCAACTCTAAATCATGCGTGGGGTAATTCTCCTCATACGATTTCAATTGCCTCGAAGCATAGGCAATCACCTTACCGTGCTGCATCAATACACAACCCAAACCTTTCTTCGACGCGTCGCTATAAATCTGAAAACCTCCGGAACCCGATGGAAGTGTCAAACAGGCGCAGTAACCAACCTCCGTTTCAACTCCTCAAAACTCTGTTCGCGCTCCTCCGTCCATTCAAACTTTTCTCCTTTCCTCATCAATTGCGTCAACGATAACGCCAATTTAGAGAAACCCTCAACAAAACGACGGTAATAACCAGCAAGCCCCAGAAAACTCCTAATCTCCGTCACAGTAGTAGGTCTCGGCCATTTTGTGATAGCCTCGACTTTAGATGTGTCCATCTTGATACCATCAGCAGACACAACGTGACCAAGAAAAGCAACTTGGCTCAGCCAGAATTCACACTTAGAAAATTTTGCATACAACTTCTGCTGTCGAAGAATCTCCAATACAATACGAAGATGCTGCTCGTGCTCGGCCTCACTCTTAGAATACACAAGGATGTCATCGATGAAGACGATTACAAATTTATCGAGGTACTCGTGGAAAACACGATTCATAAGATCCATAAAGACGGCAGGCGCATTAGTCAAACCAAATGGCATAACCAGAAACTCATAATGGCCATAACGAGTACGAAACGCGGTCTTAGGAACATCTTGCTCCTTCACACGTAATTGATGATAGCCAGACCTCAGATCAATCTTAGAGAAGAATTTGGCGCCTTGCAATTGGTCAAACAAGTCGTCGATGCGAGGAAGGGGATAACGGTTACGGATAGTGATACGGTTCACCATGCGTAGTCAATACACAATCTCATACTCCCATCCTTCTTCTTAACAAATAATACAGAGCACCCCAAGGTGAAACACTGGGTCTAATAAAGCCGTTCTCCAATAGTTCCTTGCAATCGTTCTTTCAACTCTTTCAATTCAATCGGTGCCATACGATAAGGAGCTTTAGATATAGGTTCAAGACCAGAATCAAATCAATGCCAAATTCAACTTCCTAGCCGGAGGAATGCCGGAAGTTCATTAGGAAAACGTCGGAAAATCGCGACAATGAAAGACTTTCAATAGTCGGAACTTCCAAAGAAGTATCTTTGATGGATGCCAGAAAACCAAGGCAACCATGAGAAATGAGAGTGCGGGCTTTCATAGCTGAGATGATCTTAACCGACTTAAAAGGTTGAGCACCATGGTATACAAAATCAGGTTGATGAACATTACCAAAGATAACATTACGAGCATGGCAATCAATAGTAGCCCTATGCAAGGCCAACCAGTCCATACCCAATATAATATCAAAATCGGACATATCCAAAGGAAGTAGATTAGCCGAACGAATACCATCATCGAAACGTAGAGGACAGTTCACATATTCGTGGTTAATAAGTATATGATTTTTCATAGGGGTTGATATAGATAAATGATTCTTTAGTGGTGTTGGAGATAATTTGAGCTTCTTAGCAAAGTTTTCCGATACGATAGAATGTGTCGCGCCAGTATCAAACAAAACAAAAGCAGTGGAATCACCAAAATAAATAGTGCCAGTAATAGTACCGACGCCTTGTTCTGCCTGGATCTCGAGTAATGGAATACACTCGTCCAGTGGTGGGAGGTGGTTTGATGTAGTTCGAAGGAGTAGCCGATGCCTGCTTGGGACAGTCCTTCACCCTATGATCTGTCTCCCCACAATGATAACAACCTCCGGTAATCCTACGGCAGACACCTGGGTGCGCCTTACCACACGTAACACACTTTGGAGGAGGAGGTAGCACCTCAGAAGTCCTCCTCTGGGAAGAAGATGTCGCTGAACGATCATGATAAGTGCTGCGAGATGACTGATCCCGATGCTGTTTCTGAAAACTGCCACTCTGTCCACGACGATCATCACCTGACCTATCAAATCTCCTCTGATTGCCCTGCTGCCTCGAATCATAGCCACGGTCGTACCGACCTCTAACTCCTGTGCACGATCCCGGCGACCCTCCGATCGAACTGTGGTCCCGACGACCCACGAATCCACGAGTATGGTCCTGCCGACCCGAGAATGAATACGATCCCCATCTCTGTTCCTCTTGTTGTAACCCCTCCTCATGCAAGAACTCTATGTTGCGGGCATCATCCGCAATCGCAGCCCACCTCAAGATAATCGATGGTTGATCATCCCTGTCTAGCACCCACTTCTTTAACCCCATTTGAACTTACGAGCTGACGACGAGCATCTCCAAGAACAACAAAGACCTACAAACCCAACCATCCTCATAAATCGCTGCATATACTCGTGAGAATTTTCCTTCTCCAGCTGATGTATGGTCTCATACTCCCTTTCGTATCGCTGCTGTTCTGACTCAGGGAAATACTGTTTGTAGAAGATGTCCCTGAAGGTATTCCAAGCACAAGTATCAATGAAGTTCTCTTCTTTGGACAAGATATAGGCCTTCCACCAGTTTAGGGCATCACCCTCGAATTTGAAAGTAGCAAGCCGGGTTTTCACCTCATCACCACAACCCAGCACATTGAAAAGCTTTTCCATGTGCGTAATCCAGTCCTCCGCATCATTAGAGGAAGCTGCCGAATGAAAAGGAAGTGGCTTAAGTTTGTTAAAGCGCTCGATCCAAACATGAATGGGTGTAGGTAGGTTAGCACCCCCACCATTATCCCCACCAGAAGAACTAGCACCATTCCGAACGTTATCAGTGATGGTAGCCACTATCCCGGGCATAGCAGTGGCTAAAGCGCGTGCGATCAAAGCTTCGAAGTTAGGATGTCCATCCCCGTTGTCGTCGCCGTTCCTTCGAGTTTGGACCATCTGAAGAGTTCATTAAACGATTAGCAAAGGTTAGGAAATAGGATGAAGATCATGAACGGAAATGACGATAATGAACCTAGAATCTACCCAAACCTCACCAATCAAATCTTAAGCTCTACGGGTTAACGCTTAGGGTCCATATGTCACAGGTCCTGACTACAAGTCGTAAACCTGGGCTCTGATACCATAATTGTAACACCCCAACCCGATAAGGGTAGAAGTATCACATTTATGGAGTCAAATCAGAACAATACATATAAACCATGCAAGCGGAAGTCTTATAATAATAATCAAAAGGATAACAAGTCAACACGACTTGAACAATACAAAAGTTCCAAAAGATGTCCAAAGGAAATGAAACGATACAAAGTCTAAGTCTCCAAATCAAATAACAATGGAAATCAAAGTCTAAGATAACTAAGGCAAGTCCTCAAAAGCATCCTACTCTCAATCCCAAGAAAAGCCCCACTCCTAGCTTAATAACCCGCCGCAGAAAAGAAATGCGGTGAGCTTAAAAAGCCCAAAGAGCAGATATAACAATACAAAAGCAATAATGGAACCAAAGGCAAGATAATTATGATAAGAAGGATATGAAGCAATATAGAGTAGGTAAATGAATCAAAAGAAAGGAAGGTCGGTTTTCCACCACGAGCCAACAAAACAAACCAAATCAAATCATATATCAATATCCTGAGTAACCATTGTATTCGGAGGGTGACCTCGAATACCAAACCAATAAGAGGGAGTCCTCAGTAGCCAATGGAGTGATCGGCTCCCAAATGTGAGGGTGTATTGCACACACCAACCACATCACCAAAACAATATATCAATATCAATACAATACAATACAAATCTAGGATGCATCCATACGCCCCTATGAAACAATAGTGGCCATACAATATATCCGGCGCGCATAATCAATACAAAATGGGACGGTGTGGAACATCACTCAACCACACTAAAGTCATGCCATTGGTGCATCAATGACACGGACATGGAACCCCATGCCTAGTTAATGGCTCGGTATCAATCGACAGTCAAAGTGTACAATATAGAGTTCAATCAATATCAAAGGTCCAAAATTAGCAGTTCACAAATCAAATCAATAGTCCAATATCAATGGTTCAATTAGCAAAGGTTCAATAGCAAAGGATCAATATCAAAGGTTCAATGGCAAAGGGTCAATAGCAAAGGTTCAATATCAATAGTTCAATAGCAGAGCAAAGGTTCAATATCAAATTGGCAAGAGATCAAAGATGCAAAGAGATCATGAGAAACCTTATGAGAAAGGTCAGAATATCTGTACCTTATTCGAAGAAATCAACAATGAAAGTAAAGTCAAGAAAGGAGATCAATCACGTCGCCCGGAACCTATATGAATTAGATAACGTTCTATAAGAATCAGAAACACTCGTTTAAGACGGCTTTCCATTTTTAGCAAGTTTCCCATTTTAGTAATCTTTCCATAATTAGCAGGTTTCCATATTTAGTAAGTTTAGTTACTTATCTCAAGTTAAATAATGGAAATGAGTGTTATTATGATTTAAGGATCAATTATGACAAGTTACAAAAGTTTAGGGTTTAAAATGTCAATAATGCAAAGTATAGGGTTAAAAGTGTAAATATAGTAAGTTTACTCATTTTACTCATTTAATCCATTTAGTTAGAATATTAACATGTTAATCCATCAAGTTTTACCATTTACAAAACAACCCCTTCATTTTAATAAATCAACATAAACATTATAAACCCTAGTTTTAGGTTATGATTAACAAATCCGTTCTAATCCATTTTAGCTAGATTAATACAAGATTACAAAACATCCTTATGTGACCTCACATTCAATTCGAACCATCCTTCATAAAATTCATTTTATACGCCCCATGTTTTAATCAAAAACCACTCGTTAATCATTCGTTATCGATTCCATTATTTACGTACGTAATCACATAATTCATAAGCTCATTTAAACCCTTAAACAAATATATATAATTCGACATATATGAAAGACTCAAAACAAGTTTCGTATTCATATTAAATATCATAAGTCATTCGAATTATAGAGATCAAGATTCAAGGTTTTATGTATTCATGTTTCATCATTTTATGTGACAATATACTTATGATTTTATGTGATCCATTTTACATACTACAAGCCCTAAAACATTTATATGCCACGAATTGGATTAAGGAACAAAGAGGAAGAGATTCAAGATGACGATATGTTACCCTAGTAGCGTGTACGTGACAAGGAAACACGAATCAAACCACAAAATCAAACCAAGCCTCCCTTGGCTTCTACAAAACCCACGGCTACAAATAGTTACCCACGTCCAAGCTCCAATTCGACCCAAACAAAATCCCTAAGTCCACCAATCGATTACCCACGATCACGAGCCTCCTAGGAACACCTTTGTTTGATTTATTTTCGTATGAAATGATGAAATTTTAAGGGATGCCGCCACTTTGTGATGAGAGAAAGAGCTAGGGTTTTCTTGTGTATTTTGAAATGAAATGAATGAGATAAATGTGATTAATGAAAATTGATATGGTGGTTAATGTGGAGAGGTTAAGGCCGGCCATCAAGGGAATCACCAAGACCAAATCCAAACTTTCCATCTTATCATTTCAATCATGTACATAGTCCTCTTTCAAGTCTAGATTAATTGTGTACAAGTTGTAATGTTTATGTGTTACTTAGACTTTAATTATTCATGTTCTTTTAATGTATATCATAAGTTAATTATTTTCATAATGTGGGAATATTATTAATCATATAACTTGTTAAATGATGTTGACGTGTTTCCGAGTTGGTAAAATTTTAAGTTGGAGGGCAAAATTGTCATTTCTCGCGATTTGAGATTTTAGGGTTTTAATTCATTATCACAATTAGTTGTTTTAAATTGCTTTATACGATTGTGAGACGGAAAACAAGTAGTATCAAAGCGGTGATTATAAACCCCTTTAAAGCCGCTCAAAAATGTTTTTAAATCGGGATCCTAATGGTCGAAAGTGATGTACCCCAACTTGTCGATAAAAGGGTGAAGCCTATGTCATTGTGCCCTCAACTAGAAGTTAGCAAATTTAACAAATGGAAAAGCGAATGCTTTGCTATTTGACCGATGAAACCTTACTACATTAAGTGTATTAATGAAGGTCCATTTATCCCAAAGACTGCTGAAGGTTTGCCTAAACACAAGCTCGCTGGACTCGGACGAGAGAAGAGTGGTCAACCAGGACCAAAGGCTCAAAAGCATCATCATATCTTGTCTTCCTGATGATGTCATGGAGTCTGTTATTGGCTGTAGTACGGCTAAACAAACCTGGAATTACCTTTTCCACATCTATGAAGGTCCCTCAGATACCAAGGAAAACATGATTATGGACCTGAAACTTGAGTATAACACCTTCAGGGCTAAAGACTCAGAAACTATGTCTCAAACTTACACCCGGTATAAAACTTTGTTAAATGAACTCTCAAATGATGATGTAAAGTTGTCCAAACATGAAAGCAATGTTGGTTTTGTAAATAGTCTCCCTGAGAAGTGGCTGAATTTCTCTCAGGGACTTAGGAATGCTAATCATATTCAGAATCTTGAACTTCCTGAAATTTATGGGAAATTTGTCTATGAGGAAAACCTCATCAACAGATGATACCCTGACTTGAAAAAGTCTCAGGAAGTCAAGAAGTCCCTGACCACCACTTTAACACCTGTATCAACTACTTTTTATTCTAACAATGTGGTTCAAGATTTTCAGGAAAATTCAGACGATGAGGCTGATGAGAGAACAAGCGAGGAGTACCTGAATGACTTAAACATTGAGTTTCAGGAAAGGGCACTCCTTGCTAACTCTAAAAGGTTTATACGAAGAAATAAAAGTTTTTCAAATCCTAAAGCTAATAAGGACACTGAATGTTTTAAGTGTCACAAAAGAGGTCATTTTGCCAAAGACTGTTTTTCAAAAACAATTTCTGAACCCTCTTACAAACCCTCAGGGTCAAATCAGTCCTTGGGCTTTAGAAAATTTCAACCAAAAGTCTATCAGTCTCATCAAAATTTTCAAAACAAATCTGATCAAAATAAAACTATTAATTTTGAAGCCAAGTATAGGAAAGCCAAAGCTAAGCTAGCACTGCTTGAGGCTACACCCTTAGAAAAAACAAACAATGTTAAATATGTGCAGGGTAAGAACAAGGGCCTAGTTGCTGAAGTCTTTGACTGGGATGAAGAGCCAGTCTCCTCAGACGATGAAATGGTGCAAGTGAGTGCACTGATGGCTCTCTCAGAAGAGGACAAGCTAGCTGTTGGGAAGAATCATGCCAGGAATGGAGAATGGGTCAATATCACAATGGAGAAGGTAAATATTTTAATTTCTATGGATGATGATTCGGATTGGCAGTCCTTTATGAACTATATCAATGTTGACCTTAAGTTTGTAGAGGAGAAACGATTAAATCTTTTTTCTAAATACAACAAGGTAAGTTTTGAATTAAACAAGTGTAGGGATGAACTGGTTCTTTTAAAACAAGCCAAGCTTGAGGCTGTCACACTGCAAATTCAAGACACTGAACTAGTTAAAAGAAATCAAGCTCTTCATGAAGAACTTAAAAAGGAAAAAGATATCATTGAGAGTTGGATCGCTAAGAATCCTAGACTCTTTGATACCGTTGGAGCCCCAATAGCAAAAGAGAATCATAGGTGAAGATCATCTCCCGATTCTCACAATAAAGACCAAGGTCCAAAACCATTTGTATCTGCTGGCATGCTCTCCAATATGGAGTCAAACCCAAGTCCGGTGATTGGGTTGAAAGGGTAAACCCTGAGAGTAAGCTTCCAAATTTTGATTCTGGAAGAATACTTGAGCATGAAAGCCAAGCTCTTAAGAGCATGCTTGACTTCCCGATGTGCCCAGTAGTCTTGAACACATCTCTAAGTCTCGAAGCGAATCTCGGGCACCGCTTCTACCCCGAAACTTCTTGTGGTGCCGCACCTAGCTCGAGCTTACTCCCTTGCAATTCAACCCTCACTTACCAAAGAAAGGTCGGACTTGGTAGAACAACTCGAAAAGACCAACAAAACCAACCCAAGAAGACTCGTTCCCATCGAGACTTCAACATCTTCGATTCCCTTGAAGGCACCAAATCCAACAATCGATCGAACTTGTGAGGAAGTTGACTGACAAAATGAACTCTATTGAGAAAGCTCCTGATTCAATAATCAAGGAAACTAAGTAAGCCTCCTCTAGTTCATCAAGGTCAAAATCCAACACCAAACCCAGGCAGAAGTGTGATATGCGCCATTATACCAGCCATACCACTGATAATTGCTACAGAATCCTTTTTTGCATGATCTGCAAAAAGAAGATCATAGAACTTCTGACCACTTACAATATGTAAGTTCATTCAGTGAAGAAACTCACACCAATTCTGGTCATCAGTATGCTTCATCCTCAAAGCAGGGTCAAAGACCTAAAGCTAAACCTTTTCCTCCTTGCCTACATTGTGGCTATAGTGATCATCTTCCTAATGACTGTCTCATGAACTCTTGCTGTGATATTTATGGAAATCCAGCTCATGAGACATCTCAGCATGATAGAGTCATCCAGGAAAGGAGAAGTTTAAAACAATCCCTCATCACTGAGTCTTCCTCAGTAAGCAAATGCAAAACCTGTTGATGCAGGTTTTACTGACCAGGTCTTAATATTTATAGTGTCTCGCTATACCTATGGTCTACCCTAATGCACTAACGGGCAGTGTATCCGGTCGTGTGTAGTGTAGTAAATGGTAAAGCCGAGGTCGTCCCAAGAGCTATGTGTGTTTGATAATTACTAAGTTTATTGTCACGAATATTAATGGTTTTGATAGGTATTTAATTAATTAAACTACTAATGCGAATATAAAATAAAAGCAAATAAATGTGTGAAGGGAAATCAATAGAGGAATAGTGGTGCTAACCTAGTTAATCCTCCTAGCTAGTTATGTCTCGCTCACCTACTTCCAATTACTTGGTGGGGTCAAATTCGAGAGGGCGATTTGGTCAATTCGCCTAACCTATCAAAGAAAGATGCCACCACAGGAGAAATCAGCGCACCGTCATAAGTCATGTTGTTCCCGGTCCCCTAAGCCGAGTCATTAAGTACCGCTACATGCTAGATTCTAAATAGTGAGTGCTCGACCATTAGGAACTTAGACACTACACCCCCAATTCTTAAGTTCATCCAAACGATAGGTGATCAGTTGGTCAAATCGCACAAGTAGAAAAGGTCGTGGGTTGTCATATCTTACCCTTCCCATCTCACCCACTCACCTACGGTCACTTGGTCATATCTCCCAGGCAATTGGCCTCTATCGCCATTCAAAACTACCGAACCAAGGGTGACTACCAAAGAACTATGCATGCATACACTTAGAAATAATTGTACGGAAGTAAAGGTAAACGCAAACAAAACAATTAAGGAATCATAACTAGGCTAGCACCAAAGGGTGCTTAGCAGCTCATATTAATCATGCAAATCAATTCAATATTCAAAGGTACGAAATACATGAATTGAAAGTAAAGAAATAATAAACGCTAAAGCTTATCGTAATGGTGTGACTTCTCCCTTGGAAACACTCAGATGCTTCCCTAGACACCTTGAGCTTTTCCCACATTCTCGAGTGTTGTGTATGGAATGGGATGCTTTGAAATGTTTGGAATTGTGGGTATTTATAGGCCAGGTCCGGGTTACTGGCGTAACCAATAAAGGAGTTACGCCCGTAACCTTCTATTTCATCGTAAATGCACTAGATCGCTAGTTACGGTAACCTTATAAGTGGTTACCGTAGTCTTCAATAAACTCGGTTACGTCGTAGTGATGCAAGAGTTTCAACAGTAAGTATCGTGTGGAACCTCTTTTGACCTAATGGAGTTATGTCGTAACCTTTGGAAAGAGTTACGCCGTAACCTCTTGATAAGTTGGACTTACGGGTCATGCAATAGTTACGGTAATGTGAGAGATGAGTTACACCGTAACTTCTTCAAAATAAGCATCTTGTGATAAATCTTTAGTAATGTTTCCATTTCGCGTCTCTTTAGCTCCAATGCTCGTAATTTACACGAAAGTGGTAAACAATGGAAAACAAGCGTAAATCCATATAAATGATATAAATAACGAGCATTATCGGGAAATTGACACTAATATTCAGGACTATTTGATGTTATCAAATATCCCCCATGAACTCTACATGCCCTCAAGTAGACCTTATTAGATAGATTCCTAAAAGATATCTCCCAAAACCGGAAAATATGAGTTTAAAAATCCCTTATGCTTGAATAAAACAAAGCCGAACATCTCACGAAGGGAACAAACACTCAAATCTCTCAACTATTCTAAGTGTCAATTTTGGGGTGATCACTCAATCGCATACCATAGCATGTATTCTATTATAAGCTTGGCGGTTACACAAATCTCCACCACTAGAGTTAAGGGCTAAACAATTCTCGAAGGCAATATGGGTAGACATGACAAAGGTTAAGGGGTGACTCGTCATTACTAACATGTCACGGCGAAGTGGACAAAATCAATGATACATGACCAAATCCATGGCCAAGCCACCAAAGATTGCTCGCTGCATCACCTAGACACGCTTCATGACTAAATGGTAGGATAAGACATGGGATATATAATTGGTGTAAAATGAAAAACAAGCAGGTAGTCCAAATCTATAACTAAGTCATCACCACTTACCGTCCGCCCAAAGTTCAAGCTTAGAAGTGTAGAGACCGGATCATGAAATGCAAGGTAGATGTGTCATTAGAGGACGTCGTGATGGGCACACTTCCTTTTCTTCTTCAGTTGGTATAACTCCAACTCCAATCTTCTAATGTGACCGAGGTGGCCTCCTCGATACTAAACAATAAAGCTCATACTGTAGTGCTTATAACATCGCACTTTACAATAACTCAACCAACGATTTTTTTTTTCAAATCACATTTTTTTTTTGAACATAACATAATAACATAACATCCCCCCACTTGAGATGAACAATGGGAATTCGGGGGGTCTTCAATGATCTTCATAATTGTTGTCGATGAAAGCATGATTTCCAAACCTTTCCACTCGAACCTTGAACTTAGGCAAATGATGACTTCCCAATTACAAATAAAGACTACAGGGTAGGCTAAGGTGTAAGGGTGTAACGAAACAATATATTGGGTTGACAAAATGAAAGGAATGGCTCGGATGGGTGTATCTAGGGTATCTTGCACTAAAGGGAGTGCAACAAAAGGGTTTGACATGGGGTCGAAAAGTCGAGGTGACTAATCGATAGACTCACAATGGTAGGTCTGTTTGGGTGATAATCCTATAATCGCCTTCTAAAACCGAAAAGTCCAAATACATCGAGCTAACTCAACATACCTCATCCATGGTCTCGAAATGATGCAAAGGCCAAGTTCTAAAGTTTACAAGCTACCCAAGACACTCATAATTTGGTGGATTTGGGGTAAAATATTGGAAACGGATAAGGCTAATCTCACCATGAAATGTCAAGGGTTGTATGTGCTCGCTAAGGTCTAATCTAGTTAGGTTTGGAAAAACATGTCAAAATTTTAAAATGGCATAATTTTTCAAAATAAACTAGAAAAATGAGGGCTAAATAAAGTTCAAGAGATAATTCTACTCCCGTCCCCCACTTGAATTGTACAAAGTTCCTTTGTACTAGGCATTAAAATAAAGGTGAAGAGAAAGGTAGAATTAGAGCGAGAACTTCCCAAATTTTCTCCAAAAGAAGAGGGCCCACGAGAAAGGATCGTGCCTTCGTGTTAGGAATTAGAAATTCCGTGTATTAAAGAGTCGGTCACCTCAAGTATATGTAATCGTTAGAAAGCTCGTAGTCGTAGTTCTTTTAAGTTAAGTAGTATTTAGTTAAGTAACACCGTGGAGGACTGACGGGTCTTTACCCACTGTATGCCCGATCCACGACCCGTTGTGTGGCGTTTTATTGTAAGACTATAAATACTCTCTACCTTCCAAGGTAGAGTTGGAGCTCATAATAATATTTTCTTTCTCTCACTATAGTTCCCAGCTTTCTTCCTTTCTCTCACTAGAACTTTCTCTCTAACATACTTATACGCCTACTTTGATCATGGTTTAGTGTGTTTGTGAAATCCAATATCCTACAATTGGTATCAAGAGCCATGGTTTGATCACTCATCTTTCATGCTCTTTGTTTTGGTGGATTTCATAAGGTTTTGGTGTATTAAGGGTTTAGGAGAGTTTGATTCATTGGACAAATTCTAGTGGTAAAGTTTGAATTTTGCTTGTACTTTTTGCTTAGGATCATCATAAGGGTTTATGTTTTGAATTGGAAGGCTTAAATCATTGTGGTTTGGTTGTTTTGGATTGATAAAGTGGTTATTTGTGAAAAAGGACTAAGCGAGTTGAGTCTCGGACTTGTGTTTCTTCAAAGCGTGTTGCTTTGTTATTTAATGCGAGTTGGTACATGCGACTTAATTTGTTTAGCGAGTTGATACTTATGCGACTGGGTTCTAAGCGAGTTGTTTCTTTAAGCGACTTGAGATCTAAAGCGACTTAGCTATTTAGCGAGTTGTAACGCTAGCGAGTTAATTTAAGCGACTTAGTGTTCAAGTGAGTTGATTGTGTTGCGAGTTGATACTAAAGTGAGTTGGCTATTTAGCGACTTGATTCATTAAGCGAGTTGACTGTGTTGCGAGTTGATGTTGATGCGACTTGGCTATTAAGCGAGTTGATTAATTAAGCGAGTTGATTAATTAAGCGAGTTGTGTAGTTAGGTACTTATTCATTTAGGCTTGTTACTTCTTCGTGATACATTCTTACGGTTGTTCTTTTGGTTTAGTAAAATCCAAGGAAAGAATCAATTTCCGGTTTAATCAAAGAATAGTAAAATCCGTAGAGCTTGAAACATGTCTAAAAACGCTCCTACTATCATCTCCACTGTTGTCGAGGATGTTCAAGCAATGGTTCAGATACTCGCCCACCCATGCTTGATGAACCGACTACGACTCTTGGGCTCAACGAATCGATTGTACTGTCTTGGAAAAGAAAATGGAGTCAACATTCTCAAATCCATTGATGAAGGACCATATCGGGTTGAGACGACTAGGGACTTAATTGATACAAATTAAGATGGAACAATGATCTATGGAATTGATGCACCAAAGACATATGATGAGCTCGATGATAAGGAGAAAAGAGATTCGATGTCGATATCGGGGCTTCTAACATCGTACTTCAAGGTCTTCCAAAAGATATCTACAAGTCGATCAATCACAACACCAAGCAAAAGCAAGATGGGATAATGTCAAGATGCTTCTCTCGGGTTCGAATTAACTATGGAAGATGAGAATCACAACTCTATGACTAATTTGAACACTTCAAGATGAAACCGGATGAGAGTGTCTATGAGTACTATGTGAGATTTCATAAGTTAGTGAATGACATGAGGAACATCGAATGACTATGCCTAACATTCAAATTGAACTCTAAGTTTGTAAATAACATGAATCCGAATGGCACAAATTTTTCACTTCGTGAAGCTCACCAAAGGTTTGAAGAATACAAACTATGAGCAACTCTATGCATTCCTTCTTCAAAATGAGAGACATGCCATGCTTGAAAAGAGGATTCTTGATCAGTTCAAAGGTCAGGGTGAAACAAGCTCAACAAATGATTCAACTGTTTTTTTCACAAATGATGGGACTACCACCAATACTTCTCAAGTTGCACCAACGGGAGATGATAATCACAAACTCATTTCTGATCCAAGGTTCAAGCAACCTGATGCAAATGCTGTCATGGAACATTTCATCACTCAACTGGCACTCATGGTTAAAGAGAACAGGACACTTTCACCTCACACTAACAAACTTCACACCTGCAATGAGATCCGAACCACTTCCAATCTTCACAACCATGGTTTGATCGAGAGATGGGAAAATTATGGGCGGTCGGTTCAAGAAAGGAAGGTTGATCAAAGAAAGGGTGGAGCAGTGGAGGTTATGCCGCAAATCGTAATGAGAGGAAGGAATGGAAATCGTGGTCAAGCAAACCCAATCAAATGTTACAATTGTGGAGGTGAGGGACAAATTGCAAGGAACGCACATCACCAAACGCCTCGTAATCTTGAGTACTTGAGGATAAGATGTTGCTTGTGCAAGCTCGGGACAATGGGGCCGCTTTGGAAGAAGAGGAGTTGTTTCTTCTTGCCGAGGCAATGCCAAGACCTATGATGCTTGATGTGGATGAGCAAATATTCGTGAGATAGGTCACAATCATCGAATGCCTTTCAAGTCGCCGATTGTGATGCATACAACTCGATGTGGATGATGGACCCACACACACATTTTTATGGCTAGCATTTCTCCAATGGTTTCTCCCAAGGTCTCTTCGTCACCACAAGTGGCCCATCCAAAGACAAACTCATCTCGAGGTATTAAACTATACGATGATGTTGATGTGCAAAAGATGTATGACAAAGTACAATCAATCGAAACTTTTGAATCAAATATTGAAAATATGGGTAACATCAATATTGTCCCATATGATCAATATGTGAAACAAAGTGAATGTGAAGTTGTACCAAGTGATGCATCTTCTGCATCAACAATGACTATGTTTTTGATGAATACACCGCATGTGCCCCTGATGATTCTGTAATTTCGAATCAATGCCTATAAAGAACGTGTTGCTATTTATGTACAACGTATGAAATTTGAGTTGACCAATCGTGAGCGAGGAAATGGATGACCAAGTGCGTACAATCATTAGAAAAAGTAATTTTAGAGAAGAAGTATTAAAACAAGAGTTAAATTCCTTGCATGAAAAGCTTTCTAAAACCGCTAAACAAAAACAAGAACTTCAAGAAAATGTGAAAATGCTTAAGCAAGAATTTAATGCAAAGGAATCAAAACTCTTGAAAGATTTTTTCTAATCAAAACTTTGAAAACAAACTTGAAAACAAGTTGTACATACAAGGGAACACCATTCGATCGCTCACATGATCACTAAGCATAGAGTTCTAAGCGATAAGCATAGTGTTCCCATTATAGATAAACCCAACCCCGAGTATGGGAAGATAGCAAAAGCGACTCAAAATGTGATCTATGATGGCAATGAGATTCTTAAACCTAGACAAAACCTAGTTGCTCTGAGTGCACAGAGGAAGATAAGAAATTAGATGAAATCACTAGGAGAAGATGAATAAGAAACTAAATGATACCGAATGCAAAGAGAAGAAAGTAATTATCACTCCCCATGATTACAAAAGGAGAATTGGATCTCCTTGAACATGTTTAAGCCTCAAACATTGTTGACTCCCGAACAAGTGTTCGGAAAATGGACTTAGATAAATGTAAAGCGTAAAATATTGTTGAAACAAACCTCCCTTTGGAAAATGCCTAGAAGCGTGTGTATCCTCCTAATACACCAATGCATCTAGTTCCTAGAACTATCGCTACTAAAAGCAAGACCTTAATCACCGATAAGTTATTTTTCAACTATTTGTTGATTTTGAGAAAACTTGTAAGAAAAGGATCACACCCACTAGGATAATCAAGGTGAAAGGGGTTTTGAACAAACAAAATAATGCTATTTAACCGAGGTCATGCCTTTCTTTAAACTTCTAAAGATCACTTTGAGAGCCTTAAAAGGGATAGAATCTTGATATTAAGGGAATGGAAAGGAATTTGATGCAATGATAGTTGAGGTTAGTGACTATGAGCGAGCACTAAAATATAATGAGATTGAGAGAAAGAACTTGCATACACTAAATGAGAACCTCGATTTAATGTATTACTCAAGATGTGTTCTACATCGCTACTAACTATTCTCGCCATCGCTTCTCGATTCCATGAACTGCCTCGTTGCTCGAAAGTCTCCCATGATCGTGTCATTGAGCTTGAAAAACTAATTACGAACTAAATGAGAAAATTGAACTGGATGATCACGACAATTTGGTTAAACATTTTTCTAAACTAGAAGTTGAGCATTTTAACTTACAACTAAAATATCAACATCTTAAAGAAAATGTCAAAACTTCAAATATCAAGACATCCTCGATGCTCCGTAGTTTGATGCGCTTTTTCAAATTAACAAACGTGATGAATGATTCAAGCTCATTGCAACACGATCGTAAAGTTGAAAGCCCAAATCTCTCAATTAAAAGATCAAACGAACAATATGACGGTTCCCAAATGCCTCCTCCTCTAGATTCTCGGAATTCTCAAACGTTTCATCTTCAAAACTTGGTAAATGCTTTACAAAAGGAAAATGAAAGTTTTCTAAGAAAATGAAAAGGTTAAGCGTCATTTCAATGAGTTATTTGAATCAATAAAGGTCACTCAGTAACAAAATAACGAACAAATAGCTTCATTGCAAAAGGAAATTGAGAATCAAGAGTCGTAAAAAGGAAAATGCCAATGACCAACGGGAGTATGGTGTATTGATGCGCCCCAAACGTCAAGTTTTCTCACACAAGCCGCCACTCAGGAATGGCCGATCGTAAGAAACTTAAAACGGTTTAGGAACGAACTCAATGAAGATCCGAGGAGTATAGTGTTTCCACAGGTCGTTATGTCCCAGCGAAATATGCAATGGATTATCAAACGTATAGTGATCGGGAGATTTGAACGGGAAGGGAGATTTGAATTATGATTATAACTAAGGAAAAGCCAACAAATTACAACGGCTTAAATGCAAATTAAAGAGAATCTAAAAGATAAAAACTATTAAATAAACGCTATCACTATTTTTAAAATGATGTTTTTGTTTTTATGTTTTTACAAAACTGAAATAAAAACTACGCGACGTACAAATAAAAATGTGAAACTTACACAATATTAACCCTAAAAATATGAAAATGATATTTTTACAAACCTAATGATAAAATAAAATTTTTAGAAAAAGAAAATTATTTTTATAACTAATTATTTAATTACTATTAATTAAAAACTATTTTTAACTATTAAATAATTACCTAAAATACAAGAAAATGTGAAATAAAGCTAGAAAAATAAAATTAAGACTTGGAAAATCTAAAATATCAAAATAGAATTTTCAAAACTATTTTTGTATTTTTACGATTATTTTGGATTTTCTAGGAATTAAAAACTATTTAAAACTAATTAAATTATTTAAAATACAAAATAAACTATGAAAAATCTGGAAAATTACTTTTTGGCTTTTATATTTATCTAAACTTAAAAAATTGAAAAATTATTTTTGAAACTTTTCTTAATTTTTGTATTAAATGCTATTTAAAATGCTTAAAACTAATTTAAATTAAGAAAATAGCAAACAAGCTTGGAAAATCTGAAAATTTCAGGAAAAGTCTGAAATAATGTTAGGAGCTAGGAAAATAGAAAAACAGGGGCTTGTGTGGGGATTTTGAATCGGTCTTGCAAGTGCTTGTGAAATAAGCACTTAAATAAGCCAAAGATACAAACAAGCCACCAACCTGAAACAGGAACTATAATATGCTAAAGAACTAGATTGCAACAAATCTCAACTGCATATAACCTCACGAAATGCAAGATACTCGGTTTGATGAAATGAGCTAATAAGCCAAAACAGTTTTGGGGGTAATTTGCACTGAATAATAAGCACATGAATAAGCTAGAAACTAAAACTAAAAGTCGGAAACTAAGCTAGACCTGGGTGGCTATCTAAAACCCAAAGCTCGGACCTAGAGAGCTATGATGAGCTTTGCACAAGCTCATCAAAACTCTGCATAATCCCCTGCAGGCTCGATGCCCGCACAGAGACTTAAGTACCATTTTAACAAGCTCTTATGAAGCTTCTAAAATTTGATAAAATCGAAAAATTGCTAATAAGAAAAAAGACCAGTAGAAGTTTTTAAAACAACAATTTCCATTGACATTGGTCCAGAGATGAGTAAATGAAAAATCACTCTCAGTTGGCCAAAACTGAGATTTTGCAATTTTGACTTTTAAGGTAAACAAGAAATGTTGACTATATTGAACTTTGAGCTTAATTTGTAGACTGATTTTGATGTTAAAGGGTGAAATGAGGCTAGAGCAAGCTAAATCTATGACATTTAAACACAAAATGAGATTTTGTTTTGGCAAAAATCCAACAGTGAACCTGTTAAGGACAAATGAGATGGATTTTGACTTTGGTGGGTTACAAGCCCAAAAGTAAGACAGATATGAAGTATTTAGAGCTAAGTAAACTTAAAACAACAAGATTTAAACACCGAACAAGCCACGAACACACATTTAAGCACCGATCCAAACACATATATTTAAGCGATATGAACTAAAAAGCGAACAATCACGAACCAACATGATTTCATAATCACACTAAGTCTAAACACCTTACTTAACACTAAATAAACAAGTAGGAATTAAAATTAAACACGAGATCTGATTACAAGCTAACTATGCAAAATAGAACTAAAAATGAAAATGGGACAAACAATGCTCACAAGAGGTCCAAATTGTTTGCGAGGCTAAAACCAAGCCCAAGACTAACCTAACCTATTCTGCTTTCAACCCATTATCTCCTCTCGCATCAACCCAAGATCACCATTTTCCAGCTTTAGCTCCCAGTTGACTTTTGTTGACCATGAACCTACTTTGCTTGAAACTCGATCTTCAAGCTTGCCAAAAGCTATATGGAACTTAAGTAACCCTGATTGAACTTAAAAATAAGCTAATAGCAGCTTTAATACAAGAGTTTGAAATTCAAATTTTCAACAGTGAACATGAGATTTAGAATTCATATAAAAACTTGAAATTGATACTTAAAAGTGACTTACAATGATTTGTTAACTTAATTGTGATACATAAAAGCTGAGATTACAATATTTGGACTTAAAACTAAAACATTAATTTAAAAACGACATTAAGAAAAAAAACTAAAAACTAACTACTCTCTTATCTTCCTCCCCATGCTTCCTTTTATACTCCAAATGCTTGTCTCTTTCTCTCTCGATCTAATCCCACCATAATCTGACCCTAAGATGGCTTAAGTGAATCTTGGCCTTTGATTTCATTTTGGCGGGAAATAGGTATTTGGCAGTGGGAGGTTGAGTAAAGGGTTGAAGATGCATTTAATGCACTTTGGAGTTGTGTGGAGGTGGGGGGACATGGAGGAGAAAAGGTGAGGAGGGGGATGGGAAGGTCTGGTGTTGCAGGGCTAGATGTTGGGGAAGGAGAAAAAGGGCGGGTAGGGTTGGTTTTTACCAGTTGTTTGACTGGTGGCTAATAATAGGAGAAGGGTCAAAATAGGCAGGGGTCCAAATGGTTGGCAGGGTCCAAAAAGGTGCAAAGGTCCAAAGGTGCATGGATTAGTACATGGACTATTTTGTAAATTCTGAAAATTGCAATGACCAATCCTGTCAATTCATCAAAGTTGATCCAAGGGTTAAAAGTGACAATCTCAAAAAGTACAAGGACCAAACTTGCCATTTTCCAATTTTCCAGGGGCCATTTTTGCCAATTTTCAAAGTTGGAGGACCAAACTTGTAATTTTCTCAAACTTTTGACATTTTTCACCAAAGGACTAAATTTGACAACTTATGATTTTAAAAGGACATTTGGTGACTTTTCTTTGAAATTTTGACTCGAGACTATTTTGACAATTTTAGAAACTTGGGGGACCGAAGCGCCAATTATGCAAACTTTGCTCATTTTCATCGATTTTAAACATTTTGCATCCGAAACATATAAAATGCAATTTTGGAATATTTTCGATATTTTGATGCATTTCGAGCATTTTAAGCGTTTTGCGATTCAGATTGACCAAAAATGATGAGTATTTACACACTCATCAATCCCCACACTAAACTATTGCTAGTCCCTAGCAATCTTTTGAGAAAACTTAATGGATTTGAATCTCTTTACCAAAAGCCATTACTTGGAGTAGCCAAATGTTTCGATTCAAGTAAGAACCATGGTACCAGATAACCATGTGATTTTGAGCAAACCACCGACTTTCAACGGTTTGATTTTGTCTTTACGAAGCCGTTTGCTCGGACTAGCCAACTCTTAGATAAATTATCAATATTATCTTTGGTGAGTGATTACCAATTATGGTTTTTCCATTGCGTTTACCACAAGCCATAAACTTGCGGGCTAGCCAACTCTTCACTTTTAAGGATATGGTTAATGAATACCATACAATTTTGGGCAAATTGCAAGCCGTCAACGGATTTGAGATATCTTTACCAAGAGCCGTTTGCTCTGGATTAGCCAATCCTTTTGTTTATTAGACAAGGTGGATGATGACCAATTGAGTAAGTGTAGAACACTTACTCCAAAAAAAATTTTGGCCAAAACGGGAATTAGGCGGATAATACATGATAAAATTAGTGAGAATTCCCCACACTTAGAAATGAATATTGCCCTCAATATTCAAAGTACCGCGGTTATGCGAAACAAAGAACGTAAAAGGGAAATACTACGGCCATTATTTAGAAATTTTTTTTTTTTTTTTTTTTTTTTTAACAAACTTATATATATAATATGTGGGGTAACTCCCCGCACTAGGTGGTACACATGGGTGAAAACCCATGTTTAGCTCTTGTTTTTGATTAATGAGTCGCTAGCTTGACTCGACCCAATTCATTGGTTCATGGGAAGCAAATTGGAAGAGACAATCACCATCGGACTTTCATTCAAGATGTTTGGACAAACATTTGAGGCACGAGAAAGTTCCACACCGATGAGATATACATAGAACCGGCTCAAAAAATGATAAATGAAAATGCCGGGGTCAAAGATAGTGTCTTCATTCCCGAAGGAGTGAAGATGAAGGAAATCACAAGATATTTAAGGAAAGGAAGAAGGTCTTGATAACAATCAAGATCCATTCTTCATCCTCAAATGCGCACATATCGGGAGGAAGGGTGAGGTAGTATCATAAATAAGCAAACTCGTATGATAGAGTACACCTTCCTCCGAGCTAATATCATCCTCAAGATCAAAATAGAAATGATCATGTTCCGGAGGAGATATGTCATGAGAGAGTTCACGGAGAACTCTTCATGAAGAGAATCATTCACATGAAGTGAAGTTGTGAACTCTTGTTCCATTGTGGGCTCATCACTATCCTCGATCTGGGTATCAAAGAGTGGATTCTTAGAAATTGAAGTGAATTCAGTCGAATTCAAATAGAGGATTGGTGAAAGTAGCTTTGAATGTTTGGGAACAAAGTGATCAATATTCTCTATTGAATTTGTTAGGATAAGAAGTGAGTGAGCGATCATTATCAATGAGACTTTCGGTCTCCCCGGATCGGCTTCAAATCAAAGAGTGGATTGATGTGAGTGAGTTCACGGAGAACTCCTCAAGAAGGGGATCGACCGTGGGAGTGATGCCTCAACATACTCGATGTTTCCATAGGAAGCACAATCGTCGCTAAGATCCAGAAAGTTTCAAAATGATCTTTTGAACACTCGAGAGGAAAGAAAATCACACATATGGTCAAAGTTCCTTGTGACTCTCTGGGATTGGGACAAGGTTCTCAACACTAGACTTTATGAATTCGTCCGATTCCTTTTCGAGAACAGTGTCAAGATGCTCGTCCCCCATGTTTAGAGAGTGAGTGGGAGCTTGGTGTGATAGCGTTGTTTGAGATGGAATCTCAACTGCTGGGATATCATCGATGAACTTGATGAATATTTATAGAATTGAAGGATATCAAGTGTATCCTCATCATCAACATCATCGAGAATAAACGAAATCGAGAGCTAGATTTGGTGCTTTTGTATTTTAATTAATTCCCTAATAGAGTTTTCACCGGCAATCACGGAATCTAATTTAGCGACTGTTCTTGACTAACAATTCTTCCATGGATTTTGGATTATCTTGGGAATGTTTACATTCCTTCAAATCTTTCACTAAATCCAAAAGATCAAGGAGAAGATTTTGAGGAAGTGGATCAGTGAGGTGGTGCACGATTCATTTGGTCTTGTAGAGGTTGGTCATGATCTGAAGAGTCGTCATTGTTACAAGGAAATGGATTCCTTGTTTGACAATCGAGCTAAAGTGAGGACCTCCACAATACTCATGACAAGAAAAGCGATGTGGTGTGAGTCACATGTGTTGTAGTCATAATTGTTATCGGGAACACCGCTCATAGACAAGCGTGTTTCCGATTGACAATCGAGCTGGAGTGTGAACCACCACAGTACTACAACAAGAAAACTCTTGAGTCTCGCGATGTGGTAGGCGATGGAATAAATCGGTTGTGTTATGGTAAGAATAGGGATCTTGGTTATAGGCGGACCCGTTTCGACTCCACCATGCTACAAGCCGGGGCAATTGCCACCATTATAAGGACCACCACACCATTGACAACCAAGAGGGTGAGGATAAGACATAGCAAGAATCAAAGGTTTTCGAGAGGGTAGGGATGAAGAATCAAAGATGTGAGAGGGTAAAGATGGATATTTTGGTATTTTGAAAACATTTTGCAAAAATAAAGAATGAAAATCTTTTGGGTTTTGATTTTAAAAGAGAATATAAACACATACGGATGGTATGAACAATGAGTGAATATCCAAATCACTAATCTGCTAAGCGGAAGATAATCAAGCCTGACTCGAGCGTGGCGCCAAAATTTGATCTTGCCCCAACAGTCAAGTTTTCTCACACAAGCCGGCCACTTGTGAATGGCCGACCGTAAGAAACTTAAAACGGTTTAGGAACGAACTCAATGAAGATCTGAGGAGTATAGTGTTTCCCTGGGTCGTTATGTCCCAGCGAAATATGCAATGGATTATCAAACGTATAGTGATCGGGAGATTTGAACGGGAAGGGAGATTTGAATTATGATTATAACTAAGGAAAAGCCAACAAATTACAACGGCTTAAATGCAAATTAAAGAGAATCTAAAAGATAAAAACTATTAAATAAACGCTATCACTATTTTTAAAATGATGTTTTTGTTTTATGTTTTACAAAGCGAAATAAAAACTACGCGACGTACAAATAAAAATGTGAAACTTACACAATATTAACCCTAAAAATATGAAAATGATATTTTTACAAACCTAATGATAAAAGAAAATTTTTAGAAAAAGAAAATTATTTTTATAACTAATTATCTAATTACTATTAATTAAAAACTATTTTTAACTATTAAATAATTACCTAAAATACAAGAAAATGTGAAATAAAGCTAGAAAAATAAAATTAAGACTTAGAAAAATCTAAAATATCAAAATAGAATTTTCAAAACTATTTTTGTATTTTTCTGATTATTTTTGGATTTTCTAGGAATTAAAAACTATTTAAAACTAATTAAATTATTTAAAAATACAAAATAAACTATGAAAAATCTGGAAAATTACTTTTTTGGCTTTTTATATTTATCTAAACTTAAGAAAATTGAAAAATTATTTTTTTGAAACTTTTCTTAATTTTTTGTATTAAATGCTATTTAAAAATGCTTAAAAACTAATTTAAATTAAGAAAAATAGCAAACAAGCTTGGAAAAATCTGAAAATTTCAGGAAAAGTCTGAAATAATGTTAGGGAGCTAGGAAAAATAGAAAAACAGGGGCTTGTGTGGGGGATTTTGAAACTGGTCTTGCAAGTGCTTGTGAAATAAGCACTTAAATAAGCCAAAGAGATACAACAAGCCACCAACTGAAAACAGGAACTATAATATGCTAAAAGAACTAGATTGCAACAAATCTCAACTGCTTATAACCTCTGAAATGCAAGATACTCAGATTTGATGAAATGAGCTAATAAGCCAAAACAGGTTCTAGGGGGTAATTTGCAACTGAATAATAAGCACATGAATAAGCTAGAAACTAAAAACTAAAAGCTGGAAACTAAGCTAGACCTGGGTGGCTATCTAAAACCCAAAGCTCAGACCTAGAGGAGCTATGATGAGCTTTGCACAAGCTCATCAAAACTGCGATAATCCTGTAGAGGCTCGATGCCTGCAGACCACTAGGTACCATTTAACAAGCTCTTATGAAGCTTCTAAAAATTTGATAAAAATCTGAAAAATTGCTAATAAGAAACAAGACCAGCAGAAGTTTTTAAAACAACAATTTCCATTGACATTGGTCCAGAGATGAGTAAATGAAAAATCACTCTCAGTTGGCCAAAACTGAGATTTTGCAATTTTGACTTTTAAGGTAAACAAAAAATGTTGACTATATTGAACTTTGAGCTTAATTTGTAGACTGATTTTGATGTTAAAGGATGAAATGAGGCTAGAGCAAGCTAAATCTATGACATTTAAACACAAAATGAGATTTTGTTTTAGCAAAAATCAACGATGAACTCGTTAAGGACAAATGAGATGGATTTTGACTTTGGTGGGTTACAAGCCCAAAAGTAAGATGATATGAAGTATTTAGAGCTAAGTAAACTTAAAACAACAAGATTTAAACACCGAACAAGCCACGAACACACATTTAAGCACCGATCCAAACACATATATTTAAGCGATATGAACTAAAAAGCTGAACAATCTTTGAACCAACATGATTTCATAATCACGCTAAGTCTAAACACCTTACTTAACACTAAATAAACAAGTAGGAATTAAAATTAAACACGAATCTGATTTACAAGCTAACTATGCAAAATAGAACTAAAAATGAAAATGGGACAAACAATGCTCACAAGAGGTCCAGCTGTTTGCAGGCTAAAACCAAGCCCAAGACTAACCTAACCTATTCTGTTTCAACCCATTATCTCATCTGCATCAACCCAAGATCACCATTTTCCAGTTTAGCTCCCCAGTTGACTTTTGTTGACCATGAACCTACTTTGCTTGAAACTGATCTTCAAGCTTGCCAAAAGCTATATGGAACTTAAGTAACCCTGATTGAACTTAAAAATAAGCTAATAGCAGCTTTAATACAAGAGTTTGAAATTCAAATTTTCAACAGTGAACATGAGATTTAGAATTCATATAAAAACTTGAAATTGATACTTAAAAGTGACTTACAATGATTTGTTAACTTAATTGTGATACATAAAAGCTGAGATTACAATATTTGGACTTAAAACTAAAACATTAATTTAAAAGCGACATTAAGAAAAAACTAAAACTAACTACTCTCTTATCTTCCTCCCATGCTTCCTTTTATACTCCAAATGCTTTCTCTTTCCTACG
The DNA here is from genome assembly GCA_022545495.1 of Chrysanthemum lavandulifolium. Taxonomy (NCBI): domain Eukaryota; kingdom Viridiplantae; phylum Streptophyta; class Magnoliopsida; order Asterales; family Asteraceae; genus Chrysanthemum; species Chrysanthemum lavandulifolium. The sequence goes on along the minus strand of CM040241.1, from coordinate 250,832,081 downwards.
ATCTAATCCCACCATAACCGGACCCTAGGATGGCTTAAGTGAATCTTGGCCTTTGATTTCATTTGGCGGAAATAGGTATTTGGCGGTGGGAGGTTGAGTAAAGGGTTGAAGATGCATTTAATGCACTTTGGAGTTGTGTGGAGGTGGGGGACATGGAGGAGAAAGGTGAGGAGGGGATGGGAAGGTGCAGTGTTGCGGGGCTAGATGTTGGGGAAGGAGAAAAAGGCGGGTAGGGTTGGTTTTGACCATTGTTTGTTGGTGGCTAATAATAGGAGAAGGGTCAAAATAGGCAGGGGTCCAAATGGTTGGCAGGGTCCAAAAAGGTGCAAAGGTCCAAAGGTGCATGGATTAATACAAGGACTATTTTGTAAATTCTGAAAATTGCAAGGACCAATCCTGTCAATTCATCAAATTTGATCCAAGGGTTAAAAGTGACAATCTCAAAAAGTACAAGGACCAAACTTGCCATTTTCCAATTTTCCAGGGGCCATTTTTGCCAATTTTCAAAGTTGGAGGACCAAACTTGTAATTTTCTCAAACTTTTGACATTTTTCACCAAAGGACTAAATTTGACAACTTATGATTTTAAAAGGACCTTTGGTGACTTTTCTTTTGAAATTTTGACTCGGGGACTATTTTGACAATTTTAGAAACTTGGGGACCGAAGCGCCAATTATGCAAACTTTGCTCATTTTCATCGATTTTAAACATTTTGCATCTGAAACATATAAAATGCAATTTTGGAATATTTTCGATATTTTGATGCATTCGAGCATTTTAAACGTTTTGCGATTCAGATTGACCAAAATGATGAGTATTTACACACTCATCATGTATCAAAGGTTCACTCTTGTAATAAATATGCTTTATCCGTGAAATATGTCCCTCCTCATCTCAGAACAACAAACTTCTTGTTCAAACATACTTCTCATCCCTTAAGGATTGCCTAGAATGTCTGCGTGAGATTGTTGAAGAGGATAAGTTAGAGAAACCTCATGATAATGCAATTGGACATGCATGCTTATATGCCAAACGATCTCAAGAAATCCTAGAATGCTTGATCACAATATGCCCAAAGTCCTTAGGTGAGAGAGTTAATCCTTTGATTCCATGTTCGATGCCTAATGCCAAGTATGATATTCATTCGATGCCCAATATTCTGATTGTGAACCTTAGTGTGCCTTTAAGTAGTTGATTCGGATCATCAATGCTAAGAAAGAGAACTCAAGTGTGCCTTCTAGGAGTACAAATCCTAGCACTTCTTGTTTTAAGAAAGTGAACCTTAGTGTGCTTGCATGTAGTTCGGATCCCAAGCATCTAAGCAGTGATGCAAAGAGTAGTAAAACCAACTAATGTTCCCATTTCCTCTGAGAGTAATCGGTGACATTAAAGGGAGCGGTCAAAGTCTCAAGACAATACAAGGAATGATAGGACCTCGCAAGCTAAGAATGTGCACCGGAAAGAGTGAAGAACAATCTAGGAACTTTAAGTTTGAACCGAATAAACGAATCGTGTTGATTCTAGTATTAGCCATAGGCGTCTTGTAATTAATTCAATTACGATACTATTTGCAAACCTTGTATTGATATCGGCTTGAATTACATTTCTAATCATGAATGTGGTGTTAATGTTTTGCCTAATGATGTTAATTGTCCAGTTAATATTGTTAATGCTAAAATTCATGCTAAGAAGGCTAAAAGGAAAAACGAAGAAAGTTAGAAAACGGTGGAAACCGGGAAGAACATTTAGTAAGATAGGCTATTATTGGATACTTGTTGGTCGTAAGACTAATCGGACAATGCCCACTAGAAAATGGATGCCTCTTGGTAGATCTATTCCTTAAGAAGTGAGCACTGCTGTGAGCAGGGGCTATCTGAGACACTAGTCTCGCATCTATTAACAATGATTCCATTGCCTTATTTTACGATATGAATGCTTCTATTTCGATGTGGGTGTTCCAACCATGTTACTAACCAAATGGAACCCATTCTTGCATGGGGATCCCAATTATCCGATTATCCATTCTTATGCATGTTCAACTGCAGATCGTTCAAATCGATTACATGGTACCGGACTCAGTCGCTCCAAGCATATGATTGGCGACGGTCACGGCTCATGAACCGTGAGCAAATTCATCGGACGATTAGATTCGGAAATGATCATTTCGGTGCAATTATGGGTTATGGTGATTATGTTGTGGGTGATAGTGTCATCTCTAGAGTATACTATATGGAAGGTCTTGGTCATAATCTGCTCTCATTGGTCAATTACGTGATTACGATCTAGAAGTAGCCTTGAGAAAACATACTTGTTTTGTTAGAGAACTTGATGGTAAGGAATTATTACGAGGAACTCGTGGTTCAAATCTTTACACCATCTCTATCGATGATATGATGAAGTCTTCTCCTATTTGCTTGTTGTCAAAGGCCTCGAAAACAAAGTCATGGTTATGGCATCGCTGTCTAAATCACTTGAACTTGGCACCATCAATGATCTCTCGAGAAAGGACTTAGTTGTAGGTTTACCTAGACTAAAGTATGAAAAGGATCATCTTTGTTCACATGCCAATTGGGAAAAAGCAAAAGTATACCCATAAACCCAAACCTACAAACTCAATCACAAAGTTCTTCATACCCTTCATATGGATCTATGTGGACCAATGAGAGTGCGAGAATATCTTTGGGAAGAAATATGTGTTAGTTGTGGTTGATGATTACTCTAGATTCACACAGGTCAAGTTCTTGAGGACAAAAGATGAAACTCCCGATATCATCATCAAACTCATCAAGCAATGCAGTTCGACTTAACAAAACCGTCGAATTATCCGAGCAGACAATGGGCCGAGTTTGTTAACAAACAACTTAGTGAATTTTATGAAAGCATTGGAATAAGCCATCAAAGAAGTGTTCCACGAACTCCTCAACGAGCGGTGTAGTTGAAAGACGAAATCGAACTCTTGTAAAGCCGCTAGAACAATCTTGATTTACTCAAAGGTTCCAATGTTTCTCCGGGTCAAGTTATTGCCACCGCATGCTACACACAAAATCGTTCCTCGATTCACACTGCTCATGGAAAAACTCCATATGAACTTGTCCACAATGAAAACCTAATCTCTTTCCTTCGTGTGTTGGTGCATTGTGTTATCCAACTAATGAGGGTCAAGACTTAGGCAAACTTAGAGCTAAATCGACATTGGAGTTTTGTAGGGTATGCACCAAACAAAAGGGATACCAAATCTACAAAAAGAACCCGAAATATCATGGAAACAATTCACGTTCGTTTGATGAGTGACGGTCAAATGGCTCTGGACAATCGATTCAGGACCAGCACTCAAAACAGTCCCATTGGTTCATCCCTTGTTCCAAACTCCTCTCAAGAAACTCCATATGTACCTCCATCCAAGTGATTTAAAGAAATTGTTTGATCCTATGTTTGATGAACTTTATGATCCAAGTACTAATGAGGTGTCGATCCTACAACAGAGGTCGCTCATATTCACATGAATGAAGTCAATCCTCGGTCTCAATATCTCTAAGTCAAGAAGCGCCTCTGCGATCCTTGATCTCATCAACAAATCATCATTCTTCAAATGTACATCATGGAACTGCTTTACGCATCAATGATGAAGTTAATCCCTTTGCTACTCACGAAGATGCTCCATTTGAAAACATATTTGCTCTGAATCATCATCGAACCATCTTCTTGAGAGACATCAACTCGCTACCTCGGTCCTCAACAAGCGCCACATGAACACCTTAGAAAATGGACTCACGATCATCCACTAGACAACATCATTGAAATCCTCTCGTCCCGTATCAACATGGAAACAAATTGCTACCGATGCCTTATGGTGCTTCTTCAACTCCGTACTATCTAAGATCGAACCAAAGATGTTAAAACCGCCATGAATGAAGATAGGCGGTTCAATGCCATGCAAGATGAAATTCATGAGTTTGATCGACTTGATGTATGGGAGTTAGTACCGCCTCCAGGACAGGCTATGATTATTGCTCTTAAATGGATCTTCAAAGTGAAACTTGATGAGCATGGTGATGTGTTGAAGAACAAGGCTCGATTAGTTGCTAAAGGATACCGTCAAGAGGAGGGTATTGACTTTGAAGAATCTTTTGATCCAGTTTCTCGAATCGAGGCAATCGTAATCTTTCGCTAATCTTTGCTAGTAAGAACATGGTAGTCTATCGGATGGATGTGAAGACGGCATTTCGAATGGAGACCTTAAAGAAGTCGTCAACGTCGGTAACTGAAGGATTTGTAAATCAAGAGCATCCTACTCACGTTTATTGTCGAAGAAGGCCCTTTACGGTTTAAAGCAAGCTCCAGGGCATGGTATGATACATCATCAAAGTTTCTTCTATCAACCGGATTTAGCAAAGGAGCGATTGATCCAACATTGTTCACCGGAAGTCGGCAAACATTTAATTCATGTTCAAATTTATGTTGATGATATTATTTTGCCTCGATAGACCCAATGGAATGTGATCGTTTTCAAATGAAATGAGTTCAAAATTTCAAATGTCAATGATGGGACAAATGTCATTTTCTTGGGATTACAAATTTCGCAAAGTCCGGAGGCATTTTCATAAATCAATCTTAATATGCAACCGAGATCTTAAAGAAATTTGGATTTGATTCAAGTGACCTGTTGACACTCCCATGATTGATCGAACCAAACTAGATGAGGACCACTCGGGGATCATGATTGACCAAACAAAATATCGTAGTATGATTGGATCCACGATGTACCTCACGGCTAGTGACCAGACATCTTGTTCATTTGTTTGCATGTGTGCTAGATACCGTGCTAAGCCTACTAAAAGGCACCTTGAAGCGATTAAGCGGGTCTTTGGTATCTCAAGGAACCATCAATATGGGTCTTTGGTACCAAGGACACCGGCATGTCACTAACGACCTATGGAGATCTTGATCATGCAGGTGTCAAGATACTCGTCGAAGTACATCTAGAGGTGCTCGGTTTTGGGTGATAAGCTTGTGAGTGGTCTTCAAAGAAGCAAATGAGTACTTCTATTTCCTTTCTGAGGTGAATACATAGCCATGTCATCTGTTGTGCTCAAATCATATGGATGAGATCTCAATTATCGACTATGGCTTTGAATTCAACAAAATCCTCTGTCTTGTGATAATAAAGTGCTATTGCTCTCTCATGCAACAACGTTCAACACTCAAGAGCAAAGCATATCGACATTCGACATCATTTCATCGGGAACAAGTGGAAAAGGTGTGGTGGAACTCTATTTTGTGAGGTCTCGAATATCGCTTAGCGAGACATCTTCACCAAAGCTCTTCCAAGAGAACGTTTGAGTTTATTCTTCCACGTCTTGGCTTGAAAAGCCTTCAACCGAACACTCAAACGTCTTGTGAGGAAGGCGAGGAGTAAAGGTCTATTTTCATCTATCTCTTGCATATATCTATTCGAAAAACAAAATACAAAATTATAAAACCTTCAAAATCCATAAAAATCGAAAAAATTTGAAAAAAAAAATATTGTCAATTTGTTATGTTATGTTTTTTTCTTGGTTCGACAATATCTCACGGTCTTTGTCTGTCATTCAAAGAATGAAACAGGACTTTAGATGTTGTTCGAATCCTTATAAATATATATATATATATATATATATATATATATATAAAATCAAAAAATCAAAAAAATTATTTTTGGGAGAAAGAGAAACAATGGTTTATTGTCATTTCAGCAATAACCCGCTTTTCAAAGAAAGAACGAGCCATGCTTTACCATGTTTTCAAATTCCATGCTCGATTCTATAAACATTTATCTCTTGAAAACTAACGCTTTGAAAAATAACTCGGTCTCTATTTTTGATAATTATCGGGACTTATTTGTCAAAATCTCTATCTCTCAATCAACAACCTATATCATTGATTGAGGAGAGAATGATTTCAATTAAATTAAAAGTTATTTGGCATTAAATTGTTTTCAAAAGATATACATGCATGTTTTATCAATGGAGTTTTTAAAGTTTTAAAATCCGATCCTTATCAGTCAAAACGCTTTCATAATCAAGACACAATTCCCCTTAAAAGCTTTCAAAATCAATTTTAATCAATAAGAGATCACAAATTTCAAATGAGTTGATAATTGTGATCGGGGGAGAATGTGTGATTTAAATTGGATTTAAACTGATAATTTGGTAAATGGTTTTATAAGGATGTACATGCTATCCTTCCCACATGTGACAAACGATTTCAAATTTTCCATGCACATGTTGAGGGGGAGCATCTATCTTAAACCTATGATTTGAAACGTGATTAATTATCTCAATGTGCAGGTTCCCTCTAGTATGTGCAAAACTCTTTTCAAAACTCGAGGCACATATTGAGGGGGAGCAAACTTATGAAAACCTCATCCTTCCCGAAAATTCTTTATCTACTTGATTCGATTAGGGAAGTGATGTTGATATCTTTTAGAAAATGGAAATCAAAGAAGTTAATACTTCCTCTTACCTCCGTGTGCAAAACAATTTCAAACATTTGATGCACATGTTGAGGGGGAGCACTTGTTCTAAAAATATCAGAAATAATTCAGGTACAAAATGTTTTGATAATATATCACAAGTATCTGGATTGATTTTCAAATGGTTTTCAATTGGTTCCAATGGCAGATGAACAATACCAAATTGACCGACCAACTTTACTTTATGTACGGTGATATAAGGATGATAAGGTTAGGTATGTGTTCCCATGATCCGCCGAACCGGAGGGATCTACCGAGGACTATCCACTAGTTAGTGTAGAGTCCTTAGGTATGATGATAAAAGGAGAAAAATGAGATATGGGAAGAGTGCGGACTAAGATGAGCTAGTCTTTGGAATAAACCCAACAAGGTTCTAGCTATGAAGTCTCGGTAAGCTTGAAGGGTTGAAGAATTAAAAGAATTGAATGAGAAAAGGGTGAAAACAAATAGCCCTCCATATATTCAACCTTAGGCGTAAACCGGTTCAATTCATATGCTCGATGGTAACATCGGTATTGAAGACAAGACGTCATGGACCCGGTGGACGACCGCACTTCAACTTTCCAAACCACTCAAGTTCCTCTTAAAGGACTTGTTTCATTCTCACGGGAACCGACATTATCTATCGACTTTCTCTTAGAGATTGTTGATATTGAAGAAGGAGACCCTCTCCTAGTCTCCGCACAGATCCAAATATGCACAAATTGAGTCTAGAGCCACGAGATCATCAATAAATCGATTAGGACACTTTCAATGAAGACTCTCTGTTTCACACAATGTGCAAAGAGAGATTATATCTTGATTCCTACGCATTATCCTTGTGGTATTGCGGAATATCCGAGTGATGTGTATACATATCCACAATGAAGATGGAAAGCCTTGGAGCCAACATCAAACAAGCTCTGGTAGGTGGCATGTGAGATCTATTATATAGATCAACCATGTGACAACCGCGAAACAATGGGGCGATTCAATCTCTTGAATCAATCTCGTTCGAGTTATGGATTGACGGATACCTTTGAAAACCGGTCTTTGTGCTAATAAGCTTTTCTTTAGCACATCGACCGTGTACTAATTTTCAAATCAAAGGTGTTTTATGATTGATAATTGATTTCCAATAAAACCTTCGTTGTATTGCAAACACAATTTCTATTGAGCAATACACGATTGTTTTTCAAATCTCTTTTCATCAATCGATGGACTTAACTTATTTGGTTCACTCACTCCGTGTTGTCTTCTTTGAGGCGTTCGGTTTGAGAACGACTAGAGCATTCGCGAAACCACGTCAAGGAAATTCTTGAATTATACGATCACAGGCGGTACATGTCTTGATCAATGGGGAACCGTGGGCGTGTACCTCAATTCAACTAAAGTGGTCAAAGACACTTTTGTACGCTTTATTGCTAATCTGTTGTTTGCGGTACGCCCGACGCTTGCGGTGATCGAATGAAGCGGTCAATCCATAGCCGCATGCTCACACAATACATTCATCTCTCAAGAAATCATGATATGTTCATCAATGACTCGATATTATCATCGCGTATGCTTCGCTCTGCTGCTGTCAATATCATGAATCAACGACGACTTCCGCTACTCGATGAGAAGATATCATGATCTAGAATGTGAGCATGTCGATCCTAAAGTCACAACATCACATAATACCAACTCCACAATGGATGTCTCGTAGATTTTGATAGTGATGATCTCAAAAGTCGGCTCAAAATTGTTATCACGTGGATCGATAAAGACCTCCACTTGGAGTAACCAAACATGCAATGTGAAGAATCAATGACTACGAGCTTAGGAGCAAAGTACTACATCAAGAATGCAAGAACAATTGTTAATGTAATATCTATTTGTATTCAATGTAATTTTGGTACATGATTGAGGTGACCTCCTGTGGGAGATTGTTAGGAATTAGAAATTCCGGTATTAAAGAGTCGGTCACCTCAAGTATATGTAATCGTTAAAAGCTTGTAGTCGTAGTTCTTTTAAGTTAAGTAGTATTTAGTTAAGTAACACCATGGAGGACGGACGGTCTTTACCCACCCATATGCACGATCCACGACCCGTTGTGTGGCGTTTTATTGTAAGACTATAAATACTCTCTACCTTCCAAGGTAGAGAGTTGGAGCTCATAATAATATTTTCTTTCTCTCACTATAGTTCCCAACTTTCTTCCTTTATCTCACTAGAACTTTCTCTCTCTAACATACTTATACGCCTACTTTGATCATGGTTTAGTGTGTTTGTGAAATCCAATATCCTACACTTCGTTTAAGTGTCATGAACAAACTTCAATCCCTGAAATCACAATATCGACAAGCATAATTCTAAAAAGAAAAATAAAATAAAAAAACAAACCTAACTCACTTTCTTAGGAATCACGGTTGCATTTAGCGAATGCAACAAGCCTTTAAACCACTTGGTGTCCCAGTGGACGAGTGAAGTCTCGTGAGGGTTTACAGGAACACACCCACAAAGTTCATTTAAAAACTAATACAAGGTTCTTGTGTTTTAAAATGAAAGAATTTAAGAAAGAGAGTTACGTCGTAACTCCTATGAGAGATTCTGCAATGTGGCAAAACTGGTATGAGTGTGAAGCGAATAGTTCTGGCGTAACCATCGAGATAGAATTACCGTAATTGGTAATGCGTCAAGAATTCTGCCGCTAAAATGTTGGTTACGGTGTAATCACCAAGATGAGTTACGCCAGTAACTACTGTTCGATCGACAATCTGCGGCGATAATTACTTCTTTGTCTCTGCAAAAATGGTTAGAAAACACAAACCCAACAGAAGAAAATAAAAACAAAAGAAAGGGATAATTCGGGTTGTCTCCCGAAAGAACACTTTTCTTTATTAACGAGTCTTTAAGTTAGACTCAAAGCTGTGAGGCTCCTATGGGGGTCTTTGGACTTACCCCACTTCCATCATTCGTTGGTATTCATTCATCCAATTATCAAGCCCTTTTTTCCTAGTAGAATTATTGAGCCCAATTGTTCCCAACTTATGTGAAAGCCTTTTATCACATGATTCTCCATGGTCATCATCTTTAGCAATAATATTATCGATAATCTTGATGTTTGATCTTGTTCCGCCTATGATGTCGGTGAGATGGTTGCACCCATCTTGCTTGATCGGTTCCTTAATAAATTTTCGAGCTTCCAAGCTTTAGTTTGTACCAATCTTCCGTGCTAATTCAACATCATGTTTCTCTCCCTTATGAGGGTAAATCCATTCATTAGATTTTCTTTCACATTTTGAGGGCGACTAAATGGTGGCCATGTTGATTCGCATTCTTTGGTTGACATCGAGTTGCAAAAATGTTTGTTTGGACTCGAGTTTCCTCAATGCTTTGGACAACTTCATCCTGTTTACGCTACAATGATCAATACTTTCTTTACGATTATCGATGTAGGTTTATAGTGTAGAGAGGGTTCGTTGATTGAACATTATTAGAACTTTTAGTTTTTGGTTTTAAATGCTCATTCATACTAAAGTTATTCGTTCATTTTCGGTCCCAAGGAAATTTGTTTTCAAAAATCATGATTTGAGCCCTACAAGTGGCCAAAAAGGTCTTCCAACAATCAAGTTGTAAGCCTCCGCTTTCCTATGTCAATAACTACAAAATCGGTGGGGAAGAAAATTTTCCGCTTTTAAAAGCACATTGTTCACGGTTCCCTCGATGCGACTTTAGAGAGTCCGTCATTTCAATCATAATAGTTATTTCTTTTAAATTGGTAAGTTTGATTTTTCAAATAAAGTAGTTGAGATAAGGTTAACCCCACCCCTAAATCGGCTAATGCGGAATTTTAACGTTACCAATAGTGCAAGGAGAAGAAAACTTTCACAGTATTGCGACTTTTCGGGAAGTTGGCTTGGTAGGAACTCGTCGTCATCTGCTTTATAATTCTCTCTTAGGTAGTTAATCCGGAGATCATTAGTGATAGAGGATGTGTAGTGCTCCTTTTTGCTTTATCCTGCGCAAATATTGCCTTGCAGGAAGTGGCTTTAGCATTACTTGTTTCAAGGTTCTTAGCTAATTGCCCAATTTGTGTTTCGAGGTTCTTAATTGCAGCATCTTGGTTACGTAGGTCCATATTGGTGTCCTCCTTTATTTTGACCATCCATTCCTTGAGTCTATCTTCTTTTTTGTCGATTCTTCAATATGTGATTGCATCATTTCTTCAAGGCTAGGTTTAGGAGGATTATTGTTGATTCTTGTGTAGAACCTAGGGACTTTTCACGATACCTAGGTCCGTAATTATTGTAGTCATTGAAAGGAATTATTTCCCATAGTTCACTTCTCGATCCTTTTAACTTCTTCATTGGAGGAACATTCTTTAGAAGGACGAGCCCCATTTCGCTCCACTTGAATGGAATGCACATTTTCCTTGAGCTTCTTCATTTCTCTTCCAAGGCTTTCTAATTTGTTGTTTATTGCTGCAAGGCCCTCAATATCATTATTTTTACTTCGGTTGCTTCCTCCATTGTGCCACTTGTGAGAGTGGTCTGCCATTTTTCGAATAGTTTCCAAAGCCATGGTGGGTGTCATACTATGAATTGGCCCTTGAGAATCAATCATTGGTCTTGAAGAGATGTTCAGTCCCTTGTAAAAGATGTTCACTTTTTGTTGGCTGTTGAGATCGTGAGTAGGGCACTTGTATAACAATTCGTTGTATCTCTCCCAAGCTTGGTATAATGTTTCATCACCCTCTTGCTTGAAGTTATGAATTTCTTCCATTTCCTTAGCCGTCTTTGATGCGGGACAATATCTCTGAATGAAATATTTTTTAAGATAGGCCAGTGTTGACAGGTCCACAGGTAATCGATCGACCCATCTTTTGCGGCTCCGTAAGAGAAATAGGGAATACTCGTAGCATTATAGCATCGCATGAGACTACGGGATTTTGAATAGGTGACAATGTATTCGGCGTTGTCTACATGTTCATGGGCATCATCGGTGATGCTTCCAGAGAAGGGTTTGCCGCATTCCCTCATGAATTGAGGTTTGATTTGAATTGAGCATCTTACGCAATGGTCGGCCTAACAATCCACGCCCTTGTTCTTCTCTTGTCAATGCCAAATATTCCTCAAGAGTGAGGTTATCGATGTTAATAGCTTCCATGGTACCGAAAACTTGAAATATGATCGTGAGCAAAGTTTAAAAATAAAATGAAAGACTCAATATTAATCCTAATATAGCTCCCGACAATGGCGCCAAAAACTTGATGCGAGTTTTCTTGACTGGTCTTAATATTTATAGTGTCTCGCTATACCTATGGTCTACCCTAATGCACTAGGGCGGTGTACACAGTGGTGTGTAGTGTAGTAAATGGTAAAGCCGAGGTCGTCCCAAGAGCTATGTGTGTCGGATAATTACTAAGTCTAATTGTCACGAATATTAATGGTTTTGATAGGTATTTAATTAATTAAACTACTAATGCGAATATAAAATAAAATCAAATAAATGTGTGAAGGAAATCAATAGAGGAATAGTGGTGCTAACCTAGTTAATCCTCCTAGCTAGTTATGTCTCGTCTACCTACTTCCAATTACTTGGTGGGGTCGAATCGAGAGGACATCATTTGGTCAATTCGCCCAACCTATCGGCAAAGATGCCACCACAGAGAAATCAGTAGCACCGTCATAAGTCCTGTTGTTCTGGTCCCTAATCGAGTCATTAAGTACCGCTACATGCTAGATTCTAAATAGTGAGTGCCGGCCGTTAGGAACTTAGACACTACACCCCCATTCTTAAGTTCATCCAAGCGATAGGTGATCGGTTGGTCAAATCGCACAAGTAGAAAGGGTCTTGATTGGTCATATCTTACCCTTCCCGTCTCGATCCGCTCACCTAGAATCACTTGGTCATATCTCCTAGGCAATTGGCCTTTATCGCCATTCAAAACTACCCAACCAAGGGTGACTACCAAGAACTATGCATGCATACACTTAGAAATAATTGTACGGAAGTAAAGGTAAACGCAAACAAAACAATTAAGGAATCATAACTAGGCTAGCACCAAAGGGTGCTTAGCTCATATTAATCATGCAAATCAATTCAATATTCAAAGTGCGAAATACATGAATTGAAAGTAAAGAAATAATAAACGCTAAAGCTTATCGTAATGGTGTGACTTTTCCCTTGAAACAGACTCCGTTTGCTTCCTAGACCTGCCTTGAGCTTTTCCCACGTTCTCGAGTGTTGTGTGGAATGGGATGCTTTGAAATCTTTGGAATTAGTGGGGTATTTATAGGCCGTGTGCGGGTTGCAGCGTAACCAATAGAGGAGTTCTGTAGTAACCTTCTATTTCATCATAAATGCACTAGATCGCTAGTTACGGCGTAGCCTTATAAGTGGTTCTGCCGTAGTCTTCAATAAACTTAGTTACGTCGTAAGTGATGCGGTGAGTTCGGCGTAAGTATCAGCGACGTGGAACCTCTTTTGACCTAATGGAGTTACGTCGTAACCTTTGGGAAGAGTTACACCGTAACCTCTTGATAAGTTGGACTTTCGGGTCACGCAATAGTTACGGCGTAATGTGAGAGATGAGTTACGCCATAACTTCTTCAAAATAAGCATACTGTGATACATCTTTAGTAATGTTTCCATCTCTTTAGCTCCAATGATCGTAATTTACCTGAAAGTGGAAAACAATGGAAAACAAGCGTAAATACATATAAATGATATAAATAACGAGCATTATCGGGGGAAATTGACACTTAATATTCAGGACTATTTGATGTTATCACCTGTGGTAGCACACTTCACTCAACCACTGACCATGAATCAATTGCTAAGTTTGAACAAACCATAAGACCCAAGCCCACTAGTATGTGGGTCAGCAAGAGAAAGTAATTTAGTTTACTATTTGTGCAGAGACATGCCAGGGAGCCTATTTGGCATCTAGATAGTGGATGTTCAAGAAGCATGACTAGTGTAAAGGAGTATCTGCACAAGTATGTAAAGGAACCAGGAATCAAGGTAGTATTTGGTGATAACTATCATGTCCCATCAAGGTTATGGTTCATGGCTGTAATGGAATAGTTTTCTCTAGAATAGCTTATGTCAATGGTCTAAAGTACAATCTCATCGATGTCGATCGGTTGTGTGATGCAAAATACATAGTCAGGTTGAATGATAAACAAGGTACAATTTTAATGCCAACAAAGTTGTTCTTATAGCTCTAGGAGAGATGATGTATATGTGTTGACATGTCAACTCTCTCTCATAATGGAACTTGTCTCTTTGCCAAAGCCACTGAAATTGTCAAGCTGGCTATGGCACAAGAGACTCTCTCACTTAAACTTTAAAAATATAAACAACTTGGCAAAACAAAACAAAGTCCTTGGTTTACCATCACTAGTTTTGCAAAAGACAAACCATGCTCGACTGTGAAAAGGCAAACATCACGAGCATCATTCAAAACAAAACCAAATTTCTCCATCAAAGTCGCCTTTACCTCCTGCGTATGAATCTCTTTGGGCACATGTGGGTCCAAGATCAATCCAACATAAAAGTATACACTTGTCATTGTTGATGAGTTCTCAAGATACACTTGGGTATACTTTCTTTCAAAAAAGAGTTAGGCGGTGATACCATAATGTCATTCATCGGGAAGATTGAAAACCGAATGACATTACAATTAAACAAATTGAGCCGACAATGGTGCTGAGTTCGAAATCAAGAGCTTGAGAGTTTACGTGATAAAGGAATTTCCCAAAACTTTTCATCTCCATACACCCCGAACAAAATGGGGTGGTGAAAGGAAAAACATAACTCTCATTGAGGCTGCTAGAACTATGCTAAATGGCTCGGCACTCTCAAAGCACTTACGGGTGAAATTTGTCAAAAGCGACTGTTACACTCAAAACAGGTCAATCATTGTCAAGAGGCATAACAAAACCCCATATGAGATCTTCAAAGGAAGACTTCCTGACATCAGCTACTTTCATGTGTTTGGATGCCCGGTGTTCATTCATAATCACAAGGATCACTAAGGCAAGTTTGATGTTAAAAGGCGATGATGGGTATTTCCTAGGTTACTCGTGATCTCTAAAGCCTTGAGGTGTTTAACACCGAAGACAACAAGTTGAGAAACTTTTCATGTCACCTTTGATGAAAGTTCGAGAAAGCATCGATTACCAATACCTCGGTGGAGAAATAGGAATTGATGACTCATCAAGATACCCTCTGATGAGTTCAACAGAAATCAATTCCTCATATCAAATTGATCTTGATATCTTATACTATGTCTTGCCTCACAACCTTCCTCAACCAACAATAAGTGAATTCATTGATAATCAATCAGTCCCTTATGGGATAGGTGATACTGAACCAAATGTTCAGGACCCTTAAATTTATGAACCCCAACCAGAACAAAACATCTCAACAGATAATCTAAATGATTTTGTGGCTCCTGCACCTGAACCCATTCCTGAGTTTCCAGTGACCTCATCAAGCTCAGATCCTAGACCATAAAGTAAGTGGACTAGATCTCAGGACATTGAGCTTGTGAACATCATTGGTGAACCCACTAAAGGCATGCTCACAAGAAGTATGGTCGCTAAGTTAACAGACTTGACCAATGAATGTCTATATGCTAATTTTCTATAAAAATAGAACCCAAAAGTGTCATTTGAAGCTCTAAAACATCCAAGCCGGGTTCGAGCTATGCAAGAAGAACTTCAACAGTTTGATAAAACAAGGTCATGACCTTGATCAAATGTCCTCAGGATGTCATTGTTATAGGAATGAAGTGGGTTTTCATAAACAAAACTGATGAAAATGGCATTGTCATTAAAAACAAGGCCAGGCTTGTAGCCAAAGGTTACAATCAACAAGAAGGCATTGACTATGATGAGACATTTGCTCCTGTTGCAAGAATGGAAGCCATCGGGATCTTCCTTGCATTCGCGACCTACATGAACTTTAAAGTTTACCAAATGGATGTAAAAAGTGCATTCCTGAATGGTGAACTCAAGGAAGATGTGTATGTTCAGCAACCTCCTAGCTTTGAGAGAAGTGAATATCCTGACTGATGGATCTGGACACACACCTTGTGTCAATGATATTTTGTTTAATATTAGTAAGCACGCGGAATTTACTTAGTAATACTTAGAAGACGGATTGTATGATGTATTGTAAGTAAATACAGATTAAACACAAAACTTAAGCTCCAATATTATTAATGAATAATACAAGTGATCTTGCTTATCACTAGGGTTACACCTTGAAGCCTTTATGAATAATACGTACGAATGTAAGTTAGTACCTAAGACTATGACCTAGGACCTCCTTTGATAGAACAAGGAGTCCTTGTTAGGTCGCTATTTTATAACACAAGCCTTAATAGAATAAATAGAAAAGAAGTGATCGGATGAACAAACACACACACACACACACACACGTATGAATATTAGAAGAGTTTTGCATAGAGTGCAAGTGAATGAATTGAACAACCAACCCTCAAGTGAGGGTTTACAAGGATTATTTATAGGGCAAGGAGCTAGGGCAACACTACTATCATCCTTCCCTTCTTATGGGCTTGGGCCAAGGCTCATGGGCTTTCTACATAAGCCTTGGCATGATAACTAACATAAAAGCCATAATTAAGCAAACTATTACATATTAATTACTAACACTTGAATTCTAGTTTAGGAGTGATTCCAACAATCTCCCCCTAAGTGTTAGTGATTGATGGTATAAACGTTGAAGGTGCTAATATAATAGTAGCTTTGACGTCTTCTGACATTCTTCTTTCTTGTGAGAAGAAGTGCCTTGATTTGAACAATCTCCCGGTGTAGAGAAATTATTTCCTTTGAAGTATTACGCTTTGGCGTCATCATTTTCTTTGTTCTTTGTGATGGTAG
This sequence comes from Chrysanthemum lavandulifolium, assembly GCA_022545495.1. Classification (NCBI taxonomy): domain Eukaryota; kingdom Viridiplantae; phylum Streptophyta; class Magnoliopsida; order Asterales; family Asteraceae; genus Chrysanthemum; species Chrysanthemum lavandulifolium. The sequence goes on along the minus strand of CM040241.1, from coordinate 250,815,692 downwards.
TGATAGTATGTTGTTGTTATGCGCATCGAGTGCAACTTCGTTGCTCCGGTGTCTCACGTCTTTCTCCAAGATGCTCACATGCCCTTTAACGTTGGATTTCAATACTTATGTAGTTCTCTTAGTCTTTAAACTTTGTAGATTCTTTGACTTTGACGAAGAATCATTCTGACTTTGTGTTGCCTTTTGAGAGAACTTCGATTTTTTTGTAGGTATGAGCATGTGGAGAATTTGCACGATCTTTTCTACCCGCAAGCATCCATAAGAAGAAAACATAAAACATGAGTTAGAAATAATTCAGCGCTTACAAGTTTGAACTTTGAGAGTGTTAACAACATAGTGTGAAAACACAACTCTAATTCTTACAAAGGCCGTTTCGAACCTGGAGTCCCACAAATGAGATAGCGATGTGCAAGTACACCTCTGAGTTCGGATGAGTCATTGAGGTACACGAAGCATCACCCACGTGAGACCGTTTGAGACACACTAAGCGTAATCCACGGGAGTTCTTGGTGACTGCTGTATGTGGTCGTTGATGTTGACCTGGCGGGAGTTTCCATTCAATCACCGAGGATCACATTTGTGAACCCCTCATAAATGTTCTCGACAGTTGCTAAGATCATGAAGGACACGATAATATATCACTTGTGTTTTTATTGTTGAGCGACAGCGATGATTTTCAAGTGTACCTAAGAGATCTTTTGATGAATCTCGTGGCTCTAGACTCCATAGTGCGCTTTGGTTTCCTAAGCGGAGACTAGGAGAGGTCTCCTTCTTCAATACCGCCTATCTCTAGAGAAAGCCGATAGTTTTCGTAGGGTTCCTTGTGAGAATGAAACAAGCTTCGTTGAGAGAAACTTGGTGGCAAAGAAGGTTTAGTGCATGCGTCCACTGGGTCCATGATGACTTTAATCTTCAATACGGTGTCATCTAGTGACAACCAAGGTAGCATATGATTTGAACACGGTATACGCCCTAAGTTGAATAATGCGGAGGCTATTTCTTTTCACCCTTTTCTTTACTTTTCTTTTAATTCTTCAACTCCTTCTTTCTCCGATTCTCATTTTCTCCTTTTTATAATCATACCTAAGGACTTCTAGATTCTAACTATTGGTTGAGTCCTTGGGTAGATCCCTCCGGCTCTGGCGGATCATAGGACGGTTATTCCTAACCTTAGTCACCTTATAACTCCATTGCCACAAAACCAATTTGCATGAAAATCTCTCAAAGTATTTATAAGTAAGAAACATTTTGTAATACTTGAGAGTTTTATATTTTGCAAATACTCCCCCCACACGTGCTTAAGTGTTTTGTGAAAATGCAGACGGTAAGAGAAGCGCGCTTTTTGAATTGATCAACTCAAGATAGACAATTCCCACGAGACACGGTTCGTTGCATAGTTAAAGAGATACATTGTCAGCTTTTAGGTGACAACTAGCTCTAATAACTACCTTGAAGATGTGGACAACCTCGAAAGGTTGTCAAACCCGTCAAAGTTCATGACTATCAGAAGTTTCTCGAAAGGTATGATCTACTCGGATAAGTCTTGGAAGATGAATCTTTTCGATGTATGACTGTTTAGATTTTATCAATTCATGGGTTGAAGTCTTATCACACGAAGATTCAATAGCAATTCACAACATATTTCTTATCACATAATTTTTCTCCCCCTCAAAAATGGCATATAAATGTTATTTTTGATGAAATTTTGATATCGAATATGACCATTTCGAGTTTTGTGGGAAGATTACGACGAAGAAAAATTTTGTGAACAAAGTGTTTAAGCAAATACTCCCCCTCAACAAGTGATATTAGCGTTTGAGGTTTTGAAAAATCATAGGGGAAGTACTTGTTCTTTTGAGCAAAACTTTGAAAATGAAAGTTTTGATAGTTTTACTCAAAAGTAAGAAGCTTCGCTCCTTTTATAAGGATTGTGGCAATCAAGCGTACCACGGGTCCTTTCATTACAAGTGCGGGTTGTACCTTTATGTGTGCACAAGCCATAATCATTTAAAATCACACATCCAAATGTTAAGATAATGAACCAAATCAAGGGTTACCATGAAATTCGGTAGTCCAAAGAATAACTCCGAGAATGCGTTACGGGCGTTGATAGCCTTTGAGAGATATGTTGGGTGCGACCTCAACGAAACTCTCCAAAGTTACAGGCGATCCCGTCTAAACAACCTTTCATCAATCCGTGATGATCTTCTTCACATCCCTTCTCTCCCTTGAATTCCATCTCTTCGTGACCCAATGCCTTGTTGTATCGCCTTTAAGCGGTAAGCTAACCCATCCACGACTTTCTTGATGTGTGATCCCCAAACTTATGAAGATCTTTACACGCCATTAAGCAATTTCGGTGTAGCTCACTATGGTAGACTACTCTAAATGGTTTGCTGATGAGGGTGTACTGAGGAAGATGGTTTATGTCGGGAAGGTCAAGCTGTGGTTTTGTGAGGTTAACACGTGTCTGATATGATTCCACGGCACGCTGAATGTCTTCTACACATTCTTGGATCACAATGCTCCTGATGTAGATGAGTAGTGATTTGATGTATTTGCGTTGGACAGTTGTGGAGAAATATCGCATTCGTCCTTGCACCTTAGCGAGATACATGTCTTCATGTCATCTAGCGGCGATCTCGAAAAATCCGCTTCACAGAATTCATAGTCCTCTTAGTCTTGTCTTTTTACCACAATGTTTTTGAGAAATGTGTAGTCCCATTTTGACGCAAGAGAGACATGCCTAATAGCAACGATCTGTTTATCACTATACACATCGTGTTTAGACTTTTGAACCTGGCAGCTTTTGTAGTAGATTCTTTGGCGTTTCGGCCAATGGTGAATCCCATACATAGCATCAAGGTCATACTGTTCCACGCTGTTGGCAAACATGTGAGTATCATTTTCCTTGATGGCAATGTTGTTGGAGTATATTGCTGCCAGGAACGTAAGTGTAAGTGATGTAGCGTATTTCTTTGACACATCGCTACCGTGTAGAAGAAATTCTAGGTCGTTGTTGAAGAAATAACGGAATGGAATCTTTGGTTGATCAGGTTGGCCAATTGTATGTAGAGGTCTTGTCCAGTCTGTGTAGTATGGAGCTTTGTCATTTCGTGTGAAGTCAATGTTAGCTTCAGGGTTGAGCCAATCGATGTTGTTAGACATGGCTCGTGCTATTTTTTCAAGATGGTATTCTACTTCAATAGCACTTTCGAGTCGTCTTTGAGCGGTGAAAAGCTTCATTCTTGATCGTCTCAACTCTGCTTTTGTCATCTTCTTCACGAAACTTTTCTTGAAGTAACTTAGCATGCTCCAATGTTCGACCATCTACCATTTCTTGACCTTACGGTAGTGAGGAGTAGCATTAACAAGTGTAGAAAACTAGTCATATTCGGTTTGTATCATCATCTAGCCATGAGACAACATCGGTCTTAGTCGTCTTCTTCTTCTTCTTTGGCTTTGATGAGGATCTTTGGTTTCTTTGTTGTGTCGGAGAGGTGGGTTGTTGTTGGGGCTCATGGAACTCTTCATCGTCACCACAGTGTATTGAAATGATCACCGGTTTTCTCTGTGGAGGTGGTAACTCGAGTCCCGAGGTTTGTCGTGAGAAGAACGTGGAGGAGATCGTCTTTGTGTTGGAGTCCTTTGGGGTGGTAGTGGCATAGAGGAGGTTCACCGACTTCTTTGGACGTTTAGGTTCCTTATCCTTTTCCTTATCCTTATCCTCGTCGTCTCTTGGGCGCTTAGGCCTTCACTTCATCTCTCGCATCTTTGTTTTGAGTTGGTATTCGAAAGAATCGTCAAGCAGTTTACCTTCGTAGAAGTAAATGTGGCGAATCATTTGACATTTGTGTTACCGACTTGGAAATCAATTCAACATCGGAGAACACTATAGGATCGATTGGGTTGATTATTACGGTTAGAGGTGTTGGTCTTATAGTTTGCTTAGCCAATTGCATGAGATTCGGATAGAGTTGTCTGTTGAACATTTCTCTTGTCACGCCAGGAACAGTGTCGAGAAGGAACTTGTGAGTATATCCCTTAATCATCTCGTTCATTTCCCCTTGGACATCACGTTACATAAACTTCTGGATATACTCCCTTTCACTTGACATATTGTCTATCTCGTCATGTAGAAGATTGATACTGTCAGCGAGCTGATTCAACTTTTTGTTGAGCACGTCTTTCTTCCTGACTTGCTTGACAGCATTTACAATCTTTGTCTTAGCCCGGGATATCCAAGAGTCGGTTGGTTTCTTCACTGACTAAAATGTGGATCTGGTTGTGCCTTTGGCTGGTGGAGGTGAAGAGTGAGAAGACGAGTCTGATGATGATGAGACATGAGGAGACTCAGGGTCTTTTGGTGGCTCAGAAGTTAGTTCCTTGGAACGTGATGGACTATCTAGAAGAAAATCATCATAATCAACTTCGTCATCTTGTCTAGACTTAGCCTTTTCTTGACCTTAATCACGGCTTCTTCATACTTTAGCTTGTCTGCGACCTCTTCATCAGCTTTTTCTTTCTCGGACTTATCCTTTTGGTTCCTCAAAGTTATAATTGATAGAATCCTCAGTCGCCTTTGTTGTTGCTCAAGAGTGGTGGCACGGTTCCTTATCGGGTTGATTAACGCATCGTGAATTGGTGTAGATTGACTCCACCACTTGACCCTCAGGGGCCACACATTTGTTCTTGTTCGAACTACGTGGAAAGATGATTGAGTCGAGGTTCTTCAACTTCTTCGATAGTCTCTTTCCTCATCAAATGGCTCTTCATCAGACTTTCTTTTTCATGCACAAGCACCGGAGTTTTCCCATTACCTTTATCGACTTTTGACCGGGAGGTTTTGCTCTTGTTTGAGTGTCATCAATTGGAGTTTCAGAGTAGAGGACCTCTTCGTCTGATTCAGTATCCTCAGAACTTTCATCCATTAGCTTTTGTTGCGGTTCAGGCTTGGGAATAGGAATGGCTTCTTTAGAGGAAAATTTTCTTTTGAGAGTATGTGACCTTTTAGGAAACTTTCTCTGACTCTCAGTGCTCGTAATACTTCCTGCACTGCCTCTTCTAGTTTTCCTAGTATGTGTACCAGAGGACTTTTCATCAAGATAACCTACTTTACCTTCATCAACCGCTACCAGATACCTTTTGTATGAATAAAGTTGTTTGACCGCATCCGTAAGAAGGTGATCTGACAACACTGCACCTTGTTTCTTTGTTGTTGATTCCTTAAATCTGACTGTGAGTGTAGGCTCATACAACGCTGAGTGATTGTTGGGGTTATTGAGTCTCAAGGTAATATCAGGATTATACCCTAAAGCTCTTTGGATCAACACTTTGGTATATCTGATATATGGGATCTTGGTGCCAAGATTTTTGAGGAAAGACATCATGTCATCCCATATCGAGCTTCAACTTCAATGTGTTTCATGTTGACCAAAGCCCAAAAGATCATAGTTCCATGAGCTTGGGATGCTCATAACCACTATCACGTCTAAAACGGTTTGGTAATCATAATGTAGAGGGTTCTCCATGGTGGGGAATATTCTTAAGATCCACGGATGAATGCTTTATGATTACCCTATGACTTCGTCATAGCCAATGTCCCATGAATTGTAGAACGACCTCTTGGTTGGTGTGGCATTGTATTCGATTAGCTCGATGCGGGAATAGGAAGAATAGCCCTTAAATCTCTTGGTGTGATGGTGACTTGTGTGTGTTGGCGTCACCGTCACAACATTTTGACCTTTGATCTTTCGCATTGTATGCGGGGTGGTGAATGTAGATCTCGACCTTAGCGAGTTGGTGAGCATGTTACGATAAGGGTGATTCTTGAGAATGTCCACGGCAATCGGACAAGAAGACTACGAGCAGTGAAACTATCAAAATCAACTCTAAGGTTGTTCTTTCCGATCTTCATTGGGTAACCATGAGGAAGATATCTTCAACGATGAGAACATTTGGTGCTTCCACATTTTGCATTTGAGCATCCATGTCGTGATCGAAGATATTTAGCCAAAGAACCAACATATCGAAAGACATTACGTTAGTCAACAGTTGATTTTATTGTCTATTTATTGAATGTGATATGTCGATGATTGTTCTGAGTTCAATGTCACTTGTTGGTCAATAGTCCAAAGGCGTCCGTGATAAGTTTCGTGAGTTGATTAACTTTGAGTTTTAAAGTCCAAGTTTTCACTTATTTTTCACAACTTATTAAACATTTAAGCTTATTAGTGACATTTTGGTTTCGTGACGTTATGATTTATTTATTTACAAGTTTGCACGCGTAACAATTAATAATTTAGGTTAAAACTAGGCTTATGCGTAGGTTTTGCAAGCTTATGCGTAAACAGGAGTGGTTATACGCATAAGCATAAGCTTATGAGTAGGATCTTGACTTATGCATAAGAAATATTACGCGTAGGAAAAGAGTGCCTTAGGCGTAAAGCTTACTCCTAAGCGTATATGGAACCTTACGTGTAAGGCTTACTCGTAAGAGTGAACCTTATGCATAGAGGTTACTGTTTACGCATATCCTTCACGATCTGGCGTAGTCCCCATTGTAGAACCTTACGCCTAAAGTTTACGCGTAAGATTTCTCTTACGCATAACATTCTACGCGTAAGATGATCCTTATGCGTAGATGTTCAAGTAACCTTGATTCTGAATTTTCACGCGTAGAAATCCTGAAATAATTCATCATAACTCCAATATTAACACATACATTCAATCTCTATCAGTTCTAAACATGGATTCGCAATAAAACAGTTACGCGTAGAAAGACTTATGCATAAAACTTAAACCCTAGTTTTCAAGAATTACGAGTAAGGATTCTAGCCATAGGATATGCACCAAAGTTTTTCTGGGATGTCTAGGAAGCTTATTGAGTTGTTTTATCCAAGTTTTAACATCAAGAACTAAGCGGATCAAAAATACCCAAATTCTATGAACATAAACCCTAATTTTCAATTTTAACGCAATTGGTGTTTCTGGGTAAGTTCTAAGCCTTGATATGATTAATTCAACATGTAAACAACATCAAACAACTATCTTTTTAACCAGAAACACTCACATTTGAAAATACCCAAAATTACGCATAAACCCTAATTTTCAAAATCAATCAATTCATGTTTCTGAGTGAGTTTTAATGATAAAAATGGTATCATAGAGATTAGACAAACGTTTTGACACTACCATCTTAACCAAAAACACTCACACTTGATTATGTGTTCATACGCTTATGCGTAGAACATAAAATCACACCTAGATAAAAATCTAACCGTTGGTTTTAAAAACGATTCAAAACCCATGTCTAGATGATTACAAAGAACATTTTAACACTTACAAATTGATGATCAGAAACACGGATTTGATGGTTGAATGTTAGGCGTAAGATATGGGTGGTTGTGTAATAAATGTTGTGAGTAAATGTGTTTAGTAAAGTTAGGTGGAGTGTTTTTGTTGAAAAATACTTTGAACTTTTGGCACATTCAGTCCCTCCACGTTAAACATTTACATCCAACGTCCATAACTTCCATTTTGGTTCCAATCGAAAGATATTTGGAAAGAAAACTTGACGACATTCCCCTTGACTTAAGAAATGATGAAATTTTATAAATTTGAGTCCGAGGAGTGTTAGTAAACCAGAAATGTGACCACCATTATCAAAGAAACAACCGGGATGAGGTAACATGCTAGTACAAGGTTTTATTAAACCGAAAAATATTTACTTTCTCCCCCTCAACACTTGACCGAAAAAATATTGAATTTTGAAAGATTAAAGTGTTGACGGAAGAAATGTACTTGCCATGTGAAAAGAAATATATATAGAAAAATATTTTTGTTGTTTTATCAGATTTTATAATTTTGTATTTTGTTTTTGAAAATATTTACAAAAGAGGTTTTGGTGTTTGACTCGTTTTAAGAATGTTTTAAAAGTTCATCCAGTTCCTCTGGAGTCAAACACCGCATACCAATCCGGTGGACCAACTCATTAAACCTAGCGGAGCTAAGGCTTTGGTGAGAAGATCGCGATTGATATTCAAGACCACAAAGTATAATTCAACAGTACCCTTTTCCACGTGCTCCTTGATGAAATGATATCGAAGATCGATGTGCTTTGATTTGAATGTTGAACAAAGTTGCACGAGATCGCAATAGCACTCGATTGTCGCGATACATCGGGATTACATCAAATCGTAACCATAGTCTTTGAGTTGTGTTCTCTTCCAAATGACTTGAGCACAACACATGACATGGCTACATATTCGCTTGGTTGAGGGCATGACGTACAATCCTGCTTCTTGATTGCCATGACACGGTTTATCACCAAGAAATTGTAGTGCTCACGAAGTACTTTTCCGAGAATCTAAGCATCCTGCGTGATCAACGTCGAAAAAGCTATTAGTTCAAAACCATAATCCTTCGGATACGGATACCCAAGTTAATGGTTCCTTTGATGTATCTGAGGATTCTTTTAGCCTCGGAGAGGTAGGTTTTAGTTGGTCTCGATGATAGCGGAGCAAAGATATCTGGCAAAAACAATATCGGGCTGCTAGTTGTTAGATACATGAGAGACCCAATGATACTACGGTGTTGGTAGGGTCCACCAATTTACCATGTAAATCGATCTAGTTTCTTGGTATGAGCCATTGGTGTGGCATAGGTGTCAGCTTTGCATTCCAAATTTGTTTAGAAGTTCAAGGAATATTTAGACTGACTTAAGAAAATACCACCGGGGTGATTGATGAACTTGCATTCCGAGAAAGAATGTGAGTTCAGCCATCATTGACATTTCAAAATGTTTTGTCATTAGTTTTGCAAAAGCATTTGAGTATTTTAAATGTGTTGACCCAAAAATGATGCCATCCACATAGATTTGAATGATTAAGATATGAGCCCCGTGATATTGTATGAAAAGTGTAGGGTCGACCGAACCTTTGGTGAAATTATTGGCAATGAGAAAGGATGATAACTTATCGTACCACGCCCGAGGAGCTTGTTTGAGTCCGTATAGAGCTTTGTTCAGTTTGTAAACGTGATTTGGGAACTCTGGATCAGCGAATCCTTCAGGTGGTGACATAGATTGTTTCTTCGGTTGACCATTCGAGCGGTTTGGCGTCCATCCGAAAGACCGCTATATTCATATGAGCCACGAACGCCAAATATCCTAATGACCTCAAGGCGAGCAACCAGGGCGAATGATTCTTCAAAGTCAATACCCTCTTCCTCGTTTATAACCCTTAGCCACCGGACGTGACTTATTTACGATTACGTTCCATTCAACATTCAATTTGTTTTTCCAAATCCATTTGAGACCAATGACGTAGACCCTGTTGGTCTTTCAAACCAGCTTCCATACTTCAAGGCGTTTGAGCCGATTGAGTTCTTCCTACATGGATTCAATCCGGTTGTCTTTGGTCATTGCATCTTTAATGTTTTTAGGTTGATTGGCGGACAATGAGTGCATAAATGCAATGTTCACCATCGTGTGAAGACGTTGTCTCATTATGACCGGTTGATTCGGGTTGCCAATAATATTTTCAAGAGGATGGTCTTTTGTCCAACGATGAGTGGAAGGTTGATGTTGATATACATTATGCAGTTGGGAGGATTCAAATGGCTTGTAGATGATTCCACAACATCGGTGCGCGGTTTCATTAGCAAATGGGTTAAAGAACGCATTTGGATCAAAATCTGCATGTGGGGTACTTCATTGTTTAGAACATCATCACCGGTTCGGCGTCATTGGATGCGATTTGTTCAACTGTTGTTGTGGAGTCAACTGGTGGTGCTTCTTCATGGTGGTTGTTGTAGCGGTGTACCATGTATTGGAATATGATCGGGTTGAGCGGTGGAAACATTGGATACACAGAGCACGTTCATCAATATTATCACTAAACAGAGGAGCAAATAGCTTTTCCATTTATTGACGAGTAAGCTGGGGGCTTGGTTCAGCTGATGATAGGGTTAGAGGGAAGTTTAAACGGTTATGACCGGGTTCCAAGTTGTTATGATCATAAGCCATTTCTGTAAGCTCATCAAAATTTACATGAATCGTTTCCATAACCTGCTTTGTATGACGATTCCAGATCCGGAAACCCTTAGAATTTTCACAATATCCTATAAAGACTCCAATGTTAGCTTTGGCTTTGAGCTTACCAAAGTCATCACGATCATTATTCGGATAACAAAGGGATCCAAATACATGAAAGTGTTTGAGGTTCGGTTTATGGTTGTGGATAAGCTCATAAGGTGTTTTGTTGTGGCGCTTAGTAATCATTGAGCGATTCTGAGTGTAGCATGCAGTTGACACGGCTTCAGCCCATAAGTAATCCGGAAGTTTAGCATTAATTAACATCGTTCTTGCCGCTTCCACTAATGTGCGGTTTCGTCTTTCAACAACTCCGTTTTGTTCTGGTGTACGTGCAATAGATGTTTGATGCTCAATTCCTACTTTCTCATAAAATGCACGAAGATTTTGATTCACAAATTCGGTTCCTTTGTGCATTACGATTTGTCTCGATCGTGTTCCGGAGTGAACTTGAATTTTCGTGAGAAAGGTGATGATCATCTGTGGAGCTTGATCTTTACTTCAAAGAAAGTAGACCCAAGTCCATCTTGAGTAGTCATCGACAATTACCAAGATGTAGCGTTTGCCATTAATCGTTTGCACGCACATCGGGCCACACAATCCATGTGAAGAAGATGAAGCACATCTTTGAGGCGTGTTCCATCTTTGAAGGAAAGTGAGCACGAGTGCTTTTCCCTTGTTCACACGCGAGCATAGGTGATCTTTAGAATATCGAAATCTCGGAGACCTTCAACTAGTTTGTATCGAGCAAGGTTGGTTATTGTTTGAAAGTTTAAATGTGAGAGACGCGGTGCCATAGCCGAGATTTTGTTGATGTTGCCTTTGAAAGTAGCGGATGGGAGATGAAGCAATCATGTCTTGCATGGAGATAGTATAGAGACTTGAATTGCGAGTGCCACATAAGATCGTTTCCTTGTAAATCACGAATGAAACAAGTTTTCACCCAAAAGCAACTTCCAAATCTCCATCACGAATTGACCTCTTGAGAAGAGATTGTGACCGAGGCCTTCCACATAATAAACCACACTAATTTCGATGTTGCCATTGATGTAATCTCTGTAGCCCATGATAGTTGTGAAGTCATCATTCCGAATCACAAGGTGCCAATGAACTTTGCAACAAAGTTTGATAATAGTTTAAGATTTCTGTCATGTGTCGGGAACATCCGCTATCAAAAATCCAAAGGATGATCTGTATCACTGCATTACGCATGCAGACGACACGGATGGAATAGAAGTAGATGTGGAACCCAAGAGTTAGAGGTTCAAAGTAGTTATAGTGGAAATACACACATCAACGATTATAGGTATCCATTTAAATCCTAGTGTATTATGTATCCATTTCTGCCATCTCCAACTAGTCTTTGCTTTAGTCTTAGTGAATGCACGTTCCTTAGAGGTGATAATGGTGCTACAGGGACATCAATGCGTTACATAGAATCTAAAGAAGGCGGTTTACCAAGCACAGACTTAGAAGCATTAGTGGGCCTAGAGGTATTCCGTTTCTTAGGATTCCGTAAACGAGACAAGATAGCTTTAGCAACACATTTATCATGACAATCAGAAAGCATACTTTTACGACATATAACACAAGAAGCTTCAGACTTAATATCAAAAGTACTTAAAGGTTCATCATTCGTTACAACACTTTTTCCATTACATTTGTCGACGCAATATCTAAAGTGGGTGCAACTTGAATCTTATTCAAAGTCCTAGGGTGTTCTTCTACTTGACATTCTTTATTGTTCTTTTCTTAGGTCGCAACTTCCTATTCTTCCTTGTATTGCTCCTAGGCTGTGAAGTGCGGACGTTGGGAAAAGAGGCAATTATTCATGTTTCAGTAGAGGGAAGCACATTAGTATCTTGTGATTTGTCAGTAGCCATGCTAGTGTCACTTTTTCTAAGTGTTACAGGTGCAAGTTTCTTAATGTTGCTAAGTTAAACTTGTTCATACTTTCCTAACTTCTCTTTTAACTCAATGATAGTGTGCAACAAATCTTGATTTTCAGAACGAAGGTTTCCATAAACATTTGTGACTTCTTTAGTGTGTGTAAGATAATGATTAAGCTCTTTTGATGCTTCAACATGAGTTTGTTTGAGTAAATCAAATATGACACCATATTCCTTTTTAACTTTTGCAAGTTCTTGTTCGTATTTTGAGATTTGACATTTCAAAGACGCGTTTTGATCATCCAGGTTGCTCAATTTTAGGATCAAAAGATTTTGAACGCATAGCTGGGTGATTTTGTTTTGCGAGCAAGTTGGCGATTTTGACAATCTTTTGACACCATTGAAGACGACGTTTTGCATTTGAAAGTTCGTTTAACAATCGTTCATTTTCAACTTTTAAAGACTCGATCCGAAGCACATTATCGTGATTCTCAACAATTGCAACAGAATCAATGTAATCGTGCAGAGATATAATCATATGCATTTGCAAAAGAATATAATAACACAACATTATGGATATCAAGGATGACATCTTCCAAGAGTCAATCAACATCTTTTTGTAACATTTTCTTTTCACGTTTCATATTTGAAATCGATGTTTCGCTTTTCTCAAAACGATTTTCATCAATCCAAGTTCCTTATGAAATTCCTTTCCCAATACAATGCACAATTTTTCAAAATTTTAACATGGGGTAAAATTCTTTTCCGAAAAATATCTCTTTGTTCTCGTGCGAGGCGATTGAAAATGTTCAACTTTTATTTCGTAATGAAATTCAATCTCACGCTCTAAAAGTTTGATGTCGAGTGAAAATGTCAAAATATCTAAGAATTTGACGATTTTCGGGTTTTGAATTTACTTCACTGAGTGAAGGTAAAGGACCATAAATTTGTGCATAATTTGGTTGGGGAGCAACATTAGAAGACTCAGACATAGGTGTGATAACCCGATGTGTGTTAGAAGAATCCTTTTGTGTGACGAATGTGACGGCTTTTCAATAGTTAAATGGTTTGTTATAAACAACATTTGCTAATTTTGATCGACTCTCGTCTTCTGCATCTAATTCCTCTTGACGATGATATTCAACAACACTCATAACAGAATCATCAATTTTGTATTTTGCACTGGAAACGTCAGGATTTGGTTTGAATGCTTTGTTTGAAAGCTTAGGTTTGTAATCAGTAAGATTCGGTCCATATCCATTTGGATTGGGTTTTAAAGTAAACTTTTGAATAGTTGTGATTGACTCACCATGTTTATAAACTACATTTCAAACTCTTTGAGTTTGTTTTGTAATTACAATTTCTTCAAGATAGTCATCTATTCATTTCGTTGAATGCTTTCTCAGACGCAGAGAACTGTTTTTGACAAGTTAACAACTCGGCCTTGGCTTTTGATTTTCCAAAGTAAGGCGTTAAGTTGTTTTTATGATCATGTTTCGCTTGTTCTATTTGCAACAACAAAGCATTCTTCGATGTGGCTAGATCACGATCTGCGTTTCTAACGATTTTTGTTTTGGTGTGATTTAGCAAAAGCGACTTCAAAACCTTGTTCACGTTTTCTTGAGTTTTGAAAATTGAGTTGCCTTTTAAGCATTCAATATCCACAGTTAATGATGCATTTTTTTGTGTAATTGCTGATTTAGTGCACAACGTTCTTCCATTCGGGATTGTTGGTCTTTAAGTAAGAAATCAACATTTGGATTAGGCAAAGGTTCGGCGTGTTCAACGTGAGTCACAACATGATCACTATTCGTATCCTCAAGTATAACCACGAGTCAATTTGAGTATCAAAGGTAACCATAAGGTCATCTTGATCATCAAATGTAACTACGGGTCTAGTTAAGAATCGTCGAGAATGAGATGTGGGCGGCTCATGTTGAACATTCCGAGCCTCGTCGGATCGGATGTTGGTGAGATATAAGATCGATGATGAATATGGTTTGTTCGGTACTTGAGACAAGCCATCGATGTCATACACTGGGCTGTGTCACTCATGTGGAGAGCTTGCATTTGTGCCATCAACATCACGATGCATTAGCACGCAAGTCCTCCATATCATCATCGAGTCCGCATCCGCCATAAAGCTCGTTTTTGGTTGTGAGGGTTCCACCGACTTCATCCTTAAGTGCCAAAAGTAAAGCCTCCTTGTGATAAGCACCGCCTCTAGTCCTCGGCTTTGGGCATGCATTAGCCAGTGACCCTTTTCATTACGGTTGTAGCGAAGACCATTTATCCCATTTCGAGCATTTCCCTGTTCAACCACTTGAGCTCTCTATTGTTGTGGAGCACCCATGTTATTCCTTCCCATAGCATTAAACCCTTGACCACCTCCCATCTGACGACCATAACCACGATTCTAAACTTCAACACGTCCATTGTTCACAACAGCCTGATTCCTTGTGTTTGATGAGGAGCGAATGCGATTATTTGATTTGTTTGTATACCGGCCAAAGGCTTTAGCAATCATAACAAATCCTTGTTGCAATGCATCGAAAGCATCGGAGTCATCATTAGCTTCACTGTAAAATGCTTGATCATTGTTTTTGTTGTATGGAACTAATTGAGTTTGTTGAGATTGTTGTTGTGACGGATCATATGGTGTAATTGTTGCAGTTGGTTGAGGAGCGGGTTGAGGAGGATAACTAGTTTGAGCCTACAAAGCAAGTTGTTGATTGTCCGGAAGTGACGGTGGGGCCGGGAGTCCACGGATAGTCCTTTCTTTGTCAACTTCTTTTTGATGAGGCTTCAAATAGTCATACAACAATCCGTATGTAGCATGATGGAGATTTTTAGCTTGACGGATGAAAATGACATACTTTTCCCAATCAGGACCAAGACTACTTAGAAACTTATTGTTGACTGCAATTCCTGGCATAATGATGTTATGTTTGTCCAAGTCATTGATGATGTTAGAGAATCGATGATGATATGACTCTAGTGTCTCTCCTGGTTCAATCATGAAGTGTTCATAAGCCAAGTAGATTTTGGATTCCATGTCTTCTTGATTGAGTTCAGTGCCTTCCATGAGAAGATGAATGTGTTCCCACATTGATTTTGCAGTCTTTTGAGCATCAACACATTGAAGGATTGGATTGGGTAATCCTAAAAGGATATATTGCATTGCTAGCTCATCAGCTTCGAAATATAAAAGTGTATCACCAGAAAGGTCAGCGACAGTTGCAATGTTTGTGAGATCATCTCTTGGTGGAATAGCATTAGGATCTCCGGGTGTAACGAGAATAGGCATCCGAAATGGTCCTTCCAAGATGACCTTCTTTAAGAACTTTCCATGTGGCTTCTTTAGATCACAAAACCTAAAGAACCTAATTACCCAATGATCATAGTTTCCGGGAGTAAGCATTGGAGGTCTATCAGTGATCCCGCCTCATGAATGGATTCTTTGGCTACTTAAAGCTTCACACATCTTTGCAAACCAAGATGGTTCCTTCATAGTATTCCTGGATGGATGTTGATTGTAAACGTTTGTGTAAGGTTGTACTTGAAGACTAGGTGGTGGTTGAACCATTTGTGGTTTAATTACTCCTTGTTGTGGATAATGTTGTTGATTAAATTGTTGTTGATAAATTTGTTGTTGTTGATTGAATTGTTGATGTTGTGGACTGAGTTGTTGTTGTTGTTGTTGATTATACGTGTAAGGAAAGTAGTTAGAGTATGGTGGTTGAGACATGTTGAAAACTTGTGTTGTAAAATGGATCTTTGTAGTCGAATGAAACGTTGTTGATGAAGTGTCCTTAGGCGTAGAAACCAAGTATAGGCAAAGTAATGCTTAGACGTAAAATACCAAACTTACGCGTAAAAGCAATAGTTACGCGTAGGATTAGCTTACGCGTAAGAATTGAGAAACACTAAGATTAGGCGTAAACTGAAAGTTAGATGTAGAAAACTTATGCGTAGGATTAGCTTATGCGTGAGACAAGGCTTAGGCGTAAGAAAAATCTTATGTGTGAAGAGTTCTACGCATAAGTTTGAGCTTATGCGTAAAATTAGGGTTTTGCCCAAAAATCCTTTACACTAATCTTAGTGTAAAAGATATCCAAAGTCGAAGTGTTTTCGGGCTTATCCAAGCAAGAAAACACCGAGTAAACCAAGAAAATCAAGATCAAGCCACGGATTTCTTACGGCGTAACTTTAGGGTTTTGTTACGCATAGGATTTTCCAAAACTGAGATTTTAGCCCAAAGTGTTTCTAAACCAGATTATTGTGATGAAACAGCTTCAATATCACCAAAATAACACAAAAGTGTGAGACTTGATGATCCAAAGCTTATAAACACCTTACGCGTGAGATGAACACACGTATAAAACCAAGCTTAAAACAATGAATTACACGTAAAGTTTGAAACTTTTGCCAAAAGCGAAATTTTAACACCTAAAACTTTGAAAGTACAAGAATCTTGGATTGTAAAGTGTAAAAAATGAGTTTTTAAGCGTGTAAAGTTTGTAGACCGAGACTTACGCGTAAAACCAAAAACTTCAAAAACAAAAACCTTTTCACCCAAATATTTGGCGATTGATACCACTATTAGGTCGCTATGTTTATAACACAAGGTTCAATAGAAGAAATAGAAAAGAAGGGATCGGATGAACAAACACACACACACACACACGTATGAATATTAGAAGAGTTATGCATAGAGTGCAAGTGAATGAATTGAACAACCAACCCTCAAGTGAGGGTTTACAAGGATTATTTATAGGGCAAGGAGCTAGGGCAACACTACTAGCATCCTTCCCTTCTTATGGGCTTGGGCCAAGGCTCATGGGCTTTCTACATAAGCCTTGGCATGATAACTAACATAAAAGCCATAATTAAGCTAACTATTACATATTAATTACTAACACTTGAATTCTAGTTTAGGAGTGATTCCAACAGTCCTTTACAAGATAAGTATAAAGCTAACAATATAGAATATACACAATATCTTTTCTATACTTATCTAGACACGTTCTCCCAACCATTATCTAATAGCAAAGGGTAATAATGTACCAAAGCGGTGGTAATACGCTTCCACCGCTAGTGTAATCCAAGCAATGTCTTCCACAACTATCGGTGGTAACAGATTATTCCCAACAATCCTCCCTAAACTTATGATTTCTCTGCAAATCAATAAGTTTCTTCAATCTGCATCATCTTCAAGGATTTGGGAATTCAACCAAACACTTCACTTCTTCCTTAACTTCGAATAGCTCTTGAACATTGATCTTGAAGCCTATGTAACAATGCTCGACCTTCTCATTGTCTTCATGAACTCTTATTGTTGTACATAACATTACTTGAGAGTTCCACTCGAGTGGATATTCTTTCTCGAAAGCATGAATGCATCTACTCCATTTGCTATAGAAACATGGTAAACTTCACATGAATCATAGTAAAACCATTTAGTACCAGGACATGAACATGAGAATTTCCATAAATCGTCATTAACATCTGGATCATAGAGCCTTCTAAGATTAACCCATAACTGCATCTCCTTCATATCTTTGAGATCTTGAGGATCAAACCTTTCTTGAACTAACTTCCATAATTTGTCAAGATCATCTCTGTCAAAATCTTTGATGAGATCTTCAAATTGTATGAATGAGGAAGTTGCACCACCTAGCCTTGTGATCTTCCATGTTGGAGCAAAATTGCTAGCAGTGTATACCTCCCAATCAATGATGGGATGTCTAACTTGTAGTGGTTCTGGATAAAATCTTCTTCTTCTATCACAATCATTTCAATCATTTGTTCTTCATGAACTTCTCGCTTGGAACTTCTTGTTCTTCAAGAACTTTGTCTTCTTAATGATCGAGAATCACTGTCTTTGGTCTTTCTCTTCAAATTAGGAAACCTTCTTGCTTTTTCTTCAGAGTCCATTGGAATAAAATTTTATCAAATCTTTGAACTCTATAGTAGATACTTTCAACTCTATCATCAGACATTCCTTTGAATTGATGTCTCTTCCAACCACCAACATTGCAACAATAAGTCTTCATGTATGCAATAACTTGTGCCTTAGTTGGTTGTCTTGGTTTCTTTTGGCCTTTCTTGACTGAAACAATAGCCTCTTGAAGTGCTTGATTATTCTTCATCTATATAAAATCGCTTAACCGCAGCTTCTTTGTTCTGCAGTTAAAGATTTATCAGCTACAAGGTCAATTGCCTTCTTCTTGATTACTGGATCATGTGCAATCAAGAAATCAATTTCTTCTTCAGTAGGTACATAGCTGAATTCTGGAGTCTTTTATCTAAGCCTTGTAAGTGGAACAGTGGAAATTGGATTTTCCAATCTATCCAGCCTTTTAGCCTCCATAAAGCTTGCAACTTCCAATTCTTCAAGCTTTTTCTTTTCAGCAACTTCATCTTCATATATCTTTTTAGCAATTTCATTATCATGAGCAATCTGAACTTGTTCTTTCTTTGAAATCTTTCTTCCGTTTGCTCTTCAATTTCCATAACCGCTTACCTTTGTCTTCCTTCGCTTATCAATTTCTTCACACGCAGGACAACATTATGTTCATCGGTGGGAATATTTGGCTCGCGGTGGAAATTGGATCGATGGTAAAATCATTGCGATGTAAAATATCATGCTCTAGTTGCTCTTCTTGAGTATCGCCTTCTCTCGCACCTTTACTAGAAACACCTTCATCTTCAAAATCAATTTTCCTCCCCGAGTTTTAGCACTGCTTTCCTCCCTGTTTGGGAGAATTACCCAAATCTTGATCAAAGCCACCGAATCACCATCATTAGGTGAGGATGAAGATGAGATCACCAACTTTGCAATTTTCCTTTGCTTTTCAACCCCTCGCAACTCTTCCTTCAAGGTCCGAATCTCTACCTTCAAAATGTAATATCCTTGGCATGTTGCTCCTGTTGTGCCAAGTCTTGTTCCGTAGATTTGACCTGCTTGGCTAACTTTGTACACAAAACCATCAATTCCAATTGTTGCCCACCGCCTCATCACTTCCAACCGTGTGACTGTTGGGAGAGGTGAATCATGAGGCATTGGCTCGATTCCTCCCTAGTTGGACTAGGTTGAAGTCTAGAACCACCAACGCTTGTTCCTAGACCAAAAGGTTCAAACATGTTGTGTTGTCACGAGAGAAGTTGTCTGTTTTGCCTCCTCTCATAGGTGTGAGAAACCGTGTAGTATAATCAATGTTTGGAACAGAGATTATAGGTGAGTTTTGTTCGTTGTAATCTTTGCAAGCATTTGAGGAAAGAGAGGTGTAAAAATCATGTTGCCATCTTTGTTCATGTTTTGAAAACTTTAGGCTTGAGGCAACCGATGTTATAAACATTTATATGGGGTTGCAGCTTGAAACTCATTTAGCACTTGCTTGCACAAACCTTGGATACATTAGAAATTTTGTTGAGCTCTTTACATTGCCAAATATACTTGTAAAATATATTTTGACCAGCTAAAATCTTATCAAGAGCTAGACAAACCAAAGGGTAAGCCATGGTTGAACTAAATTGCTCATAAGATGTTTTCTTTGGACTGAGACAATGTAAAAGAGTATGTATCAAAAATCTCCATTGGGGACAAAAACCACTCTTTTTGAAAGTAGCCTTTTTATCAGTGGTATCATACCCCATGGATGATAAAGTATCATGAATTTCTGGCATAGGTAATGTGATGATACCATTGAGATCATCCAATTGGAGAACTCTCCTCAAGGATGCCTCAGTAACATCAATAGTTACCCCATCCACAGTGGCTCTAAGAGCATCCACTGTTTCATGTGTATCTCTATTCTCAAGTGTTATGGAGTGAACATAAGTCCAAAACTGTTTGATTTGAGAGATATAGATTGTGGGTTTTAAAAGCAAAGCATACCTTATATGGGTAGTATTGAGAAAGTCCACAATCTGATGAAAAAAAAGGTCACTCTTCTCGTTTGACTTTTGTAGGTAGGCCACTTGGTTGTGCTCATCTGCAAATTTTAATGGTGCCATAGAAACTTTTGATGAAAAACGATATTATGTCAGTAATAATTGCAAGAATAACTAGTCAATTGAGACAAAAGATATATAGAGGTAGGGTTTAAAAGTGTAGCACAAGAAAGATTATCTAAGGAAAGTATTTATCTTTAGAGGATAAATATCAAATAGGAAAGTAGATAATTTTCTAGAAGTTACCCTATATATATGGAAAGCAATTTTCTACAAAGGCTAGTAAAAATTTGTTATCGACACAACAGCTTGTAACGGCTAGAACAACAAAGTGGTAAAATAACACCGTTGTGGAAACTCGTGAACTAGCAAAGGTAATTTTCACAAAATTTCAAAGAGCAATGGTAAAGAAAACATATGAAAACTAGACTACTCTTATCATAGTTTTTAGCAAACTACCAGCTATCAACGGATTTGATATGTCTTTACCATGAGCCGTTTGCTATGGACTAGTCAAATCTTAATCATAAAGAATATGGTGAGTTGATGACCATATAGTTTTTGGTAAACTATCAACCATAAACGGATTTGTCAAGTCTTTACCAGTAGCCGTTTGCTCTGGACTAGTTGATTCTTATGTGGATTAGACATAGTGAATCAATAACCATTTGTTGTGTATCTCAGTTATACACCTTTTAAGATCAACTCCCAGCTAAGCTTAGTTATGTATCTGCATGTGATAGGAATAACCAACTTGTTCTTCACCAAAGTTACTTTTAACCAAGCCACTATAAAAAAAATATCTTCCAAAATCAACCCGATAATATCTATATTTACTCTTTAACCTACCAAAATAGGAAAAATTAAATATACTCATTAATTAACCCCAGTAACCGACTTTGTCTATATAAGGAGGCTTGGCGATTGTAATCTTCATCAAAGCACATTCAAACACACAAAATCCCTAAATATAATCATGAGCAATCCTTCCAACACTATTAACATCTCCTCCGATTCGTAAGAAGAGTATGTGATCGAGTCGAAACTTCCTCGGAGGCATCGGGATGGGTAGATACTTTCCATCATGGGTCGGAAGCACTTCATCCAAGAAGTACACTAAAGAGACCGCCAAACATGTACCGCCGCTAAACCCCGCACCATCTCTTGAGTTTTACTCCACTCATCGAGAGGATGATGATACGAATGATGAGACCTATTCCATGGCCAAAGAATTGCCAAGGGCTCTTACAAAAGCACTGGAAACAACTATCTTCAACATGAAGCAGATATCCATACCAAAGAAGTATGCAATGCTACCAAAGCCTCCTCCACAAGTTCTTGGTCTTCCTTGTCCAAGAATGCAATCCACCTTTGAGAACAAAAGGAAGAGAGCACAAAAAAACAAGCATGACTATGTGGGCAAAGGCAAGAAGCCAATGGAGTAGCTGATGTAGGGTGTAGGAATGTAGGAAGTTATCTTTTGTGTTTTGATTGTGGTTGTTAACACTCTCTGTTGGATGTAATGACTCTTGCGTATTAATTGAAATATCTCTGTTTTCCTTTTTCCAATTTGAGAATAACATATTTCCACTGCTTGCATTATAGTTTCCACTGTTAGATTTAATTTATGTATAGAAGTTAGTGGACAACTAAAAAGACAAACACGAAAGAGCAACCACTTCAATGTAATCAAAGAATCCTTCAAATCTTCATGTCACAAACAGAAATCATACACTAAAAGAGTGTGTGAAGTATCAGTGGTTAGAGAATAGTAAAGAGTGAGTCCATAAGCAGTGGCTAAATTCCATGTTAATTAGGTCAACTCCTAGTCACTAATCCGGCCACCAAAGTCAAAGACTTCATTTACTTCTCAACAACTTATACCTTCCCTTCATTAACTTACTGAATCCAACTTAACATATATTTAAGGACCTTTAACTCACAAACCACCCAAATCACATACTCCAGAAATTTCTCTTCTCAAAGACTCATTTCTTCAACAACATCATGAGCCATTCCAATCCAATCAACCTTTCTTCTAGCAGTTCATCTGATAGTTTTTGGGATGACTTTGTTTTGAATAACCCTGGGAGAGTTGAGAAAGAAGAGTATGAGGAGGTTGTTTCCAGAAAGAGAAAACATTCAAGTGTTCTCTCAAATCCTTTTTCTGCTGGTCCTTCATCACTACAGCCCGTGCCTCAGGATGCACAAATCAAAGGAGATAACTCAGAGATCAGCTCCTATGTATCTCCATATGAAGATACAGATGATGAGACATCTGGAAGAGTCCTGAGTGTGCCCCTTTGACTGCAATAGCCCCTCCTGAAGAGCTGCAACAAACACCTTCTCTACCATTGTTGACACCACCACCACCAATAGGTCCTTCATCATCCTCACCACCTGTTGGGATAGTGGTAATGGGGCTAGCAAGCTCCAATGTGTACAAGGAGATTGATAGGAGAGGAGCTCCTAAAGTGATGCCAAGTGGGCCTTCCCAAAGAAGCCATAGGTGGTAGATGGTGGTCAGGTTGAAGCATTTGTTTGGAGTTAGTTGATGTTAGTTGTTTTTAGTTGTTGTAATGATGCTTGTTGTCTGTATTCATGGATGTATCTACTGCACTCAGTGTGCAGTTTTGTGAAATAATAATAATGATCCATGTTTTTCTTTAACTTTAGAGTTCTTGCATCATTCTTGTTGTTTCATTAACTCCATTTCCAAAACTGACATACTATCCATCATAATGTTCAGAATCTGAGAGATAGGACTTGTTGCCAGTCATGTGCCTTGAACATCCACTATCTCGTATAACCTTGATCGACCTTTTGACCTTGGATGTTTCTGCATAAAAAGTAAAGAATTAGTTTCTTTTGGGGACCCAAGCCATGATTGACTTGGATCTGCCTCGTGTATCAATATAGTTAAATCTATCAAAGGTCATTGATACACCATTGAGATTGGTTGTAGAGGTAGTTCCTTTAGGTTTCCATTCCCAACGTGTTGAGGCCTTCACAACATTGCCCATGTCCCCCTTTTTCTTGTTTACAACCCTTGTAGTGGAAACTTTTAAATGAGCAATGGAAACTGCTGGTTTGGTTTTAGGTACCCACTGTTGGTTATAATGAACCTTTTTAGTTTGAAAAGTTCCTTTCCTTGTTTGTGCAGATTTTGCAAAAGTTGTTTTGTACTTTGCACTTTTAACAGGTGACTTAAAGTGAGCAGTGTTAACAGTTTTTGCAGTGGCAAAAGTTTTGAGGCCACTTCTTAGTTGAACTGCTCTTGGGATCATCTTGCAATGTGGATTAGGGTGTACATTATTTTGAAACATGTTAGACTCCACCCTTTTATTCCCATGGATTTCCCTTCTCTCAACATGATAGTTACAATAAGCATGTAAATGATCAAAACTACCACAGATATAGCATGCCTTATTGTACATCACAAAATCACTACCTAGTTGTTGAGATTTAACATGATTCCAACTCCTCTGGTTACCCCTAGGAGTCGAGGCTTGTTCCTATACATCTCAAAGATACCTTACAGTTGATCTAGGTTTATTAACCGGTTTCGTAGGTTCCTCTCAGTAACAAGATTAACAACTTTTGGGATAGAAGTCTCTTCATTCTTTTTAACATTCTCATCAACAACTGGTGAGTCACTAGTACTTTCAAACACATCATTTTCTTTCTTAACCTCTTCCTCACATTTCACAATTGTGTCCTTTAAAGGACCATATTCACGTTCATGATCCTGAAACTCTTCTAAGCATGTATGAGCTAAATCTATACCTGGAGGTGATGGAACACCTCTTAGAGGTGGAGGCACTATATTATAACCCATACCAGACTTAACTTTACTATGAATTTGAGCATTCCAGATTTTATCAATTGACTTAAACTGATAATAACAGGTGTCTATAGTTAAATTGACATTTTCATTTATCTTTTAAGTTTTTCAAGCTCTTTTGGTATGCCTCATTCACAAATTGCTTTATGATCTATTTCTCTTCTAAGAAAAAGCATATCATCATTATATTTTGACTCATTTTCTTTATAGTGATCTATTTGTTTTTCTAATACTATTATAGCTCTCCTAAGATTTGACACAGTGTAATTAGCGATATACAACTCTTGTCTTTCATTAGAATATAGATCATTAAGCCTTTCAACTTCTCTAGCACCCCTACATATTTTAGAACAACTTTCAAAGTTTTGTACCTCGTCGTCGAGAAAGCCATAAGAGAAAATTCAGAGACACAAGAGCGAAGATTCAAGATTATTCCTCTTGTTCATCGACCATGAAACTTCAATCATAGCTCACACCATCAATAGCCAACATTGCCTTTGGTTCTTCCACGCTTGGTTCCTTCTTTTGCTTGTACCAAGTAGACTTGTTGTCCTTGGTCTTTGGTCTTCTACATTCTCTAGCAAAGTGTCCCAAATTGTGGCAGTTAAAACACTCAACTTTCTTCTTATCAAAGCCTGCAGTTTCACCACCATTGATGTGAATAGGCTTGCCAGTCTTCTTGTAGAATTTCCTAGCCCTCGTGCTAAGAAGAGCTACTTTATGTCCATCTCTTCCAAGTCATCTTCATCAATTTGCTCTATGTCTTCATGAGTTAGTATAGAGCCATTAACTTGAGTGGAGATAAAAGCATAAAAGGTAGAATCTCCAATACTAGCAATCTTCTTCTTTGAAGCTGCAGAGGTAACACTAACATTACCAGTGGAAACTGTAGAACCAACAAAGGGCAATATCATCATCACCGCTCATCTTCGGAATCATCACTATCAACAAAGGTTGACATCAAAGCCAAGTCGCTGAGCTTGTACCAAGTTTTCCGCTTTCTTTAGTCTTTGTTCAATGAGTTTAAAGTTGTTGTAAAGATCATTGAGCTTGATTGTTTCAATGTCCGCTTTGTTTTCCCATCGTAACATTAGTTTGAAACTCAAGGCAAACTTCTTAGAAACTTCAAATTGAGGTCTTCCTTTTCTACCTCAATGCCAAACACAATCGGTTGTGTGACAATCTTCCTGAGTTTGGTGAAGATGCTATCAAGTGAGTCATTGCTTGAAGCGAGAAGTTTTCATAACTTTGCTTCAACAATGTCTTTGTGTCTTCTTTGTAGCATCATTACCACCAAACACCGAGCAAATCTCTTCAAAAGTTCTTTTTCGCCTTGAACTTGTTGAAAGCTATGATCCGTCTCTAGGAAGAGTCATCGACAACAAACTTCTAGCCTTTAGATCCTTCTTTTTCAATGCCTTTTCAGTACTAGATTCAAGCACAGAAACAGTCACCACTTATGTGTCACCAACCTTCTGAGTACTAGTAACAGGCTTGAAATAATCACCAATTAAGATAATCTCCCATAGAGCATAGTCTTGAATGAGAAAGTGTTGCTCAATCAGTATCCTCCACATCTCAAACTCATTAAGTTTGAGCTTAGGTCGCCTTGGTGTAGAAGAGTTGGACTGGTTGTTTTCCATCTCCATTGAATTTAGTGAGTAGGTTAAGCTAATTCCTTGGATCTTCTAAAACAAAATATCAGAACCTCGCTCTGATACCACTTGATGGATCTGGACACACACCTTGTGTCAATGATATTTTGTATAATATTAGTAAGCACGCGGAATTTACTTAGTAATACTTAGAAGACGGATTGTATGATGTATTGTAAGTAAACACAGATTAAACACAAAACTTAAGCTCCAGATATTATTAATGAATAATACGAGTGATCTTGCTTATCACTAGGGTTACACCTTGAAGCCTTTATGAATAATACGTACGAATGTAAGTTAGTACCTAAGACTATGACCTAGGACCTCCTTTTATAGTACAAGGAGTCCTTTACAAGATAAGTATAAAGCTAACAATATAGAATATACACAAGCTCTTTTCTATACTTATCTAGACACGTTCTCCTAACCATTATCTAATAGTAGTGGTAATAATGTACCAGCAGTGGTAATACGTTTCCACTGCTAGTGTAATCCAAGCAGTGTCTTCCACAACTATCAGTGGTAACAGATTATTCCCAACACTGACTATGTCTGCAAGCTTGACAAAGCCCTATATGGACTAAAACAAGCTCCCAGAGCATGGTATGAAACTCTCTCAGCCTTCCTAATCCAAAACAAGTTTGTCAGAGGAAATATAGACAACACATAGTTTATCTATAGGACAAAACAAGATGTGATACTAGTTCAAGTGTATGTTGATGACATCATCTTTGGCTCAACAAATTATACTCTTTGCAAACAGTTTGAAAAACTGATGACAAAGAAATTTGAAATGAGCATGATGGGTGAACTCACTTACTTCCTTGACTACAAATCGTGCAAACCGATAAAGAAATCACCATCAACAAGAGAAATATACCGAAATCTCTTGAAGAAATATGAGATCTCTGATCGTGCTTCATGAAGACCCAATGGTCCCTCTAAACAACCTTGGACCGATCTCACCGGCAAATAAGTCAATCAAACTCATTTCGTAGGGATTGTAGGATCACCGATGTATCTAATCGCTTCTAGACCCGACATACAATTCTCGTGATGTCTAATAGCAAGATATAAGTCCAATCCTAAAGAATCCCATCTCACTGCAGCCAAAAGAATCCTCAGATACCTGAAGGGAACTCCAAGCCTTGGACTTTACTATCCTAAATGTTCAGGGTTTGACCTCAAAGGATATTCTGACTCTAATTATGCAAGCTGCAACATGGACAGATGAAGTACCTCAGGTCCTGTCAATTTCTTTGAGGAAAACTAGTTTGTTGGAGTGCTAAAAAGCAATAATAAGTGGCTATGTCTTCAGCTAAAGCTGAATATGTGGCTGTTGTAGGGTGTTGTGCCAATGTGCTATGGATGAAAAGTTAACTCAGTGACTATGACATCCACTACAAAATGGTACCCATCTTTTATGATAACACCAGTGCTATTGCAATCTCCAACAACCTTGTCCTTCACCAAAGAACCAAACACATTGATATCAGATATTATTTCATCAGGGACCACATCATGAAAGGAGACATAGAACTCCACTTCATCCCTACTGAATATCAACTTGCCGATATCTTCACCAAACCCTTGATGAACCTACCTTGGAGATCGAAAGTCGAATTTGGAATGCTTGACATTGAAAGTCAACAACCTAAAAATCAATCCTAATCTCAAGATGTTCTCTCCGAAATTGTTCCTAATCCCTGAACAAAACCCCAGATTCATTTTCTCACTGAATGAGTAAGACTCATTCAGGGACCCTAACATTGAATATTGAGCATTGAATGAGTAACTAAATGCACCAAGTGTTTCAGTTACTTAAATGTCCTAGGTTGGTAAACATACCAATTTAATATAGGAATATATGTCTCTATGTCCTTCTGTCATCCATTTCAAGGGTCCCTCACAACCTTACCTCATCCCACTTGGCATTTAATGCCTCCTCTCACAACAAATATCCTTGGGATATGTTAATACAAATAAGCCGTAAAAACGTTTATTTATATTTTACTATCTTCTAAAGTTTTGTCGATAACAAAAGTAAGATCATTTTAACGAAACAAATAAAATACGTAAATGGTTTGAACTAATAGTTTTCTAACACACTTACGCTTTCACATAAAACACCAAAACTAGTATAAGTGATTTTATGCTTTAGATATACATATGTATAACAACTAGTGTTTACATATTGGGACAACATATACTTAACTAAGTATACACTAAAATGGGTAAAAAACAAGTATATACTAAAATGGGTAAAAACAAGTATATACTAAATAGATAAAAACTAGCAAATGGTTTTGATCCATAACCCATGGTTTTACTTATACCACTTAACCAAGTTCATTGTATCCTTAAAATACATTGAATCTAGAAAGAAAACCATGGATCAACCCATAACCCATGACCCATAACCAAAAATACCCATGGGCAAAGAGGAGCGTACCACGGATCCCTTGTGGTAGGGATCCGTGGGATCCGGGGAACAGTAGAGGTTTTTCCTCTATAAATAGTGAGCCATTTCTTCATTGTTTCTCACCCCTTTCAATTCCTTTCTAACATACTTTCTCCCCTGAGTTAAATCTCACTAACCTTAGATCCAAGAGATCTATGTTTGTAGTTTTGTTTTTGTGTGATCTTCTAGGTTCCTCTTAAAGGCAAGATCACCACCTTTGAAGTCGAGCAAGCTCAAGTCCACGAGTTGCTATGTTTCCTCATCATCAAGGCTACTGAAGTCTTCTTGTTGATGATTCCTTTCTTTCTTCAAAGAAGTGTAGTGTTGAAGACATTAGTGAAAGATGTCTCAAGTGTCAAGACAAAGATATTAGTGAAGGGTATCTATCGTCTATAGGACAAGCACTTGTGGTAGGTGCTTAGAAGTCAAGACAAGAAGCATTAGTAAAAGGTGCTTAGAAGTCAAGACTTGAAGCATTAGTGAAAGGTGCTTAGAAGTGAAGATACAAGACATTAGTGAAAGGTGTCTTGTAGATCTAGTCAAAGGCATTAGTGAAAGGTGCCTTAGATGTACATTCGATATGGTGTGTTTCGATGTACTTGATGATGTTCTAAAGGAGTAGATCTCCTTTGGGATTAGTCGTTGGTGTAGTGTGGTAGTAGTTCCTCCATTGCAATGGAACTAGGTGGTTAGCCTAGTACCTAATAAAGGGTAGGCGACATTGTGTAGGTGTGGTTCACCTTGGAGTGAAAGAACCCGGTGGTTAGCCTAGCACCGTATAAAGGGTAGGCGACGTTGTGATAGGTGTGGTTCGCCTTTGGTGTGAAAGAACCCAGTATTTAGCTTTGTACCGGAAAAAGTGTAAGCGACGTTGTGAAGGCTTCTCCGCCATAAGGAGATTGGTGTAGTGATTACGAACTCTCGAGTAGGTGACTCGGGAGTGGAGTAGGGCAAGGAAGGTGTCCTTGTAGCCGAACCACTATAAATACTCGTGTTGTGGTTTTGTGCTTCTTACTCTTATCTTTTCATTACTTACCTTTATATGCTTGTTTATCAACATCCAACACACACATCCAAATAGATTGACATAAGTCGATCTAAATAGATTAAAAGGAAGTTTTAATTGGTAAAACTATTCAACCCCTCTTCTAGTTTTCCACAATTGGCATCGAGCTTCGCTACCAAGTTTCTTGAAGTATATTGTACTTTAAAACTTGATACGATCCATAGTTAATTCAAAACTACAAAGATGGTTTTTCATAAAACAAACACCATTTTTTTAAACTATATGTTTGGATGTTGAGTTGATAACAACATTTCTTTTATCTTTTTCTTTCTTAATTGCACTAATCTTCTTTGTCATGTTGATTAGTCAAAGTTCATACCACCAAGCTTTAGGAGTCGCTGGTAACAAGAATACCTTCCTTAAGAAGGTATTTTAAACGCAAGGAGTGGGAATAGTCTAAGTGACATTTGATGTGTCATTTGTAAAGACATTCCTAAGTGCGCTAGAGGTATGATTTTCTTTTTACTTTGCTTGATAATTAAGTATACCTATTTAGGTATTTAGATGATTATCTTTTGTGCAAATTACATGGTTTACATGAAGCTTCGTTAGGAAGCCTTTTTTCTCACATACGTGTTATATTTCTCGTCTATAGTCATAGTATATAAAACTTATGTTTTATTTCTTTTTAAATCCATTAATAAAACAAAACACAAATCTCAAAGTTCCTCCTTCCCCATAAATACTCCCACTGTCGACCATCTCATCAAACCCTCATTTTTTTTCAAATCTTCCAATTTCAAAAATTCCCTCTCACTTAAAAACTTCATCTTCCTCCTCATTCCATCTCAACCGAAACCAAGAAGATCCGTCATCAACATGGTTTACATCGCACTCGTGCTCATCGCCTTAACACTCATCGCGCTTGTGTTCCCTATGATGAAGTTCACATATGGAGACATTTACTTTGTGTTGTTAATCTACATTGGGATCATATACCCAATACTTTGTATCATCCTTAGCATTGAAATGCAATGTTACTAATAATCTTGTTATCTTTGTTATTGTTTATTTTCTTGTGATTTATGTGTTTCGTGATACATTAGAAGTCATGAATGCATGCTAAAAGAAAATGTAGGATAAAACACTTCGTGGTATAAAAACCAGAAACCTTTTTTTTATCAAAAATGTTCGCTACTACAGATCCACGGATCCCGGAAGATATACTAGCCGGATCCCTTTGTAAAGGAACCGTGAGATCCAGACATCGAAAACAGCTTTCATGCAAGACTAAAATCCACTAGAAAGTCAAAACATTGAGTAAGTTAAAGTGTTAAATACAATTGTTAATAAAATCTAGTAAAACATTAGATTATCATAGGTTGATCACAAACATGTTCTTTCATTAACTTATCATTTCTATAGGTTCTATTATGACGCATGAATATGAGTTTGATTTTTCACTCACTAGCGCCTACACTCCTAACATCTCTCTTGAACCCAACACACCGCAATCATGTCCGGGTTCAACAATCTCGAAAACCGCTACTTCCATGAAGGACGACAGACACCTCTCTACAATTCAAGAAGGTATCAATACCTCCTTCGAGCCGTAGGACTAGAATGTCTTCTTGAAATCAACGAGAAGATATGTCCAAGGTTTATAATGGAATTATTTCGTCAAGTCGAACTTGTTCGTAACGAGGATCGCTCTCTATCTCTTTGGTTTTATATCAAAAACCAAAAGTTCACTCTAACCCTTGGGCATTTTGCTCACATCCTCCGGATTCCAAATCATGGACAATGTGCCTTCACCAAAGATTGTTCTCTTGATTCTCTCTTCAACTTTTGTGAAGAAAATAGCCCATATTGTTCACACATACCCTCTCCGGAAGATTTAAATCGCATAATATGCAAACCTCGACCATATTACTCCGATCCAAACATTATCTTTACAAGGGATATCCGAGAAGAGTACAAGCCTCTTGCACTCATCCTACGTGAAAATGTTTGGAGTCTTAGGGGAAATTGAGAAATTCTTCCCGCTTGTTGTGATCACATGTTGTACTGTTTGCTAACACAACAACCATACAATCTCGCCTACTTCTTCGCAAGGCGAATTGCAAATCGTCAAGGCTCCAAGAATAAACTCATCCCTTATGAAATGTTCTTGACACGCCTCATATAATGTTATGCACTTCCATCCTCAATTTCAAAGTCCGTTGTATGCATTTCAGAACAAGATGATGGAACCGCTAAACATATCTCTCATGAAGACTTTCTTCATTCTTGACTCCACCAATACTCATCAACCACATAATGATCCTCCTAGTGAAAACACTCAAGAAACCTAGTAGTATTCCAAAACAGATAAATTCTCTTGTACTGTGTTTTATCAATGTAATCCTATTTCCTTCATGAAATAAAATATCTTACATTTGATATCTTAGTTTTAGAACTCTTTAACTAATCTTGGAATACATTGCATTGTCAAGAACATTGCATACCTTTAGTAAAGGTTCGCTTAGCGATGAACGGATCCCAAATGTTGTACTAGATGATCCCTATCTTTAGGGAACCGTGGGATCCGAAAAGTAAAAATGCAATTGCAAGCATTATATTTCAAACATACCCTTAGAACACCTCACACACTAAGCTAAGCATAGTGTCTTAAGGCAAAATTAAGTCCTTATCAAGATAGGTTGATCTTTCCTACTCATACATAACTCACCTAGATCACACTCTAAGACGATTGTAAATCTACTATCTCGTCCTTAATCCACTACTCTTCCGCTCTTAAACTCACACCTCATTTTCTACTTGATCCCTCACATCTAGTCTTAGAAATCTTTCGATTATGGCAAAATTGCTCATTAATCATTCTCACCTCAAAATTTATCAAAGTTGATCAAAATCTAGTTTTCCCATCTCAAAGCTTCTAGGATATTTTCCAAAACACTATCCTAAGACACAACCTGATCTCTAGGATCATTTAGTTTCAATTGACACTCTAAATCTTTAGTGTCATCCTTGCTCATCCATTGGTACTCTTGAAAGCTCCAAATCCTTCCATAAATAACAATCATTAGCTACATCATTCATTACCTTCAAGTACTCAAGCATCCCTTCATTTAAAACACTTAGGAGGACTTAAAAACTCAAGATGATATAGGTCTTAGATCTTAGAAACATCATTTCCACTCTTTCATAGCTGCTGAGAGACGGATCCGTAGGATTAGCCTAGACGGATCCCTCTGAGGAGGGAACCGTGGGATCCGGATGACAGTATAGGTCAAATCTTGCTAAAACAATCATTTCAACTCATCTTCCTAACTCAAACACTCCATCTCATCTTAAATGAGTTCCTAGATCAGTGCAACCTCTAAAGTTGACTCTTGTGCATGTCAATCATCACATTCCAATGAATCCTAGTGGCTTAAAGCTTAAATGCACTTGCCAAATCTCTTAGTTTATAAACCACCTTGTTAGGACCTCCATAGTCATCACCTCATCTTAAATTTCAGCTCTTGCAACCTCTTGAAATCATCTCATCATAAGGAAAACCCCAAGTAGTAACTTGTCCACCAAAGAACCACCCATGAAAAGGCTCGTGTTATACACGAAATCTCCTCAACCAAATCATCTCGGTCGAGCCAACAAATGATAGAATTCTTCATCATCCAATCAAACCAATTCCCAAAAGGATAGTACCCACAAAACTACCAATGCCAAACACCACCATACCTCCTAGGCCAAGCAATATTATCTCCACTAAACCATCACCATTGGTTCCTAGAGCTATTTCATTTACATCCCACTACCATCACCACACCTCTGCAATTTAGAGGACTTGCCTCCTAGGCCGCTCTCATCCGCTTCACGACAACATTCTCCTCATTAGAGGAATAATGGTTTAAAATCAAGGTGTTGAGTCAACACTTGCTCCGCTTCCTTTTCGCTGCTTTCCATCATATAATCCCATTTGGATTATGAGAAATCATCAAAGTCAACCACCGACCATATGGAAGTTGAAACTTCTCTACCTCCACCATCACTCTTGGTTGAGTCATTCTCAAATGCACCTCCACCAATTCCTCCATCATTTGAAGCTCCGCAAGCCGCTTCACTTGATCCTTCGCATCAAGCCATTTCATTTCTTCCACCACCACTACCTAGCCATGACAAAGATTGCTATCATTGTCAACATGTTGAAAGTTTGATACATGAAGTACGAGAAGACCAACGTTTCATGTTCTATCATCATCACGAACATTTCATATAGACTAAGTTTAGTCTACATTTCATTAGCATCATTTGCATCATGATAGTTCATTCATGATTTTGCATTTCACATTAAACGCGTAAATTTCATATTAAATAAACGTTATCGCGTAAGTTATTATTTTGAACATTTAATCCGATACTTCCAAAAATGATCTCGATATATTTTTATACTTACATTTAGTTTATAAAAACAATATTTTGAGTTTACCTAGTGTTTTAAATTTATTTTGTATATAAATCGTTAAATTTATATTATTACGACGCTTTTCTTAAAAACTACACGATAATTATTATATCAATCAAATTTTGCAAGAAATGTATTTTTACAGTTTTTATGATCTCAATATACTTTACTTTGATCTATTAAAAATTACTTTTAGCTAAAACTACCTTAAATACACTAATGTATATACAATGTTACAAGTACCTTTACTTAATTTCATTTACTTACACTTTTATATACACATTTATACATACCTTATATAAAAAAATAAAATAAATAAAATAAATATTTGTGAAACACTCCCCCTAAAATCCGGCCAAGGGGGGGGGTTTAGTCAAAGTGGGTGAAAAATTTATTACATATCTAGATTTATACTCCAAGTTATTTATACACTACAATAATTCACACAACTCAATTTATTCAAAGTTCAATCAAGATTTGCTCTTTTTCTTTCTCTAAACCGCCAAGCCTTAGGTGAAGAAGGAATTCATAAAATTTTCAAGATCAAGTTTAAAACAATCTAGTTACACTCTTAATCAAGGTTTTGAAATAAAACCTAGGGTGTTTAGGTTTAATCCTTGTCCTTATCACCTCATCAAGTAACTAGTAAGTATATCATTTTCATTTACATCTTTCCTTATCATTTCATATGTATTTCATCATTTTTTTTAGCAAGCATGCAAGACTTATGGTTATTTATACCATTTTTACATTGTTTTTAGAGTTTTATACATATAAGTCATCCTATAATTTATCCCTTGTTATATTTTAGTATTGATGATGTTTAGGAACCCATGACACCCTAAGAAGGTGTATGGTAGGATTAGAATAGCTTTGGAGTTGTTTTGAAGGGATTGGAATAGGTTTAGTACGAGAAAACTCTTTCGACAAGTATAAAAGTGGTCTGATCTTGTTTTGTATTTCTGGAAAATCCGACAGTAGACACGAATTTTTGGCCTAGATATTTAGAAAATATACTTTAAAACGAATCCGTGGTCATTGAACGGATTAAACGGAGTTATAACGAAGAAGTTATGAATTTTTCAAGTTTGACGACGAAATATATATTTCCTAAAATTTCAGACACTATTTTTGTTTTGTACGAGTCAAAAACGAGTCTTAAGCTTTATAAATTATTTCGACTTATCAAAATATATTAGTATACTTTGATACGAAGCTAAGGACGATAATACGAGAAAACGGATTTGTAACGACTAAAATATACACGCTTTCATAAAATTGCCGTAACTTTATTATTTACTTAAAACTATATTATTTTTAGTTGACAAGTGTTACGGTAAACAAAACGACCATATTGAAGGCTATTTTTAATGTTGACGTAGAACTTTTTGTAACGAGATGTCTTTTAATAAAATTGAGATCATCAAGCATATTTTCCAAAATGACCAACCGTTTGTATAGCGGAGTTGTAATAAATTATTTACGGTTGCTTAAACTTTGCCGAAACTCATTTTTTTAAACCACATTTGGACAAAATCACCATATTTAACCTCTATTATCTTTATGTTCGAGACCTCTATGACGAAAACTCATGTACTAAAACTTTGAGATTATGATACAAGCTTTCCAAAACCGTTGAGTTCGTTTCCTAACCGTTCGACGACATCATTTTACGACTAGCTTTTCGAGGCCATTTTTGTCACTTTCATGAAATTTCCAACGACATTATTTTACGACGAAAAGTTAAAATTTCACAATAAATCATTACGAAACTATTGTAGGATGACATTTTGACGTAAATACTTCTAAAGTAATTTAAGAATGGTCAAGACGTCAAAAGAGTATTTTTCGACGAAGAGTATTATTTTCAAAACTAACAAATGGTATAAATAACATACGAAATGCATGCATAACATTATATCATAACTCATTACATATCATATCATTCATAATAGGTCATTTTCGAGATTCACGCTATATTTCAGTGTATCTACTTTTGTCATCGTAATCATTGCAACAGTGAGTTCATAGCCCCACTTTTACTCTTTTAACTGCTTTACAAACTCTTGGGGAGATACATGCTACATTTTTAATCGAACACAAATGCTTTGAACTACATGCTATATCCGAATGTTTTATTGTCACTAAGTATTTGCCATGTTCAAGTCCCTACATCATGCACCATTAGTCACTTGAGTGAGCGAATATTGTGAATAGGCCTATTGAATTAACACTCCCGCCTTATTGACCCGCTAGGGAAATCGAGCGCACTATATTTGAATCATTAAGGTAAATTGGCAAGTTTACCTATTAGGGCGGCGATGAAACGATGATTACCAATTTTATTGGTGTGATGTTTACGCTTTGGTTGTCATGAACTTAGTGAAATAAATCTCGCTTTTGTTTTCAACGATGAGTGTGAAACAATTTAACTCACACTACGATTATTGTGTTCAAACGAATTAATTAAACCTATGGATTTCACTCAACCTTTGTGTTGACCTTTTAAGCATGTTTTATCTCGTATCTAAGGCATTCAATTCATGGCATGCATTTGGACACATCATAGAGTCGCGGTGACGACGCGTCTCACATGGGATTGTTACACTTTAAAAACATCGTTTGACTTGTACTAAACTTATTTTCCGTGCATAGTAGCTTTCATTTGGGACCTATATTTGTAACTCGAATGTTTTATTAAATCAAGCGATGTATTTTCCAAACGACACTTTAGGTCGCTCAATATAACTCGTGATTGTGATGCTATGACAACAATCCCGTGAATTCCATTCCACGCAAAATGTAATTTGGGGTGTGACAGATTGGCATCGAGCTTCGTTATAGAGAACTAGGTTGCATCATTGACCCTAGACTATAACTACATCATCATAGCATCTCATCATTTCATCATAAGTGCATGTTCACTTTGCATGCGATTTATACGCACATTTTTCGAGTTATTTACTTTCATTTCATATCGATTGTCACATGGATGCCTTTAAATGCCCATTCCATTATTTTTCTTCATACTCCAATGTCGAGAATGCCTTGTTATTCCCATCAAAATTTCAACATCAATTGACTCATCACCGATAACGCCGAATGCCGAGATAAACCTTTAAGTAGGACGAAGTCACTCTCACCCTTTGTTTCACCACTAACATGTCGAGTTACACGTTACTCACACATTAAGTCACTAAACCATCATACATTTGAAGCACTTACGACATCTCATAACCCATTTCTTAGGAAACCGTCGATCATTTTGAAAAATAACCTCAAACTTATCATTTCTTATCACATCTCTTTAGAGCGCTTATTATTAACATAGGACTTTGTTACGTCTCACCCTTTCCTCTTATTTTGAAGAAGATATGGCGCCGAAGAAAGCTACACCCGAATTGACACAAGCGGCTATTCAAAAGTTGGTAAGGGATAGTATAGCAGAGGCATTAAGGATTGAAAGGAAACGGTGGTCTGCTGCCGAGCCGCTGCCATCGCCAAGCCGCTAGAATTGCGAGGGAAGTCAAGCCGCTAGGCTTGCTGCCGCAGAAATGCAGGAGGGTCCGGAGTTAAAAGTCGTCAGATAAGGACTTCAAAAGTGGAGATCCCACGGTTTAGAGGTACCAAGGAGCCACCGCCATGGTTCGATGGTTCGAGAAATTGAGTCCGTGTTTTGTTATGTAATTGCTCGATGATAGCAAGGTCAAGTTTGCTACGAGTACCTACTTGATGGAGCATTGTCGTGGTGGAACTCTTATGCTCACCGATGGGAATGGAAAATGCTTTCAAGCTCACTTGGGAGCAATTCAAAGGTTTGGTAACAAAGAAGTTTTGTCCTCGCATTTGAGGTGAAGAAGTTGGAGACCAATTCTATGAGTTGGTAACTATTGGGTATGACATTGATACTTACATTCGAAGGTTTCAGAATTGGCCGTGTTATGCCCATCTATGGTTTCGGATAATGAGAAGCTACCGAGGCTTTCATTGAAGGACTTCGAGATTATCCAAGGTGATGTGACTTCTTTTGACCCGAAAACGATTGAGGAATCTATTCGAGTGTCTCGGAAGCTTATGGCACAAGTAGTAAAGAGGGGCAACATCACCAACACCAACCGTAACAACAATACCAACAACCGCACCAACTACAACAATAACCAAAACAACAACAACAACGACGATAACCAAATCAACAACAACAAAAGGAAATGGGAAAACGACCAAGGAGGTTATAACAACAACAACCAAAACCGTAACACTAACCATCATCAACAACAGAATAGAAGGCAAGAAGCTGCTATGGTTTATGTTGCTGCACCTAGAGAAGGTAGAGGTTATGCTGGAACACACCCACTATGTAATCGATGTAATTTCCATCACTGGTCCTTGCCTCGCCAAGTGCCACAAATGCCAAAACCGGACATCTAGCTGTGGATTGTAAAGGTAAAGCCATAGTCACGTGCTTCGGATGTGGGGAGCAAGGACACTATAGGAATCAATGTCCTCAAAACTAAGGTCAACAAGTTGAAGGTGCTCATGGGAATGCATACATGTTAGGAGGAGGAGAAGCTCGTCAAGGTATCAACGACGCGAAGACTCAAGAAGTTCGAAACCAATGCCTTATTTTTTTCTTTTCTTTATGTACTATGTTGTACTAAGTTTATGTCTTCCATCATATTCGGATCTTATGACTTAAGATGTACTACTTTTGCTAAACCACTCGTTGTAAAATATTCTCATCTATCGTACTTATTTTCTTTCCGATTTGTTATTACTTACGAGAATTTTACTTCTTTTACTTTATCGACCATTTTAACGACACGGTTTAAATCCTTGTAAGCATTGAGAGTTATAACAACTAAACCGAACGTCACGTCATCGCTCCTTAATTATACATAGCCTAGCTAACTATGTCTAATTCGAGGATCATGTTATGTTGGGAGCGGTTATTTATAAATCTTAGTGCAAGCAAAATTTTCACATGTTCAAATTCAAAGTGTTACTTATGAGAGATTCATCGATATTTTCTTTACTATGATGTTCTATACGCCTCAATCATCGACAACCGTAACGACACTTCTCCATGTTTTCTCCTCGATATTCATCATACACTCAAAATTCGATAGACTAACACGAACCGAATTCGTGGACTCGAATTCCTTTTGATGGGCGAATGTGACAACTCGTAATTTCGTGTCATTTTTCTAAACAATTCACGCTTTCACAATTTCATCATTTATCGTAAACTAGGTTTGCGTGTTCCAAATTCGCGTAACCTTAAAGGTTTAGCGGCGAATTCATGATCATATCATCACGAACATTTCATATAGACTAAGTTTAGTCTACATTTCATTAGCATCATTTGCATCATGATAGTTCATTCATGATTTTGCATTTCACATTAAACGCGTAAATTTCATATTAAATAAACGTTATCGCGTAAGTTATTATTTTGAACATTTAATCCGATACTTCCAAAAATGATCTCGATATATTTTTATACTTACATTTAGTTTATAAAAACAATATTTTGAGTTTACCTAGTGTTTTAAATTTATTTTGTATATAAATCGTTAAATTTATATTATTACGACGCTTTTTTTAAAAACTACACGATAATTATTATATCACTCAAATTTTGCAAGAAATGTATTTTTACAGTTTTTATGATCTCAATATACTTTACTTTGATCTATTAAAAATTACTTTTAGCTAAAACTACCTTAAATACACTAATGTATATACAATGTTACAAGTACCTTTACTTAATTTCATTTACTTACACTTTTATATACACATTTATACATACCTTATAAAAAAAAAATAAATAAATAAATATTTGTGAAACACTCCCCCTAAAATCCGGCCAAGGGGGGGGGTTTAGTCAAAGTGGGTGAAAAATTTATTACATATCTAGATTTATACTCCAAGTTATTTATACACTACAATAATTCACACAACTCAATTTATTCAAAGTTCAATCAAGATTTGCTCTCTTTTTCTTTCTCTAAAACCGGCCAAGCCTTAGGTGAAGAAGGAATTCATAAAAATTTTCAAGATCAAGTTTAAAACAATCTAGTTACACTCTTAATCAAGGTTTTGAAATAAAAACCTAGGGTGTTTAGGTTTAATCCCTTGTCCTTATCACCTCATCAAGTAACTAGTAAGCATATCATTTTCATTTACATCTTTCCTTATCATTTCATATGTATTTCATCATTTTTTTTAGCAAGCATGCAAGACTTATGGTTATTTATACCATTTTTACATTGTTTTTAGAGTTTTATACATATAAGTCATCCTATAATTTATCCCTTGTTATATTTTAGTATTGATGATGTTTAGGAACCCATGACACCCTAAGAAGGTGTATGGCAGGATTAGAATAGCTTTGGAGTTGTTTTGAAGGGATTGGAATAGGTTTAGTACGAGAAAAACTCTTTTCGACAAGTATAAAAAGTGGTCTGATCTTGTTTTGTATTTCTGGAAAATCCGACAGTAGACACGAATTTTGGCCTAGATATTTAGAAAATATACTTTAAAACGAATCCGTGGCGCTTGAACGGATTAAACGGAGTTATAACGAAGAAGTTATGAATTTTTCAAGTTTGACGACTTAAATATATATTTCTGAAAATTTCAAAGACACTATTTTTGTTTTGTACGAGTCAAAATGAGTCTTAAGCTTTATAAATTATTTCGACTTATCAAAAATATATTAGTATACTTTGATACGGTAAGCACGATAATACGTGAGAAAACGGATTTGTAACGACTAAAATATACACGCTTTCATAAAATTGCCGTAACTTTATTATTTACTTAAAAACTATATTATTTTAGTTGACAAGTGTTACGGTAAACAAAATGACCATATTGAAGGCTATTTTTAATGTTGACGTAGAACTTTTTGTAACGAGATGTCTTTTAATAAAATTGAGATCATCAAGCATATTTTCCAAAATGACCAACCGTTTGTATAGCGGAGTTGTAATAAATTATTTACGGTTGCTTAAACTTTGCCGAAACTCATTTTTTTTAAACCACATTTGGACAAAATCACCATATTTAACCTCTATTATCTTTATGTTCGAGACCTCTATGACGAAAACTCATGTACTAAAACTTTGAGATTATGATACAAGCTTTCCAAAACCGTTGAGTTCGCTTTCCTAACGCTCGACGACATCATTTTACGACTAGCTTTTCGAGGCCATTTTGTCACTTTCATGAAATTTCCAACGACATTATTTTACGACGAAAAGTTAAAATTTCACAATAAATCATTACTGAAACTATTGTAGGATGACATTTTGACGTAAATACTTGTAAAGTAATTTAAGAATGGTCAAGACGTCAAAAGAGTATTTTTCGACGAAGAGTATTATTTTCAAAACTAACAAATGGTATAAATAACATACGAAATGCATGCATAACATTATATCATAACTCATTACATATCATATCATTCATAATAGGTCATTTCGAGATTCACACTATATTTCGGTGTATCCACTTTTGTCATCGTAATCATTGCAACAGTGAGTTCATAGCCCCACTTTTACTCTTTTAACTGCTTTACAAACTCTTGGGGAGATACATGCTACATTTTTAATCGAACACAAATGCTTTGAACTACATGCTATATCCGAATGTTTTATTGTCACTAAGTATTTGCCATGTTCAAGTCCCTACATCATGCACCATTAGTCACTTGCAGTGGTGAGCGAATATTGTGAATAGGCCTATTGAATTAACACTCCCGCTCTTATTGACCCGCTTAGGGAAATCGAGCGCACTATATTTGAATCATTAAGGTAAATTGGCAAGTTTACCTATTAGGCGGCGATGAAACGATGATTACCAATTTTATTGGTGCGATGTTTACGCTTTGGTTGTCATGAACTTAGTGAAATAAATATCGCTTTTGTTTTCAACGATGAGTGTGAAACAATTCAACTCACACTACGATTATTGTGTTCAAACGAATTA
Source organism: Chrysanthemum lavandulifolium (assembly GCA_022545495.1). Classification (NCBI taxonomy): domain Eukaryota; kingdom Viridiplantae; phylum Streptophyta; class Magnoliopsida; order Asterales; family Asteraceae; genus Chrysanthemum; species Chrysanthemum lavandulifolium. The sequence continues at coordinate 250,774,325 of CM040241.1, read as the reverse complement.
ATTAAACCTATGGATTTCACTCAACCTTTGTGTTGACCTTTTAAGCATGTTTTATCTCAGGTATCTAAGGCATTCAATTCATGGCATGCATTTGGACACATCATAGAGTCGCGGTGACGACGCTCCTCACATGGGATTGTTACACTTTAAAAACATCGTTTGACTTGTACTAAACTTATTTTCCGTGCATAGTAGCTTTCATTTGGGACCTATATTTGTAACTCTCCTCAATGTTTTATTAAATCAAGCGATGTATTTTCCAAACGACACTTTAGGTCGCTCAATATACCGTGATTGTGATGCTATGACATCGGTCCCAGAATTCCATTCCACCGCAAAACAGTAATTTGGGGTGTGACAAAAACAAAGTGTTGCTTTTTTCAAAGCTCTTTTGTTTCGACCAAAAGGGGAGAAGAAAGTAAAACTACAAATTCAAACTCTTACAATTTTAGCTTTTCCTTTAAATAATCTTATGTTTTGTCATCAACAAAAGGGAGATTGTTAATACAAATAAGCAGTAAAACGTTTATTTATATTTTACGATCTTCTAAAGTTTTGTCGATAACAAAAGTAAGATCATTTTAACGAAACAAATAAAATACGTAAATGGCTTGAACTAATAGTTTTCTAACACACTTACGCTTTCACATAAAACACTAAAACTAGTATAAGTGATTTTATGCTTTAGATATACATATGTATAACAACTAGTGTTTACATATTGGGACAACATATACTTAACTAAGTATACACTAAAATGGGTAAAAAACAAGTATATACTAAAATGGGTAAAAACAAGTATATACTAAATAGATAAAAACTAGCAAATGGTTTTGACCCATAACCCATGGTTTTGACCCATAACCCATGGTTTTACTTATACCACTTAACCAAGTTCATTGTATCCTTAAGATACATTGAATCTAGAAAGAAAACCATGGATCAACCCATAACCCATGACCCATGACCCATAACCAAAAATACCCATGGGCAAAGAGGAGCGTACCACGGATCCCTAGCTTTGTGCTAGCCGGATCCCTTGTGGTAGGGATCTGTGGGATCCGGGGAACAGTAGAGGTTTTTCCTCTATAAATAGTGAGCCATTTCTTCATTGTTTCTCACCCCTTTCAATTCCTTTCTAACACACTTTCTCCCCTGAGTTAAATCTCACTAACCTTAGATCCAAGAGATCTATGTTTGTAGTTTTGTTATTGTGTGATCTTCTAGGTTCCTTTTAAAGGCAAGATCACCACCTTTGAAGTCGAGCAAGCTCAAGTCCATGAGTGCTATGCTTCCTCATCATCAAGGCTACTGAAGTCTTCTTGTTGATGATTCCTTTCTTTCTTCAAAGAAGTGTAGTGTTGGAGACATTAGTGAAAGATGTCTCAAGTGTCAAGACGAAGATATTAGTGAAGGGTATCTATCATCTATAGGACAAGCACTTGTGGTAGGTGCTTAGAAGTCAAGACAAGAAGCATTAGTGAAAGGTGCTTAGAAGTCAAGACTTGAAGCATTAGTGAAAGGTGCTTAGAAGTGAAGATACAAGACATTAGTGAAAGGTGTCTTGTAGATCTAGTCAAAGGCATTAGTGAAAGGTGCCTTAGATGTACATTCGATATGGTGTGTTTCGATGTACTAGATAGACTAGCATTAGATCCAAGGATATTGATGTCCTTGATGATGTTGTAAAGGAGTAGATCTCCTTTGGGATTAGTCGTTGGTGTAGTGTGGTAGTAGTTCCTCCATTGCAATGGAACTAGGTGCTTAGCCTAGTACCTAATAAAGGGTAGGTGACGTTGTGTAGGTGTGGTTCACCTTGGAGTGAAAGAACCCGGTGGTTAGCCTAGCACCGTATAAAGGGTAGGCGACGTTGTGATAGGTGTGGTTCGCCTTGGTGTGAAAGAACTCGGTATTTAGCTTTGTACCAGAAAAAGGTGTAAGCGATGTTGTGAAGGCTTCTCCGCCATAAGGAGATTGGTGTAGTGATTACGAACTCTCGAGTAGATGACTCGGGGAGTGGAGTAGGGCAAGGAAGGTGTCCTTGTAGCCGAACCACTATAAATACTCGTGTTGTGGTTTTGTGCTTCTTACTCTTATCTTTTCATTACTTACCTTTATATGCTTGTTTATCAACATCCAACACACACATCCAAATAGATTGACATAAATCGATCTAAATAGATTAAAAGGAAGTTTTAATTGGTAAAACTATTCAACCCCCTTCTAGTTTTCCACAGATATTTTAACTCGCAAAATGCACTTTTACCGCACCGCAATGCTCCTGGAAAGTCGTGAGAAAAATTGCGGGTAGTGGAGTGGTTGCATTAAATGAGGTAAATAAACGCTTTTCAAAACCGACTTTACAAATCCTCACATATGCAAAATCTACCCTTCTCACCACTCTATAAATACCCTCTCAAAAACATTAAAACACACACAAACTGCTTTATGCATCAAAACTCGTCAAAATCTTTTCTCAACCCGTAAAACATTGTGTGTTCTTTAATCATCAACCGCTTTAAGCAAAGTCTTCTCTGAACAATTTACAAAAGGTTTTCATCATCAAACCCAAAATATTTTCATCTCTTTGATTGCTCTTGTCAAAAATTATTTTCCAAACCCTAAAACTTTTCTCGAATGGAAATGGCAAGAACACAAAGTCTTCGCTTACACTCAAGAGGTAGGCGGTCTTGATAACGTTGAATTCAAAACAAATAATGTTATAGGAAACTTTGAATACCCACATTATGTCCCGGCCTATAATGGAATCATGAAATTTTTACCGAATCGCCCACTAAAAAGGCCTTTGTTTAGTCCCCATCTATATTGTACCACAACTTCCTCGGGAGTTTTGGACAACCTGCAGCCGGCCTATGACCCGACACTCTCAACTAATGAGAACATACCAAGACCCTCGTGAGTTTCTCATCGTTCTCTATTTTAAATGGGCAACAAATTGTCACCCGGACTTCAAAACTTTTGCTCATCAATGTGGCTTGACTACAACAAAGGAAATTATGTTGTTTCCCCACCCGACCATTGTAAAGGTCGAGTTAGAAAAAATTGCTCTTGATCCAAAACTTTTGGACAAAACCCGACCACCAAGAACTCTTTTCCGTGGCTTGGAGGATCATGTTCACATTTGTGATTCAGGTTCTCGTGGAACCACTCATCCACCGAACAAATTAATTCTATTCGGTTGATGATGGCCTCTTGCTTGATGACCGGTACTAATGTCGACATGGGGAGATCATTTACGGTGATCTCAGAAACAAGCTACTGAGAACAAAACTAGGGAAATCGTTTCATAACCTAGATTTGTCTCTTGTGCTTTGCAAGTGTTCTTGGGTTGTAACTACACTCAGATTTTGAACATGATGCTTTACCAACCACCCCGATTGCATCAAATTTTCAAAAGAACTCATCCCTAGTCACCGATATTGAATTGAAGGCCCATATGGTTGTCAGAATAACTGGACGGATTCCGTGTCTCCAAACCCCGCTCCCAAAAGAGAAAGGGAAGTCTCGATCGGGACTAAGACTAAACCCAAGTCTCGGGCCCTGATATTTCGAGCATGACCTTAAAGGCATAAAAGCCCCAGACCGATAAGACACCCAAGGGCGACTAAGCAACAACCACCCTGGTGACAATGAAGGACACTGATACATTACAATCAGTGCCCTTGGTCCCAAAGACTACTCCCCAAAATCCATAGGGAAACATACAACCCGCTGGTAGGGGAGCTCCTTCCACTCAGCTTGAGCAGGACATTCGCAAAACCACGCTTTTGTCTGAGGGCAAAACGAATGATCCCAAAGACTCAGGGGGAAACAAACAACCCACTGATAGGGATATCAATGCCACTGCTTCTAAGGATGGCACTGGGAAACACCCACCAGTGCTTGAAGGAGCACAGAGGGACAAAGACTCGGAGGGAAAGAAACAACCCGTCGATACGGAACTCATAACCAATCACGACACGGAACCCATCACCCCACCGGTTTATTGATTGTTCTTGAGGTTAATGATATATTGTTCTCTAATGAGGAGCTTCTTGACAAGAAGAAGAAATACTTTCTTTGGAGAAGAAATGGACGTTGATGTTCAATCACAAGAACAAGAGCATCACCGATCTACAAGAGACTAAAGAGTCACCCTTACACCGATGATAATGACTATGACTCCTCAAACCCTCTTCCCGCCCGAGGAACCGAAAAGTATGACAACATTCTTCCACTCACCGAAAGGCAGCTTGTTATGTGGATACAAAGGGTTACAAGGAGACTATATTCTGGGGTTACTGACACTCTCTTGGATCAGCATACTGAGGCAGATGCAAGGTATGCCGACCTGAAAGCTGAAGTACTTGCTACTAATGCCAACACTAAAGAACACAGGGATTTCATGTATGATCAGCTACACAGACTGGATGACATTCTACAGAAGTTTCTCAAATTATTTCAGGATACTCACAGCAAGCTGGATGAACTCAAGGACTCTGTCAAAGAAGACCCAGCGCTCAACTCCAAAGTGCTTGAGGCCACTGAGGTCTACATGAAGAAATCATCCAGTCTCACTGAACTGATCAACATGCTCAACTCTAAAAATGTTCAGGGTCTTCACTCTTCATTACAGTCTCTTCAATCCACTCTGGGTTCACTAGATGCAAAGGTTGCTAATCTGGCTAAATCATCTTCTTCTATGGCCTGGAATCTTGGGCCTAGAATGACAGCATTGGAGTTATCTCGTGCCAATCTTGTCAAAAAGTCACAAGTCTTCAACAAGATACATCGACATCAAGACCATGGTCTCGAGATATATCAAGCCTTTAAAGGTCAAACAGCTCCTTCTCCTCAATATCCCAAACAACTCTTGCTCTCACCGACGCGTTGCGGCAGCAAATGGGGGAGAGAGCCATCAAGAGACTCCTTCTCACACCGAGGGGAGCCACCAACTCAGATCAAGAACACCTATCTCATCCATCCCACCATTAGGAAAACCAACCTCGGTGACAATGACTACAAGAACAACAACACCAATAATCACAACAACACTTTAATCGGTATCATCTTCTTCATCACCGGGATAAAGGCAAAGCCATCATGATCACACCGAGCTCGAAAAAATCCTCTATGAAATACAAGGCAAAAGTACAAGCTCACCCATAACAAGTAATCGATATCTTGAAAAAGAAGAAAGACTCAAGAAACAGGTTGAGGAAGAGCAAAGAAGTAAGGATGCCTTGATTAAAGTAGTGGTGAAGAAGTCGAAAAGATTGGAATTGATCCTAAAAATCTTGAAAAGGGACGAGCGGGCCAGCAGCTCAAAGATGCTCGAATGTTGAAATGGTCGCTATGAGAAAAAGGCTAGATGAAAAGAACAAGAAGGTCACGCAATCGTGCAAGAAATGATCAATCACTACAATTGGACCATGACAAGCGTAGAAGGCTACCCGAGAAAATCACTTATGTGAAAATCATCCCAAATCCAAACCATTGGCAATGAATGTCTGGGGGATGATAAAAGGCATTTTGAGGTTCATGATCCCTTAAAGTTCACCGACTTTGGGATTACCGAACTTGATGAGCTTGGTCCCATTATAGAGAAGAAGCAAAATGCGTTGGTCAAGGAACCGATGAAATCCTCAAAGAAGCGTTATGAACGACTAAGGGATGCACCAAGACAACTGGGATACAACCCGACTCATCTGCAGACTCAAGGATCTCAACTTCACCATCCCAAGGTAAGAGGAAAAGGGTTGAATCAACACAAGTCAAGGTACCGGCTTGACCGCAATGTGGAGCCGCCTGAAGGGTTAAGTTTGTGAATTGTTTAGTTATAGAAAAGCCCGAAGATGACTTTTCTTTATTGATGTCTATGGAACCCAACATTCCAAAGGTGGAGTGACATTGATCGTGCAGTGTAGATACAATGGCAAGCTACCTACCAAGTGGCCTCTCAAATCCAAACTCCTAAAACATCGAGTTCGCGACGACCAATGCCAAGATAAGAGATCACCCCGACAAAGCAACACTCCTCGCCAAGAAGCCAAAGTTAGAAGCACTAGGAATCCATCTTGATTGACATCATCCTATGCTTTATCATTTATCTTTATACTAGTGATAGGAACTATGTAATCGATCAATAAACGATGTATGTTTTGTTAAAATATTCAAGTTCCTTATTATGTTCATTAGTACATTCGGTGTGAAGAAGCCATTTCCTCACTTACACGATCAAACACTTAGGCTATTTGTATATCCAAATAGGGAGACCAAGGTTCGTGGAATACCCAAACCCTTAAGTCTAGGATTTGAATAGAAAATACCCTAAGTGTTTAGTCCTTAAACACTCGAGCGCATAGTCACTCAAAGTGAGATGTCTTCGGATACTTAGTAAGAGACAAAGAAGAAGTCTCTCCACCGGTGAAGGTGGAACTTAAGGGGTGAAGATCGAGTCAAGAAGAAGATGGTGGATTCGGTGGTGATGACAAGAACTCATTGAATCCCGAAACTCTCACCAACTACTACCATTGAAGACAAATTGAAGACGAAAATTGAAGGCTATGAAGACCAAGAATGAGCGGGACAAGGCGGGATAAGTTTGAGCAGATAAGACGAAGTCCTTATCAACCAAAGTCAAACTTTCCTAAATCGCTAACTATCGTGCTCGGTGTCATCACCGACAAGAAGAAAGCGACCTTGTTACTTACTCTATATAGCTAATGTAAACAAAGACAAAAACATCGATTTTGTCTTACGTAACTGTCCGCTTTTCCTCTAGGATAGAGTTAAATACATACTTGTATAAATAGCATAAGAGATGGAGTGAAATATTCAAGCTTGTGCATTAATTGTAAAACACACACACAAGCCATCTTTCACTCCTCCAAATACAACTCTGTCCCTGAGATAGCTCAGTGGTACCTTTGTAGTTGTGCTTAGACTTAGCCTAAGCTTAGTGAGGAGTCATACCCAACTTGTCGTTTCAATCCCAAGTACTATTCCGCAAGTACTTGGGTAATGTATTCTTTTTTATTTGTTTCTAATAAAGAATATATACGTTGAAAATTAATCAATGTGTTTTACTTACATTACTTCAGTCATTGTTCACAATTAGTTGTTTTAAATTGCTTTATACAATTGTGAAACGGGAACAACAGTATGAGTGTTTGTTTCCTATTTCGTGAGGTGTTCGCCTTTGAAAATTCTAGCTTAGGAAATTTTTAATCTCATATTTCCCAAGTAAAATTGAGGGATGTCTTTTAAGAAATGATTCTAATAAGGTCTACTTGAGGGTAAGTAGAGTTTAAGTGGGGGGATATTTGATGACATCAAATAATCACGATAATTAAGTGTCAATTTCCTCCTAATATGCTCATTATTTGTATCGTTTTATATGGATATATGCTTTGATTTCTTTATATTTCGTTTCCAGGTTGTAAATGAGCATAGGAACAAAAGAGACGCGGAATTGGAAAAGCACTTACAAAGATACACACTTTATTATGCTGAATGTGAAGAAGTTACGGCATAGTTCCACTCTCCATTTACGCCGTAGCTATGAATTCAAACACGAAGACCAAGTCAACGCTAATCAAGAATTACGGCGTAACTATCACATGAGGTTACGCCGTAATATTCTAGAGAATTAGAAGTATTTCGTGACTATGAAGGTTACGTCGTAACCAATGCATGAGGTTACGGTGTAATAGGTGCACAATATGGGACTCAAGTTATTGACGAGATTACGACGTAACCACGCAAGAAGATTACGACGTAAATGAAACCCTAAAAAGGTTACGGCATAACTATCTGTGGAAAACTAGAAGGAGGGGTTGAATAGTTTTACCAATTTAAAACTTCCTTTTAAATATTTAGATCGACTTATGTCAATCTATTTCGATGTGTATGTTGGACGTTGATAGATAGATATATAAAAGTGTAATGAAAGATAAAGAGTAAAAAGCACATAACCATGACACGAGTATTTATAGTGGTTCGCTACAAGGACACCTTCCTTGCTCTACTCCACCCCCGAGTCACCTACTCGAGAGTTCGTAATCACTACACGACACCAACTCCTTATGGCGGAGAAACCTTCACAACGTCGCCACTCTTTTCCCAGGTGCTAGGTAACCACCGGTTCTTTCACACCAGGTGAACCACACCTACCACAACGTTGCCTACCCTTTATCTGGTACTAGGCTAAGTATCGAGTTCCATTACAATGGAGGAACTACTACCCAACACTACACAACACCTAATCCCAAAGGAGACCAACTCCTTATTACAACACCATCAAGGATATCAACATCCTTGAATATAAACAATCACTATATGTATAACGATGCACCTCATCGATTATACGACCTAGACATTCTTCACTAATGCCACTTGATTTGATTCCTAGGCATCCTTCACTAATGCCTTTGACACAACGCTTGGCACCTTTCACTAATGCCTTCGTCTTGACACCTTTAGTATTCTTCACTAATGCTTTTGACATGGACGTTTAAGCACCTTTCACTAATGCTTTCGTCTTGACTCTTTCGGCATCCTTCACTAATGCCTTCAACACAACACATCTACGGAGGAAGAAAGAACTATCAACAAGAGAACCTCAGTTGTCTTGATGATGACGAAGCATGGCAACTCATGGACTTGAGCTTGCTCGACTTCAAGAAGTGGTGATCTCGCCTTTAAGAGGAACCTAGAGAATCACACAAAACAAAAGACATACTACATAGAAAGATCCTTAGGATCGCTGGTTAAAGAGTTACAATACTTGGGGAAAGTATGTGTGAGTGGCAAGCCAAAGGAAGAAATGACTCACTATTTATAGAGGAGAAATGCTTATTGTTCCTCGGATCCCACGGATCCTCCCACAGGGATCCGTCTCAGCGTAGCTAGGGATCCGTGGGACGCCCTCTTGCCCATGGGTATTTTGGTTATGGGTCATGGGTTATGGGTTGATCCATGAGTTTCTTATTAGAGACAATGTATCTTATGAGTGCAATGTACCTAGTCAAATGGGTATGGGTCAATACCATGGGTTATGGATATTTTCCATGGGTTGTAGTTTTTACCCATTTATATAATATATACTAGTTGTGTATATATTTTGCCCAATATGTAAACACTAGTTGTTGTACATATATATTACTAAATCATAAAATCACTTATACTTGTTTTAGTGTTTTATGTGAAAACGTAAGTGTGTTATAAAACTATTGGCTCAAACTCATTACGTATTTTATTTGTTTCGTTAAAATGATTTTACGTTTGTTATCGACAAAACATTAGAAGATCGTAAAATATAAATAAACGTTTTTACGGCTTATTTGTATTAACACTATCCACCTAATTTACGCCGTAAATATTTATTAATGGATAAGATCGTTGAAGATTACACTAGTTACGGCATAACCACAACTCAAGGTTACGATGTAGCTTTGTCGGGCCTATAAATACCAACCCTATTTTCTGCATTCGACACATCTTTCACACCATAACTCATCAGAAGACGAAGTAGGGTTCCACAAAGACGATCTCCAGCATCATATGGAGCATTATCCAAGGGAGAAATCATACCATAACATCAATAAGTTTTAGCAATTCATATTTCTTTTACATTTACGATTCCATGTCTTTCATTACCATGCAAAACATTGAATCTCTTGTACTTTTTAATATGATTGGCTAAGCACCTTTGGTGCTAGTCTAGTTATGATTCTTTTCATGTTTTGATTATGTTTTCTTGCTTTTATTATTGCTTCTAGTGTGTGCATGCTTAGTTTTTCGTTAGATCCTCTAGTTTCGGTAGTTTTGAAGACCGGTTGTATTTTTTACACTAGGAGAATTGACCATAGGCCCATAGTGTAGCAGGTTGCGAGGGTTGGTAAGAATTGACCATAGGACTACCAATTCCTTGTGTGCTAATTGACCATAGGATCACCCTCCGGGTTAGATGAACTTAAGAAGTTAGATGTGTGGTCAAAGATCCGAGAGGCCGGATCATACAAAGAATAAATCTAGCATGTAGCGGCACTTAATGACTCAAACTAGTCTACCTGTAAGCTTTGACGACCATAAGGATGCTGACCTTTGGCGTCGTAGTAGGATTCTAGGGAGATAGGCTAGGCGAATTAACCATAGGAGTCTAGTGAATCTTATGCCCCACTTGAAGCGATAGAAAGCTTAATTAAAGAACATAGTCATTGCATGATAGGATGAACAACTAGGCTACTATACTTTCTCCTTACTATTTTCATCTTAATTTAATTTTGCAATTTCATTTATGTTAATTAGTTTTATTAATCAAACAATTCAAAACCCCTTTTAAAACGCGACATAGACTTAAGTTAGAATCCACATTCACATAGCTTTTGGGACGACCTCGGCTTTACCGAATACTACACTACACACGATCGGGTTCTCTGCCCGTTAGTGCATAAGGTAGACTATAGGTAGACGAGTAACTTTATAAATATTAAAACCTGGTTAAAAATCCTGCATCAACCATATTACTTATTTCTTGAGGTGAGTTTCATTGCCACACTTACTATTTATTTTGAAATACTTGGGGTGAGAATACATTGCTTGTTTTTACGTATGGACACAAGTATATAAAACATTTACGAATTGCCTAAGTTATCACATTTTCCATTAAATTCCCCACAACCATGAACCGTTAATTACTTTGTAAGCACGAATATTGTGAATATATCTATTGGGCTAAACTCCCCCATCCGGGTTGGTCGCTCCAACTGGTCAAACGGGCGCATTTCATTTGATGTCGTACATGTGTTTGGCAAAGCACCTATTTAGGGTGATTACATGAACTAACTGTTAAGGCTTCGGTGTCATGAGCTTAGTGCAACGATAATACTTTTCATGAACATAATTGGAATTTAATTGTTGTAGAAATCTTGTGGTCCACACTAATTTTATATACTCAAACCTATGAACTCACCAACATTATTGTGGACCCTTTAGCATGTATTTCTCAGGTTTGCGATAGTTGATTGGCATATAATGGAGCATGAGCATTCGAGTCGCATCTTTTGAAGACTCGTGCAAATATTCACCGTTCGATTTTTCAAAAGCGTATTTACTTACTATTGTAGATGTTGCATTTGTAATAGTTTCAAAATCATGTTTAAACTTTATTGAGCGTGTATTTCAAAACGACTCATGTAGATCGTTCGATATAACTGTAACTTTGCTCCATGAACGTCACGCTCCGGTTATCATTCCACTGCGACCCATTTCGGGGGTGTGACAATATGTAGCCACTTAAAGGACAATTTGATTTGTTGTAATTAAAGGTGAACACTTATATCAAGATAATCAACACAACAATGTGAATAGAGTGTTACTCGTCTAGGACAAGACACTATTAAGAAAGCACCTTGTACTAGGGTTGAGCAAATGACCGAACGGACCGGACCGACCGATCGAGATCGATCGACCGGACCGATCACATTCGGTCCGGTCCCTGCTTTACCAACATCGGTCCTTGGTCCCACCACAAACCGACTAATTGGCGCTTGTTGGACCGGACCGACCACATTCGATCCAAGATTTGGCCCAAGATTTTCCGAAATCAGATCGATCTCATCCGATCCGGTCCGGTTTTTAGACCGTGATCACCCCTACCTTGTACCTTTTAAAACCAAATATTAAGCCCGAAATGATTTTATTTTGGTCCAAAACAATTTAAAATTTTAAACCCCAATTTATAGCCACCAAATAAATAACCTAGTTTAATACTTTCTTTCAGTTATCAAAATACTCCCCGATCTTCTGCACCGCCGTCCGCCGGTGCCGGACCTCCGCTCCATTTCAAACCATCAAAGTGGGTAATATACTAAACACTGTCTAATTTACATGTCAAATAAAAGAGTAATAGTTAGGGTGGTTATATATGTGCAGGCTACACTAATTTTACATGTTAATAATTATGTGAGGATTATTTATGTTTTCTGTTTAGAAATTTTAGATAATTGGGTGATAGGTGTTTTGGAGTCTGGATCATTAGGGGTGACATGAAAATAAACGGGTTAGGGTTGCCTCGTAGAGTATATATTCTATTTATATGTTCACGTTTAGGATCGTGTTCTGGGCTTAAATGAAAATAAATGGGTTAGGGTTGGGGTGGTTTAAATGGGTTGACCGGCACCGGTTTAAGTTTTTTTAAAAACCAGATTTTAAAATCTATAATTGATTAGATTGGTTATACGGGTTAAATGGGTCAAACAGGTACCATTTGACCTGTTTAAACCGTGTAACATGTTTCACCCGCCAACCCATTCAGATAAACAGGCTGTGTTTTAGGTTATGTGTAAATTGGTCGTGTTCGCGATGGGGTTTTTTGACCCACCAACCCGAACACTACACGAATTTTCACCCCGAGTTGTTGCTTTTTTGCATTTTTCAAACAAATAGTGATTATAATGATTTTAATGGGATTTTGTTCTCATGATTTGAAGTTCTGAAATTTGAACCATTAATTGTTACAGTTTAAATATGTGGTATTAAAGGATTATGATGGACTCCTTTATGCGTGTACAACGAGTTCAAGTCATGAAAAGTGATTTACCTTTTGTCACAAAGGGTTTGTAGCTCGCTTTTTCACATTCCATATATTTGTAATTTTTATAGTTTGTGATATGATTATTATGGTTTGATAAGCATGGTTGAGGGTGTTTGCGAATATTTGTTCAGTCCAGCACAAGATGTAATTATTCACTATAGACATGGTTTGTTTTATAGAATCAAGAACAACAACAATAATAGCGGTTTGTTACTTTTATAGAATGTTTTTCTATATTAGCTGTTTCTGTATCGTGATTTGTAGGTTTTTGTGCTAATGGTTTTTGCTATTAAAATGTGATAATTGTGGTGATAATGATTTGTGTTGATGACAATTGTGGCTATAATGAAGATAGTGGTTATGACATGCTTTTTATATTGATTTGATATCACTGGCTAAAAGGATGATCATGATGGGATTCTGTTTTAACGACTTGAACCCATGAAACCAATTTTGTCACAGCTTACATATTGCTCTACGGCAAATTATCTATGTTATTCTTTAATTTTTCTTTGAAGTTACATATGTGAAGTCCCTTGTCCTCTAGAAAGTATGTAATTAGCTTAACAACTATTTTGACCCACTTGAATCTCTTGTTAAATATAAAAATATGGAATTCGAGGAATTATGATGACCTCGTTCATGTGTGTACAATTGTACGAACATGTGTTTTGAATGTCATGGTATCATTATTCGTTGATTTATTAGCCCATTGATTTATACTTGTCTGCTTTTTTTTTGTAATTGCAGTATAATGGAACCAGAAGATTACATTAGCCGCATGCCACCAGATGTGATAAGTAACATTTTAGATCGTTTGCCAACACAAGATGCTGTGAGGACTGATATATTGGCGAGAAATTGGAGGTTTAATTGGACTATGATCACCCAACTCATATTTGATTATGATTTCTTTCGGTTTACACTTGGACCAGATGGAGATAATGAATTTAACGGGAGGAGTTTGAGTAGACTTCTCATTCATCTTAAAGGTCCCATAACAAAGTTTGTTCTTTATATGTATCAAGAATTGTTAGATGTTGAGGATATCAATCATTGGATTTTGTTCGTGTCTAGAAATGGAATTAAGGATCTCACTCTCGAAAATTTTGACCGAGACGACCCATTTAAGTTGCCAACCCAGCTTTACTCTTGTATGGAGTTGGAACATTTGAAGCTTGAGCATTGTTGTTTTCGTCATTCACCCAGTTTTCGGGGTTTTCCAAATCTACGGAGCTTAGATTTTTCTAATGTAGGGTTTCAGAGCTATACTTTCGGTGAGTTTATATCTCGGGCTCCGCTACTTGAGATTCTGAAATTTAGAGAATTTGGAAGAACAAAGGAAGTGAAAATCGGTGAGATTGCAAAACTTCGAAATCTGAAAACCTTATATTTGTCGTGGTTTAGTTTTGATTTGGAGATGACAATCAAAAGTTCCAGTATCTTTCAGCTTATGGGTCTTCCAAAACTTCAGGAGCTTGCTTTAGATTTTTGGATGTGCAATGTAAGACTATATTTGCTCTTTGAAATTCACTTATCAAATGATATTGTTGTGATGCTTTTTGAAAAGTCTTAACTGCCTAAAGGTGCTGTTCTATATACATTTTTTTAGTTGACAGTAAATGGTGTCAAAAAGAAGGTCCCAACCGCCTTTAACTGCCTCAAGACTCTAAAATTATCCTTTATAGATTTTAGCGATGAAGTGATGGCATCATTTGTTTTTGAAATGATATGTGCCTCCCCAAATTTGCAGACACTTGAAATCAAAGTGAGTGGAGATGAATACATATGCATCAAATTAATCTTCAAAAAATATCATAGTTGCGCATCTGAATAATTTTTAATCTTGCAGGCTTGTGACAATTATGTCTCACCCGAGACACTTTGGTCTTTAGAATTAGACCCCAAGACAGCGGGGAAACTGCAGTTACTGGATGTGTCCTTTCCATCTTTTAGAGGTTCAAAGAATGAAGTATGTTTGTTAAGGTATTTACTTGCTTGTTCCCCTTTACTGAAGAAGATTAGTATTAAGCTCGAGTTAGAGTCACTGGTTGGTGGTGAAGGTGAAAAGTTTAAGTTAACTAAAAAGTTGAAGAAGCTCTATCGAGCCTCCCCAACAGCCGAGATGGACATCTCCGAAATTGAGATCATCCGTGAATTTGACTTTTCCCGTTTTGACCCGTTTACAATGGACTTCTGGTAAATTTAGTTGTTTGAATCTATCTTCTAATTTGTGAAGTTTTGTCAAATTTCGTTTAATCCTATGGCTTCAGCAGCATTTCTAAGTATGTATTCAAATCGACATTTATTTAATCATGGATTGATGGTGATGGTTCATGTTTTATTTTATAAGCGGGCATTTTGTTTTTATTCAAAGTGATTTGAAATGAATATGCGACTTCTGAGAGAAATGGGCGTTGTGTCAATCACCGAGTCAATGCTCCATACACGCAACAATACGTTATACGTATATCAATCACCGAGTCATTGAATGTCATGTACGTATGTAAATGAATACGCGACTTCTGAGAGTAATGGGCGTTGTGTCAATTACCGAGTCAATGCTCCATACACCAACAATACTTGGAGCATCCACTATGATAAACTTTTTACAAAAGTTTATACAATAAAACATCATTAATTTTTAGACCTTTTGATATTATAAACCTACATTCGCTATGATATAAACCTTTACAATTTTATAAAATGTCTTATAGAACAAAATGCATTAAATATATTGAATTTATAAAGAGGTTAAAGAATTAGGGCCTCTTTATGCCACATAGACATGAAATGAGTTTCCACTAATAGCATCCACTATGGTGGTTTATAAAAAGGTCTAAGAAAAGATGAAGAGGTTTATCATTTTATTAACCATAGTGGAAATTTGTTTCATGCTTATGTGGAATGAAAAAGTCTAATATCTTGAACCTCTTCTAAATTTAATGCTTTTGTGTTTAATGAGGTTTTATAAAGCTTTAAGTAGTTTATCCATAGTGAAGAAAGGTTTATAACAAGAAGAAGGTTTATGAATTTATGATTTTCGATGACTAAGCACTATTATAAACCTTTATAAAGGTTCACCATAGTAGATGCCCTAAGATTGAAATGAAACATAAACCTTTTCATGTTTTTAGACCTTTTCATAAACCGACCATAGTTGATGCCCTTATATCAATCACCAAGTCATTGAATGTCATGTACTTATGTAATATGTATAACCGGTGATGTGTGCCTAAACACACAATTTTATACCGGAAAACACACTAATGCGGACTAATAACCATAAAATATGTAAAAATTATACTGCAAATATGTTGGATATATATTATTATGTCTTGCAGGTACAAGGGTTTGAAACAAAGCGAAAACAGTGATTTTCGGAAGTTTCGATAACGTTTACGCATTTTTTGAGATTCAGACGAAGTCGAAAAAATTCCACGAGCACTTCACTGGAAAGAGCACGAAAAAACGTTCCGACGGTATATTTATTTAATTTTGACAGTCCAAATGGTCCCTCAAAATGGTAGTCTAAAACTGCATTTTGAACCTTTTGTGTTTAATTGAACCGACCATAATACAAAAGGGGGTAAATATTAAATTGTGCGTATTAAAACTTGAAGGTATGCCCACCTCAACTGGGCGTCAGCCTCACCCCACACACAAACACCCCGAGTTCGATCCGGCGAGGGCAAGTTTGTGGTATTTATTCTTGACCCGACCCGGTCCAGACCCGATCCTGACCCGATCCAGATCGTCGCCATATCGCCAGTGGGTGATGGTCGGCTAATCACAAGTCGCGTAATGACACCGCCACGTGGAGGTGGTTGTCAGCTAATAATTATTGCAGGTACGAGGTAGGCTGGCGGCTGGCCAATGAGGATACGACATGTGGCTAGCGGCTGCGTTAGTGCCAGTGCACGAGGTTCGAACCGCGTAATCTAACGGTAAGGCGGCGATTTAACAGAAAAGCGACACGTGTCTGTGATGGATGCCAACTGTCAAGCGTGAAATGTCTAAAATGCCCATGTGCCAAAAGTGCTATATAGTGGGCCGAGTTCGATCTGGGCTAGGGCAAGTTTGTGGTATTTATTCTTGACCCGACCCGGTCCAGACCCGATCCTGACCCGGCCCAGACCCGATCCAGACGCTGCCATACCAGCAAGTGGGTTGATGGCCGGCTAATCACAAGTCGCCACGACGACCGCCACGCGGCGCGGTCGCGCCTAATAATTATCGCAGTACAGGTAGGTGGCGATCGACCAATGAGGATGCGACATGTGGCTAGCGGCTGCGTTAGTGCGAGGTACGAGGTTCAGAAGCTGGCAGAACGAACAAGAAGGCGGCAGGCGAATAGAAAAGCGACACGTGTCCACGTGTCTGTGATGGATGCCAACTGTAAAGCGTAAAATGTCTAAAATGCCCATATGCCAAAAGTGCTATATATTGGGCCATTTGGAGCTGTGCACATCCGGGCACCAACAATTATTTCACACACACACAAATAGATTTTTAATAGCTTGTTTTTAGTGTAGTTTTGGTAGCTTATTGCAGTTCTTATTTGTAGCTTATTTCCAAGTGCTTATTTGTAACAATTTTTTTTATGGCTTAATGAAAATTAAGATTTGGTGTCCCACTTAGCTTATTATTTCTACTTCTTATCCTCTATTTTTCTTTTTCTTTTCTTAATCTAATAAGCCAAATAAGCTAAATCTTATAGCTTATTTTGGTTTGTTTAAATTTAGCTTATTTTAGATAAACTATCTTTTAGCTTATTCAAAGAGTTAAATGCAATTTTGGTCCCTGTGGTATGGCCAAATTGCAGGTTTTGGTCCCTAAAACTTTGAAAGTGCAATGACAGTCCCTATTTTGAAGTTTGGATTTCATTTTTGGTCCCTGGTGGATGTGAAATGACCAAATTACCCTTATCTTAAGACAAATGGTATTTTAGTCATTTCATTTTATCCATGGATCAAAAATGCAATCTAAACTTTAAAATGAGGACTATCATTGCACTTTCAAAGTTTTAGGGACCAAACATGTAATTTAGCCATACCACAGGGACCAAAAATGCAATTAACTCTTATTCAAATATGCACTTTGCTTATTTACTTTTTCTTTCAAAACCCACTTATTTACTTTATATCTACCTACTTTTTTACATATTATTTCAAAAACTTAAATTAAGCTTTATCTTTTATAGTTTTTCTTCTCTAATAAGCTATTCATTAGCTTATTTCTAGAGACCTAGTCCTTAAATATACCTAATCCGCGCCTACTTTTCAGAGTAGACAATTTAGTTTTGGGTAGATTTAGATCTATTACTTTTTGTTTAAAAAGCTTTAACCTTTTAACTTATTTTTAGCTTATTTCACTTTAGCTTATTTACTCTTTATTTTAGCTTTAGATCTAATAGCTTTTAGCTTTTCCTTTTCAAAATACTTAATATTTTGGATTTAGGCTACTAGCTTATAGGTTATTCATTAGCTTATTTGTACTAACCTTGATAAAGTTTTAATTTTTCTTTGATCCATTCCATTATCTAAGACGAGGAGCTTAAGGGTCTTATAAGCTAGTTTATTCTCTAATGTTTATAGCTTTAAAAGTTTTTATTAAGCTAATTAGTGAATAAAGTTCACAACTTTATTAATTATTTGATAAAATAGAAGCTAATAAAGAAACAATCTTTAGTATTTGTCTTAGTTTATAAGATTGGGTGGTTAATTAGTCTCGTTTCATCGGATCTGGTTCTAATCTCTTACCTTTTTAGTTATTTAGTTTAAATATTTAGTTTAGATAAAATGTTTATTATTGTTGAATTTGTTATTGTTAGCTTAATAGTTATGCTTAGTGAGTAGATTATTTATATGCTTGTTAAGTGAGTAGTGATTTGGATTTTGAGTGTAAAAACTTAGAAATTGTTGATTGATAATCTTCGGTTATTTGGATTGATTTTTGGTTATTCTAAACGGGCAAAAGTCATTTGGGTAATTAATCATCTAAATCAAGTAAGTTTTACCAAGATAAAGAATTATTTTCAAAATAAACCAACGTTGTGAGAAAATAGTTTTTTTAAACGGGTATCGAAGATTATTAATTAATAATTTCCGGTTTATTTTAGATATATTTAGTTGATTGTTTTGACGGGGAAAAACCGTTAGGATAATTAATAAAGACTAAAATACACCGTTGGTCCCTAAACTTGTCTCTGAGGATCGCGATGGGACTAACCTCGCTCTTTTCATCGCCACGGTCCAAACAAGAGCTATTAAATGCCGATTCGTCCCTCGACCACTAACACCTATGTCAACGGCTCTTTTCTCGTTAGATACGGAGGGTAATATAGTCCAATCACATTTATAACTCAACCTAGTTAATTCTAACAAACAGCCATCCGTATACCATCTTGATTGTTTCCGCCTTCTTCACACAACCCTCACACACACTTTAACAATGGCGCATAAGGAGCTTACTTGTATGTATGTAATCGATGAGATGGTAAAATATGTGAAGGCAAAATATGAGGATACTTGGTTAAAAGAAGATGAAATGTCCGATGAAATGTTTGATGATTTATGCGATTATCGAAAGAAGCTCAGTGATGAAAGGTTAGTCGGTTTTTTTTGTATTTGTGTTATTGCCATTTTAAGGGAGGAGCATAAATAACTCATATTTATTTGACAGAAATCCGAGCGGTGTCAGAATCAAAAAGAGGGATTATAGCAAGCTAAAGGTATCTGACGATATGGTTGACTATGCCATGGCTACTTATGG
This sequence comes from Chrysanthemum lavandulifolium, assembly GCA_022545495.1. Lineage (NCBI taxonomy): Eukaryota > Viridiplantae > Streptophyta > Magnoliopsida > Asterales > Asteraceae > Chrysanthemum > Chrysanthemum lavandulifolium. The sequence continues at coordinate 250,754,953 of CM040241.1, read as the reverse complement.
GAATAAGTGGGATATAGGAGATGACATTGCGATGTGATACTTGAAGACTTGTGGGAAAAATATGGAATAAGGAGTCTCGAAGGTTAGACTTTAGAGTGAGTGTTTACAAGCTAAGAAAGTTTTAATGGGTCAACTCGATTATTTCGCTTTGTCTATCTTCCGGATACTAACGTGAAGGGAAATGAAGTTGATGTCATCATTATTTCGAGATATATCCGATGATGAGTGGGAACATGTCTTCTAAGACTACTAATTCGAAAGGTTCCACTCCCAAGCTTCCAAGGTGTCCAAGGCTTCCGCCCCAAAGTTGTACTTGGTCTTGTAGTCAGCTGTGGGATGCTCCGGACAAATAGGAATGAGTGGTATGTGCCTCCCTAAGGACCTCAAGTCTCCCCATGAATAACAAGCCTCCCATCAAGAAGTTCACCGTTATTTTTAGTTGTTGATGTAATGAAGATGTATAGTTTTTGGCTTATGATGGTTACCGAAAACAATACTTGTTAACATGTATGTTTTGCTTCATATGTCAGAATTAGGTGGTGGTGTAGGTATATTTTGGAAATGTTGTTTTCATTTTGTAGTTTGCGCTGCATATCCATTTAGATGGGTGTTGGAAAACCCATTTTGACTCATAAGGTCAACATAAACCAAATTATTAGAGGATACCGAATCGAATTGTTAGTTTTAAAATCTCGCTTGTTTGACTTATAAAGTCAATGATTCAAATTGTAACCAAAATTCAATTATTATAACAAAAGAAACACACATATCGCTTAAAGCTACATTTAGACCGAAGACAACATAACATTTCTTGCTAGGAATTACAAATGATAAATGACTAGTAGGTGATCCATTTGGTCTCGGCCTGCAAGTTGGTTCAACTGGTGTTTGTCTCGGCGTTCTCTATTTGCTCTTTCATTGCAGTGTGCTTCACGTGGTGTTTGGCTCACGCTCTCCACTTGCTATTTCAGGTTGTAGGTGGTTCACTTTGTTCTTCATCACCGCCCAAGGATGCACCAACATTAGTAGGTGCAAATATGTAGACCCATCACATATCCACCACTATCTCATGTGGTTGTGTTTTCCTTGTAACACCATCTCTACCAAGATAAGATGTGTTTCCCATATCTCAAGGCACACCGACAAACATACCACATGAAAGCTCTATAAGGTGGACGCCTTGCAAAAAGGTCAATCCACCTGCTTTTCCTTTGAAGTCAATAAATAATGCATACCATTTGACAACCATTTTCTACATCCATGGTGATAATATGGTGGTATGATAAACAATTTCGACTTAAGATGTATTATATAAGTAGATGGAGTTGTGGTTGTTGAACAAGTAGATAAGGAGTAAAGACAACATAAATTCTTACAAGCTAGTCAACTTATACAACAACAAAAACAAAACATGTTCAAACATAATATTGTCGATATTACAAAATGGCTAGAAGAGTGAAGCCTACAACCTTAGAAAACTTGAATTTGTGACTTTCGAGAGTGAATTTTATCCAAGACATATGGATGTCTTGGATATAACTCTTCCACAGACACTCCATAGTAAGCTGCCTCATACTCTGCATCTTCAAGCCAATTTTTCCTCTCCCATTCCTCTTCAATTCTTTTGTACATTCTCTCCTGTTCCAAAAACTGCTGGAATGCTTCTTCATCCAACCTGGACTGCTCTTCATTTTCCTCCAAATTTGTGTGTTCTTATTCTTGCTTGTAAAGAGCATCATAAAACTCTTGTTCCATAGTCTTCCTTATATCCTCGTCATCCATCCACTTCAAAAGTAATACATTTGCACATCAACTAGAATGTAAACACACTAGAACAATCGTTATACAAATGACAATTAAATGAATACTTGTTGCCTTCTGCCATCACAATACCTTTTTCTACCTCGAACCTTACTTTCCTTTGTTGGTTTTGCTACCGATCCTTGTGATGATTAGAGTTATTATGTCCAATGGCTTGACAATTGGAGCATTTAACTGCTTACGAGCTCTAGATTTACCCATTTTGACTCAATTTCTCCGAAAGGGTTGGGTTTATGTATTTGAATTCAAATTTGTGGTAAATGTGAGAATAAAGTGCTTGCTATAAGTTAATGCAAGATGTGATAGGGACTAAAACCCGTGTCCCCTACACTCTAAACTGTTTGACCAAGGACCATAGTTCCACCAACACCCAATACAATCAAAACCATATAACAACTCTCTTAGACTAATACAATAATTAACAACATAATTAACTAATTAAAACACTAGAACATAACATATAGATTCATTAACTTCATATTAAAACACTAGAACATAAATATTCAAGACATATTTTCCAAAAAAGGGGAAAACATAACCATAGTATTTCCTTCTCAACACTTCCTAAGATGATCAAGGAAGTTGTTCTCACACACACTGTATTCGTGTCCGATGATCATCCTCCTTATCTCCAACGCCTTCAAGACATTAGCCTTTTGCCTGCTGCGAAGATCCTCGATAACCTTGTAGTTCATCACCGTAGTTTAAAAGCCTTGATCTCGTAGATGTATTGTTGGGTTTTTTATACCCGAATCAAGTCACCAAAGTGTTTTGGAGTCCTTAGCAATTTTGATGTCCTTATCGCTTTCTCTCGATAAAAGAGAGAAATCGAGTCAAACATGTAGTCGGAGTTCAAGATTTGGCGAGTTCTTCAAGTAGTGGAAATCAGCCATTGGGAGGTTGTTTCTTGTGATTGTTGGTATGCAAATGATATAGTGTATTAACCAATAAATACCAAAACAATCGAACGCTCCAAATTCGTGGACTAATTGTGAAGTTAGTAAACGAGAAAAATTCAAGTTTGTGTGACAAAAATACGCTGGAATTTTAAGTGCAAAAATGATCGACCGCCAAATTGAGGACCAATTGTGAAATTTTAAACCTGCACCGCAACTTGGCCTTTGCCTTCCTTGATACGCATATACACAATTAATGTGGTTGGAATCACCAAAAGAACCCAACTAACAAGATCCAAACCATAAACACTATCATAATAACCCACCCATTTAACAAAACCCAATCAAAACGAAACCTAACATACATCCACACTCACGCATCGAAATACACATCTAGTCAAACCCATTCTTAAAAACCAAAACTAAGAATGAAGGATGTAGCATATTCGCTCTCACGCTTAAGGATGTCAAGGAAGAAGAAGAAGGTGAGGTCTTGTTCAATCCACTATAATTGGGTTTTGATTATAGCTCACTCGTGTATGAACGAGGTTCATTAATTAACTGCGTGCCTTTACCATCGATAGGGATATTTTTAGTTCAAGCCTTGATAATGTGTTATCGTAGATTAATGAACAAAATGGACGTTGTTTTCTCGTGATCCTAAACAATCCCTAGAAAATGGTTTGCATTTGATTCATACCGATGTTGATGTTCATACTTTGTTTGGAATGGTCAAACAAATGACTCGGCTTGATATCTTCATAGCCCACAAGCCCCAAAAGTTAGCACAATTTTACTTAAAAACATCGCTTTTAAGTTGTGGGTTAGGTAGAGCAGATGCTAACTTTAGGATGCTTAGTCAAACACCTTTAGGACTACAAGTCAATGGCGGGGATAGCTAAGGAAAAATGCGGGAGTGGAACCAGACACCAAGAGTGAAAGGTGGGGTAGTAATCAAGGACGAAGAAGGGGTTGTAGCTAAACAAAGGGACAAAATTAAAGGAAAGGAAAAGGAAAGATGGTTGATGAAGAGGAGGTTTTGCCCGAAAAAATCGGAGGTTGTTCAAGAATTTAAGCGAGGTTTAGATGGGAAGGGAAGGCCAAATGGTTGAGTTTGCGGTGGTTTGATGTTGAGAACTTGCCTGGTTTGACTTGGAGGAAGGTCGAAGGGTTGGTGGTGTTCAGCAGATGTTTCAAGCGGTGTTAAGACACCCTTTCTGAGCAAAGAAAAGATTACAAACTGCGCCCTAGCACTCTTCGCCCAAAGGCGACCCTAGGTGATGTTTCAATGATGAATAACATGTCATGTGTTAAATTCCATTAACCTGTAACACTACAGCTCATAACTTATATGTTTGTAATTTGTATACTTGTTTTTGCACAAGGTTGCAAAGAAGATCATCAAGTTAGGCCTAACAGCTTTTATCTGCTCAATCAGCTCGGATATCAATCACACTGTAGATCATTTGAAGGTTCATCAGTTGAACGCTTTGAAGTTGGGCCCAAATTCATCTTTTATATTTTGTAACGAATTAGTAAATTAACATGTATCGCATAATGACTCGTGGTATCGCTTATGTTCCGGTTTCATCAAACACCGATATAGTCGATCATATAAGTCAACTAGCTAAGTAGTTGATAATGTATAAATTTGTTTGAAAATCCCGGTAAATTTCTTTGAGCTATTACTTTTTTTACCGCTTGACTTTATGAAGTCATACTTAAGTGGTGAGGACTCAGAACACCGATATTATTTGTTCAAACAATATCCCTTTTTGTTTTGGTGGAATAGTTCTTGGGTTAGAATTAACTAGGTTGAGTTATAAATGTGATCGGACTATATTACCCTCCCAGATCTAATGTAAAAGAGCCGCTGACATAGGTGTTAGTGGTCAGGACTAATCTGCATTTAATGGCTACCGCTTTTGGACCCGTGGCGATGAAAAGTATGCGAGGTCCGTCCCATCGCGATCCTCCGAGACAAGTTTAGGGACCAACGGTGTATTTTAGTCATTAATAAATTAAATCTAATGATCATTACCAAGAAAAAAAAAGATTGTTTTCAAAATAAAACAATGTTGTGAGAAAATAGTTTTATTTTGACGGGTATTAATTCAACGGTCTTAAACGATTATTACCACTTAATGATCTTTTCACCTCACTTGAAAAGCATATCTTTTATTCTCATATTCTTAGCTTGTTTTTATCGTAATTAGTTGTAGTTTACTTTTAAATTAGTTAAAATAGTTTTTAAAAAATCTTTTATAAAACCAAATCAAAAAAATTCGACAATCAAGCATAAAACAAAAGACACAAACGTGAATTTCAATTTATATCTCGCCGTGAAATATAACTCCGGAAAATTAATTATCATTTGTCCTCAAGTGATTCTTACATCTAACAGAAAAACTTAAAATATTAAAACTGCTATATTACACGAATCAACCGGCGTTGTATCTATTGGTTGGTTTATTGTTAGATTATCTCAAAATGGCAGCCAAATAACTAATTCCCTCTAGTCGTGGTAAACCAGGTTCCTAGTTGCACTAGTTATGTTACTCTTATGGTTTATCTTACATTTATGTGCGTCGTGTATACTGGGTTTAGTTATAGATTTGCTAGGTTGTGGCTCAACTGCTATATTGTTTATGTTGATGTTTAGCTATATCTTACCGAAATATGGTGATTTACTGATTTGCCAAATACAATGGAGAGAATTGCTTTTTTTTTTTTTTTTTTTTTTCATGTAGATGACACAAACGTAGTAGGTTCAACTTTCTTCAAATGCTTGTCCACTGCTGTTTTGGCAAACCAATTTAGTAAGCCCTCGAGATCATTGTGGGCCTTGCCGATGAGAGCTCACATTTGATTTTGTTTCAATCGTTCGTGTTATATAACCTGTGTATGTCCGAGTATAGTCGGCCTAGGTGACTGATTAATTGCTAAGTGGTTATATGCTTATGTTTGTTTGTCCGATTTATGTAATTAGAATCGATTTAAGAGATTTTAGATTTTGAAGTTTATATTTAATTTTAACAAGAGTAAACTTTTATATATATATATATATATATATATATATATATATATATATATATATATATATATATATATATATATATATATATATATATATATATATATATATATATATATGTGTGTGTGTGTGTGTGTTCAAATAAGTTGGGCAATATACATCTTTCTCACAAGAAAGCGTTAACTATATACATCTCTAGAAAATTAGAAACTAATGATGCAAACTTTTTCTCTTTATCTGCTAACATGAGTCTAACATGAGCTGTATTTTAGTCTTTTTGCTTATAACAGGGTATATTTTGCGGTTTTATTATTATTATTATTATTATTATTATTATTATTAGAAACAAAACTATAGGATTACAAGAAGTTAGTGAGAGCCGAAACTATATGGGCCCCTACACCTTGAAGAATAAGAAAATTAATCCCATCAAGATATGAGTAACAAAGACGTGCCCAATATCTTGAATTATAGAGAACTTCCGGATCCGCTTAAGTAGGGTCACCGCATCTGCCTCAAGTTCCCCCAAAGAGGAGAATGAGAAAGGGATAAACCCATATCCATAAGATTTACAAGTTCCGGATATTTCTTCATGAAATTATTGTTATTTTATTATTATTATTTTTTTTTTTTATGAAACATCACTTTATTAGAAGAAATTAGTAGGGAGCCGAGATACTAACTGGGCCCCTACTCCTTTAGCTATATATAAGTTAATCCTATTATTATTATTATTATTATTATTATTATTATTATTATTATTATTATTATTATTATTATTATTATTATTATTATTATTATTATTATTATTATTATTATTATCATTCCAAAATGAGTGTGCTTATTGTTTTATTATTATTATTATTATATTATTATTATTATTATTATAAAACATCACTTCATTAGAAAATCATAGGATTTACAAGAAATTAGTGGGGAGCCGAGAAACTAATTAGGCCCCCACTCCTCTAGCTATAGCAAAGCTAATCCTACTAAAAATATGATCAGCAACACGTGCGCCAATCTCCTGAGTCAACGAGAAACTTCGGATGCGCTTTAGTAGGGTTACCGCATCCTTCTCAAGCTCTCCAAAGGAAGAGAATGAGAAGGGGAGAAACCTGCACATTTTACCTCATACTTACCACGCTTACGCTATACTGCTCGATCACCGCATCGCACCCAAAAGAAATCAACCATATTAGTTTGTGTCAAGGGAGACGACCCTGTCAAATCGACACATGTATCCTGCCCACCATCCCAAGAATAGAGCAACATATCAGCTGGACGTAAGGATTTTTCCCTTTCTCCACTAAGCCCTATATCAACTTCTTTACGAGCTGAAATCCCCGAACGTGAATAAATGTCAACTAGATTATCACGCACCACGTATGCCGATGTTTAATACCAATAATACCAGCACATGATACAACATGGTCCCCATAAATATCCCCCGTAAAGACCCTAAAACAAGCTGAGCACGACATCTGAACAGAGAATAGGGGAACACCCATCCGATAGCATAACACACAGCGATAGGTCCCAGCATTCATAGTCTCTCCCAACCCAGATATTGGAACCACCCTAAGCCAATCAGAAGTGTAGCCCTCCATTTGCGATCTCTATAGCGCAATCTGTCGAGTAGATAGGGAAAAAATGGATTCAACCGTTTCAGTAACACGTGTGAAATATATATCTGCCAAAGAAATCACTTTATTAGAAATTCATAAGATTTACAAGAAATTAGTAGGAAGCCGAGATACTATCTGAGCCCCCACTCCTCTAGCTATAACAAAACTAATCCTACTACAAATATGAGTAGCACCACATGCTCCAATGTCTTGAGTCACAGAGAACTTTCGGATCCGCTTCAGTAAAGTAACCACATCTTTCTCAAATTCCCCAAAAGAGGAGAATGAGAAGGGGAGGAACCCATATCCAATATCCGTGCACTGAGCCTCATACATGAGGCGTTTGAGTTGTGCGACCTCAATCACCACACGACCAGGCATAAAATCAACCATACCAATTTGCGTTAAGGGCGATGACCATGTCAGATCGACACATACATCAAGTCCACCATCCCACGAGTAGAGCAACATATCAGCTGGGCGTAAGGCTTTCTCCATTAAACCACTAAGCGCAATATCAACTTCTTTACGGACTGAAATCCCCGACCGAGAACATATGTCAACAAGAGTATCGCGCACCACGTTATGCCGATGTTTAATACCAATAATACCAGCGCACGATACAACGTGATCCCCATAAATATCTCCCGTAAATAACCTGGAACAAGCTGAGCATAACATCTGAACAGAGAATAGGGGAACACCTAGTCGATAGCATAACACACACCGGTAGGTCCTAGCATTCATAGTCTGTCCCAGCCCATTATTACCACTAGCAGGATACCGGCGCAATGCGGCGGCGAGTACCATGTGACTAAATTTTGTGACGAGCAAATGCTTCTCTCTAGCAACCTACATGTGACACTTTAGGCACAATAAAACGACCGATATCTATTTTTTTTTCAACAAAACCCATCTTTTTTTTACAATACCAGTCAACAATCTTTCGATTAAAAGGCCCATCTTTTAACCTTAATAATAAGAAATATATAACCTACACAACCATAAAAATTAGGTCATAACATTACACCAACCACTAACACATTTCTTCCTCACACGCATATTGAACCCTATTTCTCATTTTATTAAACGCAACCACCACACAAAATTTTTCCCATGATTTAACACAAAACTAATCAAAGATTCATCTTGTTTCTTCAATCAATGACCAAACCACAAACACCCTCTTTTACACCAATCTTACACCACATCGATCACGAAACATAAGCACAAATATGAACACAAAAACTTCTTGTCTTCTCTAAACGACTATAAAATCTCTAAATGAGGTCTCGGGTGGGTTTGCATTGTTTTGTTTTCACATTGTTTGACCAAAAGAATATAAAGGATGAAACACATTGGTTTTGTTCTTTCTATATGCTTTGAATATAAAAATGAAGCCTTACTTCAAAAGGATTGTAACATATTGGATTTCACAAACACATCAAACCATGTTTAATGAGGCGTACACTTTAAGGTTTTTAGAGAGAGAAAGTTTAGAGTTTAGGGAACTTAGAAAGAGAAAGTAAAATCTTATTATGAGCTCAACCTCTACCTGGGTGGTAGAGGGTATTTATAGTACCTACATAAACGCCACCTACGGGTTGTGGATCGTGCATACAGCTGGTAAAGACCCGTCCGTCCTCCACGGTGTTACTTAACTAAATACTTACTAACATTAAATAACTACGACTACGAGCTTTTAACGATTACATATACTTGAGGTGACCGACACTTTAACAACTGGATTTTCTAAATCCTAACAATATCCCCCGGGAGGTCACCTTAAATTGCATTGAATACAAACAGATATTACATTAAGATTGTTCTTGGATTATTGTTAATCTTCTTTGCTCTGAAGCCCGTAGTCTTTGATTCTTCATGTTTTGCATGTTTGGTTAATCCAAGTGGAGGTATTTAACTGATCCACGTGATAATGAGTTTTGAGCCAGCTTTGAGATCATCAGCTACCATAAATTTCTGACTTTTCCTTTGTAGTGTTGACATTATGTGAAGTTGTGACTTTTGGACCGACATGCTCACATTCTGGATCATGATATCTTCTCATCAGAGTTGCGGAAGCTTTGTTGATTCATGATATTTGCAACAGTCAGTAAGCGAAGCATGGAGTGACAATATCGAGTCGTTGATGCACTTATCATGATTTCTTTAGAAATAAATGTGTTGTGTGAGCATGTGGCTATGGATTGACCTTCCATTCGATCACCGCAAACGCTCGGTATGTACCGCAAACAACAGCTAGCAATAAAACACACGAAAGTGTCTTTGACCACTTTCGTTGAATCGAGGTACACGCCCACGGTTCCCGCTGATCAAGACAAGTACCGCCTCGCGATCGTATAATTCAAGAATCTCCTTGACAGGTTTCGCAATGCTTCTAGCCGTTCTCAAACCGAACGCCTCAAAGAAGACAACACGGAGTGAGTGAACCAAAGGAATTGAGATTCACCGATTGATGAAAAGAGATTTGAGAAACAATCGTGCATCGCTTCAATATAAAGTATTTTTGCAATACAACAAAGGTTTTTAAGGAAAAGTCAATTTATCAATCATAAACACCTTTTATTTTGAAATATTAATACACAGTCGATGTGCTAGAGAAGAATTTTAAGCACAACGACCGGTTTTTCAAAGGTATCCGTCAATCCATTTCCTGGACCAAGGTTGATTCAATGATGAATCGCCCCATTGTTTCAATCCAGTTGACACAAGTTTGATCTATTGAATAGATCTCACATGCCACCTACCAAGAGCTTGTTTGATGTTGGCTCTAGAAGGCTTTCTATCGTCATTGTGAATATGTTTGCATATCACTCATATGTTCTGGCAATACCATAAGGATAATGCGTAGGACTCATAAGATATATTCTCACTTTCCACATTGTGTGAAACAGTGAGTCTTCATTGATTGTGTCCTTAATGAGATTTATTGATGATCTTGTGGCTCTAGACTCAATTGTGCACATTTGGTTCCTATGCCGGAGACTAGGGAGAGGGTCTCCTTCTTCAATATCAACAATCTCTAAGAGAAAGTCGATAGATAATGTAGGTTCCCGTGAGAATGAAACACGCCCTTTAGGAGGAACTTGAGTAGCTTGGGAAGTTGTAGTGCAAAGACGCCACCGGGTCCATGACGCCTTGTCTTCAATACCAATGTTACCTTAGTAACCACCAAGAGTATATGTATTGAACCCTACATCGCCCTAAGGTTGAATTATTGAGGCTATTTCTTTTCACCCTTTTCACATTCAATTCTTTTTCATTCTTCAACCCTTCAAGCTTACCGAGACTTCATAACTAGAACCTTGTTGGGTTTATTCCAGTTCTAGCTCTTTCTCATTCTAAGACTCTTCCCATACCTCACTTTTCTCCTTTTTCATCATACCCATGGACTCGCACTATCTAGTGGATTGTCCTCGGTAGATCCCTCGTGCTCAAGGGATCGTGGAACCAATACCTAACCTAACCATCCTTATATCTCCATACATAAATTAAATTTGGTCGGTCTTTTGGTATTGTTCTTCGCCATTGGAACCATTGAAAACTATTTGAAAATCAATCCGTGTACTGTGATATATTATCAAAGCATTTTGTACCGAATTGTTTTTGATATTTCGTAAAAAGAGCCCCTCAACATGTGCATCGAATATTTGAAACTGTGGAAACGTAGGGGGGTGAATACGCTACCGCTTAAAAACTTTAGATCTTTAGTATCAAATCGCTATGAAGCTTGTTATAATATGAAAGTACCAATTATTGTTTGTGACTAATATAAAGCATGGTAAACCAAGTTGTCACACAATCATGAACATCAAACCACATCACAAACAATAGTATAGTGCAAGTATAAAAGTAAAGAGATAAAGAAAGGAAAGTGCAAACCGAACACGAGGATTTATAGTGGTTCGGTCACGGATCTCCTTTCCGCCTACTCCACTCCCCGAGTACCCAACTCGAGAGTTACTTCACTAAATCAACAAGCTCCCTTGTCGGCGGAGAAAACCTTACAATCGCCGCTTACACTTTTTCCGTACAAAGCTAAATACCGGGTTCTAGTTCGAGGTAGAACCAACCTAACGTCGCCTATACAATATTTCCGACACTAAGCTAGATGTCGAGTTCTTTTACAAGGGTACAACCACTCCCAATATGTTTTATGGCCCAACATAATAAACCTTGTGTTTTATGGCACAAACACATAAACCATCTAATCTAGTTTGGTGAAAGTGTTGTTATGATGCAATGATGTTTACACTAATGATCCATGACACAAATGTCTAATGGATATGAATAACTACTTCTAAATGAACTTCCATTGATAGGAAGCCTTCATGATGAAGATCACAAGTTCCCTAAACTTCTTGTGATAGATCTTTAACTTGTGGTGAGTGGGGATGGCTAGATCTCCAAGATTTCCTTGGTTGATCAAAGAGTATGCTTACAACAAAGATGAATGTTAGAAGCATTATGATCATGATCATTAGGGTGTTTAATGTGTGTTACTACATTGTTAATGATTGATCTAAATGTATGCAAGAAGGTGGAGAAGATGTGCTTTGAAGTGGTGAAGAAATGGGAAAACAATGGGCTTCTATTTATAGCCAAAAGTGGATCGAGCGCCCACGGACCAAGGAGCCCTTTAAAGGGTTCCGCCTTTATGCAATTTGGTGCCGTGGGTGCCGATGAAAAATCTAAAAATCTTTCTTCAAATCTTTCCAAGATATTACCAAATCTTACTAAGATCACATTTGATATATTGAGTGTCAATCTAACCAAAATATTCAAGTGATTTTTCAAGGATTTCAAAGATGATGTATGACATGATGTAACATGTATTTCCATTTTTAGATTAAAAAGTTTATCAAGGTAAACATGTAAAATGTATTATGTAACTAGTTAATAAAATGTCTAGTTACCTTTTGTAAAAGAGTTCTTGTCAAAATAAAATATATTTTGTCAAGTGTTAGTAAACTCTAGTATTTGTATGAAATACTTGTGAATGGAAAATGTAAAATGAGGTTCGAAATAGAATGGTTAACCTATTAAAATACTTAGTGACTCTTAACGTATTTTAAACATTCTAAATGATTTGTTAATGGGTTTGATCATAATGCCACATAACAAACATGTACGAACCTGTGTTGTAACATATGAGGACTTGAGTCATCGAGAGGTGTTGAATGTATGTTGAGACAAAGTGTGATTACAAGTAACTTGTACATTTTACGTTATGTATTACAAGTTACATGTTTGTCATCAATCAAAACAAACGAGATCAGATAGATTAAATATCGTAATATTTGCACTAACAATCTCCCTTTTGATGATGACAAATATATGTAAACGTAATAGAAAGTAAAATGTAAAGGTTACTTGTATCCTTACTACCTTTACATTACCTTCTCCGCTTACACTCTTCTCCCCTTTGTCGAAACAAAAGGGCGTGTCCTTGAGTTTAACTTAATTTCTCCCCAAAAGGCGAGCTTGCATCATCCTAGTGAAGTTAAATCGCCTACTTCAATCCGTCCCTTATTTGGCAGCGGATCCATGGATCAAATAAAGAGGCTTAACCTACATCAAGGTTAGTTTTATGCAACAAAATTATGAGAAATATATGAAAAGAAAAGGCATAGCAATGTTAGCCTATTTTCTCCACTTTTATCGAAGCACAAATGCTTGTTGAAAAGTGAGAATGATGCTAAATGCGTGCATGCTTCCCTTGACGGTTGCTCCCCTTGTTTGAGGCGTCGGGATTAAAAATCTACAAAACAAATATTAGTGCAAAAGTATATTCGTCGTTGACGAGTAAGTGATATACAACAAAGTGTGTATAAGATGCATTCAAGAATTTCTTGACGGAAGCTCCCCTTGCTCTAGGGCGTCAAAATGAACCTTCAAAATAAATATTAGTATAATAGAAGCTTTGTCTTTAGACAAATATGCCATATACAACCAAATGTATAGACGATGCTATATGAGTGCTTAAAGGATATTCCTCCTTGCTCGAGGGTGTCAAGAAGCACCTAAAATAAGAAAAATAATTGATGCAAACTTCATCCTTAGATGAGTAAGTTATATACAATCTAGTGTATATGATGATGAACCTACAATGAAAAACATTAGTGCAATATATTTCATCTTTTTGACAAAAAATAAGATGTATATATGTGATAAATGATATAATCAAAGATCTCATGAAGTGTAGTCTCCTAATTACAATCATAAGAAAAGTGAGAATATAATATGATAAAAGCCTACAAAATAGTTCCTAGAAAGAAGATATGAAGTCTTTCACCGGGTGTGCCACTAGTGGTGCTAGTGTTGGTGTCGGTTTACTAGTAGGATTCATGTGGTGATGGTAGATGACTCGAGATTTACAAAAGCAAGTTTTCGCTAATCCATAGTGGTGATGATTAGTGAAAGTGGTGATGGAAGGTGGTGGTGATTAGGTAGAAAGCTATTAAGGAGTTATAAACTCGTATGTATAGCAAATATAAAAATATGGACTCATGCAATCCTTTCGTCATGTCAAGTGACCAAAGCTAAGAAGAATAAAAAAAATGTGAATGGACATTGCATTTCAATGATGCATAAGGGTCATGATTTGAATGATTTATTGATGCTAACAATCTATTGTTTTGAGCAAGTTCTCATATGCTTCAACCCAAGAGTAATCAATAATGCGTTCTATCTAAGAATATTATAATGAATATACCAAAAAGTATAAAAGTGATAACATGAAGATAAATTCGCTCATTGATTGACACGAATTATAAAATGACCTATTCTAGGTGACAATGGGAAAGGTAGTATTAGCATGGTTTTGACCGACATGGATGATTATCACTTTGAAAAGAAGTGAAGACAATATGGAAAATACTAATAATGAGTACCTATATGAGGATGAGAATGACATCATATGAGTGAGAGTTGGATGGACCAACGTGTTGAGATGGATGTTTTGATTAATATATCGCTTGCACTAACAAGGACATGCATGATAAGCGAGAAAAGGATAAGATCCTATGATGGTGTTCTAGATAGTGAAGTTGTAAGGTGCTAGTCTAAGGAAAATCCTATATGTGGAGATGAAGACGTTTTGTAAAACACATGATGCGTTTTCACTTGATGAGGTATTGGTGCGAAAAAGGTTGAACTAGTTGTTGTTTCATGAACCGCTTTAGCTAAGTGGTGTTTACCTATGTGTTGGTATTGTAGAGTCTAAGAGACATAAAATTTGACAAAAGACAATTATGTGAATGGATTTCTCCCCTTAATTGGTGGACATCCAACATAATGTGTAATGTATCAAATAAGGAATGACAACAAAGTGTTTAGGAGGTTATTCGGGTTAACGAAAGAGATGAGCTTAGTGAACTTCATCCTTAAAGTCACGTACTCTTCTTGATTAATACGAGATGATCGTATGATGAGGCATGTGGTTTCCTAATAGGAAGTGAAGAGGATTAGAGTATTGTTATAACTAAATAATGATGGAGGTTATTTTTTGAAAGCGGTAGCAAAAATGAGATTTGGAAAGAGGTCGATTGAAAGACAAAAATGCAAAGCCAACCCTCTAGAACTTAATTCTATATGCTTTTAAACTATATGCAAGTGTAGGGGTCCCATAAAGCATAGTACTAATCTACGTAGCAATAAAAGGGATTATGCAAAATGAGCATATAAAAGTTAGAACCAAGTGAGATAACAAATAATTTGTTATCAACCTACAAAACAAATTTGTTAGTGACAAAAGATGTTAACATGATAGAAATCAAATGATAACATATTATATAAGCAAAAACAACACATTGCACTTAGTAGACAAGAAATCACCACACAAGATAGCATCAAAACAATCATAATATGCAAGAATACGACTTTATTCAAGACATTTCATTATGAGATTGTTTTGTTGTTAGACTTAGACATTTAAGCATACTTGGATATACAATAATCTATGTGATTAATTTGTAAGATAAAAAGGCTTCTAAAAGTTAGTCATACCAAAAGCACTTTGACATATTATATGTGCACACGTAGCAAACCAATAGTGTGACAAAAGCAAAAGAAACAAGATGAAAGAGTCATGCAAGCCATGTTTAAGACATAACAATTTGGAGCATGTATCATTTAGATCGTACTACACATAGATATAATGAATGCCAACTAATAGCTTTCAAACACAAATATATCATATCAAAATTATCACGTATCAAAATGACATATTATGAGTTCATAAGCAACATGTTAATCATGCTAAGGATAATTCAAAAGTAAGTATCATGCAAATAAAGTTTAGGTTTTAAACGTTTAGTAGCATGAAACAAGGATACAAGCATTATAAAGATAAAACCGTACTAAGGTTTACACATTTGACTAGTTATCAAACACTAGGATAATGTCAAATAAACTTATCGTATCAAACAAGAACATGTAATCAACACATGTAAGTGTAATGCAAGTTGTTTTAAAAGAAAAGTCATATATACTACTTGTTTGATTAGTATTCCTAAAGCGAGGCAAACTATCAATGTTTTAACACTTACTTTAGGCAAGTATAGGAATACATATTTTTCAAGTTGGAGAATGAATATGAGACTATTACTAGCGGTGCTCAATTAAGGCTAAACACGACCATTTTACGGTGATTCCACATACCCAACTTCTCTCCGTGAAGCAATTCAACCGTTAGGTCAAATTGAGTTTCTAGTGCAATAGGTTCTCCAGTAGTCATTCTCATGTTAGAAAGATGGGAACTCCTACTTTTGCATATTAAAGTGCATAAAAGATGATAGTTTACCAATACTTGGCTTAATGTGACTTAACTAATATGCAATATAACTAAGGTGATGAAGATGTCATGTTATACACATGAATTTTAACAATGGTGTATTGATAAACAATATGTTTTAATCTTGTGTTTAGAATCTAAGGTTGCTCAAATTACATAGCTAATTGTATGATCTAATGGATGACATCTTTTACGTTGAAGTGTATACTTTAAAAGTGATTTGATTATCTAAGACTAGAGAATATGTTAAACTAAGAACGTTCTCAAGAAAGCTCTTTGGTATTTTATTTAACAATAATCTAAGTGAGGTTACCAACTTCAATAGATCTTGTGTATGCTCTAAAGATGTGTAGTTTTAACCTTGGATGTGCACTCGGTTTGAGCAAGGTTAGGTTATGATGTACGCTTGAAAGGAAATAGATACAAATAGTATCTTTCAACAAATGAGATTATCCCATGGGATAAAGTTATCATGCTTATGAAAACAAGTATGACAAGATGAATTGGATATGCTAGTTCATAGAACTTGTAGATGTTTGTTTCAAGATCATTTAGCTAATGAGGTGTAATGAAATCTCTTGTAACACAACTATTTATGTCGCAAGAATGATGCATAGGATATACAATATCCTTTTAACAAGATGAAATCTTAACGCATGAATCTTAGTCATAATGTTCTTCAAAACATCATGTTTTCCTAAATGAAGATATGAAGCCAAAGTGTTTGAATCGGATAGTACCATCTAAATAAACTTGGTCTCAAGATTATATTCACTAGATGATGACAAGAGGAATTCACCGAGTTTCTTATGTATACCCTCGAAGTCATTGTTGCTTGGGGTGTATGATGTTGGCTTTGAGATTGCATTTTAATATATGTTGTTAAAATGTTGATTTGAGGTTTAACGAAATTTATGCAGAAGTTTAATGACGAAGGATTACTAATACTTTGATAATTTGTGAAGGTAGTACTACTTATACCTAGTGGAAATTGACAATAGTTACCAAGAGCACCATGCTTATTTGATAGTTGAGGTTCTAGCCATAATGAATTATCTAAGTCCTTATATGTTGGAAAGGATGTTTGAGTTTGTTCAAACGTGCATTTGATTCAGTACAAGTGTTGGACACAAGGGCTTTTTGAGCAATACACTTAATGAATTCAAATGATGGTAAGGATGGTGGATTGGTTGATCTAGGTGGTAGGTCTTCTAGTGTCTAAATAAGGATGTGGTGATGTAGGGGTTTGTTGTGCTATGGGAGTACTTAGGTTGAATATTTGTCCATAGATGTTGAACACAAAAATACGGATACTAATTCTTATGGTTCATTGGTTGCTACAACTAGTGGGTGAAGTGCTTGAAGTTTTGGTTATGTTTATGAAGCTTAGGGGTGAGGTATAGGTTCACCTTGAAAGGGCACGCTTGATTTAAAGTATACTCTTGGAAGTTCATGAGCAATACGGTTAATGGTGCCAAAAGATGGAAGAGGATAGTAGGTGTCAAAGAGGGATAAGTGGCACCGTGGGTTGTTTGTTTTAGATAAGTGTTTCAACATGTGTTGTTAAAATACTTGGGTGTTGATTTTTCGGATATGACTTTTAATGACTACAATCGTAAGTCGATATACTTGAATATTTCGGATGAAATACTTAAGTTGTCAATCCTAATTTGTTGAGATTATAAAGCTTAGATTGAACTCAAGGATAACAAGACTTGATAATATGTATTTAACATATGTGTGAGTTATGACTCGATGTAAATACTTATCGCTCTTGAAGGATGACACATTATTTTCATGTTAACCGGTGAGGCAATACATGTAGATACAAAACAATATCTATAGTCATATGTTAGACTTGTGTATGATATCTTTGCAAATAATGAGTCCAGTTTATTAGTCTCGTAAGTCATCTAAGTCATCCGCAAACGGGTGAGGAGATGTTGGTGGTGTTGCACAAAGTTTGATAGGTACAAGCTTTGGAGACTTTGGTAGTGAAGTTGTTTTGGATGATGGTGGGTGATTTTGATGGTGGAGTTGGAGTACTCAAGTTTAGAGAGTTCACATCTTGAATGGGTGATGAGATGTTGAGAGGTAATGAGTCTAAGGATGAAGAGCTCAAGTTAATGAAGCAACAAGATCGAATGCTAATCCTAGTGGTTTTCTTAAGTGGCTTATTTGAGGTTAAGGATTTAGTCATTTTGACTTTGCTTTAAGAAATGCTAAGCTTGAGGAAAAGTAACAAAGAAGGTGTGAAATGATCATCTTGAATGTGTCGATTTATGGAACTAAGGATTCATGGATTTGATGTTAATCCATACAAAGATGGTAGTTTCTAATGAGATGGAAGTGTCTAAAATCATGTCAAACATCCTAAGTTAATCCATTGAGGATGTGTTGAGTGAGGTATGAAAGATATGCATTAACAACTATCCTAGAAACGAAGTTTGGTAAATTAGATTGCGGATTTAGTAAAATTCAATAACTTACCAGAGGATTCACGGCACCATTTCTTTACACAACCGAACCCTTAAATTGGTGCCACCGTCCGCTCAGATAGGTATGGCGGTACAAAATCCATAATGACGGAACCAAATTAATGGTGCCGTCTCGTCCGTGGAGACCAAAAATCTTCTGCACCCATTATTTAGGTGTCGGGACTTTTTCAAACCCAAATTTTTCTCAAAACATATGGCATTAACTATTTCTAGTTAGGAACAATCAATAACGCATACACAAACATAATGGAGCATTGATTTTGAACAGGGCTAACGATTTTCACATATAAGTGAAAATGGGTAAAATTTGATAACACCTGTGCTATCCCCGCATGAACCGGTTAGCATACATCAATGTTTTAAGTTAGTTTATCATCCTACTAAGCAAGAACACATAAATGACATCATACAACATTGTTTTTGTCCTTGTACCAAACACTCTCTTAAAACTCCATTTTCAAAGTACTTGACTAATTTACTTAGTACTCATTGCTAATTGAGTTATGACATTTCATAAGTTATGCGAGATGTTAGTATAACCTATGCAAAGAAAGTGATCTAAGTCTATAAGTGATGGTAAAACAATTTTCCAACTTAGTGCACAAAATCTAGCAAATGTCCTATTGTGCATAAACAAGAAATCGTCAAACTAGCGAATAAATAACATGGCAAGATTGACACTTATATTATGCAAACAAACAAGTGAAAACAACAATTTGAAAATAAGCAAGCAACATATATGCAAACAACATAAACAAGTGGTCATTTAGCATAGATAACAAGAAAACACTTTTCGTCATTTAGCGCTTAAATATGATTATGTATACCAAGCTTGATTAGTTTCCTTTAAACATATTACCAAATTAATTAGTTTCAAAAGAAGTTGTATCAAAGTTCTAAGAATACCAACTTAAATTGTTTGATTCAAAATTTGAGTTTTTATGTTAAAGCGAAACTTAATATTTTAGACATACTGTAGTATTTGGTCTATTTTACTTATTTAAAATTAGACTCAGGCCATGAAAGTATTTTTAAGTGAAAGTAGACTCAATTCCCTTTAAAATGATAGGTGGCTCGACTCAGCACGGACTTACGGTTAATTAGTTATGATTTTTGAAGTTGCCCAAAAATCGCATCTCAGACACACGGATTCCACGGAACCAAATAAAGGGATCCGCCTTTATAAGATTTGGTGCCGTGGTCCTCTCGAGACAATTCACCAAAACTAGTATTTGACATAGAGAAAACGTGTGTGACTTACTAGATTTCATAGTAAACATATAATACACATATTTAACAACATATCTACTTATGTAACTTATCTTAAACATTTACTGAGGTGATTTTTCAACTAGATTTATAGTTATCCCAAACACTCCTTTAAAATCATATTTCTTCGTAAATTTTCTATAAGCACTCAATACAATACTTACTAGTTCTTTCAACAAACTTTTATTTTATTTTTCAAGAAAACCTTCAAGCTTGTATACAAAGTTACATTTAACAACAAAATTTCTAAGTATAACAAGCAAAGCATTTTTCATATTATTTTTCGCTCAATGGTAATTTGATACATGGATCGTACTCTATTTTAAAACCATTTGTTTTGAAAATACGAGCTACGTGGCTCGATACCAATTGTGGAAACGTAGAGGGGGGTGAATACGCTACCGCTTAAAAACTTTAGATCTTTAGTATCAAATCGCTTATGAAGCTTGTTATAATATGAAAGTACCAATTATTGTTTGTGACTAATATAAAGCATGGTAAACCAAGTTGTCACACAATCATGAACATCAAACCACATCACAAACAATAGTATAGTGCAAGTATAAAAGTAAAGAGATAAAGAAAGGAAAGTGCAAACCAAACACGAGGATTTATAGTGGTTCGGTCACGGATCTCCTTTCCGCCTTCCACTCCCCGAGTACCAACTCGAGAGTTACTTCACTAAATCAACAAGCTCCCTTGTCGACGGAGAAAACCTTACAATCGCCGCTACACTTTTTCCCAGACAAAGCTAAATACCGGGTTCTAGTTCGAGGTAGAACCAACCTAACGTCGCTTATACAATATTTCCGACACTAAGCTAGATGTCGAGTTCTTTTACAAGGGTACAACCACTCCCAATATGTTTTATGGCCCAACATAATAAACCTTGTGTTTTATGGCACAAACACATAAACCATCTAATCTAGTTTGGTGAAAGTGTTGTTATGATGCAATGATGTTTACACTAATGATCCATGACACAAATGTCTAATGGATATGAATAACTACTTCTAAATGAACTTCCATTGATAGGAAGCCTTCATGATGAAGATCACAAGTTCCCTAAACTTCTTGTGATAGATCTTCAACTTGTGGTGAGTGGGGATGGCTAGATCTCCAAGATTTCCTTGGTTGATCAAAGAGTATGCTTACAACAAAGATGAATGTTAAAGCATTATGATCATGATCATTAGGGTGTTTAATGTGTGTTACTACATTGTTAATGATTGATCTAAATGTATGCAAGAAGGTGGAGAAGATGTGCTTTGAAGTGGTGAAGAAATGGGAAAACAATGGGCTTCTATTTATAGCCAAAAGTGGACAGAGCGCCCACGGACCAAGGAGCCCTTTAAAGGGTTCCGCCTTTATGCAATTTGGTGCCGTGGGTGCCTGATGAAAATCTAAAAATCTTTCTTCAAATCTTTCCAAGATATTACCAAATCTTACTAAGATCACATTTGATATATTGAGTGTCAATCTAACCAAAATATTCAAGTGATCTTTCAAGGATTTCAAAGATGATGCATGACATGATGTAACATGTATTTCCATTTTAGATTAAAAAGTTTATCAAGGTAAACATGTAAATATGTATTATGTAACTAGTTAATAAAATGTCTAGTTACCTTTTGTAAAGAGTGCTTGTCAAAATAAAATATATTTTGTCAAGTGTTAGTAAACTCTAGTATTTGTATGAAATACTTGTGAATGCAAAATGTAAAATGAGGTTCAAATAGAATGGTTAACCTATTAAAATACTTAGTGACTCTAAACGTATTTTAAACATTCTAAATGATTTGTTAATGGGTTTGATCATAATGCCACATAACAAACATGTACGAACCGTGTTGTAACATATGAGGACTTGAGTTATCGAGAGGTTGTAACAAAGTGTGATGAGGACTTGAGTCATCGAGAGGTGTTGAATGTATGTTGAGACAACCTTCTCCGTTTACACTCTTCTCCCCTTTTGTGTGATTACAAGTAACTTGTACATTTTACGTTATGTATTACAAGTTACATGTTTGTCATCAATCAAAACAAACGAGAGAATGATGCTAAATACGATAGATTAAATATCGTAATATTTGCACTAACAGAATAGTGTAGTGCAACACCGTGGAGGAAGGACGGGTCTTTACCCACTGTATGCCTGATCCACAGTCCGATAGGAGGACGTATTTACTTGTAACTATAAATACCCCTTCCATCCATGGAAGGGGTGGTGCTTTTCTCATTAATCTAATATTTCCATACTTTTGTAAACCTCTAGCAAGAAAACACCCAACTCTCTAACTTTCTCTCTCTAATGGCAAACATGTATTTTGATCATCCAAGACCACCCGAATCATCAAACACAATAAAATAACGATCCTACAATTGGTACCAGAGCCAAGGTTATTGTGTTTATTGATTTATTGTGGTTCGAATCTCATGTGTAAAACTGTTTTTTATCACTTTTATGGTCGGAAATATTTTTCTTGTTACTTTTCTTGTTATAACTGATTTGGTACTTCTTGATGGTCAGAAAATTGTTTCTTATGTAACTGTGGTGAAAACTGGTTTTAACAAAGTTTTTGTCCTTTTCTATGGTCTGATCAGTCTTGTTATGCATATTTTTGTGGTCATTAGGAGAGATTCATGAGGTCTAAAATGGTCAAATGGTTACTTTTGTTCTTTGTCAAACTGGGCAAACTTGAAGTTTCATATGCAGTTTCTGGGTTTTCATGAATATGGTCGGAATTTGGTCGGAAAAACTCATCGGAAAACTCATATTATGCTAGCGAGTTGACTGTACAAGATGTCCATATTCACTGAATCCACCTAGCGACTTGGTCGTGTTTTGCCTAGCGACTTGTTATTGAACAAGTTAGCGAGTTATGTACCAAAAGACACGGCGACTTGTCTTACAAGTCGTCTAGATTCATTGAATCGAGTAGCGAGTTGAGACATGTAGTGAGTTGATTCTTTAATCAACTCAAGTCAATAGCGACTTGTAAAAGTCAATAGCGACTTGACTAACTCGCTAGCAACTTAGGAACTTTGACATAGCGACTTATGACTCAAAGGTTAGCGACTTGAGTGAGATTAATATGAATAAAGTACTTGGAATAAACTGTCAAAATGAAACATTTATGTTTCGTTATTTACTCAAAACTGTCAAGACACAAGATTCAAAAGTATTTACATGAGATCTCAGCCTCGCTTCTTTGTGTATGGTTTGACAAAACTCACAAATCTTTCAAGATCTGTACACAAAAGAAGCTACATCATTGATCAAAAAGTTGAACATAAATGAAAATCTTTTTCAAGATCTATTAGACCATTGCAAATACTAACCATCCATCACAGATCTTCTATATCAAAAACCTTCAACGAAAATGAAATGAATATTAAAGATCTCGAGACTAGTTTCGGGTGATTCATGGCTACATCATAGGTGCAACACCTCAAATCTACCTCATCACGCATCAAACATCAAGACTCATGACTCATTGGACTTGATTATAACACCATCATCATCCAAACTTTTAACAATCTTTTCTTACGAGATAATAAGCAACGACTCATGTAAGATCTCGATTTGTCTCTCAATGTTTTCAAGGTTTCATTAAGCCACAAGGCCAATCACATGAGGAGAAAAAATCATCAAAGATCGACCCAAACTAAACATGTTTAACGTGTTAATGATCTCAGCCTTGTATCTTATGTGAATGGTTTGTCAAACACATAGATCTCAAACGATCTATTCACATAAGTACGTATGCCTCATTGATCAATTTAAGGAATAAAATCCTTTGAATATCCGAATATGATTAAGAGAGAACAAGCAACGTGTGCATTTGTTCATCTCTTCAAATTCATTGTGGAGTTAAAAGTCAAAATCATGAATACTATTCGAATAACAAAAGTTCTTTTTACTCAAAATCTTATGATCTGTTCGGATTTCTTTGAATAAGGAGGAGGGATTACCTTTTTGTTTTTCGTTGATCCATTAAGTAGTGGCGATTCTCAACCTCCCAGCCATCCACAATGGCTAAGTCTCTATTGAGCCATCCTGGCCTCTCGGATCCGTTAATGGAATCGTGGTATGAATTAAGATGTGATTAGGAGGTAGACGTTTCTTTTTGGAGAGTGATTTTAGGGTTTGAAAAAAATTCATTTGTCTGCTTTAATATTAAGGAGACTAGGGTTAGTAACTTATTTGTGTGCATTCTTATATTAGTGGGATTAGGGCATCGAATGGATTGGTATATGGGTAAATGAATGGGCCGTATGACTAACCTTTTGGATGGGCCTATTGAATTCTTATTGTGGACGGGCCTTCATGTTGGATCGGACATATGTGCTCAACACTTAATGGACCTTATACTATATATGTTACTAAGATTCACTTGATGATGCTTCATGGTTAGTTGTGTGTATTTTATTTGGATGTATGAGATTATGAGAATGTGTATTCGTGGGCATATACTTTGTATCATATTGAATTCTGATATGGGCTTTAGATTGGATCCGGTGTACGATTTGATGATGAGATGTGTTAAAGAGTTATTGTGATAATGTGATTTGAGTCATGAGACTCGGTGTGATGCTGAGATTAATTGTTATAAGGATTGACACTTTGGTTATACACTTTCACGGATAATATTATATCACGGCTTGAATTGGTTATTGAACAAAATTGACTACGAGGTTGTTTGGATGGTATTTCTTATTTAGACTTGAAGTAAGGTTTTTGGCGCGTTTGCTTATTTTGTCTTCTTTCTTTCTACCCTTCCGCGAAGATGACTTGTTTGGGCGTTTATTGAGGGTGATAAAGACTTGACTATTTAGTTACATTTGTGATTCTTTCTCGCTTAACTCACAACATAGCTATCACTTCGGTGTCTCACTCAGTTGAGAATGTCAAGAGGTTTTGTACATTGGGTACACCGTTTCTTTTCACAAGGATTAGTACAAGCTTAAGTAAAAATGGGGAAGTTCACTTCATGGTCAAGTTTGGCATATCTGGTTTACTTCACCGTGTTGTCACCGCAATAGCCAATGAAAGCGTGAATCTTGTGTTTACCAAAGTGTTTATTGGATGGTTGATGATGTTATTGATGTTGGTGTTTGAACCGTTGTTGAACCATTGCATGTTCCCCTAAAGCAGATATTCTACGAAACCAAAGTCGTAGTAACACATTCAAGTCGACATTGTTTACGGTTTTGTCTTGATTTTGTAAAATCCCGAAAGAATCTATTTCTCGGTTTAAATCATAGACTTGTAAAATCCGTGACAATGGAAACATCCCGGTAATTGTAAAGTGCATATCCGGAACTATCATACGGTTTATTCTTGGTTTTGTAAAATCCATGAAAGAAACTATTTCTCGGTTTAAACTATAGAATTGTAAAATCCGTGATGATGGAACCATCTTGGAGAAAGGAAAGCGTATCTCGGGTCTTCGATCTTTGGTGTTACGGGTTACATTTGAAGAAGGGATAAAAGGTGTACTTCATAAATTGGATGTGTGTTTGGATATTCGTCATGGCGGTTTGGTTATTACATGGTTTTACGGGGTTATGTGCTTTTAACCATGGTCGGGATGAAACCATTATCGAGTTCATTTAAATGTCAAAGAAGGCTAGATTTGAGCGATTAACGAGAGGATGTGACAACGCGTTAATTCAATATTATTTATTTGAGGTTGAAGTGAATTATCACGGCGAGTGTACTTAATATCCAAGGTATCGGGATGGTTGGATGAAGATTCTTCATGATCCTTGTTCAAGCTTATTATTTAAAACGAAGACTTGGAAGTCTAGTTATTGTTGGGTGACTTTACCTTTTCTTTTACCACTTGGGGAACGGGCTTTTACCACCACAAAATAACTATCACTTTAAGGAGTTACGTTGTAGTGCTCGATGTCACATTCAATTGTGGATTTTCAAGAGGTGATGTCGTCTATTACTTGATGGTTGGTTGGTTGAAGAGTATAGAGTACTTATAGATTCAATGGAGCATGATTTCTCGGCACCGCTCTTTGTTACACATGTGCAAGTTTAAGTCACGAGTTCGGGTTAGTTTACTTGAGGTCAAATTCATCATATTGGGTTATCTCCATCACCTGTCACGACAAAAAGCCACTGAATGATAATGGAGATGATTACATGTTTTTGCTAAGAGAGTTGAAAAGAGAGAGATTATGACGTTTGAACACTACAGTTCAAGCCTCGTTCCTTTAAAGAAAAGAAAAGTGTACGTGTCAGTGCGATTTATCTTCTGAAGAAGAGAAATCTTCTTATTAATGACCATTCTCATCAACATGCTTCATACTTTTTCCATGCGCTTCAGTCATCAAGTGAACCAGGCTACTGTTGATTGTTTTCTGATTCCACTTTCTCAACTATAATGACGATGGCGACATCCTGTGCTTATTTTGCGGGAGAGAAGTGTGAATAGAACATTCGGATGATTTTCACTTATTTAATCAAGAATGGCAACTCCGTATGCAATTCTTGAGGGGGAGAAGAAGTGTGAAATTATTGCATGGTTGATTATTATTTGAGAATTTAAATGGTCATACGGCTCTAAACTCATGTAAGAACCGAGCTTCTTCTTATCGGGTAATCTTCACATGGAGTTTCTTCTTAAGAGCCGTTAGTTGACATCTTCACAAGCTAATATGAGTGTATTGACAAAGTGCTTCCGGTTAATGCTTCACGTACACATCAACATGATGATTCGAACAACCTTCATTCTTGTTTGATGTGATTGTTTGCTTGGTATTACCATTTCGTGTGTTCGTTCTGCCTAATTCTTGATTTCCTTGATGAACATCTTTACGTTCTTGTTTGATTGGGAGGATTTTAGTTAAGGGTTTGCAAGATGTAAGTTGATTGGGATGCTTTTGGTGATGTTCTTATTTTTGGTGAGTTGAAGATGTTAACTATCTATTCCCCAACCGGACAATCTTGAAGAAGGTCGAGTCTGATCGGTTCTACATTTTCGATATATGGTAGAAGACTAAAGGCGAGTTGCATTTAACGATCTAAAGACTTCTTCTTAACTGGTCATTATCAAACAGTTGTCGGTTTAGGGAAGAGCACTAATTGGGGAGAGTGATATGTCGATTTAATCCCAGTTAGACTTGCTCATTACTGTTCTTGACAAGTTGATTCTCACAGTTATATAATGTTTTTCTCAAAAGATTTCAGTATATACGGGTCGATAAGATGTTGCCGATTACAAGTGTCAAAACCAAGAAGGGGAAGGAGACAAGCATCTAAACGCGAGTAAACTTGATGAGCTTAATACTTCTAAGTAATTGAAGATATCCGGGAAGACAAATGTTATTACCGAGAGAAACTCAAGGTTTGACTCATGGCGAGTAAACTTGATGGACTTAATACTTCTAAGTGATTGAAGTTATCCCGGAAAACAAATGTCATGACCGCAGAGAAACTCAAGGTTTTACTCATCAAGGCGTTTAGTGTTCTTATTCCAACTATGTGGGAGAAGAGATGAAAGAGTTAGTTTTGAAGATGAAAGAGGTACACAAGTGTGTGATGATTTCGATGTTATCGCAATCATCGGGGAGAGAATTGTGTACATTGGGGATGCTCACCGCTTCACTGAGGGCTTAATCGGTGATTCGAGATATAATCACTTATTCCGAGTGGACATCCGCAGATTGTCATCCGCAGAGATAATCGATGATTTGGCCCGCTTCTTCAATGTTATCGGTTATTATCTCTTTGGGCATTCGGGTACTTCGGTTCGTGAGCTTCATGCACTTTCTTTAGGGAGAGAAAGTATACATCGGGTTATTCTTTGGCTATTGGACTTAATCTTCTACTTGATGGTATAAGTTTCTTCGTCTTGGTATGTGTATTCGGGTTCGTGAGCTCTAGTCTAAGAGAATGACCGCATCACTTCAACTACTCGGGGTAAGTGGTCTTTGACACCTTTTGGAATGGATTACGTCGGACTTGGTGAAAAGGAAATTTGAGAAGATTATTTAAATGTGGGATGATACGTTGTTTGTTGTTCTTGTTGATGATATAACCCGAATGGAGATCCTCGATTATCGTTCTTAAATGGAGCGGTAGGATTTATGATAATGGTGTGCTTTCTTGTGCACCGGCTAAAAGCAAGCTTGAAATAGAGCTTGAATCGCTCATCTTAAGGATTTTTGGTTTGGGGAAGCGCGAGTCTCACTTTCGGATGGTTCAATTTCTCTCAATTCAGAGCCTAGAAAGCTTTGGTGGTGAATGTTTAAGAGATGATGACTTCTATCTTCTACAACGGGGTTGTTCGATATCCTTATCTCGGTACTCGTATCATCATCTTCTTTAACTATATCATCTATTCTATCCTTGTAAATATTTATTCGAAAACAAAATACAAAATTATAAAACCAACAAAAGAAATAGAAAAATATAAAACCAACAAAAGAAAATAGAAAAATATAAAACCTTCAAAATCCATAAAAATCGAAAATTTCAAAAATACCAAAATATATTTTCTAAAGACATGTCTTACGTATCGATAACATCTGCGGTCTTAGAAATGTCATTCAATAATGGCACGGGACTTTAGATGAAGTTCGAGCGGAGGTGTAAATATTTCTTTTAAACATGTCTCAAAATATGGCTTCTGATTATTTCAGATCAGTAACCCGGCATCAAAAATGGCTTGCGATTACTCGATCGTAACCCGTGCTTAAAACAATAGCAACCCGTTTTTCAAGAAAGGAAAGTGCTACGCTTAAACTATTTTCAAAATATTTCGTGCACTTATCCTAAAAACAAAACAAGGAAAGTATGTCGAAGGACTGCTGTTCCTACACAAATGTTTTTCCGTCTAAAATTCTTCAGAAAAATATTTGGTGCTTTAACAAAATGGTGGTTAATGAGTTACAAAACCAATCAGTTTCAGAGTTTTTTGTAAAAAAAAAAAATTGAAAACTCAATCAATGACTTTAGCGCTTTTAATCTTTTGAAAATAAGTCATTGATTGAGGGGAGAATGTTTTCAAATCTATATCATCTAACGAGCTTTCTTAATTATCCCACGTGCTTAATTAAAATGATATTTGCACGTGTCGAAGGACTAGGAATTTAGGATATGATTGTTAGGTTTAGATGATTAGAGTTTGATTAACACATAAACCCCATGCCTTATATGATCTGATTGTTATGTTGAATTGACTGTTATTAGTCGATTGTTGTTTGGGTGATGTCGACCACCATATATTTGTATGTGTGTTCACTAACGTATGCAGGTATATTGGTATAAAAGAATGTTCCCGATCCGGATCCCACAAATGAAGATGATTGGATGCCGAAAGGAAAGGGTAACTATTTCTTGGGTTGACAAATGAAGAAACGGAGCTTAATTGGACTTCTATGGAGAGTTGGCATAAATGCAACGAAGAGGTCTCACCGCATCGCAGATGGTTTTGTTCTAAGTGATTGAAGAAGCGGAGCTTAATTTGACCTCGGTTGGCATTCAAAATGCAACGTAAGAAGAAGTCTCACCGCATCTGCAGACGGTTTTTCTTCCAAGCCTTACAAAGAACAACAACAAGCGCTCAACCACCTAACGAATCTTTGTGCAGACACCATTTTCTAATAATTTGATTAAATTGTTTTGAAAATGGAAAATATTGTTTTGAAAATAAATCGATTCAAAGTTTTGAAATCAACCGAACTTTATTTTGTCAAATCTTAAGTGATTTCAAATTATATATTTTCAAACGATATTTCTTCATATAAGGTCCGTTTATACGCTAAAATGTGGTGATCTAAAGATTTAATGTTATGTCATGGTATGGTTTTCTTTAAAACTCAAAGATCTCAAAATGAAATTTTTTCATTCTTGTTTGATTGTGAAATTGTTTTATTTTACTTAAAGATCTCTTAAAAACTATCATACGACACTAACAATATTTAATGTCTAAATATGGTCCTTATCTATCATCTTTCAAAATTAAATCTTGCCACGTCTTTCCTTAAAACTTTCTAAATGATTTAAATCAATCGGGATCCAAAACCCTAATTGGTTTGAAATTTTTGATCAAGGAGAGATCGTGATTTAAATCTCAAATCATTGTTATGGAATTAGTTTTAGTCCTTCAGGCACTCCCGCCTCCATGTGCCAAACGATTTCAAATACACAATGCACATGTTGAGGAGGAGGATTTATCCAAAACCGGATGAGTATTTAAACAAGGCCACATTTTCTCCCATGTTTTCTAAACCTAATTAAATCACTTGGGATCCAAAATCTCAAAGGATTTGATATTTTGATCGGGGAGAATTTGTGATTTAATAATGAAATTTGATAAAATTTGATCGTTTTGATTCGGTTGTGCAGTGTCTTTCTCTCATATGTGCTAAACGCTTCGAATCTCGAAGCACATATTGAGGGGAGCAAAACCATCGAGTACAAAAGTTTTTAAAAGAGATTTATAAAGTACCTTGATTGTGTTTTCAAATGGTTTTTATAATGGATTTTGTGATCGTGAATGTGCTTCAAAGAACTCTTGCCTCTATGTGATAAAATGATTTCAAATATCCTCGCACATATTGAGGGGAGAATTTTACCATGAAAATCAAATGGCTTTTCATATGAAAATTGTGATCAAAGAAAATATTTCAAAGTCCTCTTGCCTCCTTGTGCTAAACAACTTTTAAATCATATGCACATGTTGAGGGAGGTTTTCTAAATAATCAAAACTATTAAGGTACAAAATGCTTTGATCTCGTATCACAAGTACCTTGATTGTTTTTCCAAATGATTTTCAATTGGTTTTAAGTAAGAATGAACTGCACCAAAAGACCGACCAATTTACTTTATGCATGGTGTTATAAGGATGGTTAGGTTAGGTATTAGTTCCCACGATCCGCCGTAACCGGAGGGATCTACCGAGGACAATCCACTAGATAGTGTAGAGTCTTTATGTATGATGAAAAAGGAGAAAAGTGAGATATGGGAAGAGTGCGGATCGAGGCCGAGCTAGTCTTGGAATTAACCCAACAAGGTTCTAGTAATGAAGTCTCGGTAAGCCTTGAGGGGTTGAAGAATGAAAAAGAACCGAATGTGAAAAGGGTGAAAAGAAATAGCCCTCCATCAATTCAACCTTAGGGCAAGAACGGGTTCAATACATATGCTCTCGGTGTTTACCAAGGTAACGCCGGATTGAAGACAAGACATCATGGACCCAAGGATGCACCGCACTACAACTTCCCAAGCTACTCAAGTTCCTCTTAAAGGGCTTGTTTCATTCTCACGAGGAACCGATATAATCTATCGACTTTCTCTTAGAGATTGTTGATATTGAAGAAGGAGACCTCTCCCTAGTCTCCGACACAGAGAACCAAATGTGCACGATTGAGTCTAGAGCCAAGAGATCATCCACAATATCTCGTTAGGACACAAAATTAATGATGACTTGTTGTTTCACACAATGTGGAAAGTAAGTATATATTGAGAGTCCTCGCATTATCCTTGTGGTATTGCCGTAACATCCGAGTGATATGTAAAGTATTCACAATGAAGATGGAAATCCTTCAGAGCCAACATCAAACAAGCTCTTGGTGGGTGACATGTGAAATCTTGCAAAAGATCAAGCTTGTGACAAGCGGGATAGAAAGCGATGGGGCGATTCAATCTTGAATCAACCTTGGTCCGAGAATGGAATTGACGAATACTTTTGGAAAAACCGTTCGATGTGCAAATCTTCTTTTCTAGCACATCGAATGTGTATTCATATTTCAAATACAAAAGTATCTCGATTGAAAAAATACTTTTGTAAAACCGTTCGATGTGCGAATCTCTTCTTTTCGCTAGCACGTCGAATGTGTACTCGTTCATATACAAAAGTATTTTGTTTGAAAATTGATCTTTCTCATAAAACCTTCGTCGTATTGCAAAACTCTTTCTTCTAAGTAATCGCGATTGTTTTTCAAATCATTTTCATCAATCGGTGAATCTCAATTATTGTTCACTCACTCCGTGTTGTCTTCTTTGAGACGTTCGGTTTGAGAACGACTAGAACACATTGCGAAACCCCGTCAAGGAGATTCTTAGGAATCCTACGATCACAGGCGATACTTGTCGCGATCAGCGAGGAACCGTGGGCGTGTACCTCAATTCAACGAAAGTGGTCAAAGACACTTTCGTGTTTTTATTGCTAACTGTTGTTTGCGGTACATTTGGACGGTTGCGGTGATCAAAATTGAGGCGTCAATCTAAAGCCGCATGCTCACAACATCCACACTTAATTTCAAGAAATCATGACCGGTGCATATCTACATAACCCGGTTACGATATTTTTATACTATGCTTCGCTACTGCTGCGCAAATATCATGAACCAAGAAGGCTTCGCTACTCGATGGAAAGATGTCATGATTCAAAAGTGTGAGCATGTCGGTCCAATAGTCACAACTTCACATGATGGCAACACAAAAGGGGTGATCCAGAGATTTCTTGTGGTGATGATCTCAAAGAAAGCTCAAAGATCATCAAGATGTGGATCGGTTCAAAGACCTCCACTCAAAGTACAAAACTATGCGGACTTTGAAGAATCGCTACAAAAGCACAAAGATTGTGGAAATGAAGAATTCAAGTCTACGAGCTCAAGAACAAAGTCAAGAATAGAATGCTAGGATTCAAATGTAAAACATGGGTGACCTCCCTTAGGGGGAGATTGTTAGGAATTAGAAAATTCCTTAGTGAAGAGTCGGTCACCCCAAATGTTATCTAGCTTAAGTTAGCTCGTAGACTTGTCGTTATTTACGTTATTTAGTAGCTAATTAGTTAATTTGTAGCGTAGAATAGTGTAGTGCAACACCGTGGAGGAAGGACGGGTCTTTACCCACTGTATGCCTGATCCACAGTCCGATAGGAGGACGTATTTACTTGTAACTATAAATACCCCTTCCATCCATGGAAGGGGTGGTGCTTTTCTCATTAATCTAATATTTCCATACTTTTGTAAACCTCTAGCAAGAAAACACCCAACTCTCTAACTTTCTCTCTCTAATGGCAAACATGTATTTTGATCATCCAAGACCACCCGAATCATCAAACACAATAAAATAACGATCCTACATGTATAGACGATGCAATATGAGTGCTTAAAGGATATTCCTCCTTGTTCGAGGGTGTCAAGAAGCACCTAAAATAAGAAAAATAATTGATGCAAACTTCATCCTTAGATGAGTAAGGTATATACAATCGAGTGTATATGATGATGAACTTACAATGAAAACATTAGTGCAATATATTTCATATTTTTCACAAAGAAAATAAGATGTATATATGTGAAAATGATATAATCAAAGATCTCATGAAGTGTAGTCTTCTAATTACAATCATAAGAAAAGTGAGAATATAATATGATAAAATCCTACAAAATAGTTCCTAGAAAGAAGATATGAAGTCTCCTACCGGGTGTGCCACTAGTGGTGCTAGTGTTGGTTTCGGTTTACTAGTAGGATTCATGTGGTGATGGTAGATGACTCAAGATTTACAAAAGTAAATTTTCGCTAATCCATGGTGGTGATGATTAGTGAAAGTGGTGATGGAAGGTGGTGGTGATTAGGTAAGAAGCTATTAAGAAGTTAGAAACTCGTATGTATAGCAAATATAAAAATATGAACTCTTGAAATCCTTTCGTAATGTCAAGTGACCAAAGCTAAGAAAAAAATATGAATGGACATTGCATTTCAATGATGCATAAGGGTTATGATTTGAATGATTTATTGATGCTAACAACCTATTGTTTTGAGCAAGTTCTCATATGCTTCAACCCAAGAGTAATCAATAATGCGTTCTATCTAAGAATATATAAAAGTGATAACATGAAGATAAATTCATTCATTGATTGACACGAATTATAAAAATGACCTATTCTAGGTGACAATGGGA
Organism: Chrysanthemum lavandulifolium; assembly: GCA_022545495.1. Classification (NCBI taxonomy): domain Eukaryota; kingdom Viridiplantae; phylum Streptophyta; class Magnoliopsida; order Asterales; family Asteraceae; genus Chrysanthemum; species Chrysanthemum lavandulifolium. Next base: position 250,721,064 of record CM040241.1, on the reverse strand, counting down.
AAGGTAGTATTAGCATGGTTTTGACCGACATGGATGATTATCACTTTGAAAAGAAGTGAAGACAATATGGAAAATACTAATAATAATAATAATGAGTACCTATATGAGGATGAGAATGACATCATATAAGTGAGAGTTGGATGGATCAATGATGCGCTCCCAAACAGTCAAGCTAAATCACACAAGCCTGCCACTTGTGAATGGCAGACCGTAACAAGCTTAAAGCGCTCAGGAGCGAATGCAATGAAGATCCGGGAGTATAGTGTTTCCGGGTCGTTATGTCCCGGTGAGCTATGCAATGGATTATCAAGCGTATAGTGATCGGGAGATTTGAGCGAAAAGAAGATTGTGAATTGATTATAACTACGAGAAAAAGCCAACAAATTACAACGGCTTAAATGCAAATTAAAGGAAATTAAAAGATAAAATATTAAATAAACGCTATCACAATATTTAAAATTGATGAACGTTTAAAACTTAAAACTTACGCGAAAAATAAAATTACGTAACGCGTACAAAATAAAAAGTGAAATCTAAGAAATAAAAGTCCTAAAAATATGAAAAATACATTTTTACAAACCTAATGATAAAAGAAAATATTTAGAAAAAGAAAACTATTTTTATAACTAATTATCTAATTATTATTAATTAAAAACTATTTTTAACTATTAATTAATAACCTAAAATGCAAGAAAATAGGAAATAAAGCTAGAAAAATAAAATTATGAATTGGAAAAGTCTAAAATATCAAAATAGAATTTTCAAAACTATTTTTGTATTTTTCTGATTATTTTTCTATTTTTTATGAATTTTAAACTATTAAAAATTAATTAAATTACTAAAAAATTACAAAATAAACTATGAAAAATCTGGAAAATTACTTTTTTACTTTTTATATTTATCTAAACCTAAGAAAATGAAAATTTATTTTTTGAACCTTTTCGATTTTTTTGTATTAAAAGCTAATTAAAATGCTTAAAACTAATTTAAATTAAGAAAAATAGCAAATCAACTTAGAAAAATCTGAAAATTTCAGGAAAACTCTAAAATTATATTTGGAATCTAGGAAAATGGAAAAACAGGCACTTATGTGGAGGAATTAGGGCCGATGTGCAAGTGCTTATTATTAAGCACTCCAAATAAGCCAAATGAGCAAAATAAGCCACCAACAGATTATGAAGTTTTAATAAGCTAAAATAACTCAAATGCAACTAAAAACAACAGCCATAACTCTCTGAATTGCAAGATTAATAGATTTGGATTATTTGAGCTTATAAGCTTAAAGCAGTTAAAGGGTACCTACTTTGGACACAAGCACAATCTACAAATGAAGCTAAATGTGAAAACTACAAATTGGAACCTATCCTAGACCTGGTTTAGATAAAGTGCACCAAAACTCGGACCTTGGGAAGCTCTTATGAGCCCTGTGCAACCACACAAAAAGCGAGGAAATCTCAGTTTATACTGACCCATGTGCACAGGGCAATTGGCACCTAAAAGACAAGCTTGTATGGAGCTTTTAAGAAAATTGTAAAATTCTACTAAAATTGTGATAAGAAAGAAGACCAATTGAAGTTTTTAAAACACCAAGTTTCACTAAGTTTGGTCCAAAAATGAGTGAATGAAAATTCCTCTCAGTTGGCTCAAAAACAGATTTTTGCAACTTTTGACTTTTGGAGAAATATGGACAGTTGACTATTATGAACTTTGGATTCAATTTAAGGACTGATTGAGATGTTAAATGATGAAATAAGGGTACTGCAACTTTTATCTATGAACTTTAAGCAAAAAACAAGACTTTCACTTTGCCAAATCTCAACAGTTAAGACAGTGAGACAAATTATGTGGAGTTTTGACTTTTAGAGTATGCAGGCACAAAATTGAGACAGCTATGAGTCTATATGATCTTAACAAACCCAAAGCAACACGTTTTAAACACTGAACAACCCTTGAACACAGATATTACAGCAAACCAAACACTCCTTTATTACCACTGTTGTGAAGTTTAAATGAGATAGCAACTGATTAAGCTATGATTAATGATCAAACTAAGTTTTTATATCTTAAATACAACTTAAGGAACAGTTTAAAACTAGATTTGACTACAAATGAAGATTATGCTATGAAACTTGGAAATAACTTACAAAATGTCCTTTAGCCACAATGGCTTGAAACAATGAACCAATGGACCACTAACCTATCCAAACCCCTACCCTAGCTCAATATCAACCCAATTCCATGGCTGCTTCACCCATTGACCAAATCTGCATCATATTTGCCCCATTTGACTTTTGTTGACCAAGTACCGCTTTTATTTAAAATGAAATGCAAGCTTATACAAAGCTATAATAAGCTTGTATAGGCTTTTTGAGCTTAAAAATGAGCTTTATGAAGCTTTTGAATGAGACTTGAAATGGAAAATTTCAACGATGAGCTTTGAACAAGAAATTTTAACATAACTTGAAATTATAAATGGAAAGAGTTAATAATGATACAACACACTTAATTTGATACAATGAAACAAGAAATTACAGACTTTTCACTTAACTAAAACTTTTAATATAAAAACGACATTAAATGAAAATTAAAAAACTACAAGACTCTCCATTCTAACTCCATTTGCCTTTCTTTTATATCCAAACTCATTCTCTCTCTCTTACGATGAATTCCGCAATTTTCTCGACCATTGGATTGATTAAAATGATCTTGGCCATTCAAGCGGTTTTGGCGCCAAATCTTGCATTTGACAATTGGGGTTGAGTGGGGGGGGGGGGGAAGATGCATTAAATGCATATTGGAGGGTAGCTAAGGTGGAGGGGACATGGTTGAGTGGAGTTTGAGGAGGGGGGATGGGTTGTAGTTGAGTTGCAGGAAGGAGTTGAGAGGGTGAGACTTTTGGCGGGTGGGATATTTTGACCAGATTTGACCCAAGTATTAATAATAGAAGGGGGTCAAAATGGTTAAATGACAGGGGGTTCACAATGTATTGACCAGGCCAAATGGTGTTAAAGGGTTTAAATGACAAGGACCTAGTTATGTAATTTACGAAAATTGAGGGCCTAAGTCGCCAATTATGAAAAGTTGCTTCAAGGGTTAAAAGTGACAAGCTTCCATGTATAGGACCAATCTTGACATTTTCAATTTTCCAGGGCCATTTATGCCAAATTTCAAAGTTGGAGGACCAAACTTGTAATTTTCTCAAACTTTGACATTTTCACCAAAGGACTAAATTTGACAACTTATGATTTTAAAAGGACCTTTGGTGATTTTACTTTTGAAATTATGTGCTCGGGGACTATTTTGACAACTTTTGAAACATGGGGGTGAAACGCCAATTATGCAAACTTAGCTCATTTTCATCGATTTTGAACATTTGCATCTGAAACATATAAAATGCATTTTGGAATATTTTCGATATTTTGATGCATTTACGAGCATTTTAAACGTTTTGCGATTCAGTTGACTAAAATGATGAGTATTTACACACTCATCAATCCCCACACTAAACTATTGCTAGTCCTAGCAATCTTTTGAAAAAACATTAATGGATTTGAATCTCTTTACCAAAAGCCATTACTTCTTGAGTAGCCAAATGTTTTAGTTCAAGTAAGAACCATGGTACACCGATAACCATGTGATTTTGAGCAAACCACCGACTTTCAACGGTTTGATTTGTCTTTACCGAGCCGTTTGCTCTGGACTAGCCAACTCTTAGATAAATTATCAATATTATCTTTGGTGGTGATTACCAATTATGGTTTTCCATGCCTTTACCACAAGCCATAACCTCTTGCGGGCTAGCCAACTCTTCACTTTTTAGGATATGGTGAAATGAATACCATACAATTTTGGGCAAATTGCAAGCCATCAACGGTTTGAGATATCTTTACCAAGAGCCGTTTGCTCTGGATTAGCCAATCCTTTTGTTTATCAGACAAGGCGGATGATAACCAAATGAGTAAGTGTAAAACACTTACTCCAAAAAAAAAATTTGGCCAAAAGCGGGGAATTAGGCGGATAATTACATGATAAAATTCGTGAGAATTCCCCACACTTAGAAATGAATATTGCCCTCAATATTCAAAGTACCGTGGTTATGCCAAAACAAAGAACGTAAAAGGGAAATACTACGGCCATTATTTAGAAAGATGATTTTTTTTTTTTTTTTTTTTTTTGAAACAACTTTATATACAAAACATGTGGGCAACCCCCCACACTAGGGTGGTAGAAAGATAGAAAGAAGTCGAAATATGGGTGAGAACCCATATGGCATGCTCTTGTTTTTGATTCCCGAGTCGCTAGCTTGACTCGATCCCGCATTCATTGGTTCATGGGAAAGTTTGTAAGTCCGGGACAACCATGGATGGAATGTCCTCTCCAAAGTAATGCTTCACTCGATGACCATTCACTTTAAAATTAGGACCATCGGGTTGAGATAACTCAATGGTACCATAAGGATAAACCTTAGCGATGGTAAATGGACCGGACCGGTGGATTTTAATTTTCAGAAAATCTTCAATTTTGAGTTGAAAAGAAGGACTCGATCACCGACGTTGAAAGCGCGGTTCTTGATTTTTAGTCATGAATCTTCTTTGTCTTTTGTTTGTAGATCAAAGAGTTCTCGTAAGCTTGATCACGGAGTTCATTTAATTCATTCATTTGAACTTTCCGATGATCACCATTATCTGAATATCAAAGTTGGCATGCTTCAAGGCCCAATATGCCTTGTGCTCGAGCTCAACCGGTAGATGACATGCCTTCCGTACACCGGCTTGTATGGAGTACACTCGATGGGTGTTTTGTAAGTTGTACGGAAGGCCAGTCGTCATCTAGCTTATCCGACCAAGAGGCACGATCCTCTCAGAATTCTTTATCCCGGTTAGAAACTTCCACTTGCCCACTTGTTTGTGGGTGGTGCGCGATAGATAGCGGTGAGTTACACCATACTTTTGCATGACTCTTTCAAATTGGTCATTGCAAAATCGTACCACGATCATTGATTATGGCTCGTGGAGTTCTAAGCCTAGCAAATAAGATTTCAAGAATTTCACAACAACTCGGGCATCGTTGGTGGGTAAAGCCTTAGCTTCACCCATTTTGACAAGTAGTCAACGGCCACGAGTATGTATTTGTTACCACGGGAAGAAGGAAATGGCCCGTAAAGTCAATGCCCCATATGTCAAAAATCTCACACACTTGAATGGCGTTTCGGCATTTCATTCCTTTGAGATATTCCGTGGCGTTGACAAGCGTCACGAGTTTTGACAAATTCATGGGCATCCTTGTAGATTGTGGGCCAATAGAATCGAATCAAACACCTTCTTGGCGGTGTAGTTGGGGCTATGATGTCCCCAGTGGGTCGAAATGGCAAGCCTTGAGAATGTCAATAGCTTCGACCATACACACATCGCCGGATGACTTGATCCGCACAAATTTTAAACAAGTAGGGTCGTCCCGAAATAATGTTTCACATCCTTAAAGAATTTGTTTTTCATTGGGACGACATCCCTTTCACCATAAAGTTACCCGCATGGTAATTTGCAAAGTCGACAAACCATGGGGTAGAAGAGTCTCCACGAAAAGAAACCATATTGAGTGTTTCGAGAGGAAATGTTTCATTAATTTCCTTTTCTCGAACACATCTTGGTGAGGTTCTCTAATCGGACGAGATGATCGTGACCGGGTTCTCGGCTCCTTTTTATCACGAATAATGATATCAAATTCTTGTAGGAGGAGAACCCAGCGGAGCAATCTCGGCTTTGCATCTTGTTTTGCAAAGAGATATTTGAGTCTTAGTGATTCGTATACACCACGCATTTGGTCAAGATAAGGTATGGCGAAACTTCTCAAGCGCATACACCACGACTAATAATTCTTTTTACGTAGTGGTGTAATGGGTGCGAGCTTGATCATAGTTTTGCTTGCGTAGTGGATTGGTGAAAATGCTTGGTTTTGCGTTGCCCCAAGACCGCACCGATAGCAAAATCACTTGCATCGCACATGAGCTCAAAGGGTAAATCCTATCGGGGCAACTAGAATGGGTGCTTAGTAGCTTTTTCTTAAGTGTTTCAAAAGCTTGATGCACTCGGGAGAGAAGATAAAAGGAGCATCTTTTTAGAGAATATGGGTCATAGGCGAGCGATTTTAGAAATCTTGAATGAATCTACGACAAAACCGGCATGACCTAGAAAACTCCTAATACCTTTGACGGTAGTAGGATGAGGTAGTTTAGCAATAACATCAACTTTTGCTCTATCTACCTCAATCCCATTCTTTGAAATCTTATGGCCAGGACTATGCCTTCTTTGACCATAAAGTGGCTCTTCTCCCGGTTTAGACATAGATTGGTGTCTTCACACCGCTTTAACATTTTGTCTAAGTGGGAGACATGTATGAAATGAGTCCCCAATGACCGAGAAATCATCCATAAACACCTCCATAGTTTCCCGATCATGTCGTGGAAAATTGCCATCATACATCTTTGGAGCGTGCGGGAGCATTACATAAGCCAAAAGGCATACGTCAGCAGGCAAATGTCCCGTATGGGCGGTGAATGTGGTTTCTCTTGATCCGGCGGATCAATGGGGATCAAAAGTAACCCGAGAAACCGTCAAGGAAACAATAGTACTCGTTCCTGCTAATCTCTCAAGCATCCGGTCCATGAAGGGTGAGGAAAATGGTCTTTCTGGTGGCTTCGTTTAACTTACGATAGTCAATACACACGCCATCCGTAACCAATCGAGTTGGAATCAACTCGTTTTCTTCATTCGTGACAACGATTATGCCACCCTTTTTGGAGCGCAATGAATCGGGCTAACCCAAGGACTATCGAGATCGGGTAAATCAAACCGGCATCAAGTTTGAGAACCTCTTGTTTGATAACCTCGTGAATCTTAGGATTCACCCTTCTCTAATGTTGAATTGCTTGGTTTGAAGTCATCCTCCATTAAGATTTTGTGGGTACAAAACTCGGGGTTGATACCATTAATGTCGGAGAGTTTCAAGCAATTGCTTGCTTGTGTGACTTCAAGACCTTTATGAGGCGGTTTTCTCCTCCTCGGTCAAGTCTTTAGCAATTATGACGGGTAATTTATCATCACCCTCAAGAATGCATACTCGAGATGAGGAGGTAGGTCCTTAAGTTCAACCTCGGGAAATTCTTGATAGATGATTGCCTTGATTTGATTTCCTCAATCGTGATCTCTTCGGAGGAGTGAAGGTAATGGATCTTCATTAAGCAATTGCTCAAGATAGAGAATATCCCCTCCGAATCATAAACACCATCAATTCCGGTGAATTGATTCATCGATAACAAGAAATTCATCGATCTCTTCCGGAAGAAGTCACCTCCTCAAGCGGGTGAGAGAGGGAAGAGTCGGCAATGATAGGTTGAGAAGATGTGGTGGAATAGGAATTATCACTCACGAATTATGAAGATAACCAAGAAACTCTTGAGTACTCCTCGAAGTAATATCAATTAAATCGACTCGATTAAGCGATTCGATGTCATAATTTGAGGAGTACCTCGAAGTTTGATCGAGGTTAAAGGTATGACTTCATTACCCACACGTAAAGTGATCTCTTGCTCAAATACATCTATAAAACACGGCCCGTTCTTAGGAATCCTCGTCCAACAATGAGAGGAACCCGATGATCGGCATCGAAATCAACAACCACAAAATCGGTGGAAAATGGAACTTTCCTACTTTCACGAATACATCCTCGGCGATGCCAAGAGGACGTGAGATAGAACGATCGCAAGCTCAAGAGTCATGCGGTGGGAATAAGTTCGGAAGAAAGTTTCTTCCACATGAATCGGCATCGAGTTGATGCTTGCACCAAGATCGGCAAGGCAAAGCATTCAATCATCCGGGAAAAACACAAGGAAGAAGAAATTTTCAGGGATCTCCCGAGCTTCTCGGGAAGCTTTTTAACAAGACTTGAGCAATTTTCATTCAAAGGAGTCTTAGCCATTTCAAACGACTTTTCTTTGTTGCTCAACATGTGTTTGAGTAGATGCAAACTTGGGCATTAACATGATGGCATCCGCGAAGCTTATGTCAAAGTGAAGTTCTTGGAAAATTTGAAAGAATTTTTCCATTTGATGACTAGCTTTCTCATGGAGCTTTGCTCATGTAAGCGTGAGGGTAAGGAATAGAAGTTTTGGATTTAGGGTTACCAACCGGAGGTTCAAAAACAACTCGGGTTTGGTATTGGGTTTCGGGACAACACGAGGATGGACATTACTAGGTACTTCCGTTATTAGTAGGAAGTTCCTTGTCCTTTAATCGCCTCGGGTTCGCTTTCCACTACCTTGGGAGAGAAGAAGAAGAGGTAGTAGGAATAGCGGGTCCATCATAAAAGCACCACTGGGTTGTGATCGCCTTTGTATCGCCCCTCGGATTAGCGATCGTGTTGCTAGGTAGAGTACACGAGCAGGGTCGATCATTTAAAGACTTCTTGATGTCGAAATTTGGTGACCAACAACCGATTCATTTCCTCTTGGGATTTCATGAATTGTTTCAACAACTCATCGATGATGGTCCAGTTGGAACAATGGCTTGAGTTTACAGGAAAATTAAGCCTCTATTGTTAGGATTAGGGCCTTGATTTTGAAAATTTCCTTGATTGTTACCATGAAAATACCACAGGTTGAAATTTCCACGACACAGGTTTCTATTGAAATTTCCTTGATGTTGGAAATTTTGATTACGATTTTGAAAACCGTTGTTTGGATTGAAATTACCTTGGTTTTGAAAACCTTGGTTTGGTCTATTCGATTTTGATTACGGTTTTGATTGAAACCGGGAGGTCGAGTAGTGGTTAGGGCGGTGGTTCGGGTCTCTGAGAGCACGATATTGATTGCCTCCTTGATTAGAGATCCGCCCACGGCATTAGCTTCAAAGGGTTACCATCGGTGGCCATACGATTATAATAAGCATGGGGGCCACCACAGTAACACTGACTTCCACTTTCTTAACTTCGGTGGAGGTGAAGTTTGTGGAAAAGAGACTTTCTTTTGGTTGGAGAGAACCAAAGCTTGGATAGCTTCCGTGAGTTTATCAATCTTAGCATCGGTGCTAGATTGACTCACAGGCGATGAAGAAGAAGAAGGACCAACACCGACTTGGGAAACAACCGCTTGCTTCGTGCGGTCACGGACTTTAGACTTGTTTTCGATGATCGCTAAAGCTTCTTTGATAGTTTTGCTTAGGAAATTTCCTCCGCGGAGGAATTGAGAGAATCTTGATCAGATTGACTCACTCCATTGTAGAAAGTATCGAGTTGCATCAACTCGGAGAAACCATGGTGAGGACATTTGCGAAGCAATTCCTTGAAACGATCCCACGATTCATTGAAGGATTCATCAAACTTACGAGTGAACTTGATGATTTCATTTTAAGACTCGTGGTTTTGGAAGGTGGATAGAATTCATTCACAAATTTCTTCACGGATCTTCCCATGTCTCAATAGGCGGGGGTTGTTTTCAAGCCAAATCCGGGCTTGCCCTCGAGAGAAAATGGGAATAGAAGAAGCTTAACAACATCGGTAGGGACATTCTTATACTTGATGGTAGATGCAATCTTGTTAAACCATCGAATATGAGCATGAGGATCATCCGCTCAAAACCGTAGAAGCGATTTGAGGTTACAAGATTCGATAACCGGTCTTGAGTTCAAAATTTTCACCCACGATGGTCGGTACAACGATAACATCTCCATACCCGTCGATGGGTGCACGGAGAAGCTCGCATAGGCGTTCTTCCGCCATGATAGCGGAAGTAGTGTGAGCGATCGGGATCTCGGATCCGGTGATGGAAGCGAAAGTCTGAAACACGCCTTCTTGGAATCTTGACAAGCTCACGAAATGGGCTCACGGATCTAGAAGAGCGAGTGCGCATACACTAGAGTTAACTCTAAGGAATCTCGAGTTAAGGAGAGAAATGAGAATTATGAAAATCTTTCGTGAGAATGAGAATCATGAAGGCGTTTTATATAAATGGTGGTGAGAAGAATCTTTATGGGTTTTACGGTTACGAAGCGTAGATATCACAACAAAATCAATTAACACAAAATCGAGGCAAAACAACGATGAACTTAACCAATAATCACAATATGAATGGCTTCTTTGAAAAGGTACACCAATCACAAGGACACAAAGGCAAGTTTTAAATCTTTAGTTCGGGAACTTATTATGGTCGCACCCAGGTTAGGTAGTGCCTTTGCCTTGGTTTCTGGTGGTAATCTTTTAAGTTGTTATTATTAAAGAAAACGACAAATCTTTTGTATTTTTATATTTGATACATATATAGAAACAAAAGGAAAAATATTTTTGTGTTTTATCGTTTTAAATTTGTTTTGGGTTTTGGATTTTTAATAAAAATATGGATATATATATATAGATAGATATGGATGATATAAACAAATGAGTGAGTATTCAAACAACTAATCGCTAAGCGTAAGACAATTAGCACGACTCCCGTGGCGTAAAAATTTGATCGCTCCCAAACAGTCAAGCTAAATCACTCAAGCACGCCACTTGTGAATGGCGGACCGTAACAAGCTTAAAGCGGCTCGGAACGAATGCAATGAAGATCGGGAGTATAGTGTTTCCCGGTCGTTATGTCCCAAATGAGCTATGCAATGGATTATCAAGCGTATAGTGATCGGGAGATTTGAGCGGAAAAAGATTGTGAATTGATTATAACTACGAGAAAAAGCCAACAAATTACAACGGCTTAAATGCAAATTAAAGGAAATTAAAAGATAAAAATATTAAATAAACGCTATCACTATATTTAAAATTGATGTTTTGTTTTTATGTTTTACAAAAAAATAAAATTACGTAACGTACAAAATAAAAATGAAATCTAAGACAATATAAATCCTAAAAATATGAAAAATACATTTTACAAACCTAATGATAAAAGAAAATATTTAGAAAAAGAAAACTATTTTTATAACTAATTATCTAATTATTATTAATTAAAACTATTTTTAACTATTAAATAATAACCTAAAATTCAAGAAAATATGAAATAAATCTAGAAAAATAAAATTATGAATTGGAAAAGTCTAAAATATCAAAATAGAATTTTCAAAACTATTTTGTATTTTTCGATTATTTTCTATTTTCTATGAATTTTAAACTATTAAAACTAATTAAATTACTAAAAAATACAAATTTGACTAAGAAAATCTAGAAAAATACTTTTTGGCTTTTATATTTATCTAAACTTAAGAAAATGAAAAATTATTTTTTGAACCTTTTCTTAATTTTTGTATTAAAAGCTAATTAAAATGCTTAAAACTAATTTAAATTAAGAAAAATAGCAAATCAACTTAGAAAAATCTGAAAATTTCAGGAAAACTCTAAAATTATATTTGGAATCTAGGAAAAATGGAAAACAGGCACTTATGTGGAGAATTAGGGCCGAAGTGCAAGTGCTTATTAAATAAGCACTCCAATAAGCCAAATGAGCAAAATAAGCCACCAACGATTATGAAGCTCTAATAAGCTAAAATAACTCAAATGCAACTAAAACAACAGGCCATAGCTACCTCGAATTGCAAGATTAATAGATTTGGATTATTTGAGCTTATGTATTAAAGCAGTTTAAAGGGTACCAACTTTGGACACAAGCACAAAGCTTCAAAATAAGCTAAATGTGAAAACTACAAATTGGAACCTATCCTAGACCTGGTTGAGATCAAGTGCACCAAAACTCGGACCTTGGGAAGCTCTTATGAGCCTATGCAACCTACACAAACCGAGGAAACCTCGGTTTATAATGACCCATGTGCAGGGCAATTGGCACCTAAAAGACAAGCTAGTTTGGAGCTTCTAAAAAATTTATAAAATTATACAAAAATGGTGATAAGGAAGAAGACCAATTGAAGTTTTTAAAACACCAAGTTCCACTAAGTTTGGTCCAAAAATGAGTGAATGAAAATTCTTTTCAGTTGGCTCAAAAACAGATTTTTGCAACTTTTGACTTTTGAAGAAATATGGACAGTTGACTATTATGAACTTTGGATTCAATTTAAGGACTGATTGAGATGTTAAATGATGAAATAAGGGTACTGCAACTTTTATCTATGAACTTTAAGCAAAAACAAGACTTTCACTTTGCCAAATCTCAACAGTTAAGCAAGTGAGACAAATTATGTAAAGTTTTGACTTTTAGTGGTATCGGACACAAAATTGAGGCAACTATGAGTCTATATGATCTTAACAAACCCAAAGCAACAAAGTTTAAACACTGAACAACCCTAGAACACGGATATTAGTCAAACCAAACACTCCTTTATTACCATTGTTGTGAAGTTTAAATGAGATAACAAGCGATTAAGCTATGATTAATGATCAAACTAAGTTTTATATCTTAAATACAACTTAAGGAACAGATTTAAAACTAGATTTGACTACAAATGAAGATTATGCTATGAAACTTGGAAATAACACAAATGTCCTTTAGCCACAATGGCTTGAAACAATGAACCAATGGACCACTAACCTATCCAAACCCCTACCCTAGCTCAATATCAACCCAATTCCATGGTCGCTACACCCATGTCCATTTCGCATCATATTTGCCCCATTTGACTTTTGTTGACCAAGTACCACTTTTACTTTAAAATGAAATGCAAGCTTATACAAAGCTATGTGAAGCTTGTATAGACCTTTTGAAACTTAAAATGAGCTTTAACGAGCTTTACAATGAGACTTGAAATGGAAAATTTCAACAGTGAGCTTTGAACAAGAAATTTTAACATAACTTGAAATTATAAATGGAAAGAGTTAATAATGATACAACAACTTAATTTGATACAATGAAACAAGAAATTACTGACTTTTCACTTAACTAAAACTTTTAATATAAAAACGACATTAAATGAAAATTAAAAACTACAAGACTCCTTATTCTAACTCCATTTGCCTTTCTTTTATATCCAAACTCATTCTCTCTCTCTTACGATGAATTCCCACCATTTTCTCGACCATTGGATGGCTTAAAATGATCTTGGCCATTAAAGCGGATTTTGGCGCCAAATCTTGCATTTGACAATTGGGGTTGAGTGAGGGGGAGATGCATTAAATGCATTTGGAGGTTAGCTAAGGTGGAGGGACATGGTTGAGTGGGTTTTGAGGAGGGGGATGGGTTGGATTGAGTTCAGAGAAGCGGTGGAAGATGAAGTCTTTGGCGGGTGGGATATTTGGGACCAGATTGACCCAAGTATTAATAATAGAAGGGGTCAAAATGGTTAAATGACGGGGGTTCACAATGTATTGACGGGCCAAATGGTGTTAAAGGGTTTAAATGACAAGGACCTTTATGTAAATTACGAAAATTGAGGGCCTAAGTCGCCAATTATGAAAAGTTGCTTCAAGGGTTAAAGTGACAAGCTTCCATAGTACGAGGACCAATCTTGACATTTTCAATTTTCAGGGGCCATTTCGCCAATTTTCAAAGTTGGAGGACCAAACTTGTAATTTTCTCAAACTTTTGACATTTTCACCAAAGGACTAAATTTGACAACTTATGATTTTAAAAGGACCTTTGGTGATTTTTCTTTTGAAATTATGTGCTCGGGGACTGCTTTTGACAACTTTTGAAACTTGGGGGTGAAGCGCCAATTATGCAAACTTAGCTCATTTTATAAAATGCATTTTGGAATATTTTCATTTTGATGCATTTCGATTTTAAACATTTTGCATCATCAATCAACGAAACATATAAAATGCAATTTTGGAATATTTTGGTGTTCTAGATAGTGATTGTAAGGTGCTAGTTTTAAGGAAAATCGTAGATTCGTTGATTGTGGAGATGAAGAAGTTTGTAAAACATATGATGCGTTTTTCACTTGATGAGGTATTGGTAGGAAAAAGGTTGAACTAGTTGTGGTTTCATGAACCGGCTTTAGCTAAGTGGTGTTTACCTATGTGTTGGTATTGTAGAGTCTAAGAGACATAAAATTTGACAAAAGACAATTATGTGAATGGATTTCTCTCCCCCTTAATTGGTGGACATCCAACATAATGTGTAATGTATCAAATAAGGAATGACAACAAAGTGTTTAGGAGGTTATTCGGTTTAACGAAGAGATGAGCTTAGTGAACTTCATCCTTAAAGTCACGTACTCTTCTTGATTAATACGAGATGATCGTATGATGAGGCGTGTGGTTTCTAATAGGAAGTGAAGAGGATTAGAGTATTGTTATAACTAAATAATGATGGAGGTTATTTTTGGAAAGCAGAAGAAAAAATGAGATTTGGAAAGAGGTCGGTTGAAAGACAAAAATGCAAAGCCAACCCTCTAGAACTTAATTCTATATGCTTTTAAACTATAGTGTAGGGGTACCATAAAGCATAGTACTAATCTACGTAGCAATAAAAGGGATTATGCAAAATGAGCATATAAAAGTTAGAACCAAGTGAGATAACAAATAATTTGTTATCAACCTACAAAACAAATTTGTTTGTGACAAAATATGTTAACATGATAGAAATCAAATGATAACATATTATATAAGCAAAAACAACACATTGCACTTAGTAGACAAGAAATCACCACACAAGATAGCATCAAAACAATCATAATATGCAAGAATACGACTTTATTCAAGACATTTCATTATGAGATTGTTTTGTTGTTAGACTTAGACATTTAAGCATACTTGGATATACAATAATCTATGTGATTAATTTGTAAGATAAAAAGGCTTCTAAAATTTAGTCATACCAAAAGCACTTTGACATATTATCTGTGCACACGTAGCAAACCAATAGTGTGACAAGAAGCAAAAGAAACAAGATGAAAGAGTCATGCAAGCCATGTTTAAGACATAACAATTTGGAGCATGTATCATTTAGATCGTACTACACATAGATATAATGAATGCCAACTAATAGCTTTAAAACATAAATATATCATATCAAAATTATCACGTATCAAAATGACATATTATGAGTTCATAAGCAACATGTTAATCATGCTAAGGATAATTCAAAAGTAAGTATCATGCAAACAAAGTTTAGGTTTTAAACATTTAGTAGCATGAAACAAGGATACAAGCATTATAAAGATAAAACCGTACTAAGGTTTACACATTTGACTAGTTATCAAACACTAGGATAATGTCAAATAAACTTATCGTATCAAACAAGAACATGTAATCAACACATGTAAGTGTAATGCAAGTTGTTTTAAAAGAAAAGTCATATATACTACTTGTTTGATTAGTATTCCTAAAGCGAGGCAAACTATCAATGTTTTAACACTTACTTTAGGCAAGTATAGAATCTGATTTTTCAAGTTGGAGAATGAATATGAGACTATTACTAGCGGTGCTCAATTAAATCTAAACACGACCATTTTACGGGTGATTCCACATACCCAACTTCTCTCCGTGAAGCAATTCAACCGTTTGGTCAAATTGAGTTTCTAGTGCAATAGGTTCTCCAAGAGTCATTCTCATGTTAGAAAGACGGAACTCCTACTTTTGCATATTAAAGTGCATAAAGATGATAGTTTACCAATACTTGGCTTAATGTGACTTAACTAATATGCAATATAACTAAGGTGATGAAGATGTCATGTTATACACATGAATTTTAACAATGGTGTATTGATAAACAATATGTTTTAATCTTGTGTTTAGAATCTAAGGTTGCTCAAATTACATAGCTAATTGTATGATCTAATGGATGACATCTTTTACGTTGAAGTGTATACTTTAAAAGTGATTTGATTATCTAAGACTAGAGAATATGTTAAACTAAGAACGTTTTCAAGAAATCTCTTTGGTATTTTATTTAACAATAATCTAAGTGAGGTTACCAACTTCAATAGATCTTGTGTATGCTCTAAAGATGTGTAGTTTTAACCTTGGATGTGCACTCGGTTTGAGCAAGGTTAGGTTATGATGTACGCTTGAAAGGAAATAGATACAAATAGTATCTTCAACAAATGAGATTATCCCATGGGATAAAGTTATCATGCTTATGAAAACAAGTATGACAAGATGAATTGGATATGCTAGTTCATAAAAGTTGTAGATGTTTGTTTCAAGATCATTTAGCCAATGAGGTGTAATGAAATCTCTTGTAACACAACTATTTATGTCGTAAGAATGATGCATTGGATATACAATATCCTTTTAACAAGATGAAATCTTAACGCATGAATCTTAGTCATAATGTTCTTCAAAACATCATGTTTTCCTAAATGAAGATATGAAGCCAAAGTGTTTGAATCGGATAGTCCCATCTAAATAAACTTGGTCTCAAGATTATATTCACTAGATGATGACAAGAGAATTCACTCGAGTTTCTTATGTATACTCCTCAAAGTCATTGTTGCTTGGGGTGTATGATGTTGGCTTTGAGATTGCATTTTAACATATGTTGTTAAAATGTTGATTTGAGGTTTAACGAAATTTATCACGAAGTTTAACGACAAGTATTACTAATACTTTGATAATTTGTGAAGGTAGTACTACTTATACCTAGTGGAAATTGACAACAGCTACCAAGAGCACCATGCTTATTTGATAGTTGAGGTTCTAGCCATAATGAATTATCTAAGTCCTTATATGTTGGAAAGGATGTTTGAGTTTGTTCAAACGTGCATTTGATTCAAGACAAGTGTTGGACACAAGGGCTTTTTGAGCAATACACTCAACGAATTCAAATGATGGTAAGGATGGTGGATTGGTTGATCTAGGTGGTAGGTCTTCTAGTGTCTAAATAAGGATGTGGTGATGTAGGGGTTTGTTGTGCTATGGGAGTACTTAGGTTGAATATTTGTCCATAGATGTTTGAACACAAAAAATACGGATACTAATTCTTATGGTTCATTGGTTGCTACAACTAGTGGGTGAAGTGCTTGAAGTTTTGGTTATGTTTATGAAGCTTAGGGGCTGAGGTATAGGTTCACCTTGAAAGGGCACGTTTGATTTAAAGTATACTCTTGGAAGTTCATGAGCAATACGGTTAATGGTGCTAAAAGATGGAAGAGGGATAGTAGGTGTCAAAGAGGGATAAGTGGCACCGTGGGTTGTTTGTTTTAGATAAGTGTTTCAACATGTGTTGTTAAAATACTTGGGTGTTGATTTTTCGGATATGACTTTTAATGACTACAATCGTAAGTCGCATATACTTGAATATTTCGGATGAAATACTTAAGTTGTCAATCCTAATTTGTTGAGATTATAAAGCTTAGATTGAACTCAAGGATAACAAGACTTGATAATATGTATTTAACATATGTGTGAGTTATGACTCGATGTAAATACTCATCGTCTTGAAGGATGACACATTATTTTCATGTTAACCGGTGAGGCAATACATGTAGATACAAAACAATATCTATAGTCATATGTTAGACTTGTGTATGATATCTTTGCAAATAATGAGTCCGTGTTTATTAGTCTCGGTAAGTCATCTAAGTCATCCGCAAGCGGGTGAGGAGATGTTGGTGGTGTTGCACAAAGTTTGATAGGTACAAGCTTTGGAGACTTTGGTAGTGAAGTTGTTTTGGATGATGGTGGGTGATTTTGGTGGTGGAGTTGGAGTACTCAAGTTTAGAAATTTCACATCTTGAATGGGTGATGAGATGTTGAGAGGTAATGAGTGAGGGATGAAGAGCTCAAGTTAATAAAGCAACAAGATCGAATGCTAATCCTAGTGGTTTTCTTAAGTGGCTTATTTGAGGTTAAGGATTTAGTCATTTTGACTTTGCTTTAAGAAATGCTAAGCTTGAGGAAAAGTAACAAAGGAAGGTGTGAAAATGATCATCTTGAATGTGTCGATTTATGGAATTAAGGATTCATGGATTTGATGTTAATCCATACAAAGATGGTAGTTTCTAATGAGATGGAAGTGTCTAAAATCATGTCAAACATCCTAAGTTAATCCATTGAGGATGTGTTGAGTGAGGTATGAAACATATGCATTAACAATTATCCTAGAAACGAAGTTTGGTAAATTAGATTAAGGGATTCAGAAAATTCAATAACTTACCTGTAGGATTCACGACACCATTTCTTTACACAAGGAACCCTTAAATTGGTGCCGCTTTGTCCGCTGTCTGGTATGGCGGTACCAAAATCCATAACGAGCGGAACCAAATTAATGGTGCCGTGCGGTCCGTGGAGACCGTAAATCTTTACAAACCCATTTTTAGGTGTCGGGGACTTTTTCAAACACAAATTTTTCTCAAAACATATGGCATTAACTATTTCTAGTTAGGAACAGTCAATAACGCATACACAAACATAATGGAGCATTGATTTTGAACAAGGGCTAACGATTTTCACATATAAGTGAAAATGGGTAAAATTTGATAACACCGTGTCTATCCCCGCATGAACCGGTTAGCATACATCAATGTTTTAAGTTAGTTTATCATCCTACGAAGCAAGAACACATAAATGACATCATACAACATTGTTTTTGTCCTTGTACCAAACACTCTCTTAAAACTCTATTTTTCAAAGTACTTGACTAATTTACTTAGTACTTATTGCTAAGTGAGTTATGACATTTCATAAGTTATGCGAGATGTTAGTATAACCTATGCAAAAGAAGTGATCTAAGTCTATAAGTGATGGTAAAACAATTTTCCAACTTAGTGCACAAAATCTAGCAAATGTCCTATTGTGCATAAACAAGAAATCGTCAAGAAAGCGAATAAATAACATGGCAAGATTGACACTTATATTATGCAAACAAACAAGTGAAAACAACAATTTTAAAATAAGCAAGCAACATATATGCAAACAACATAAACAAGTGGTCATTTATCATAGTATGACTAGAAAACACTTTTCGTCATTTAGCGTTTAAATATGATTATGTATACCAAGCTTGATTTGTTTCCTTTAAACATATTACCAAATTAATTAGTTTCAAAAGAAGTTGTATCAAAGTTCTAAGAATACCAACTTAAATTGTTTGATTCAAAATTTGAGTTTTATGTTAAAGCGAAACTTAATATTTTAGACATACTGTAGTATTTGGTCTATTTTACTTATTTAAAATTAGACTCAGGCCATGAAGGTATTTTTAAGTGAAAGTAGACTCAATTCCCTTTAAAATGATAGGTGGCTCGACTCGACGGACTTACGGTTAATTAGTTATGATTTTTGAAGTTGCCCAAAAATCATCTTGTACACACGGATTCCACGGAACCAAATAAAAGGATCCGCCTTTATAAGATTTGGTGCCGTGGTCCTCGAGATGATTCACCAAAACTAATATTTGACATAGAGAAAACGTGTACGACTTACTAGATTTCATAGTAAACATATAATACACATATTTAACAACATATCTACTTATTTAACTTATCTTAAACATTTACGGAGGTGATTTTTCAACTAGATTTATAGTTATCCCAAACACTCCTTTAAAATCATATTTCTTCGTAAATTTTCTATAAGCACATAATACAATATTTACTAGTTCTTTCAACAAACTTTTATTTTATTTTCAAGAAAACCTTCAAGCTTGTATACAAAGTTACATTTAACAACAAAATTTCTAAGTATAACAAGCAAAGCATTTTTCATATTATTTTTCGCTCAATGGTAATTTGATACATGGATCGTACTCTATTTTAAAACCATTTGTTTTGAAAATACGAGCTACGTGGCTCGATACCAATTGTGGAAACGTGGGGGGTGAATACGTTACTGCTTAAAAACTTTAGATCTTTAGTATCAAATCGCTTATGAAGCTTGTTATAATATGAAAGTACCAATTATTGTTTGTGACTAATATAAAGCATGGTAAACCAAGTTGTCACACAATCATGAACATCAAACCACATCACAAACAATAGTATAGTGCAAGTATAAAAGTAAAGAGATAAAGAAAGGAAAGTGCAAACCGAACACGAGGATTTATAGTGGTTCGGTCACGGATCTCCTTTCCGCCTACTCCACTCCCAGTACCCAACTCGAGAGTTACTTCACTAAATCAACAAGCTCCCTTGTCGGCGGAGAAAACCTTACAATCGTCGCTACACTTTTTCCGGTTCAAAGCTAAATACCGGTTCTAGTTCGAGTAGAACCAACCTAACGCCGCCTATACAATATTTCCGACACTAAGCTAGATGTCGAGTTCTTTTACAAGGGTACAACCACTCCCAATATGTTTTATGGCCCAACATAATAAACCTTGTGTTTTATGGCACAAACACATAAACCATATAATGTTGGGAATTATGCGAAGAAGGATTTACTGGCATCATTCTTTGAAGGATTCTGCTGAAGTAGAAGCGAGTCTGGCGATGAAGAGATTCTTCAAGAGTAAAAGCCGTGTTGTGTTTTTCGTTGAAGGGTGGAAGTCGACTAGGATCGACATCTGTTGTATTATTTAAATGCTAACCCATCATTATTCTTGTACCGCCTGAGGTTAGCATGGGTATTATTGTACCGCTCAATATTATCTAGTGTTTTAGTCATTAAGTGCATACTTGCATGTTTAGTCGTTTGAGTGGTAATAGTTTAGGGTTCCTTGTCTATAAAAGGAACCTCATAGTTTGTAATAGATAACTATCCGAAACATAGTGTTTCAATAAAAGATCCATAGAGGATCTAAGTGTTCTTAGTTATAACAACTTGTGTTTACATTCCGCTATAGAATACGAGTTGTAGAGATTTTCTATTAGTTTGCTTATGATTACATAGGCAACACTAACGATCCACGAGTGCTCAAGATCATCAAGGTCATCGTCTGTATAACGAGTTCAACAAGTGGTATCGAGCCTGGGAGAGTCTATACGATCATCGAGAACCTTATTTACCTCACCCCATACAACCAAAACCATATTCACCATGCACGGAACTTATGATGAATCGAAGTCACCAACAACAACATCAAAACACCACCTCTATGCAACAACTTAGTCTCTCCAACAAGAATGGTAAGTTTCCTTATCAAGAAGGAAGAATATGATCATGGACCATGAAGATGCATAATCGGATCTCTAATATTGAATGGAATCATGGGAGATTGTGAAGAATGGTATCAATCAAGAAGACTATCCTGCATCTTGATGGTAAGTTTACCATTGCTCCTCCCAAAATCTGCTTGAAGAGAATCTAGCGGTGCAAAGAGAGCACAAAGTAAGAACCATCCTTCTTCAATCTATTCACGAAGATCACTTGGGTGATTTTCACCACATGGTTGATGCGAAGGACATATGGATGGCTCTTAAAGCTAGATTTGGTGGAAATGAAGAGTCCGTAAGAATGAGGAAGTCCATCTTGAGACAACACTTCCAAGAGTTCAATATCTCACGAAGAAGGTATCCAAGAGGATACGACGGGTTTCATAAGATTACGAGTCACTAAACCACCGAATGCAAAGTCCGACAATGATGATTGCAATTCAAAGTTCCTACGATCTTTGCCTCCATCATGGTTACATGTGAGTATAGCCCTTAAAGCTAAAGGTGGGTTGGACATGCTCACTTTTGACGAGCTATACAACAAACTCAAATCTCTTGAACTCGATGTCGATCTCCCTACCGTGCATCCTCTTACGGTCATTCACCTTTGTTGGGACTTCTCACCCAATATGATGATGCATGCTTCAAGTCCATCTTACTTACCATCATCATCCTATCGTCCCACTCCATCACATCCTCAAGCTAAATGCGGAAGTATACTAGAGGATGTTCTTCATTCATTTGTTGTCGATTATGATACTTAGCGACATCGGTATATGAAGACTTTGATCGGTGGACCCACTTGAATTGGAGGAGAAAGTCGAAATGGCGGTGGCCATGCTTTCGATGATATCAAGAGGTTTGAAGAGAAGGCGGGAAGGAAGTTTGGATTCAAGGAAAGGATCCATCTCGCTTTGACAGGAGAAAGGTCAAGTGTTTCTCTTGTCACTAGATGGGTCATTTCTCGAGGAATGCAAAGACAGGAAGAGTGGAGAGGAGCTAACTACATTTCCTATCGTGAGAATCGGAAGGGAGCTAGCACTTGACTCTAGTCACCATGGATGAACAGTCAATGGGCACATATGAACACGTGAATGAGGAAGGCTGCGTCTGAAGAAGCTTGGATTCTCGGCGGATGTACCTCGGAAGATAGGCATGATCGGTTTGCCTTCATGGGACTTTCTCGTGTACACAACTCATATTTGGTTGTAGTGAAAGATACAATGAACTTAAAGAAGCTTATGATACTATGAAACCTAGATACAATGAATGCTATGTTGATAATGAAGCTTATAAACTTTCGTTAAAAATATTAGAAAGACAAAAGGTTTGGTTTCAAAAGAATCAGATAGCTTATGAAGAAAAGATAAAAGTGCTACAATTTTGATCTAGATATTGCTAATATTAACTTTAAACGCACTGAAAAAGAAAAAGCTGATGCTATTACAGAGAACCTAGAGCTTAAAGAGAAACTTACTGAGGAAATAGCTAGACATAAACAATGGTTAATATCAGGTAACAATCTAGCTAGAGCTCTATATAGTAGTCAATCAGTGACCTCAGGAATAGGTTTAGGTTTTCAAAAATATGTAGGATTGGAAGCTAGGCAAGATGGGTGTAAATCTACACCTGCAGGCTTAGAACATTTTAAAAGGAAGGTGATTTACATGTCTGTCCTGGACCTATTAGAGGTGAATTCATGCCCACCGACCGTCCATTACTATTGACTTTGATGGATCACACCATCTGTATGGCAAAAGTCAAAAGACTTGCCGGACAACGATGCTTCATCTTATGACTTTGTCTCTTTCTCGGCGATGACAATTCATCGGATCAAGGATCTACTTCAGCTATGATCCAAGTGATAAGTCGACCTTCCCAAGCCCTCACCGAGCCTACACACAAGCATGCACCCACTTACAGATACAAGCCTTCTAGGATAGTCTTGAGAATCCACCTCCAAGCCTGCTTTCCCGAAGACTTGTCTTTTAAATCTTTGAATAATATGTCCATTAAAACAATTCCTTTAATATTTACGGTTTAAGTACTTCTACTTGTAATAGAACATCTTCTTTGTTGAATCAATCTTCCAAAAGGAAGACATGTTTTGTTCGGAAGTAAATTTCATTTAATTAAGGATTGTGATTTTATGAGCAAAGATTGGGTGTGTGTGCTACTCAACAGAAACCTAGACCTATGTGGACCAATGTTAAGAATATTCCACCTTATGTCCCACAAGCCACCGACTCTCCTTGGAAGAGATCGGTGATAGACCTTATGTGCAACCTATTAGCCCATATTTTAAACATGGTTATTGGCACGCATATGTTGACTCTATGAAAAATGGGAAAGGATGTTGGGGCTATTTGTCAAGTCCTCAAAGCAGTCGTTCTTGGAATAATAAGGACCTAAATATCAATGGAAACCCAAGAACAATGGTGGATCTTACTCTTTGCTAAACCTAAATCTAATGATCCACAAGCGTGTTCAAGTCGGCAATGACTTGAGCCTCCTCGATATCTAACATTCTTTGTATATATGTTTGTTTCGTAGGATCATCCTCTTAAGCATAAAGATATTGGTATTGTTGATAGTGGTCGTTCAAGAAGTATGTCTAGAAATAGAGATATGATGCACAATTTTGTTCCTATTGAAGAAGGAGGCAATGTGACTTTTGGTGGAAGTGATGGTAGAATTATCGGGAAAGGCACCATCAAGACTCCCTCTCGAACTTTGAGAATGTGTACTATGTTGGGGAACTTGAACTTCAACTTGTTCTCGGTCTCACAAATTTGTGACACCAAGAACAAGGTACTCTTCTCTCAAGATGAATGTCTTGTCTTTGTCTAAAGAGTTCAAGCTTCCGGAGATACTTCAATTCTCTTGAGAGTTCCTCGAACTCACAATCTATACACATTCAACCTCAATGAAGTTCATCCCGAAGGTGACCTCACTTGCTTGTCAAAAGCATCATTGGATGAGTCTAACAAATGGCATACGAGAATGGCTCATGTGAATTTCAAAACCATAAACACACTCTCTAAAAGGGGTCTTGTTGAAGGTCTACCCTCCAAAGTTTTCTCCAATGATCATAATTGTGTTGCATGCAACAAAGGGAAGCAACACAGAGCCTCCTACAAAGCCGTCACTGCAGTGAGCATAATCTCTGAGCCTCTTTAGCTGTTACATATGGATCTATTTGGTCCAACTCAAGTCAGAAGCATTGATCACAAGTACTTTTGTTTGGTTATCACTGATGGATATAGCAGATTTTGTTGGGTGTTCTTTCTAAGGACTAAAGATGAAACAACTCCAGTGTTGAAAGACTTCATCACCCTCGTTGAAAATCAGTTGAACAAGAAGGTTAAGGAATTCGATGTGATAATGGGATGAGTTCAAGAATGCCATTATAATAGAACTCAGAGGTCTAAAGGGATAAAGAGGACTATAGCAATCCAAAACCCCGCAACAAAATGGGGTAGGTGAAAGAAAGAATAGGACCTTGATAGAGGCCGCAAGATCAATGCTTGACTCTAAATTGCCCACTATGTTTTGGATCAAGTCATTGCCTGACTTGCTATGTGCTATGAGGTCTCCATTACTGTGCCTCACCTCAAAACACCATATGAACTTCTCTTTGGGAAGGTTCCAACCATTCATTACCTCAAACCTTTTTGTTGTCAAGTGACCATTCTAAACACCGGTGATCCGTTGGGGAAGTATGATGAGAAAGGCGATGATGGTTATATTGTGGGTTATTCAACTAATAGCAAGGCTTACAGTGTACAACTTATCCGCCAAGAAGATAGAGGAGACTTGGAACACGAGATACCTAGAAGATAAGCCCAATGTTCAAGGACGAGGTCATGTGTGGTCTTTGATCTTGACTACCTAATCGACTATCCGGGTTATACTAGACATATGGCTAACCAAAGTGCGCTCTCAAGAAACTCCCACTAACAATGCAGTTCCTGAATGTCGACTGAAGTGAATTTGAAGATGATGAACAACCCATTCTTGTGCCTTCTTTCTCCCCTAACAATGTTGCGGGTAACTCTTCGAGAGATATCACCTGAGAGTGAAGATGATTCACACTATCTTGAGGACCTTGCTAGGCTTCGAGACTCAAGAGTTTGCGCCTAAGCTTGAAGTCGAAGGTGAATGGAGAGCTAACAAATGAGGTTGTCAATGGAAACCATGTTTCTGGCGACATCGATGAAGTCTCTCCCATCGTCATCAAATCTGAAAGCTCATCTCATTACTACTCCTATTCCTTCTAGAGTGTCCACAGACTTTGGTGACCAGATACTCGCTTTCCAAGTCCTTCGGATCTTGGAAATCATCAACCCAACTGCATTTTCACCTCACCTTCCTATGACACAACTTTTGTACCAACCGTGTCTAATCTTGAACCTACCATTGATGTCAACCCCATCGCTACTAAAAGAATCAACATCACTCACCCTCAATCCAATATTATTGGTGACATTCTAGCTCTGTTAGAACTCGAAGGGCTATCACTAGTCCTAAATTTGGACAGTTTCTTTTCTCTCTATGTCTCTAATCGGCAAAGAGACAATCACACGGACTTCAAGCATTGTGCATTTGCGTGTTTTCTTTCTCAAGTAGAACCAACCAAGTGTCTCTCAAGCTCTTGAAGACTCAAGTTGGATTGAAGCAATGCAAGATGAAATGGAACAATTCCAAAACCAACAAGTTTGGATATTGGTACCTTTACCGATGGGAAATATGCTATTGGAACTAAATGGATTACGAAGAACAAAAGAGATGCACGGGTGTGATGATTAAAAACAAAGCAAGATTAGTATCTCAAGGTTACGAGCAAGAGGAAGGAATTGATTATGATGAAGTGTTTGCACTGTTGCTAGAGTAGAGGCTATTCGAATTTTCTTGGCATATGCATCCTACATGGGCTTCATGTCAGATCGATGGATGTTAAAGGTGCTTTTCAGATGTGAGATAGAAGAGGAAGTGTATGTCACTCAACCCAAAGGATTTAAAGACCCGTATCATCCTAATCATGTTTACAAGGTCGTTAAAGCTCTCTATGGACTTCATCAGCACCAAGGGCATGGTATGCTAGCTTTCATCATTTCTGTTCAAGCATGGCTACGAGAGAGTGCAATTGATAAGACTCTTTTTACAAGAAGAAATCGAGACATCATACTTGTGCAAGTGTATGTGGATGACATCATCTTTGGATCTACTAAAGAAGCTTGGTGTAGGGAATTTGAGGATCGATGAAGGAGAATTTCGGATGAGTGCTATGGGGAGCTTACTTTCTTTTGGGTCTCCAAGTTCAGTGAACAAGATGGGATATTTATCACCAAGATAAATATGTGAGGACATGTTGAAGAAATTTGGTATGGAAGGGTCGAATCGCCACAACACCTTATGAAGCTCCAAAACAAAAGCCAACAATGAACCGCATCTTCCCGTGAATGTTCACTTATACTGCATCTATGATTGGATCATTAATGTATCTAACGACTTCAAGACCCGATATTACCTTTCTTTGTGAGTGTTTGCTCTCGACATCAAGTCACTCCACTTACTTCCCATCTCAATGCCGTCAAGAAGATCTTTAAGTATCTCAAAGGCCAACCTCATTTAGGCCTTTGGTACCCAAAAGAGTCTCCTTTTAAGTTGGAAGCATATAGTGGCGGTGATTATCTTGGTGCGAATCTGGATAGGAGATCCACAACCGGAGGTCACATTCCTTGGAAAGAGACGATTTCTTGGCGGTGCAAGAAACAAACTATTGTGGCCACCTCAACTCTCAAGCGGTAGTATGTTGCTACCGCAAATTTCGTGGACATGTCCTCTAGATTCAAAACCAAGCTGGATTATGGGTATAACTTCATGAACACAACTCTTTTATTGATAATCGAGTACCATATGCATTGTTAAAATCCATTTTTCACAGTAGAACCAAACATATTGAAATCGAGCACCACTTTATAAGAGATGCATATGAAAAACATTTGATAAATGTGGCAAAAATTCATCTGAGATGATAATGTGGCGGATCTCATTAACAAAAGCTTTTGATGGACCAAGGTTTCAACACCTTGTGGTCAATATTGGAATGCTTAACCCTTAACGCAAAGTTTAAGGGAGGCATAGGCCTCGGGAGGCATATGCCTCGTGGGAGGATTTTTCTTTGTTTGCTAGTTGCTTAGTTAAAAAAATTAAAAAAAAAAAAAAAAAAAAAAAAGTAACTTTCTTTGTAGGTTTGTTGCTCCTTTTGATGGTTTTTAACTCACGGATATACCTTGTGTGTATCAAAGAGTTGGCTAGTCCAAAGGGTACGCTTTGGTAAAGACACATCAAATCATTGATAGTCAAATGATCCGCTCAAAATCATAGGGTTCGCAACCACCCATGCTTAATTGTCGAGAGTTGTATGGTCATCAATTCACCATGGTCTATTCCTTGTTGGAATCCAAGAATTGGCAAGCCCACAAGTATATGGCTTGTGGTAAAGGCAAGCGCATCCATATTTGGTTTTCAATTCACCAATTCTAAGAATTGACTAGTCCCGAGCAAGCGGCTACGGTAAAGACACACAATCCGTTTATATAGTTCTTGATTTGCTCATAAATCGAGATGGTTATCAATGTACCATAGTTTTCGGACTTAAACATCCGCTACTCCGGTAGTAATGGCTATTGGTAAAGAGACATCAAATCCATTGATTTCAATGATTCACCTCTCACAGGAGTTTACACACCTGGATGTGATGAGAATAGTATGCAACTGATAAGTATTGATGTACACTCTGTCTTGTGTTGCTGCAAAGATCTGTGTTTCAAAGTGTGCTCATCATAAAGATGAGATAATTATTGGTTATTTGCTACTGATGTTTGAGAACAATCCTCTAGTACTGCAGTCTCTAAGATCTATCAAGGTAGGAAACTAGAACTTAACCAAGTCAAATTCCAGCTAGGGAGGATTGTTGGGAATTATGCGAAGAAGGATTTCGCGGTCATTCTGTAGAAGGATTCTCGCTGAAGTAGAAGCAGAATCTGCGATGAAGAGATTCTTCTCAAGAGTAAAAGTCGTGTTGTGTTTCTGTTGAAGGGTGGAAGTCGGCTAGGATCGACATCTGTTGTATTATTTAAATGCTAACCCATCATTATTCTTGTAACGCCCGAGGTTAGCATGGGTATTATTGTAACGCTCAATATTATCTAGTGTTTTAGTCATTAAGTGCAATGATAGGACCTCTCAAGCTAAGAATGTGCACCGGAAGAGTAGAAGAACAATCTAGGAACTTTAAGCTTGAATTGAATAAAGCGAGTCGTGTTGATTCTAGTATTAGCCATAGGCGTCAGTAATTAATTCAATTCGATACTATTTGCAAACCTTGTACCGATGTCTCGCTTGAATTATGTTTCTAATCATGAATGTGGTGTTAATGTTACGCCTAATGATGTTAATTGTCCGATTAATATTGTTAATGCTAAAATTCATGCTAAGAAGGCTAAAAGGCAAAATGAAAGAAAGTTAGAAAACAAAGGAAACCCACAGGAAGAACATTCAAGAAAATAGGCTTTATTGGACACCGTTGGTCTTAAGACTAATCGATAATGCCCACTAGAAAATGGATGCCCACCGTAGAACTATTCCCTTAGAAGTGATCACACCGTGAGCAGGCTATCTTGACACTAGTACCGCATCTATTCACAACGATTCCATTGCCTCACTTTACGATATGAATGCGTCTATTTCGATGTGGGTGTTCCAAACATTGTTACTAACCAAATGGAACCCATTCTTGCATGGGGATCCCAATTATCCGATTATCCATTCTTGTCTCGTGTTCAACCGCAGATCGTTCAAATCGCTTACGTGGTACCGGACTCAGTTGTTCCAAGCATATTTGGAGACCGTCATGCTCATGAACTTCGTGAGCAAATTCATCGGGGCTGTTAGATTTGGTAATGATCATTTCGGTGCTATTATGGGTTATGGAGATTATGTTGTTGGTGATAGTGTCATCTCTAGAGTTTACTATGTAGAAGGTTTGGGTCATAATCTGCTCTCTGTTGGTCAATTCGTGATTACGATCTAGAAGTTGCCTTGAGAAAACATACCGCTGTTAGAGATCTTAATGGTAAGGAACTGTTAAAAGGAACTCGTGGGTCAAATCTTTACACCATCTCTATCGATGACATGATGAGGCTTCTCCAATCGCTTGTTATCAAAGGCTTCAAAACAAAGTCATGGTTATGGCATCATCGTCTCAATCACTTGAACTTTGGCACCATCAACGATCTTTCGAAAGGACTTGGTTGTAGGCTTACCTAGACTAAAGTATGAAAAGGATCATCTTTGTTCAAGATGTCAATTGGGAAAAAGCAAGTATGCCCATAAACCCAAACCTACTAACTCGCTCACGAAGTTCTTGATGATTCATATGGATTTATGTGGACCAATGAGGGTGCGAATATCTTTGGGAAGAAATATGTGTTAGTAGTGGTTGATGATTACTCTAGATTCACACAGGTCAAGTTCTTAAGGACAAAGGATGAAACTCCGATATCATCATCAAACTCATCAAACAAACCGCAGGTTCGACTTAACAAAACCGTCGAATTATCGTAATGACAATGGGCCGAGTTTGTCAACAAACAACTTAATGAATTCTATGAAAGCGTTGAATCACCATCAAAGAAGTGTTCTACGAACTCCTCAACGTAGCGGTGTAGTTGAAAGACTAAATCGAACTCTTGTTGAAGCCGCTAGAACAATCTTGATTTACTCAAAGGTTCCAATGTTTCTCCGGGTGAAGCAATCACCACCGCATGCTACACACAAAATCGTTCCCTAATTCACACTTTGTACATGGAAAACTCCATATGAACTTGTCCACAACAAAAACCTAATCTCTTTCCTTCGTGTGTTTGGTGCATTATGTTATCCAACCAATGAGGGTCAAGACTTAGGCAAACTTAGGGCTAAAGGCGACATTGGAGTATTTGTAGGATATGCATCAAACAAAAGGGATACCGAATAAGTATCATGGAAACAATTCACGTTCGTTTGATGAGTGACGGTCAAATGGCTCTGGACACTCCATTCGGGACCCGCACTTCAAAATGTCCCATTGGTTCATCTCTTGTTCCAAACTCCTCCCAAGAAACTCCATATGTACCTCCATCGAAGATGATGTAAAGAAATTGTTTGATCCCATGTTTGATGAACTGTATGATCCAATTACTAATGAGGTGTTGATCCCTACAGCAGAGGATGCTCATTTTCCGATGAATGAAGTCAATCCTCGCCTCAATATCTTTAAGTCAAGAAGCACTGCTGCTTGATCCTTGATCTCATCAACAAATCATCATTCTTCAAATGTACATCATGGAAATGTTTCGGCATCAATGATGAAGTTAATCCCTTTGCTACTCTCGAAGATGCTCCATTTGAAAACATATTTGCTACTCTGAATCATCATCGAACCATCTTCTTGAGAGACATCGACTCGCCTACCTCGGTTCCTCAACAACCGCCACATGAACACCTCGTAAAATGGACTCACGATCATCCATTAGACAACATCATTGAAATCCTCTCGTCCGGTATCAACCCGAAACAACTTGCAACCGATGCCTTATGGTGTTTCTTCAACTCCGTACTATCTAAGATCGAACCAAAAGATGTTAAACCGCCATGAATGAAGATAGTGGTTCAATGCCATGCAAGATGAAATTCATGAGTTTGATCGTCTTGATGTATGGGAGTTAGTACCGCCCAGATCTGCGCTATGATTATTGCTCTTAAATGGATCTTCAAAGTAAAACTTGATGAGCATGGTGATGTGTTGAAGAACAAGGCTCGATTAGTTGCTAATGGATCTTGTCAAGAGGAGGTATTGATTTTGAAGAATCTTTTGCACCGCTGTTCGAATCGAGGCAATCGAAATCTTTTGGCTAATGTTGCTAGTAAGAACATGGTAGTCTATCGGATGGATGTGAAACGGCATTTCTAAGCGGAGATCTTAAAGAAGTCGTCTCGTCGCCAACTGAAGGATTTGTGAATCAAGAGCATCCTACTCACGTTTATCGTCGAAGAAGGCTCTTTACGGTTTAAAGCAAGCTCCAGGGCATGGTATGATACATCACAAAGTTTCTTCTATCAACCGGATTCAAAGAAAGGAGCAATTGATCCTACATTGTTCACCGTGAAGTCGAGCAAACATTTAACTCATGTTCAAATTTATGTTGATGATATTATTTTTGCCTCGATGCACCCAATGGAATGTGATCGTTTTCTAATGAAATGAGTTCAAAGTTTCAAATGTCAATGATGGGACAAATGTCATTTTCTTGGGATTACAAATTTCACAAAGTCCGGAGGCATTTTCATAAATCAATCTAAATATGCAACAGAGATTTTTAAGAAATTTGGATTTGATTCTAATGACCACAGTGACACCCCCATGATTGACCGAACCAAACTAGATGAGGACCACTCGGGGATCATGATTGACCAAACAAAATATCGTAGTATGATTGGGTCCTGATGTACCTCAACGCTAGTAGACCGCACATCTTGTTCGATGTATGCATGTGTGCTAGATACCGTGCTAAGCCTACAAAAAGCACCTTGAAGCGATTAAACGGGTCTTTCGGTATCTCAAGGAACCATCAATATGGGTCTTTGGTACCGGACACCGGTATGTCACTAACGGCCTATGCGGATGCCGATCATGCGAGTTGTCAAGATACATGTCAAATGCGTGCGGAGGTGCTCGGTTTTGGGTGATAAGCTTGTGTGGTCTTCAAAGAAGCAAATGAGTACTTCTATTTCCTCTCAGAGGTGAATACATAGCCATGTCATCTGTTGTGCTCAAATCCTATGGATGAGATCTCAATTATCGACTATGGCTTTGTATTCAACAAAATCTCTGTCTTGTGATAATAAAGTGCTATTGCTCTCTCACGCAACAACGTTCAACACTCAAGAGCAAAGCATATCGACATTCGACATCATTTCATCGTGGAACAAGTGGAAAAAGGTGTGGTGGAACTATATTTTGTGAGGTCTCGAATATCGGTTAGCGACATCTTCACCAAAGCTCTTCCAAGAGAACGTTTTGAGTTTATTCTTCCACGTCTTGGCTTGAAAAGCCTTCAACGAAAACTCTCAAACGTCTTGGGAGGAAGACGAGGAGTAAAGGTTTCCTTCATCTATCTCTTGTAAATATTTATTCAAAAAATCAAATAGAAAAATATAAAACTTTCAAAATCCATAAAAATTTGAAAAATTGAAAAATCTTAAAATATTGTCATTTTGTCATGTTTTTCTCGGTTCGATAATATCTACGGTCTTTGTGTTGTCATTCAAAGAATGACACGGGACTTTAGATGTTGTTCGAATTAAAAAAAAAAAAAAAAAAAAAAAAAAAAAAATGAGAGAAAGAGAAAATGGTTTATTGTCATCTTGAGTGCAATAACCGGTTTTAAAAGAAAGAACGAGCCATGTTTTATTATGTTTTCAAAATTCCATGCTCGATTCTATAAGCATTTATCTGCTTGAAAACTAAATGCTTTGAAAAATAACTCGATCTCTATTTTGATAATCATCGGGACTTATTTGTCAAAATCTCTATCTCTCAATCAACAACCTATGTCATTGATTGAGGGGATAATGATTTCAATTAAATTAAAAGTTATTTGGCATTAAATTGTTTTCAAAAGATGTACATGCATGTTTTATCAATGGAGTAGATCCTTATCGGTTCAAACGCTTTCATAATCAAGTCACAAATTCTCCTTAAAGCTTTCAAAATCAATTTAAATCTATAAGAGATCACAAATCTCAAATGATTTGATAATTGTGATCGGGGGAGAATGTGTGATTTAAATTGGATTTAAACCGATAATTGGTAAATGGTTTTATAAGAATGTACATGATGTCCTCCCCGCATGTGACAAATGATTTCAAATTTTCAATGCACATGTTGAGGGGGAGCATCTATCTTAAACCTATGATTTGAAACGTGATCATTTATCTCAATGTGCAGGTTCCCTCTAGTATGTGTAAAACTCCTTTCAAACCTAGAAGCACATATTGAGGGGGAGCAAAATCATGAAAATCTCATCCTTCCCCAAAATGCTTTATCTACTTGATTCGATTTGGGAAGCGATGTTGATATCTTTTATAAAATGGTACTCAAAGAAGTTAATTCTTCCTCTTGCCTCTGTGTGCAAAACGATTTCAAACATTTGATGCACATGTTGAGGGGAGTTCTCGTTCTAACAATGTCAAAAACAATTCGGTACAAAATGCTTTGATAATATATCACAAGTATACGAATTGATTTTCAAATGGTTTTCAATTGGATCCAATGGCGGATGAACAATACCAAATAGACCGACCAACTTTACTTTATGTACGGTGATATAAGGATGATAAGGTTAGGTATTGGTTCCCATGATCCGCCGAATCGGAGGGATCTACCGAGGACAATCCACTAGTTAGTGTAGAAGTCCTTAGGTATGATGATAAAAGGAGAAAAGTGAGATATGGGAAGAGTGCGGTGAGGCCGAGCTAGTCTTGGAATAAACCCAACAAGGTTCTAGCTATGAAGTCTCGGTAAGCACCAAGGGTTGAAGAATTAAAAAGAATTGAATGAGAAAGGGTGAAAACAAATAGCCCTCCATTTATTCAACCTTAGGCGTAAACCGGGTTCACTTCATAAGCTCTTGGTGTTTACTAAGGTAACATCGGTATTGAAGACAAAGACGTCATGGACCCGTGACGCATTGCACTTCAACTTTCCAAACCACTCAAGTTCCTCTCAAAAGGACTTGTTTCATTCTCACGGGAACCGACATTATCTATCGACTTTCTTTTAGAGATTATTGATATTGAAGAAGGAGACCCTCTCCTAGTCTCCCAAGGGATCCAAATATGCACATATTGAGTCTAGAGCCACGAGATCATCAATAAATCTCATTAGGACACTTTCAATGAAGACTCTCTGCTTTCACACAATGTGGAAAGAGATTATATCTTGAGTCCTCGCATTATCCTTGTGGTATTGCGGAACATCCGAGTGATGTGTTTACACATTCACAATGAAGATGGAAAGCCTTACGGAGCCAACATCAAACAAGCTCTGGTAGGTGGCATGTGAGATCTATTATATGGATCAACCATGTGACAATGAGCGAATGTAACAATGGGGCGATTCAATTTCTTGAATTAATCCAGTTCGAGTTAGGGATTGACGGATACCTTTGATAAACCGGTCTTTGTGCTTAACTACTCTTTCTTTAGCACATCGACCGTGTACGGATATTTCAAATCAAAAGGTGTTTTATGATTGCTAATTGATTTTCATTAAAACCTTGTTGTATTGCAAAAACAATTTCTATTGAGCAATACACGATTGTTTTTCAAATATCTTTTCATCAATCGATGGATTTAAATTATTTGGTTCACTCACTCCATGTTGTCTTCTTTGAGGCGTTCGGTTTGAGAACAACTAGAGCATTGCGAAACCACATCAAGGAAATTCTTGAATTATACACGATCACGGGTAGTACATGTCTCGATCAACGGGAACCGTGGGCCGTGTACCTCAATTCAACGAAGTGATCAAAGACACTTTCGTGCGATTTATTGCTAGCTGTTGTATGCGAGTGCGCTCGGCGTTTGGTGATCGAATGAAGCGGTCAATCCATAGCCACATGCTCACTTAACACATTCAACTCAAAAGAAATCATGATTAGTGCATCAATGACTCGATATTTTCACTCCATGCTTCGCTACTGCTGCCAATATCATGATTTAACAAAAGCTTCCGCTACTCGATGTGAAGATATCATGATCCGAATGTGAGCATGTCGGTCCGAATGTCACAACATCACATAATACCAACACCACAAAGGATGTCTTAGAGATTTTTGATTGCTGATGATGTCAAAAGATGGCTCAAAATTATTATCACGTGGATCAGTAAAAGACCTCCACTTGGAGTAACCAAACATGCAACGTGAAGAATCTATGACTTCGAGCTTAGAAGCAAAGGACTACATCAAGAATGCAAGAACAATTTTAATGTAAAATCTATTTGTATTCAATGTAATTTTGGTACATGATTGAGGTGACCTCCTTGGGAGATTGTTAGGAATTAGAAATTCCGGTATTAAAGTGTCGGTCACCTCAAGTATATGTAATCGTTAGAAAGCTCGTAGTCGTAGTTATTTTAAGTTAAGTAGTATTTAGTTAAGTAACACCGTGGAGGACGACGGGTCTTTACCCACTGTATGCGATCCACGCCGATGTGTGGCGATTTATGTAAGACTATAAATACTCTACCTTTCAAGGTAGAGTTGGAGCTCATAATAATATCTTTCACTTTCTCTCACTAAGTTCCCTAAACCTCTAACTTTCTCTCTAGAATTCCACTTATCGCCCACTTTGTATTATGGTTTGATGTGTATGTGAAAACTAATATCTAACAGATTGCAATAGGTCATCGTTGTGTTTTAATGCTTGAGTAATGTTTGTTATCATTAGTTTATAATCGCCTAGAGTTGTTGTAGGATAAAAATCTAAAGATAACCTTAGAGTTAGTTTATGAATCCAAGAGATTTTGTAGGCAATAACCTTAAGGTAGTCTCAAAGAGTTAAGGAAGAAAGCATACCCTACGACCTTAGAAGACACAACGCGTTAAGAATAAGGACGTGACAATTCAACCATCAATAGGAGATAACTAGGGAGTAATAGCATCTAGGTAAACACATCTTTAATCATCATACGAGCACATCAATTAGACATAGACTACCCTTAGCTTAGATTAGATAATTAGATAAGTAGAGTAATCGGTGAAATACCACCTCAAATCCAATACCCCGAGATTCGCACCTTTCAATTTTCTAAAAAATATAAAAAAGATAAAAATAATCTTCCTCAACCCCAACCTTAGCGTAGTAATTTCTCACTAGCATTCCTATTCCCTAGAGAACGATATCAATCCGAGGCTTACCCTAATACTACACTACAACTATTAGGTTCATTTGCCTAGGTGGTTGAAAAACTTGCTCAAAGAAAAGGAAGTTTCCTTTGACCCGAACGCAGCGTTATGCTGTATCATCCCATTCTCCTTTCCTAAGCAATATAGTCGATTCTTTGAGCCCAAGAGTCATAGTCGGTTCTATCAAGCATGGGTGGGCGAGTATCGGATCCTGCAGCTTGAACGTCATCAGCAATGGAAGAAGTGATCGTAGACATGATTACAGATTAGACGGGACTTTACTACTCGTTGATTAAACCGGGAAATAGATTCTTTCACGGGATTTTACTAAATCAAGAGAAAACCGTAAAAACGTATTACAAAGAAATGATAAGTCTCAATAGACAAATCGCACCCTTGACAAAATGCTTTAGTCAAATCGCACCCTTGACAAAACGCCTCAGTCAAATCGCACCATTGACAAACCGCTTCAGTCAAATAGCACCCTTGACAAACCGCTTCTGTCAAATCGCTTCCTACTCAAATCGCTTAAGTGTCAAAACGCTTAAGTGTCAAATCGCTTTCTTGACAAATCGCTTAAGAGACAAATCGCTTAAGTTGACAAAACGCTTAACAACAAAACGCTTAACACACAAACCGCATAAATTGACAAATCGCTTAGTACACAAGTACACCCACTACTTCCACTACATTGTCCTTTCTTGTCGTTTTGTCTTAATAGACAAACCGCTTCTTTGACAAACCGCTTGGAGAAATGAGACAAACCGCTTAAAAGTATAGACAAACCGCTTAAAAGTAGTGACAAACCGGTTAAAAGTAGTGACAAATCGCTTCCGTAAACACACTTGAGACAAACCGCTTGATTTGGTCATCAAACCGCTTCAAAGAAAAGCTATTCGAGGGACAAACCGCATCATAGAAACATTCAAAAACTAAACTTTTCTATCTAAAAACAATCCAACCACGATGATTCAAGCCTTCCAAACCAAAGCCTAAACACTTATAATGATTCTAAACACCAAAGTACTATCAAAATTCAAACTTTAACACTAGAAATAATCCAATGGTGAAATCTACTCTAAACTCATTCAAACCCAAAACCTTATGAAACCACTAAAATCCAAGAACATGAAATATGAATGATCAAACCATGACTCGATACCATTTGTAACATATTGGTTTTCAATAACACATAATCAAATTCAACTATGGGCGTATGAAATAGAGTCTAGAGAGAAGAGTGGAAGAGTTGGGAACTTTAGTGAGACAAAGAAAAATGATATTATGAAGCTCAACCCTTTGCCTTGCTAGGCAAAGGGTATTTATAGTTACATACAAGACACGCCTCTTACGGGATGTGGGTCGCATCTGATGGTAAAGACCGTCCGTCCTCCACTAGACATTTAAAAAACTACTTACTAACACTAAATGACTACAACTACGAGCTTTCTAACGAATACATATACATGAGGTGACCGACTCTTTAACTACAGGATTTTCTAAATCCTAACACTAAAGTAGTTTATAAACAAGTAAAAGTAGGGGCTATGAACTCACCTCAATGAAGTAACGCAAATATCACAACTGGCATCGAGTAGCAAAACACAGTAGAATCAACGAGCAAAGCATAGAGATATCAAGAAGTACAGACACAACGGTACGGTATTGGCACAACCTAATAGTATTCGACTTATCTCAGAAAAAGCATTGTAAAGTAAATGAGTTATGATGAGTGTGTAAATACTCATCATTTTTGAGTCAATCTGAACTGCAAAACATCTGAAAACACTCAGAAATGTATCAAAATACTGAAAATATTCCAAAATTGCATTTTATATGTTTCAGATGCAAAATGTTTAAAATCAGATGAAAAATGAGCAAAGTTTGCATAATTGGCGTTTCAGTCCCCAAGTTTCTAAAATTGTCAAAATAGTCCACGAGTCAAAATTTCAAAGAAAAATCACCAAAAGTCCTTTTAATATCATAACTTGTCAAAATTAGTCCTTTGGTGAAAAATATAAAAGTTTTGAGAAAATTACAAATTGGTCCTTGAAGTTTAAGAATTGGCGAAATGGTCCTGGAAAATCGAAAATGGCAACTTTGGTCCTTGTAATATTAACACTTGTCAATTTCAGTCCTTGGAGCAACTTTGAGATTTGGCGAAACAGTCCCTACAATTTCGAATTTACAACTTTGGTCCTTGATTATTTAAGCCTTTTATACACTTTGGACCAAGTCAAAAGCCATTGACCCTGCCTTTTCCCTTTTGACCCCTGCCTAAACAAATGACCCTCCCTTTTGAACCTTGGTCAAACTCGGTCAAATACCCATTTACCCGCCCCACCTTATCTCCTTCCTCCCAACTTGTCGCAAATCCAAGCCACCATCACCTCACCTTTTTCACCTTATCCTCCCCTCATCATCACCTTACCTCCACATTTAATGCCACCCCTAGTGCTATAACAGAGTGTTGTCAAACCAATTTTCCCGCCAATTTTGATCGTGTGGCCAAAATGAGTTCTAGCCATCCAATGGCTCAAAAGATCTTGGGAATTACTCGAGTGGAAAGAAAGAGAATGGGTATAAAAGAAGGAAGAGAAGCAAGACAAAGTAGTTAGCTTTTAGTTTTAAAATTCTCTTATGTCGTTTTTACTATTTATGTCTTAGTTCAATTTCAAAGTTGTAATATTTGGTTCCTAAGTACTAAATTCAAGTTAAATTTTCAGTAATCAAGCTTTAGTCACTAATTCCAAGTTTCATTCGGTTTACTTTTATATGCTCAACATTGCAAATTTAAGTTTACATCTCAATACTTTAAGCTTCATATAGCTTATTTACAAGTTTATTTAAGCTTATATAAGCTTTTCATAACCTTTATAAGCTTTTAATCAAGTTTCAAACTCTTTTGAATATTGGTCAACATAAGTCAAAAATGGAGCAAAAATGATGCAGCAAAAGGAATGGGTTGATGCAGGAATAAAAATGGGTGAATTATAGTCATATGGGTTGGATTTGATAGGGTAGTGGTCTTGGGTTCACAGTTTGCTAGCCATAGTGGCCTTGGACAATGTGTAAGTCAATTTAAGTTCTTATTGATAATCTGTTTTGTAGTATTAATTAGCTAAAATCTGTTCAAATAGCTGTATTTAGGATAATCATACTTGGTTTGATCATTAATATCAGTTGGATAAGTGTTTTGATTAGTTTTTATTGCATATTAGTAGTGTAAAAGGGTGTTTGGATTTGAGTCTTAAACTGCTCTAGAAGCTAGTTCAGTGGTTCAAACCTATTGGTGCATATTTGTTATCTCTAAATAAACTCATATTGGTCTTAGTTTAGGTCTGCAACACCACAAAAGTCAAAAGTTCCTTTGAATCTGTCTCAAATGCTCACTGTTGGAACTTTTGATTAGCAAACTTGTGATTTGTGTTTAAAAGTCTCAAACAAAGCTTGAATCATGTCCATTACACCTTATAACATCTAGATCAGTGATAAAATTGGATCCAAAGTTCACCAAAGTCAAACTTGCACATTTGCTTTAAAAGTCAAAAGTTAAAAAGATGTTTTGAGCTCGATGGAAAGATTTTCTAGGATTCATTCTTAAGTCAAAATCAGTGAAACTTGGGATTTATAAAAGTTCAACCGGTCCTCTTTCTTATCATCATTTTGTAGAATTTTACAAATTTTTAAAAGCTCTAAACAAGCTCTGTCTTTTTGGTCCATATTCCTGCTCCATTGTCTCAATTATTCTTGAGTTTTTCTCGATTTTGTCAAGTTGCATGAGCTCATCCGAGCTCACCCATAGTCTAGTTTTTGGTGAATTTGGTCTCACTTAGGTCTTTTCAAGTTCCAATTTGTAGATTTTCATTTTGAGCTTATTTTTAAGCTTGTGCTTGTGTCTTAAGTTGGTACCCAAAATGTTTTTTAAGTAAAATTCAAACATCAAATCATGAGACTTGTAATTACAGTGGTTTAGCTTGTTGTAACTTGTTGTATTTGGTTATTTTAGCTTATTATAGCTTGTGTATCGGTTGGTAGCCTTTGGTGTGCATTTGCTTATTCTAGTGCTTATTTCAATAAGCACTTCCATAGCGATTCAAATTCATCCACATAAGCACCTATTTTTCCATTTTTCTTATATTCCTAATATTGTTTTAGACTTTTCCTGAAATTTTCAGATTTTTCTAAGTTGTTTTGCTATTTTTCTTAATTTAAATTAGTTTTTAAGCATTTTTAAATAGCATTTAATACAAAAAATTCAGAAAAGGTTCAAAAAAATAATTTTTCAATTTTCTTAGGTTTAGATAAATATAAAAAGTAAAAAAAGTAATTTTCCATATTTTTCATAGTTTATTTTGTAATTTTTAGTAATTTAATTAGTTTTTAATAGTTTAAAATTCATAAAAAATAGAAAAATAATCAGAAAAATACAAAAATAGTTTTGAAAATTCTAGTTTGATATTTTAGATTTTTCTAAGTCTTAATTTTATTTTTCTAGCTTTATTTCCTAATTTCTTGTATTTTAGGTAATTATTTAATAGTTAAAAATAGTTTTTAATTAATAATAATTAGATAATTAGTTGTAAAATTAATTTTCTTTTTCTAATAATTTTCTTTTATCATTAGGTTTATAAAAATATCATTTTCATATTTTTAGGGTTAATATTGTGTAAGTTTCACGTTTTTGTTTATGCGTCGCGTAGTTTTTAATTAAGTTTTATTAAAACAAAAGAACAAAAACATCATTTTAATAATAGTGATAGCGTTTATTTAATAGATTTTATCTTTTAGATTTCCTTTAATTTGCATTTAAGCCGTTGTAATTTGTTGGCTTTTACTTAGTTATAATCATAACAAATCTACGTATCCATTCAAATCTTCTCGATCACTAAGCGTCGACTATTCTCGCACGGCTCGTTGGGACTTAACGACACGGGAAACACTATACTCTCCCGGACTTCATTGCATTCGTGCTCGAGCTGTTTTAAGTTTCTTCGACTAGCCATTCACAGTGGCTAGCTTGCGTGATTTAACTTGCGGTTTCTTGCGAATCAAATTTTAGGCGCCTTGCTTGGGGAGTCTGTGCTAATTATCCTACGTTTAGCAGTTAGTGATTTGAATAATCACTCCTTGTTCATACCATCTATCTATATCTATATATATTTCTATAAAAATCCAAAACCCAAAAACCAAAAACGTATAAAACACAAAATATTTTCCTTTTGTTTCTATATATGTATCAAATATAAAAATACAAAAGATTTGTCGTTTTACGAGTTTAATAATAACAACATAAAATCTTACCACCGCAAACCAAGGCGAAGGCACTACCTAAGCGGGGTGCGACCATAATAAGTTCCCGAACCAAAGATTTAAAACTTGCCTTTGTGTCCTTGATAGTGGTGTACCTTTTTCAAAAAGCCACTCATCTTGTGATTATTGGTTTAAGTTCCTTTGTTGTTTTGCCTCGATCTTGTTTTAATTGGATTTGTTGTTATATATACTTGTCGAACGAGAAAACCCAAAAGATTCTTCTTTTGATTTTTATAAAACATCTTCATAATTTCACCAATTTCATAATTCCTTTCCTTAACTCCGAGATCCTTTAGAGTTAACTCTAGTGCAGTGCATCTTTTCGTTCTTCTAGATCATTGAGTCCTTTTCGTGATCTAGCGAAATTCCTAGACGACGTTCTCGTGAGCGTCTTTGCCCAAAT
The DNA here is from genome assembly GCA_022545495.1 of Chrysanthemum lavandulifolium. NCBI lineage: Eukaryota > Viridiplantae > Streptophyta > Magnoliopsida > Asterales > Asteraceae > Chrysanthemum > Chrysanthemum lavandulifolium. The sequence continues at coordinate 250,679,371 of CM040241.1, read as the reverse complement.
AGTCGAACCCGAGATTCGTACTATTTCAAACAAAATGGCGACGAGCGTACTATGGCGGAAATGCTCCAAGCACCCACCGAGGGTTATGGAGATGCCATCATTCTACCAATAATCAACTCGATCACTTTGAATTGAAGACACATTTGATCACACTTGTGTCTACAAATCAATTCCACGGGTTTGACCGAGAAGACCCGTATGCACACATCCGTTGGTTTAACAAGTTGACTTCAACTATCAATTACAAGGATGTGCCACAAAAGTCATCAAGTTGATGCTATTTCCATTCTCACTTGAGGGGCGGCCGGTTTTTGGTGGAAAAAGAACCCCTCGATCCATCGAAACTTGGGAGGAACTTGTTCAAAAGTTTGTCAATCATTTCTTTCCTCCATCAAAGGCGACTAATCTTAAAATGAAATTTCGGATTTCGTCAAAATTTCGATGAAAACTTTGGAGAGGCATGGGAGAGATTCAAAGATCTCCTCGAAATGCCCCATCATGAATTCACGAGCTTCAACAAATCAATATCTTTTATAATGGGTTGAATGGTAGCGATCAAGATTCTTTGAATGCAACGCGGTGGCAATATCTTGAATCGTAAGCCTAAAGATGTGATTGAGATTTGCGAGCAAAATCAAAAGTTCCTATTTCTCGCAACAAAGTCAATACTCCTAACACTCCTGCTTCTTCATCCAATAACTCTTAAGTTAGCGACTCGATAGTGCTCTAACGGATGCTATCCGTTGTATGATTAAGGATGTTAAGGAAATCAAAAGCGAGATTCATAAGCGGAACCGGTCAAAGCCGTAAACAAGGTGTGTGAAACTTGTAGTGGTCCACACGCGTATTATGATTGTCAAGCAACCGATGCTTCCTTTTACCAAGCTCCGTAGCTTGGTAAACCACAATCAATACCGACCACGGTGATCCTCACTACTGTGCACTAGCGGTATGACACCACCGGTTTTCCTCTGTGCAAAACCATGGCAATCAAAATCGCTTTGTTCCAATCAAGGACAAAATTTCAATAACTCTCAAAATTTCAATCAAAGCAGAACAATCACAACCCACCATATCAAGCTCCAATCGACAAAGTTATCAACAACCTTCTCATGCTCCCCACCAAATGACTTCATGAAAATTCTTGAGTCAAGCATACGTTCTATGCAAACTCGGATCAATAACATGAGGTTGAGCTAAAGAAGGAAATTGATACCACAATGTCTCGGCAAACAAATGAGTTGAAGAATATGATGAGCGGTTTCATGAACATGAATATGAACCAAGCTTCATCATCTTACGGAGGACTCCCAACAATACAATTACTAATCCCAATGCCGAGTTGAAAGCCGTCACCACTCGTGGTGGTAAGGCGCACAATGGACCTTCGACTCCAATGCCCCTCCTCCTGTGGCAATGAGTCAAGTTACCAAGGAGACAACGGACAAGGTGCATTATTCAAGCCCACGGTACAAGCACGTCCAACCTTGGTGGTCCAAGCTTTAAGTCCGGAACCCGAAGTTCGAAGACACATTCGAGCGGAAAACACTTCCATCCGGCTCAAAAGTCTAGTCGACTTCCTTACCCATCAAGAATGAATGATGAGAAGCTCAAAGACAAAACAAAGAGCAAATGGAAAAATTTTCCAAATCTTCAATGAGCTTCACTTTGATATAAGCTTCGTGATGCTCTCGTTCTAATGCCTAAATTTGCATCCACGCTTAAAGGCTTCTTGAGCAACAAAGATAAGTTATGCGAGATGGCTAAAACCCTCTAAATGAGCAATGCTCGGCCATTCTTAATAAGCTTCCCAAAAGCTTGAAGACCACGGCGGTTTTTAATCCGTGTGATTTCTTGGGGATGTTTCAATGCTCCGCCTTGGCGATCTTGGCGCTAGCATTAACCTCATGCCACTCTCGGTATGGAAGAAACGTCTCTTCCTAAACTTTCATCCACTTGTATGACACTCGAGCTAGCGGACCGTACCATAACTCGTCCACTGGGATAGCCGAGGATGTCGTGATGAAAGTGGGAAAATTTCACTTTCATCTTGACTTTGTTGTAGTAGACTTGATCACGGATCCTAAAGTTCCCTCATCTTGGGAGAGCTTTCTTAAGAGCAGTCGTGCTCTAATTGATGTGTTTCTTTGAAGAGTTGACCATACGGGTTGACAACGAAGAGCTCGCGTTAAATATCAATCAAAATTCCAAACCTCAGACAAAAGCAGTGTTGCCACAATTGATCAAAGATCCGAAAGATTCAATGCAACACTCTCAAATTTCACGGTTAAGAGGAGTTTTCAAAAGCGTCTTTGAGCTCAAAGCTTTGAAAATTACCCTGGTTCAAACAAATGGTTTGAAAGTTGTACCGGGGAAGTCAAGAGTATTCTTGATGATGATGATGATCTAGATTCGGAGACTTCATCGGAAGTGGTGGAAGCTGCTAGCTCTAAGAGCACACCACTTGTCCCACCTCCGGAATCGGTTTGTCGCATCGAGTTTGTTAACTCGTGGATGAAACGAAACTCTCTTGATTTCATCGAGTTGGATGATGATGTTTGTGATCCAATGGGAGACATTCTTCCCATTGATGAATTGCTCAAAATGATCCATCATCTTCTAGTCTTATTCCGACTCTTCCATCCCTTCTCTCACTCGATGAGGAAGATGACAACTTTGGAATGAAGTCGATGCATTTCTTAGTGATGAGTCAATTCCTACAGAATTGATAACACTTACTTTGATCGGAGGAGACATCCTTTTTCGGAAAGTCTGTTGATTGAAGAACCATTTCCCACCCTCCTCCGGGACATCTTCTAGACAATCACCATATAAGCTTCAAGTTTAAGCTTAAAATGTCAAAATGGTGATTTGCTTCTTTACGATGAGGAATGGACTTGCATTGTCATGCATATCTTTGTTCCATTCTTCACGGATGGTGTGGTTGCTCTTTCCTTTTCTCTTTCGGGAATGAGGACACCATCTTTGACCCCGTATCATTCTTTATAGTTTTACTATTAACAATACCGCGGTTGTATCTCGTCGGTGTGGAACTTTCGATGTTCATATGTTTATTAACATTGTGAGCGAAAGTCCGATCGAGATTGGTTTTCCGTTACTTTCCCCATGAACAAATGAATTGAATTCGAGTCAAGCTAGCGACTCGGTAATCAAAAACAATAGCTAAACATGGGTTTTCACCGTGTGTACCACCCTAGTGTGGGGGTTGCCCATGTTGTATATAAAGTCTTCAAAAAAAAAAAAAAAAAAAAAAATCCTTTGCTAAATAATGGCCGTAGTATTTCCTTTTACGTTCTTTGTTTCGGCATAACCACGGTACTTTGAATATTGAGGGCAATATTCAATTCTAGTGTGGGGGAATTCTCACGAATTTTATCATGTAATTATACCACCTAATTCCCCATTTTGGCCAAAATTTTTTTGGAGTAAGTGTTCTACTTACTCATCATTTGGTTATCGATCCGCCATGTCTAATAAACAAAAGGATTGGCTAATCCGAGCAAACGGCTCTTGGTAAAGATATCTCAAATCCGTTGACGACTTGCAATTTGCCCAAAATTGTATGGTATTCACTCACCATATCCTTAAAAGTGAAGAGTTGGCTAGCCCGCAAGTTTATGGCTTGTGGTAAAGGCGATGGAAAAACCATAATTGGTAATCAACTCACCAAAGATAATATTGATAATTTATCTAAGAGTTGGCTAGTCGAGAAAGCGGCTTACGGTAAAGACAAATCAAATCCGTTTGAAAGTTATGGTTTGCTCAAAATCATTTGGTTATCGGTGTACCATGGTTCTTACTTGAACTAAAACATTTGGCTACTCGAGTAATGGCTTTTGGTAAAGAGATGAAATCCATTATGTTTTCTCAAAAGATTGCTAGGGACTAGCAATAGTTTAGTGTGGGGATTGATGAGTGTGTAAATACTCATCATTTTGAAATCAATCTGAGCGCAAAACATCTAAAACACTCGAAATGTATCAAAATCTTGAAAATATTCCAAAATTGCATTTTATATGTTTCGGATGCAAAATGTTTAAAATCGGATGAAAAATGAGCAAAGTTTGCATAATTGGCGGTTCGAGTCCCCAAGTTTCTAAAATTGTCAAAAATAGTCCACGAGTCAAAAATTTCAAAAGAAAAATCACCAAAGGTCCTTTTAATATCATAACTTGTCAAAATTAGTCCTTTGGTGAAAAATATAAAAGTTTTGAGAAAATTACAAATTGGTCCTTGAGTTTAAGAATTGGCGAAATGGTCCTTGGAAAATCAAAATGGCAACTTTGGTCCTTGTAATATTAACACTTGTCAATTTCAGTCCTTGGAGCAACTTTGAGATTTGGCGAAACAGGTCCCTACAATTTGAATTTACAACTTTGGTCCTTGATTATTTAAGCCTTTTATACACTTTGGACCAAGTCAAAAGCCATTGACCCTGCCTTTTCCTTTTGACCCCTGCCTAAACAAATGACCCTCCTTTTTGAACCTTGGTCAAACTCGGTCAAATACCCATTTACCCGCCCCCACCTTATCTCCTTCCTCCCCAACTTGTCTGCAAATCCAAGCCACCATCACCTCACCTTTTCACCTTATCCTCCCTCATCATCACCTTACCTCCACATTTAATGCCACCCCCTAGTGCTATAACAAGTAGCCAACTGTCAAACCAATTTTCCGCCAATTTTGATCGTGTGGCCAAATGAGTTCTAGCCATCCAATGGCTCAAAAGATCGATGGGAATTACTCGGTGGAAAGAAAGAGAATGGGTATAAAAGAAGGAAGAAAGCAAGCCAAGAGTAGTTAGCTTTTAGTTTTAAAATTCTCTTATGTCGTTTTACTATTTAACTTGTCTTAAATAGTTTCAAAGTTGTAATTTTCAAGTTCCTTTGTACTAAATTCAAGTTAAATTTGTTCTAACTCAAGCTTTAAGTTTAAATTCCAAATTTGATCGGTTTTACTTTTATATGCTCCTTTGTTGAAATTTTGAGTTTCAAACTCAATACTTAAGCTTTTAGCAGCTCATTTTCAAGTTTCAAACAAGCTTATATAAGCTTTTAATAGCTTTTTATAAGCTTATAATCAAGTTTCAAACTCTTTTGAATATTGGTCAACAAAAGTCAAAGATGGAAAAATGATGCGAAAAAGGAATGGGTTGATGCGAGAATGGAAATGGGTGAATTATAGTCATATGGGTTGGATTTGATAGGTAGTGGTTCTTGGGTTCACATGTTTGCTAGCCATAGTGGCTTTGGACAATTGTAAGTCAATTTAAGTTCTTATTGCATAATCTGTTTTAATAGTATTAATTAGCTAAAATCTGTTCTAATAGTAGTATTTAGGATAATTAAGTTAATTTGATCATAAATATCAGTTGGATCATTGTTTAGATCAGTTTTTATTGCATATTAGTGATCTAAAGGGTGTTTGGTTTATGAGTTTAAACTGCTCTTGAGGCTAGTTCGGTGGTTCATGTTTATTGGTTCATGTTTGTTAAGTCTATTTGAACTCATTTTGGTCTTAGTTTGGTCTGCAACACCACAAAAGTCAAAAGTTCCTTTGAATCATCTCACATGCTCCTTTGTTGGAACTTTTGATTAGCAAACTCGGTGTTTTGTGTTTAGAAGTCTCAAACATTGCTTGTATTATGTTCATTATATCATATAACATCTACATCGGTCTTAAAATTGGATCCAAAGTTCATTTTGGTCAAACTTCTTCATTTGCTTTAAAAGTCAAAAGTTAAAAATGGTTTTGAGCTCGATGGAAAGATTTTCTAGGATTCATTCTTAAGTCATCTCAAGAAACTTGGGATTTCAAAACTTCAACCGGGTGCTCTTTCTTGTCATCATTTTGTCGATTTTTACAAATTTTTAAAAGCTCTAAACAAGCTCTTCTTTTTGGTCCATATTGCCTGCTCCTTTGTCAAGATTCACCGAGATTTTCTCGATTTTGTGCAAGTTGCAGGGCTCATCCGAGCTTCCATAGTCTAGTTTTGGTGAATTTGGTCTCAACCAGGTCTATTTCAAGTTCCAATTTGTAGATTTTCATTTTGAGCTTATTTTTAAGCTTGTACTTGTGTCTTAAGTTGGTACCCAAATGTTTTTTAGTAAAAGTTCAAACATCAAATCATTGAGACTTGTGATCCACGAGGTTTAGCTTGTTGTAACTTGTTGCATTTAGTTATTTTAGCTTATCATAGCTTGTGTATCGCAGTTGGTAGCCTTTGGTGCTCATTTGCTTATTCTAGTGCTTATTTCAATAAGCACTTCCATATGATTTCAAATTCATCCACATAAGCACCTGTTTTCCATTTTCTTATATTCCTAATATTGTTTTAGACTTTTCTGAAATTTTCAGATTTTTCTAAGTTGTTTTGCTATTTTTCTTAATTTAAATTAGTTTTAAGCACTTTTAAATAGCTTTTAATACAAAAATTAGGAAAAGGTTCAAAAAATAATTTTTATTTTTCTTAGGTTTAGATAAATATAAAAAGTAAAAAAGTAATTTTCCATATTTTTCATAGTTTATTTTGTAATTTTTAGTAATTTAATTAGTTTTTAATAGTTTAAAATTCATAAAAATAGAAAAATAATCATAAAAATACAAAATAGTTTTGAAAATTCTAGTTTGATATTTTAGATTTTCTAAGTCTTAATTTTATTTTTCTAGCTTTATTTCCTAATTTCTTGTATTTTAGGTAATTATTTAATAGTTAAAATAGTTTTAATTAATAATAATTAGATAATTAGTTGTAAAATTAATTTTCTTTTCTAATAATTTTCTTTTATCATTAGGTTTATAAAATATCATTTCATATTTTTAGGGTTAATATTGTGTAAGTTTCACGTTTTTTGTTTGTCGTCGCGTAGTTTTTAATTAAGTTTTATTAAAACAAAAAAACAAAAACATCATTTTAATAATAGTGATAGCGTTTATTTAATAGATTTTATCTTTTTAGATTTCCTTTAATTTGCATTTAAGCCGTTGTAATTTGTTGGCTTTTCGTAGTTATAATCATAACAAATCTGTCCATTCAAATCTTCCGATCACTAAACGTCGACTATTCTCGCACGGCTCGTTGGGACTTAACGACACGGGAAACACTATTCTCTCGTGGACTTCATTGCATTCACAAGTGGCGGTTTTAAGTTTCTTCGAATCAACTAGCCATTCACGGAGTGGCGTACCATTGGTCACCAAAAATGAACAAATTTCGTCAAGTATTAAATAAAATTGCAACATAAGTGTACAAATAACAATTAATTACAAACACACACTTGTGAAAACTTATGGGCTTTGGCCCTTTAATTTTTACAACCAAAACCCATCCTACTGACCCAACAAACAAACAACATTTCCATATTTTGAAACCAAAATCACAAACTTCCTTTTTTACGCCTATCAAACCAAACCAAACATAACACCCCTTGGTGTTTGCGGCTGAACCGAGACTAATGAAAACGCACCCTAGGTGGTTTCCCATATATATCCAATTTCATTTAAGTACTCTCATACTAGATGTTCTTATATGACGTAAATATCATTATTAGTTTTGCCAATTGTATAATGTTATTACAAGTACCTTATGCTATACATCGTATTGATTAGATGTTTGATAAAATAGGGACTGCAATGATTTTGTAAGTTATGTTATGTGCATCAACTGCTATTAAAACATATTTCATATCATTGCAAGCAATTCATTAGAAGTTTAATACATCACATATTTTGTTTATCAAATAACTAATAGAACGAGCATGCCATCGCTTTTGGCAGAGTACCCTACCCCATTGCAAATACGCGAAACAAGCAAGTATAACACTAGCATGGCCGTGTTAGCGGGCTTATATTGTAGGATAGCTCGGGCTTAGTATTATGTTTATATTGTATAGACTCGGCCCATGATGGTCTTCTGTATTATTTGTATTTAACATTCACCGAGATTAGGGTTTTACACATTGAATGAATATACAGAACTTTATATCATCCTTCATGGTATCACGACCAACTCTAAGGTCCCAAACAACTTTGCTTCCGCCTTCATGATCACCTTTTTTCGTTTTACCCTTTGCCATTGGTAGTTTACGGTATCGACTAAGTTTAGTCGGTTTCTTTAGCTAAGTTGCTTGTTGGTTTGTGATTGAAGTTTCAATCGGGTTTGGTTTGTTTACTTAACTTTCTTGTTTAATATCCCACCATGACAAACGACACTACACCTCCCCCACCGCCCCACACACCGGCCATTACCATGTCCGACAAACTAATGGCCATGAACCACTTAACAACTTTTGTTCCCAAAAAACTCGATGTTGATGCGATGAACTATTCCTCGTGGGTATATTACTTTTCTCACTTATGTCATGGGTATGGAATTTTGGATCATCTTGTTGATCCGGTTGTTTCTACATCCACTACGCCTCCTCCGGAAGCACCTCCTAAGGATGCGGAATGGACAAAGATAGACTTCATCATACGGTCTTGGATATTCTCCACCCTTTCTCCTTCACTAAGAAAACGTTTGGTTGATCTTAACCCTCAAACTGCCAAGGTTGCATGGACTCATCTTGCGGCTATTTTTCAAGACAACAAACGACCGCGTCTTGGCTTTGAAAGTCGAACTTAAACTTGAAGCTTGGGACTTTATCTATTGACGGGTATTTTCAAAAGATCGAGTCTATTGTTTCGGTTCTTAATGGTCTTGGTTCCCCTCTTAACAATGATGATGTTGTCACTTTTGCACTCGAGGGTCTACCTTCCACCTATGAGACCATCTCTACCGTCATCGCGAGTTGGGAACCCTTTCCCGATCTTCAAACGGTTAGATCCTTGTTAACTACTCATGAGATGCGCCTCAAGTCTAAGGTTCAAGACCCGATTGTTGATGCTACCTCCGCGTCTCCCATGGTTTTAGTGGCGTAAACCAACTCTACGCCTCGTCGTGGTAACTCGTTGGAAAAGGTAAACAACCCGTGTTGGAGTTTTGCTCAAGGTTCTTGTCGGTTTGGTGATGCTTGTAAGTACCTTCACAATGGCGTTCATGGCAAGTCTACCTTGCTACCTCGTACTTCGGGTTTGGTGTCGGGTGTGTCGGGTGTGGCACGCTTAGATTTGGACTTGTTACAAACATTATTGGCAAAATTTGGGTTAACTACTACACTTACATGTCCCTCGAATACACATGCTGCGTATACTGCTTCTCATACACCTAGATTTGCATGGCCCGCCCAATTACCCTTGCAGCCCACCCAAATAGGTCCACAACAGCTTGGGGGGTCAGTTATTGGCCTGCCCGGTTCATATCTTGCGACCCTATGTCCACAACAGTTGGTTCAGCAGTTCGTTGGACCCTCTGCGCCACCAGTTTAGCTTGCAACGGGGTTCAAGACATCTTGGGGTTCGATTTTCACACGGGGTCCATTCGCGATGGGGGTTCGGTTCTGGTTTGTCTTATTTGGGCGTTCACACAGGGGGTTCAATCGCAGCCTGGGGTTCATTTGCAGGAGGGGGTTCCTTTTCAACCCGGACAGTTGCTAGGGTCCGGTTCACAGGGTATGGGTCAAGCTACCATGTTGCCACATGCTTTTAATACCACTACTCTTCACGATCCGGCCTAAGGAAATTGGAACATGGATACAGGTGCGACTTCCCATCTTAATGATTCAGTACATTGTCTTAGTGATATTCTTAATATGTGCATTTACCCATCAGTTGCAGTTGGTGACGGGCACTTTATTCCCGTTACTAACTCTGGTCATAGCATTCTGTCTACCCCTTTTCGTCCACTTCATTTAAATAATGTCTTAATCACTCCTCATATTGTCAAAAACTTAATTTCTGTTCGTCAGTTTGTCCGTGATAATTCGTGTACTGTTGAATTTGACGCTTTTGGTTTTTTTGTGAAGGACTTCCTAACTCGACGGGTACTCCTCCGCTGTGATAGCACGGGTGATCTCTATCCTGTTACGAAGCCCTCCACTATCCCTCAGGCTTTTCTCACCAGTCAGTATACGTGGCATCAACGACTTGGACATCGAGGGAGTGAAGTGCTACGTCGTCTTGTGTCTAGTAATTCTATTTCTTGTAATAAAGAGAAGCTTCCCGTTCTTTGTCATGCTTGTCAACTTGGCAAACATGTGAAGCTTCCGTTTGTTAGTTCGTCTAGTTACTCATTACATCATGTTTTGATATTGTTCACTCGGTTTATGGACCTCCCAGTTCCGAGTCTTTACAGTTTTAAGTACTATGTTTTATTTTTAGATCATTATTCTCAGTATGTTTGGGTTTATCCGTTAATGAATAAATCTGATGTTTTGCCTAAATTTCAGTTGTTTCGTAGTTACGTTCGCACTCAATTTAAGTGTGAAATTAAATCGTTTCAGTGTGATCATGGTGGTGAGTTTGATAATCATGCTTTCCATACCTTATTTTCAACCCATGGCATCCAGTTTTGATTTTCTTGCCCACGCACTTCTCAACAAAATGGAAAATATGAACGTATGATTCGTACAATTAATAACCTTATCCGAACACTGTTATTTCAAGCACATTTGCCACCCAATTATTGGACCGAGGCTCTTAATATGGCCGTTTATTTACTAAATATTTTACCTTCTCGTGCCATCGATAATGAGATCCCTTTTACCCGTCTTTTTGGTGCTCAACCCGATTATAGTGTCATGCGTGTTTTCGGATGCCTGTGTTACCCTCATATTGATACTAATCACAAATTAGGACCCCGAGCCGCACCTTCTCTGTTTCTAGGACACGCTGCCAACCATTTTGGTTATCGCTGTCTTGACCTTAACACTAATAAAATTATCATTTCCCGTCATGTTACCTTTGATGAAACTGTTTTTCCGTTTCACACTCATACGCCCATCCCCCTCTCCCTCCTATGATTTTTCGGAGGATTCTTCGGATCTTATTTCCACTATTATACGCACCACACCTATTGGTCCGCCTCCGGAACCACTTTCTGATGCACCTATTGTACCTAATACACCAATCCCACCTGTTTCACCACCTACCCAACTCCACCACCTACCCCACCACCTATGTCACCTACGCCACCTTCTCCTCCACCTATTGTTGTTCCCCCTACTAACCCCCCTAACGTATCTACTCATCCCATGGTCACACGTTCTCGTGTCGAGACTACTCGTCCTAATCCCAAGTACGCTGGTCATGTGTCTACTATTTCTCCTTTACCTCGATCCTATAAGGATGCTCTAAATGACCCCAATTGGCGCAATGCTATGTATGATGAGTATAATGCACTTATTAAAACTAAAACTTGGACTAGTGTACCTCAGCCTGAGGGTGCTAATATAGTTCGTTGTATGTAGTTATTTCGCCACAAGTATTTGGCAGATGGCACTCTTAGTCGTTATAAGGCGCGTCTTGTTGCCAATGGTAGCACACAGGTTGAGGGTGTTGATGTTGATGAGACTTTTAGTCCGGTTGTTAAACCAGCCACGATTCGCACTGTGCTTAGTCTTGCTGTGTCTCGTCGTTGGCCTATTCATCAACTTGATGTCAAGAATGCCTTTTTACATGGTGATTTAGTTGAGACAGGTTTATATGCATCAGACCGCCCGACTTTCGGGATCCCGAGCACCAGTTATGTATTGCGTGTCTCTTTATGGTCTTAGCGCACCTCGTGCATGGTTCCGAGATTCTTCACGTATATTACTACGTTGGCTTTAGTCCTAGTCGGTGTGACTCTTCCTTGTTCATTTACAGACAAGGTGATGATACTGCATTCTTGTTGCTTTATGTGGATGATATTGTTCTTACCGCTTCATCTGATCGGTTGTTACAGCAGATTATCTCCTCTTTACGTCGGGAGTTCTCTATGAGTGATTTGGGTGCTTTTAATTATTTTTTGGGAGTTTCTGTTACGCGTGACTCTTCTGGGATGTTTTTGTCACAGCGTAAGTATGCTATGGAGATTTTGGAGCGTGCCCGTATTGTTGGATGTAACCGGTGTCTTGCGAGATCTCTTCAGTATCTTACATTTACTCTCCCCGACATTACATATGCTGTGCAGCAGGTTTGTCTTTTTATGCATGATCCGCGTGAGCCGCATTTCTCTTCTCTTAAGAGGATTTTGAGGTATGTACAGGGGACTTTGGACTATGGTTTACAGTTGTTTTCCTCTACTACTGACTCTTTGATCGCTTATTCGGATGCTGATTGGGTTGGTTGTCCTACTACTCGTCGGTCCACCTCAGGCTATTGTGTTTTTCTTGGTAACAACTTACTGTCCTGGTCCTCTAAACGTCAGCCGACGCTTTCTCGGTCCAGTGCGGAGGCTGAGTATCGTGGTGTTGCCAATGCTGTTGCTGAAACTTGTTGGATTCGGAACCTCCTTCGTGAGCTTTATACTCCCTTATCTTCTGCGACTATTGTGTATTGTGATAATGTGAGTGTTGTGTACTTGTCTTCTAATCCGGTTCAGCATCAGCGTACCAAGCACATAGAGATTGATATTCATTTTGTTAGAGATTTGGTTGCTACTGGGCTGGTTCGCGTTTTACATGTTCCTTCACGGTTTCAGTATGCGGATATTTTCACTAAGGGTTTACCTTCGGCATTATTTGATGATTTTCGTCACAGTTTGAGTGTTCGTTGTCCTCCCGCTCCAACTGCGGGGAGTGTTAGCGGGCTTATATTGTAGGATAGCTCGGGCTTAGTATTATGTTTATATTGTATAGGCTCGGCCCATGATGGTCTTCTGTATTATTTGTATTTAACATTCATCAAGATTAGGGTTTTACACATTGAATGAATATACAGAACTTTATATCATCCTTTAGGCCGCACCTGGTCTTACCTAGACTCATACGCAAACCGCAAACAAATCACACTACAAGATAAACACAAACAGTCCTTAGTTTTGATGTTAAACTGATGACAATCACACGACACATAAACCAGTCAAATCAAAAATCTACATTCATATCTCATACGCAAGCCACATAAATAACTAAGAATAGATACTAATAACCATTCTTTACGATGATGATATCTAATCATATAACTAATTCCTCAACCATTCTTTACGATGATTACCAGTTAACAATTGATTGGTTTTATAAGCTTTTATAATCTCGGTGTAAACACAATTGAGTGGATATGTTATTTTTTTTATCTTTTTTTTTATCTTTATTTTTTTCATCCGAAAAAACTGTCAAATATAAGATGTAGTTAACCACCATAGATGATTTAACTTTCAGGGTTTGTTTTTTAGAAGTTTTTTTTATATTAATACAAGTTGTTTATCTGTTGTGACTTGTACGTTTTTTTGTTGATAGTTTTTGCTTCTGAAATGTGATGATCATGTTGATAATGTTCTTACTTGATGACAGATTGTGGTCATACTAAAGTTAGTTAGTGTTTAGGCATGCATCTTGTGTTAATTTCAATACTTTGAAGGAGTGATCTTGATGGATGTTGTTTTAATGACTGTGTAAGCATGCGTTCAGTCACATTAACTTTAGTTTGTATATAATTAGCTTAACTATTTTAGCCCACTAGAATCTGTTGCTAAAAATAATATATGTTGAATTAGAGGATTTTTTAGGAACTTGTTTATGTGTGTACAAAGATGTAATGTGAATGACATGGCATCATTATTCATTTATTTATTATACTTGTTAAATTTTCTTTGTATCAGTTGTATAATGGGACCCGAAGATTACATTAGCCGCTTGCCACCGGACTTAATAAGTAACATTTTAGATCGTTTGCCGACTCAAGATGCTGTGAAGACTGATATATTGGCGAGAAGTTGGAGGTTTAATTGGATTATGATCACCCAACTCATATTTGATTATGATTTCTGTACGAAAGTATAAACAACAACAAGTAAACAGAAGAACTTTTATTCAAACCTAAGCCTCAATAGTCGGCTTAGATTATATCATCAATAGTATCCAAAATGTTACAAGATTAGATTAATGTCAATGAGACAATGAGTTGAGATCCATATAGAACTCATATTTGTCATAGAACCAATGGACCAATCATAGCCATCCATTTTTATCTAAATCATTTTCACATTTTTTTTAAAACAACATATCTTGCAAACGGTAAATTTTCAAGCAACAAAAAATACACCATCATAACGAGAATTAAATTATCTTTCTATAGATATGCATTGTTATATACTTTCGATGAAGTTTTTTTTTTTCAAATTTCGCCCAGAAAAATCACATGTGATTTGTAAAAATCACATGTGATTTTTAAAAATCACATGTGATACGTAAAAATCAAATCACATATGATTTTAATCACAAGTGATTTTTACAAATCACATGTGATTTTTACAAATACAAATACAAATACAAATACAAATACAAAGAAGAGACAAGATCAGTGAAATGATCAAAGAGAGGAGAAGAGTGTGTGAGAAATGATCGCACACATTAGTGTTGATAACCCTAGATTAAGGGACTTATTAAATAGGAGATTAAGTTACACTAAGACCCTCTAACGGCTATAAATGACTCATCGTGAGAAATGAGAATAGCTTCAGTAAACGAGCATCTTGGAACTTTAAACCTTTTATTCTTTGTCCATGATTAACCCATGTAATAACCCCGCACCGAACATAACTTGAAAGCCATTAGCAATTGATAGAATGACATGTTTGCCACAGATTAATACCCCAAAATTTAACATTACCCTTAATCGATGAGCAAACATATCAAACAATATCAATTTTTCACACAAGAATTTATGATGATAAACAGGAGGTTTTAGTAAGTATGTCTGCAGCTTGGTTTGAAGAGCCAATCTTTTGGCACTTATAACTCCTCTTGCAATTTTTCCCTGATGAAGTGGACATCAATTTCAAAGTGTTTTGATCTTTCATGAAAAACAGGATTGACAAGAAGTTGTAAAGCGATTTGTTATCACAAAAGATTAACAGAAGATTAATATCAACTTTTAGATCTTTTAAGATTTTTGAATCAAATGATTTCACAGCAGCAGAGACATAGATCTATACCGCTCGTGGAAGATTTTGAAAGAGTGTTTTGTTTTTACTTTTCCATGAGATCAAACAATCATTAAAGAAAACACAATAACCTCGTGATGACGATGGTTTTCTTGCATTTGGCCCAATCGCATCACTATATCCTTCAAGATGATTTTCAAAGTTGTTTGAAATTGTACCTTAGACCTTTTCACGGAGCTCCTTTTAGATATCTCAAAACATTGAGGGCACATTCTAGATGAGATTTTAATGGAGAATACATATATTGTGCCGTAAAATGAACCGAGTATGAGATGTCGTCTTGTATGGGTGAGATAGATAAGTTTCCCAAGTAACTTCGATAACCGGTGATGTTGACAAGTAGGGATCATCGATGAGTGGAATGTATGGAAGGACATAGTTGGGTTCCATAGGAGTAGACACGAGTTTGCACCCAAGAAGACCAAATTTTTGAGGAGTTCAAGATGATTTTCTTTGGGAGAGACAAATGTCATTCCCAGTTTTAAAACCTCAATACCAAGAAAGTATTTTAAGTTTCCCAAGTCTTTGATATGAAATTTTGATTTTAGAAACTCTTTGAATAGGTTTATCTCATCAATACAGCTTTCAGTGAGGACTATATCATCCACATAAACAAGCGAGCAATAAACTTGTTATTCTCTCTTTTGGTGAATAAAGAATGATCATTGATAGATTGAACAAAATTATTTTCCTTTAAAACACCGACAAGTTTTTCATTCCATTTCGGGAGCTTGTTTTAGGTCAGATAGGGACTTGACAAGTTTGCAAACTTTATTTTTATTGTTCTCATTACGTAACCCCTTGGGATGGTCATATAGATATCTTTATCAAGATCTCCATACAAGAAAGCATTGTTAACATCAAGTTGGAAAAGAGGCCATTTGTTTTTCATGCCTAAAGCAATAAGACATCTAACGGAGACATTTTCACAACAGGAGAAAAGGTTTCATCATAGTCTATTCCTTCCTTTGATTATAACCTTTAACAACTAATCTAGCCTTGTATCTATCAACTTCACCATTGGCTTTATATTTGATTTTAAAGATCCATTTGTAACTAATGGGAGTTCTATTAGGTGGGAGATCAGTTATATCCCAAGCATGATTTTCATTTAAGGCCTCAATTTCAGAGTTCATAGCATCAATCCAATTACTATCAAGGATAGCTTCTTCATGGCGTAGGTTCAATACTTTTATTAAGACTAGAAGCAAATCAAGAATTATCTTTGTTTAAATTAGAATAATTAACAACATTTTCAACACCATATTTGACTTTCCTTCTACAATAAAGTCATTAAGATTATCGGGCAACTTAGAAACTCGGTTGACCTTCAACAAGAGTGGTGGCAAGCCTCTTTCTTGTTCGCCAGAATCGGGTGATGTATCGCCAGAATCGAAGATGCATCGCCAGGATGTGATTCATGTGATATGGTGCCCTCAGTGGTGTGTATTATCATCTATAGATGTTGCAACCGGTTCATCAATCCTAGTAGGATGACTTACCACAAGGCCATCATCATAGGATGTCACTCTCCTTCATCATTGGGGCTTATTTGTGAGTCAAAGAAATTTTTGTGATTTAAATCTTTAGGCACATAAGTTTCAACAAAAGGTTTTGACAAAGAATTTTTCATTTTGAAGGGAAAACAGCTTTCATAAAATTTGACATCTCGGAATAAAAATATTTTTGTTTCTAAGCTCAAGAGTTTGTAACCTTTTTCTCATTTGAATAGCCAATAAAGACACTTTTTTCGACCTACTACAAATTTATCGAGATGTTGAGAATGGTGGCATAGCATAAGCAACAAAGACTCTAAGGAGAGAGATCAAGGGTCATGCCCATACACAAGGAAGAAGGAGACTTGCCGGACAACATGTAAGAGGTAACTGTTTATGACATAAGCGAAGCTAGAACACATTCGTGCCAAAGATATAGAGGTAATTCCCAAACATAAGGGATCTAGCCACATTAAGGAGATGCCTATGTTTCCTTTTTGCAATACCATTTTATTGAGGTGTGTAAACACAAGAGGTTTGATGTAAAATTCTCTTTTCATGAAAGAAGTCTTGAAGTTTGTTATTGACAAATTCTGTCCCGTTATCACTTCTGAATATCTTAACATTGTGTTCAAATTGATTTGATAGCATGTGAGTAAAGTTAACAATGGAAACATAAACATCATCCTTTCCCTTAAGCATATAAACCCAGACTGCCCTAGAATAGTCATCAACAATGGTCAAAAAATATTTGTAACCATCTCTGCTAGTGACTTTATATGGTCCTCATACATCAAGATGAACAAGTTGACCAATTTTAGTTGATTTATGTTCACTTAAAGGAAATGGTTCCCTGGTTTGTTTAGCTTTATTGCAAGTATCACAAAGATGGTCGATTCGTGAGGTTCCATCAAGATTAAGTGTGGACTTAAGTATATGTAGGATTTGGTCGAGGAATGACCAAGTCTTTGATGCCGAGATTTCTAGAAACATGACAAATGAAATGCGCTTATTAGAAGCAATATTACATGTGGAATCAATATCAAACATATATAACCCATTGCATTGTTTACCAATCCCACAATCCTTTTTGATGTAAATCAGTATATAGCAATTAGATTCATTAAAGCCAACAAACATTGTATTGTCTTTAGCAATCTTATGAATGTATGACGACCGACCTTGTACTCGTGAACAACCGTAACATCAAAAGAGTTAGGTCATTATTGACCTTTAAATCACCAATTTTAGTAATTATACACGAGTACCATTGGGATGACCAACGGTTAGACCAAGATTTGAAATGTCAACAACATTAATTAAAATTTTTGCGAAACAAATCATGTCTTTGATTGCACCGAGTCACAATCCAACCAAGATTTATGTTTCCAGATAAGGTTTTAGTGTTGTTGTTAAAGAATTTATCAAAGTTTATGTTAAACTTGACACTGCCATTAAAGAAGGTTCCTAAAATGTTTTTACATGCTACGTTGGCATTAGCAGAAGACACATTGTTGTCATTAAGCGCACTCATAAGTCCGGAGAGTCGCTCATTAGACAAAGAGATGTGAGAGTTGCTAGCTCCATTATTAGTGGAAAGATTAGTGTCGTGAAACATTGTTATCTTGAAGGGTTTGGAATTAAAATTCCTTTTAATATATCCAAGCAGATAACCAACCGGATCATAACATCTATCAACAAAGGTGTCCGTGTTTTTGCATTTAGTACATTTGAGATTCATGTTTGGTCCTCTGTTGTTTGAGTCATTACCGAAGATTAAAACCGTAATTTTTAAAATTGTTGTTAAATCCTTTTTGTTATCAACAAATTTTCCACCATCGAAGATTTTGCAAAGAAAAGTCGTAGCATTGGGTTTAGCGAGCTATTCCCGGATGAAACATTTCGTGAGATTCTTCTCCGAGACAACAGAGAAAGCAGTTTTGACATTAGGCAAAGGATCTCGGTTAAAATATTGCTTCGATGGGAACATAGGAGTCATCAAGACCCATAAGAAATTGCATTAACTTGATTAGTCGATTGTGTTTTTCAAAATGTTTTGTAGCCTCACAAGTGCAAGGAGGCAAGCTAATCATACAACAAATTGTTTCCATAAAGAGTTAAGGTTGTTATAGTAATCGGCAGAGAGGACCCACTTTGACTAAGAGAGTTTATATTTTTATGCAAATTAAAGATAGCCGAACCATCAACCTTATCATAAGTATCTTTAAGGTCATTCCACATTTCATAAGCAGCTTTAGCATATATAGCACCAAAGAATAGTTCAGTGAGAGAGTTAAGAATCCAAGTAACCACAAGCAGAGTTACAAGTATCCCATTGATTAGCAAGACTAGGGTTCAATCATCTCTTATGCAAGTACCATCAATAAACCCTAACTTATTATGGTTCCTTAAGGCAAAGATCATGGCCATATTCCATATTTTGTAATTTTCGGCCCAATGAGTTTGATAGTAATAATGGGTGTACCATTTGTGTTATTGGGTGTAAATACAAAGCATCACCAAAGATTAAGCTTTTCTCGGTGGAAGAACCACCACCACCAATATTATCATCATCAATAGCCATAGAACAAACAATAAGATGTATGTATATGATAAGATAGACAAGGCATGGCGGAAATAAAGACAAGAGCGATAGATGATAAAGAAATAAATAAGACTTTGTAATTAAGAGATAACAAGCACCAAGCCTGTGAACTGGGGTAAACCAGAGCGGTATTCATACCACTCGAGTGGCGATCAAAATGTTAGTTTACCCGCTTTGCACCCACAAAGACTTAAGTATCGCTTTGTTTGAAGAAGAGATTAGACTTAGACTTACGAGCAATATGCACGTGGAAAGAACAAATCACAATAAGAAATAACCAAAGATTATGCCAATAGCAATAAACATAAACTACCAAGTTGTTGTCAAGAGATGTCCCCAAGTTTCCACAAAGAAACCCTTGGATGTAGAATCAATAATGATTATGAGCCAGTAGCTCGATACCATATACGAAAGTATCAACAACAACAAGTAAACAGAAGAACTTTTATTCAAACCTAAGCCTCAATAGTCGGCTTAGATTATATCAACAATAGTATCCAAAATGTTAAAAGATTAGATTAATGTCAATGAGACAATGAGTTGAGATCCATATAGAACTCATATTTGTCATAGAACCAATGGACCAATCATAGCCATCCATTTTTTATCTAAATCATTTTTCACATTTTTTTAAAAAAACAACATATCTTGCAAACGGTAAATTTTCAAGCAACAAAAAATACACCATCATAACGAGAATTAAATTATCTTTCTATAGATATGCATTGTTATATACTTTCGATGAAGTTTTTTTTTTTCAAATTTCGCCCAGAATTAGACCCTAAGACAGCGGGGCAACTGCAGTTACTGGATGTGTCCTTTCTATCTTTTAGAGGTTCAAAGAATGAAGTATGTTTGTTAAGGTATTTACTTGCATGTTCCCCTTTACTAAAGAAGATGAGTATTAAGCTTGAGTTAGAGTCACTGGTTGGTGGTGAAGGTGAAAAGTTCAAGTTATCTGAAATGTTGCAGAAGCTCTATCGAGCCTCCTCAGTTGCCAAAATAGAGATCTCCGAAAATGAGATCTGGCAGGAACTTGACATATCTCAGTTTGACCCCTTTGAAATGGGCTGGTGGTAAAATTAGTAGTTCGAATCTATCTTTTAAATCTTATGGCTTCAGCAGCACTTCTAAGTATGTAATCATATAGAATTTTAGTTAATCATGGATTGATGGTGATGGTCCATATTTTATCTTATAAGTGTTTTTATTTAGAATAATTTGTAATGAATATGTGACTTATGAAAGTAATGGACATTGTGTTAATTACCCGAGTCAATACCAAATGGCTTGTGTCCTGTGTGAGAAGCTCCTCAACCAAATGGTTGTGGGTTCAAGTCCTGCTTAGGATCATTTGAGATAGTTTGTGGTTGTATATTGTGAGATAATTAGTTGCGGTTCTAATAAATAAATAAAAATAAAAAAATTACCCGAGTCAATGCTAGATGCACCAACAATGGGATGTGATATAGATACCCTCCCTATGTTGTCACATCATAGGGTTTTGGTCAAACCGTATAACCCGCGATGCACACCGTACAAGCCCGCGATGCACCCAATCATTGGATACCCTCTCTATGGGAGGGTGTGGATAACTTCTCCCACCAACAATATTAGGGGTGTGCACGGTCCAAAAACCGGACCGGCCAAGACCGGACCGGATCGAGACCTGATTTCGGCAAAAATCTTAGACCGAGACCGGACCGAATGTGGTCGGTCCGGTCTCGGTCCGGGTCGGTCCGGTCCGGTCCAACAAGCCCAAATTCGTCGGTTTTGGTCCGGACCAGACCAATGACCGAATTAGCTCAAAAGCCGAGACCGCGGACCGGAGCGAATGTGGTCAGTCCGGTCTGGTCCAGTCCGGTCTCGGTCGGTCCGGTCCGTTCGGGTTGTATGCTCACCCTTAAACAATATGTATATCAGTTTATGACAGTCCATTTAGCAGTCTTATTAAATGTCATGTTCTTATGTATAATATGTATCGTTGTATCTACTGGTTGATTATCTGACAATGGCAGCTAGAGTGCTAATTTATTTGTATGTGTGAGTACGGTAAACTTGGTTCCTAGTTCACTCAGCTATGTTGTTCTTAGGCTGCCCCAATAAGGGATCCCAATCCCTCTCATTTTCGCTGTCACGTCAGCTTTCTCTCACCGACGACCTACAGACGATTTTTTACCACACCAAGACGACCTACACTAAAAAAAACATACCCTACAAAAATACCTTTTATATATAAAATACACAAAAACATACACATAAGAAACACACGACATCGGTCGTGTACACAATCAAAAGAAAAAAAAAGTTGATCGATCGAAAACCCACATAAGGGCGATCGACTTCAAATCGATCGCTAAATCAATCATTTGCTACTACTGCGAGTAGCCTTATGGGTTCTCTTACATATATATAAGAGTCGTGTATATTGTGACTCAGCTTGCATATAAGAGATGTCTTTTTGTTGATATACAATTATATGTTATTGAATTAAGGTGATTTGGCAATTGGCAGTTGCACAGGCGAGTTTTGTTCTTTTTATTTCACTTTGTAGATAACACAGACGTAGTAGGTTCAGCTTTCTTCAAATGCTTGTCCATTCTGTTGCTCTCGGTTAAGCCAGTTTGCTAGGCCCTCGAGATCAGTTGTGTCTAGTGGGCACATTTGTAAATAGGGGTGAGCATGGTGCGGGTTATGACTAAAACCGAACCGCAACTGCACTTTCGGTTTCTATAAAATTATAAACCGAACCGCACCACATTTTTCGGGTATCTTGCGCTTTTGCGAGTTTTAACCGCACGGCACCATAACTTATGACTTATATAATAATGTGAGTTTTTGCGGTTTTTGGTTTACAATGCTGGTATTTTTCGGTTATAACAATGCATATATTTAATGTAAACACACACGTCGATTATGACTTATAAGAATATTAATGATAATATGCACTAGAAGCCTTATAATACACGTTAAATAATCAATGTGCCGTTTTTCGGTTTTAAATCATCAATGTGCAGTGCGGTGCGGGTTTTGTGGTTCGGTTTTATGTAAAACCACAACCGCACCGCATTTTGCGGTTTTTCTTTTTTTTTCGTGAAACCGATCGACCGGCTTTTGTCGTGGTGTGGTTTTTTGTGGTTTTTGCGGTTTTAAGGTTTGCGGTGCGGTTTCTTCTACTCACCCCTAGTTGTAAAAATCGCCTAGATGACCAATCAATTACTAAGTGGCCATACGCCCAGGCGAGTTTTGTTCTTTTTATTTCACTTCTATGTAGATAACACGAACATAGTAAGTTCAGCTTTCTTCAAATGCTTGTCCACACTGTTGCTCTCGGTTAAGCCAGTTTTGTAGGCCTTTGAGATCAGTTGTTGTGTCTAGTGTGCACAGTTGTAAAAATCGGCCTAGATGACCAATTAATCACTAAGTGGCCATACGCCAAGGAAGGGGCGTAGCCATGTTGACATTAGTGGGAGGACGTGCCCCCAACAAAGCTTGTATATACACTAAATCAATTGGAAAAAATTGTCGAGTATGAAGAAAATAGCTCCATTGCCCTCAACCAAGGCCGTCTTTAAGGGTGTGCAAGGTGAGCGACCGCTCAGGGCCCCAGAATTTTTAGGGCCCCAAAATTTGTCTCGTTGATAATTATATGCATGTGTAGACATATTTTTCACGAAGACAAAAATATTTAGATGGGAAAATATCTTAAATTATTAATATGTTAGAACGTTTAGATAACTAATTACATTATATCTTATAAACGGTGACACTTTATATATAATATTGCTTAACGAAAGGCCTCATTATATAATTCCGTACATGGCCCTCAAAAATTTTGCCGATTCGTGGGACGGCCCTGCCCTCAACCCAAATATTGCAGTGCCCCGCATCTTCATGAAGCTCTGGATGACAACGATTTTAATTGCTCAACTAAAAAGTAAATAACAAGAGTGAGAAGACGAGTTTTTTGAACGATGGCTCTACGGTTCTTTACTTTTCCTCTGGTTAATTGGTTATGGTTAAAGAAAAATGGCGAGGAAGATTGTTCCAAATCACCTAAGTAATCTATGTCCAAATATGTCCTTATTACTCTCTCACTTAGTGTTGTTTGTGCAGGATTATTGTGAGGGACTTATTGTGTTCATTCTCTATTCTTGGATATGAAGAAATGTTAATACAAATAAACCGTAAAAAGGTTTATTAATATTTTGCGATCTCTTTGTGTTTTGTTGATAACAAATATATTGTTGTCTTAAGTATAATTATAAGGATACATGTTATTTTGTAAAGCATTTATATAGCCATTTAAATACAAAATGTAGTAATTAAGCATTTGTTGTAATAGTTTATTAGGATGGGTAAAACCATAACCCATGGATCTTAACCCATACCTAAAAGACTAGATACAATGTATACTTAGATACATTGAATCTAAAGAAAACCCATGAACCAACCCATGACCCATAACCAAAACCCATGGGCAAGAGGGCGTTCCACGGATCCCTAGGTTTACACTAGACGGATCCCAGTGGAAGGATCCGTGGATCCGGGGAACAAAGTGAATAATTTTGCCTATAAATGAGAGCCATTTCTTCATTCTAACTCACCCTCTTCTTACTAAATCTCATACACTCTCATTCTCTTCTAACATATAGATCACTTGATCTAGAGAGTTGTTCTTCTTTCTTTCTATTTGTGATCCTCATATAGGTCCTTCTAAGGCAAGATCACAAGCATTCTACAAGTCATCCAAGCAAGGGTCCTTGATTGATTTGTCACTCCGCAAGATTTACGTAGCGTAAGATCTTGTATTTGTTATTTCACATATTTGTTGTGTAATAGTTGTGTTGGTTTGGTCCACCGTGCTACGGACTCGTATTTAGCTTTGTCTGAGAAAAAGTGTAAGCAACGTTGTGAAGGCTTCTCCGCCAAGTGAAGGAGTTTGTTGACATAGTGCTTGAACTCTCGAGTAGGTGACTCGAGGAGTGGAGTAGGACAAGGAAGGTGTCCTTGTAGCGAACCACTATAAATCGGTTGTGTCATTTCTATCCCTTAACTTTATTTATTTGCTTACATTATCATTAGATCTATATCGCTCAACATCCATAAGATCTCACATATTAACGAATCTAAAGTTTTTGAAATCAACTTAAAATCGGAAAACTATTCAACCCCCTTCTAGTTTTCCACAATTGGCATCAAGAGCTAAGTTTATAAAAGTTTTAAAGTAAATTGTATTTTAAAACTTTTCGATCACTATGGGTTCAAAATTATAAGGAAGGGCAATCTATGCAACTACCACCACTATTTGAAACTAATGGTTTTATATATTGGAAAATAGATTCAAACATATGTGAAATCTAAAGATATTGATCTTTGGTACATTATTGTTGAGGCGACTTTGAGGCTACCTCAAAAGACGATAAAGGGAATTTAGTTAACATACCTCATGATAAACTAAATGATGAAATGAAGAAAAGCTTTCTAAAATAGTGAAGCAAAATGGTTTTATATAATGCTTTACCGAAAAGGAATTGAAAGAATTTCTATGCTTAAAACCTCTAAAGAAATTTGGACTTCTTTAGTTGTAACTCATCAAGGCAATCAACAAGTTAAGAATAATAAAATTGATTTATTTGTTCAACAATATGAACAATTTTCAATATCGGATGAGGAAACTATAGATCATTCTTTTGCTAACTTTAATACTATTATTACATCATTACAAGCACTGATGAATCTTTTTCAGCCGTAACCATGTTAGGAGATATCTAAGGGCACTTCCATCGAAGTGGAGATCCAAGGTAACGGCGATCAAGAGTCAAAAGATTTGACAATCCTCACCTCGATGAACTCATAGGCAATCTAAAAGTCTACGAGCTTGTCCTTGCCAAAGACTCCAAGCCTCAAAGGTAAAATAGAAACACAATCTTTGGCCCTTAAAGCCAAAAAGGCTTCAAGCGATGAAGAGAACTCCTCTCGAGTAGTGACGACAAGGAGTACGCTATGGCGGTAAGGGACTTTAAAAGTTCTTTAGAAAGGGAATATACGCCAAACAACCATATGACGATAAGAAAGGCTTTCGAAAATCAAAGAGGACGAGAAGCCAAAGGATGATCGTATTGCTTTAAATGGGGACCCAAACCACTTTATTAGTAAGTGTCCCAAACGGGATGATCATAAAGCATTCGTGAGCGCACGGGGAATGAGCGACGAGGAGGACGAATAAATTTGTCTCATGGAAAATGACGAGGTATGTCACTTAATACTATAGTAGTTCATCACTGATGACGACTCTTTGCATAATGAATATGACAAACTATGCAACATTAGCTTAAAACTAATTAACAAAATAAGCTTTTAAAGAGTTAAAACCAACGCTAGATAAAGAAATCATAGAATTAAAAGCAAAACTAAAACGCTTAGAAAAAGGTAAAATAGCAAGTGGTGAATGTGAACTTTATGCTCAACTTCAAACACTAGTTGATCATCCAGATTCTAAAATTGCTAGAATGAGTACGAACACCTTAGATACAATACTATATGGTGTTAAACCGTAACAACCTAAAAGGCTTAGGTATTCAACAACTTGATCCATCAACTAGTAAAAGTAAAGAAACAAAATTTGGTAAGGCGCTAGAAAGCCACCCATTGTGGCGGATCCCACGGATCCCCTAAAAGGGAACCGGATAGTTTACGCATTGTGATCCGTGGATCCACTGTAGCAAACGATGTAGTAATAACGTAGCGCCTTCATCTAGAACCGATTTTGTTATCATTAATAGGAAGAAACCAACTCATGTCACCACTAGACAACCACCTTCAAAATATAATCCTACTTTTGCAAGAAACAAAGTTTCATCTTTTCAAAACCTAATTCATTTAGAGACCTAATAACGCTTATCCAAGAAGTAACCATCAAATGGGATGGAATCCAAATATGCAAAACGGTTTTCCTTTTCAAAACTTTGCTCCATGGAATGCATATTCATCTTATCCATACATGTCTTACATGAATGGAATGTTAACACTAATGGACCCATGAACAAATGGGGACCAAACTTTTGAGTTTATTATCGTTTTAGGTGTGCTTAAAGGTCGATCTAGACCCCATGAATGGGTCAAGGATAGCGGGTGCACCTGCATATGACCGCAATAGGATCTATTCTCCACATATGAATCCGTAAATGGAGGTAATGTGGTGTTTGGAAATAGCAAAGTAGAATCATCGGTAAAGGTACGATTTCTAAAAATCTCTAACCATTAACGATGTGTGTCACGAGAAAACCTAAACTTTAACCTCTTAAGTATAGGACAAATATGTGATAAAAGTGCAATGTACTCTTTACCAAACCGGTAGTAAGATACTTAAAATGGCATAACCATAGGAAGAGGAATTAGGAAACATGGAGTCTATGTCATTAAAATTAGTAATGAACCCAAAGACAAACTATGTCTTACCTCTATGGATGATACTTCGACCTTATGGCATCGAAGATTGGGTCACGCCAACATGCGACTTCTTCATTCGCTATCATCCAAAGATCTAGTAAGAGATCTACCTAAGTTAAAATATGAACATCATTTTTGTGATGCTTGTAATGTAAGAAAACAAGTTCATTCAAGTCATAAAGCTAAAAACATGGTGTCCACAACTAGGTGTCTAGAACTACTACATATGGATCTATTTGGTCCATCCGCTATCCAAAGTTATGGAGGCAACTACTACACTTTGGTCATAGTGGATGACTATTCTAGGTATACATGGACAAAATTTTTAAAAAACAAAACGAAAACCTTTAATTATTTTGAAATATTAAGCAAAAAGATCCAAAGACAAATAGGAAGTCCTATAGTGTCCATTAGGACGGATCATGGTAGGGAATTCGATAATGAAGTGCAATTTGGAGCCTTTTGTGACGCTAATGGTATTACTCACAACTTCTGGCCCACGCACTCCATAATCGAATGGGGTAGTAGAAAGAAAGAATAGAACCCTACAAGAAATGAGTCTAACAATGCTTAATGAACAATCCATACCTCAAAAGTTTTGGTGTAATGCCGTTGATACTTCAACGTACATACTCAATCGAGTTTTAATAAGACCAATCTTAGGTAAACTCCATATGAGTTACTCCGAGGCAAAAATCCTACGTTAAATCACCTTAGAGTCTTTGGAAGAAAATGTTTTATTCTTAACACTAAAGATTACCTTACAAAATTTGATCCTAAATCAACCGAAGGTATCTTTCTAGGTTATTCGCCAAATAGCAAAGCCTACGTCATATTAAACAAAGAAACAATGAAGGTAGAAGAGTCATTAAATATAAAATTTGATGAAAATCCACCCAAACCCTCTCCACCTCTTGTCGATGACGAGATCATAGAAAGTGATGCTATAGTAATAAAGAAAAAGATAAATGAAGAAGAAGAACCTTTAAATAGTGAAATCATAAACATTAAAGAGTCCAAAGATCACCCCGTAGATAAAGTCATAGGAAAGCTAAACGAAAGAACATTAAGGTCTCAAGTTCAAAACCAAAGTAGCTTGTTTTGTTTCATTTCAACCATAGAACCTAGGAATACACAAGAAGCCATAAACGATGAGAGTTGGGTAATGGCTATGCAAGAAGAACTAAATCAATTCATTTCTAATGATGTTTGGACGCTTGTCCCTCCACCTGGTAATCAAACCATAATAGGAACCAAATGGGTTTATAAAAACAAGTTAGATGCAAACGGAGTAGTGTCTAGGAACAAGGCTAGACTCGTTGCAAGGGTATAACCAACAAGAAGGAATAGACTTTGATGAGACCTATGCCCCGTGGCTAGATTAGAGTCTATAAGAATACTTCTTGCGATGCTTGTGCTAATGATCTAAAGCTTTATCAAATGGATGTCAAAAGCGCTTTTCTAAATGGTTTCATTAATAAAGAAGTATATCGTAGCTCAACCTCCGGCTTCATCGATTTTGAAAACCCAAACATGTATATAGATTAAAGAAAGCCCTTTACGGTCTTAAACAAGCTCCAAAAGCTTGGTATGATAGACTCAAGTCATTTTAATTAAACACAACTATACCATGGGTTAGTTGACAACACACTTTTACTAAGAAAAGAGTCACATATAATCATAGTGCAAATATATGTAGATGATATTATATTCGGATCCACTTGTCAAGATATGTGTGATGATTTCTCTAAAATCATGCATGACGAGTTCGAGATGAGTATGATGGGAGAACTTACATTGTGTTCTCAAGATGAGTAAAAGGGAGGAAGTAAAGTGAAAGCGAGAAAGTTTGTGTTCTCCAGTTTTTTTTAGGAAGTAAAGTGAGGTAAAGTGAAGTAAAGTGGTGATATTTTAATTATAAAACTTTCACTCCACTTTTGGGGTGAAAGTCACTTTACTTACTCTTTCTTACTTTACTTCCTCTTTCTTTCACTTTCATTCATTTTTTTCTTGAGAACGGAGCGTTAGTTTCTTTCTTGGTCTATAAATTAAACAAGTAGAAGATGGTATCTTCTTTAATCAATCTAAATAAATAAAGGAGATGTTAAAGAAATTCGGTCTAGAAAAGTCGAAACCAATTAGGACACCAATATCATCCGACACCAAACTCACAAAAGATGAAGATGGCGAATCCGTAGATAATACTAAATATCGTGGCATGATAGGTAGTCTTCTCTACCTCACGGCAAGTAGGCTTGATATCATGTTTAGTGTTTGCTTATGTGCTAGATTTCAAGAAGACCCTAAAACATCACACCTAGAAGCCATAAAAGAATATTTAGATACATTAAGGGTACAACACAATTAGGATTATGGTATCCTAAGGGCACGGAGTAGAAACAATTGTATATGCGATTCGACCATGCGGTGATTACGTTGATAGAAAAAGTACAAGTGGGTGTGTACTTTCATGGGATGTTGTTTAACGTCTTGGTTTTCTAAGAAACAAAGCGGCACTAGCAATATCAAAAACCGAAGCCGAGTACATCTCTGCCACAAAGCATGCCAAGCACTATAGATGAAACAAGCGTTAGTAGACTACGACATTCATCTAAGCGACATAGCCATTCTATGTGACAACAAAGGTGCCATCGATTTAAGCAAGAATCGGTATTGCATTCTCGCACAAAACATATAGAGATTCGTCACCACTTCTAAGAGACAATGTTCAAAAGGGAACATTTCTATTGAGAAGGTAGCATCCAAGACAACATAGCCGACGACTCACCAAACCGTTGAAACGGGAACAATTCAACCTACTTGCCTTGGTCTTGGTCTAATGGAACAAACGTCGTAACTTATTTGACTCTACAAGGTATGTAAACACTAGCCTTCTTCTTTCGAGTCTAGGATCTCTATTTCATGCACAACTCACAAATAATACGGAATTTTCAAACCCAAGATGAGTTTTCCACTTATAGCTTTCTTTTTTTTTTCAAAGAAAACCTACTTTCACAATGTTTTCTAAAAGGATGATACCTTCCAGATCAATTTCACAAAAGCAATTTCACGCCTAGGACAAATCGCTTTTTCATTATTAATACAAAGTAAAACCCGCTTTCATTGCATCTCATGTCTTTGAATGCTAAAGGGACACATAACTAATATGTGTTTTGGGTACATTCATTTAAAGCAACAATGAATTAGGAGCATTGATAACACAAAATTACGTACTCATGTACTAAATATGTGTTTTCGGGTTATCTCAATAGGATGTTTTATACTTCTAGTTTATTTTCT
The DNA here is from genome assembly GCA_022545495.1 of Chrysanthemum lavandulifolium. Lineage (NCBI taxonomy): Eukaryota > Viridiplantae > Streptophyta > Magnoliopsida > Asterales > Asteraceae > Chrysanthemum > Chrysanthemum lavandulifolium. The sequence goes on along the minus strand of CM040241.1, from coordinate 250,649,475 downwards.
ATTTTTTAGGTGTCAAGATAACCGAAACTCCAAATAGTTTGCATATCAGCAGACCCACGGATCCCGCCTTCATGCCGGACGGATCCTCGCGGAAGGATCCGTGGGATCCGTGAGACGTGTCGCTTTTACCTTCTATTTTCTCACTTTGGATGAAAAATCCACATTTGTTCTATTTTTTTGGAGTATGCTCTTTAATGCTTGTGTTCTCATGATCACATGCCTTAAATTCATATCTAATCATTAGATTTTAATCCACATTTTGGGTCAAGCATTCATTACAATGCTTTGTTTTTTTCTATATATAGAACTCCCAAAATGCTTGCATAATCCATCTCTTTCTCACAAACACAATACTCCATGTCATCCACAAACCCTTTAGATGAATCACCTAGTACAAACAATCATCTTCATAATACCCAAACCTTTGTACTACCACCATCCAAAATACCACAATCAAACTCTAGGATATCCGCACGGATTAGTATCCGATCTTGTTGCTTAGCAAAACCAACCTCAAATGGTTCTTCCTCAACAAACAACTCACCACAAGATGCTTCCTTTATAGCACCTCCCTCATCACCAACAAGTACACCAAATTCATCACCACCTAAAGTAACTCTTTTGGAACTCCTTAAGACTCCAACAAGATCTAACCAACCTAAAGAAAAAGAATTAGTCTTTTCAACACCCCCCACATCTCCAAATACTATATTTTAAGATCTTGAAACATCACCACCATTAGCTCCCATCACATTACAAGAACATCTAGGTTCTTCTCCACCACCATTTACAAACATTCGGATGCGGATCCATATTTTCCTATTTTTCCACCACAACTTCCGTATAACTCAAATCAAAACAACACGGAAAACTTCCGCACATTACCCACATCATTTACATTGTGAACATTGCCAATCCACTAGGGAAATTACAATAGAAGTTAGGGAAGAAATGCGTTTCATACTCAACCTCATCCTTGATCGCATCAATACCATTACTCATCAAAACCTCCATCAATAACCTTATGCAAGCATGGAAGGAATCACTACTACTACTTTCTATTTTTATTTTATTTTGCAGTCATTTTCAAGAACAAGACTTGTTCTTATGTTTACATGCTTGTAAGTGGCATAAATACCACTACAATTTGTTGTTTTATTACAAGGCCTTGTTTACATATCTTGGCTCCCAATCTTGATTCTCGACAATCACAAGATTATTTAAGCATGTTACTAACCTTTCTTCTTATAGGATTTTTTATTTTTCTTCACTTGACGCCCAAGCTAGGGGAGCTACCACACACCCCAAATTATCATGCTTTACAATGGAATGGAATACCTTGGGAGGATCATAGCATCAAAGTTACTGAGTTATATCGAGCGACCTAAAGTGTCGCTTTGAAAGTATCGTTTGATTAAGTAAAATAATCGAGTTTACAAACATTAGGTCCCAAAAGATTTCCAATATATCAAAACGAGTTTGTTACAATCAAACGATAGTTAATCGATAAAATATAGGTGAGACGCGACACACCGCTGACTCTATGATAAGTCCACATGCATGCCATGAAGTGAATGCCTTAGATACCGAGATAAAACATGCTAAAAGTGTCAACACAATGGTTGAGTGAGTTCATAGAGTTTGGTTAACAAGTAAAGCTTTTAAAGAGCGTTCATGCAACAAAGGCAAAGTTTTTGGTCATTTAGAATAGTCCACAAAGCAAAGGCGTTGTAAATCCACTCGCCCAAGTTCCGCCCATACAAAACTTGCAACCTGTGTGTTCACAACCACCGCCCAAAAGTAGTATGTCTAGAAGTCAAGTGCACGTTATCATAATAGTTCACAAAGCAAAGGCATTGTAAATCCACCCGCCCAAGTTCCGCCCATACAAAACTTGCAACCTGTGTTCACAACCCATTGCACAAAAATATAGTATAGCACCACGTATATAATAATGTATGCGTGCAAAGCCCTAGAATAAATAATATGCGTCCCGTAACATAGTGGACGAGAGGTTGGCCGACCTCAATAGCGCTATCCATACTACCTACTAATAGGAGACTAACAATGCTAATGTACGAACAATACATCATACAACTATTATATACAATTAAGAACACTCCGAACATGGGAGAATTTGCACTACTCCGAACATGGGAGACTTTACATTGAGAACGCTCAAGTAACATAGTGAGACGCTCGCTCCGGACCGGGAGGCTTTAATTTGAGAACGCCCGTAACATAGTGAGACGCCTGCTCCGGACTGGAGGCTTTGGGTTGCTCGAACAAGGGAGACTTTATAGTGATGCTCGAACATGGGAGACTTTATAGTGATGCTCGATCATGGGAGACTTTATAGTGATGCTCCAATCATGGGAGACTTTATAGTGATGTTCGAACACGGGAGACTTTAGGTCAAGGTTATAATACGTGCGGTTCAATAAGTTCAAACAAGTCATAAGTTTGTATTTAAGTTCAAGAGTTCCGTTCAAAGTTCGTAATTAAGTTCAAAGATTTAAGTCGGGTTCAAAAGTTCGAATACCAAAGAGCTCAAACATATCAAAAGGTTCAAGATAGTCGAAGCGTTCAAAATCACGTCAAACACGTTCAAAAATAGTCAAAGGTTCAATATTAAGTTAAAAGAGATTACTTATATGTCAATATGTTTTAAATCAAGTTAAAGTGTTCAAATCTATGCCAATATGTTCCTATCAAGTTAAATGAGTTCAAATATATATGTCGAAGGGCTCAAAATCACGGAAAGTGGTTCAAATAATAGTGTTCATAACATAGTGATCAATTTAGTTCGGGCACAATCTACTTACTAGCATAAGTAGTGAAACAAAAAGGGTAACAAGTTCATGATAGTTCCAACAATATAGTTTAAGTTCATATAAGTGTGAAATAAAAGCATGAAGTTGAGCATGTATCTCCAAAGAGTTTATAAACAGTTAAACAAGTAAAAGTGGGCTACGAACTCACCGTTGCAATAGTTATGATGACAAAGTGGATGCACGAAATGAGACGCAATAGCCTAACCGCGACCTATAATGAATGATATGTTCTAATGTAAGTCATGAAACAATGTCGGCATGCAAACTCATATGATATCCATACCACTTGTACCTTTTGGAAAATAAAGTTTATCGTCGAAATATATGTTTATGACCTCTTGTCAAGTTTCAAAATACTTTTTCAGTATTTACGTCGAAATGATATCCTACGATAATCATTTAGTGGTTTATTATGAAATTATAACTTTTCGTCAGAAAATAATGTCATTTGACAATTTCATGAAAGTGACTAAATGGCCTCGAAAAACTAGTCGTAAAATGGTGCACGTCGGCGTTAGGAAACAAACTCAACGGTTTTGGGAAGCTCGTTTCATTATCTCAAAGTTTTAGTGTTTAAGTTTCCATTCTAGAGGTCTCGATCACGAGAAAAATATAGGTTAAGTATGGTACTTTAGTCCAACATATAGTTTAAAGATGGTTTTCGGCAAAGTTTAAGCAACCGTAACTAATTCATTACAACTCGCTAAACAAACGATTGGACATTTTGGAAAATATACTTGGCGAACTTACTTTTATTAGAAGACATCACTTTATAAAAGTTCTACATCAATGTTAAAACGTCCTCCAACATGGTGACTAGTTTGACGTAATACTTGCCTATTAGAATTAATATAGTTTTTCTTATATGATAAAAGTTACGGCACTTTGTGAAAACGTGTATAATTTAATCGTTACAAGTCCGTTTTCTCGTTTTATATATCCTTAGCTCGTATCAAAGTATACTAATATATTTTTGATAAGTCGACATAATTTATAACACCTAAGTTTCATTTTTGACTCGTACAAAACAAACAATACATGCTTGAAATTTCGAAAAATTATAGTTTTCGTCGCCAACTTGAAAAATTCATAACTTCTTCGTTATAGCTCCGCTTTAATCCGCTTCAAGCGCCACGCTGCTTTTAAAGTGTATTTTCTAAATATCTAGCCCAAAATATTATCCCAACTGTCGGATTTTCCAGATTTTGAAAATAAGGACAGACCCTTTTAAAACGATGTCGAAATGAGTTTTTCTCGCCCAAACCTATTCTAACCCATTCAAAACAACTCCGGTTATTCTAATCCTACCATACACCTTCTTAGGGTGTCATGGGTTCCTAGACATCACCAAAAGTAATATATAACAAGGAGTAATTATAGGATGACTTATATATACATAACTCTTAAAATCAATGAAAAGTGATATAAACCTCATGAGACTTTGCATGTTTTCTCAATAATGATGAAATGAATATGAAATATGATCATGAAAATGAAAAGCTTACAAGTAACTTGATGAGGTTATTAGAACAAAGGGTTTTTCCTAATCACCCAAGGTTTATATTACAAAACCTTAACAAGAGTGATACTAGTGTATGTATAACTTGATTAGAAAAATATTTGATGATCACTTCCTTGGTCCTTTATGGTTGTGATAAGGTTTTAAAAGGAACCATTTGAGGGGTCGTTTAAGTCCTTATTTGATCACTTTGTATCCGTTATTGCTTAATATCGCTCCTTTCACTTTTATGTCTCTTGAAGGCAAAATGTTGGAATGGCACTTATTTGGACGAAAAGGCGAATATATGAAGAAAATGGCCAAAGTCGAATCGAGGCACTCAAAGTCACGAAAATGTAAGGCGCGACGGCGTCAGTACTAATTGCGGCGCGTCGGAGGAATTTTTGACGACACGAGCCAAATACCCTATTTTCAAGTGACGACGTCGGGCTTTAAAAGAGTAGGCCGTTGCTACTCGGACGGCCTAGATGCAACCTGCACAACGCCGGAAAATTTCAAGAGGACGGCGTCATTTAACATAAGGTGACGCCGCCGCAAGGTTAACGTGGCCAAGACGAAACCCTAATGACGGCGACATGACGCGCCACGAAACATAAGGTGACGCCGTCGCATATGTAATCTTATATATAGAATCCGAATTTTTCGCTTTAGAGAGTCTTTTGGAGTGAAAACCTAAAACCGAACCTAAGGTGTCTTGTACTTTATTTTAAATCGTTGGAATCACTCCTAGACAATATTTCAAGTATTTATATTTCATATGTAATAGGTAGCTTTATTATGGCCTTTATGTTTGTTTAAGGTCAAGCTTATGTAGAAGGCCCATAAGCTTAGGCCCAAGCCCAATAAGGAATAGGGAAGGAGAGGAGTGTTGCCTAGCTCCTTGCCTATATAAACAATGTAATAACCTCACTGAGGGTTGGTTGTTCAAGTTTTCCTTTCACATACATCTTATTCATAACCGGTCATAATATCTCGTGTGTGTGTGGTTTTACTTGTTCAATCGCCTTCATCTCTTTCTCTATAACTTGTGTTTGTAAAACTAGTGACCTAACAAAGGTATCAATCGCCAAATAGTTGGGTGTACTCGTTTGTTTTGAAGTTTTTGGTTTTGGGTCTTACGCGTAAGGTTAACGCATTCTTTAGCTCTTTTAAAACTTGTTTTTGCACTTTTAATCCAAGATTCTTGTACTTTCAACGTTTTAAGGTGTTAAAATACTTGTTTTGGCAAAAGTTTCAAACTTTATCGTGGATCATTGTTTTGAACTAGTTTTTATTCGTGTGTGTATTTCACGCATAACTGCTTTTGAGTGCTTTGGATCATCAAGTTTCACACTTTTGTGTTATTTTGGTGTTATTTAAGCTATTTCATCACACAAAACCGGTTTAGAAACATCTTTGGGCAAAATCAAAATTACGAGTAATCCTACGCGTATCAAAACCCTAAAATTACGCTGTAAGATTTTTCCTTGGTTTGATCTTCATTTTCCGGTTTATTCCGTGTTTTCTTACTTGGATAAGTCTAAAAATACGTCGACTTTGGATATCTTTTGCACTTTGTGAAGTGTAAAAGATCATTTGGGCAAAACCCTAAACTTACGCATAAGCATAAGCTTACGCGTGAAATCCCACGCATAAGATTCACTTTACGCCAGAAACTTAGGTCTACGACAAGGTAATCCTATGCCTAACTTTCACGCCTAACTTTTGTCTACGCATAACTTTAGTGTTTTTATCTTACTTACGCGTAAGCTAAATCCTACGCGTAACTTCTTATTGTTACGCGTATCTTTTGGTGTTTTTACGCATAAGTACTACTTGGTTTCTTGTCTTTTCTACGCCTAAGGACACTTCATCAACAAAGGTTCATTCGACTACAAAGATCCATTTTTACTACACAAGTTCATCAACATGTCTCAACCACCATACTCTAACTATTTCCCTCACACTTATAATCATCAACAACAACAACAATTAACTCCACAACATCAACAATGGAATCAACAACAAGCAATTTATCAACAACAATTTAATCAACAACATACTCCACAAATTGGTGCAATTCCACCTCCACAAATGGTTCAAACACCGCCAAGTCTTCAAGTTCAAACCTACACAAACGATTTCAATCAACATCCATCAAGGAACACTATGAAGGAACCCACTTGGTTTGCAAAGATGTGTGAAGCTTTAAGCGACCAACAATCAATTCATGAAGTGGATCACTTTACCTCCAATGCTCACTCCAGAAACTACGATTAATGGGTGATAAGGTTCTTTAGGTTTTGTGATCTAAAGAAGCCACATGGAAAGTTCTTAAAGAAGGTTATATTGGAAGGTCTATTTGAGATGCCTCTTGTCATTGTACCCGGAGATCCAACTGTTGTTCCACCAAGAGATGAACAAACCAACATTGCTATCACAGCAGCATTTAAATCATACGTAACTTCTACACTATGAAGTCGATGAACTTGCAATGGAATACATCCTCTTAGGATTACCAAACCCAATTCTTCGTAGTGTTGATGCTCAAAAGACCGCACAAAAATGTGGGATCATATTCGTCTTCTTATGGAAGGATCATGCTCAATCGGGAGGATTTGGAATCCAAAGTTTACTTGGCTTATGAACACTTCATGATTGAACCCGAGAGACACTAGAGTCCTATCATCATCGATTTTCGAGACATCATCAATGATTTGGATAAACACAACATCATCATGCCAAGAATTGCAGTGAATACTAAGTTCTGAGTAGTCTTGGTCCCGAATGGGAGAAGTATGTCATCTTTCTCCGTCTGCGAAGAATATGCATCATTCTACTTATGGATTGTTGTACGATTACTTGATGCCTCATGAAAAGGAAGTTGATCGGGAAAGGATTCTCCGTGCTCAACTTGCTAAGCAACACATCCGGATAATCAACAACTTGCCTTGTATGCTCAATGAATTATCCTCTCAACCAAAGAACTCAACCAACTCGCTTCAAACACACCTTCACAAAGAACAACCTCAACAAAATCAATTGGTTCCATACAAGAACAATGCTCAAGCATATGTCGATGAAGCGATCGAGAAATCGATCCATTCAAGCATTACAACAAGAATTTGTGATGATTGCTAATGCTTTTGGCCGTTACACCAACAAATCCAACAATCGTATTCGCTCCTCATCTAACACACGGACTCAAGTTGTTGTGAACAATGGACGGGTTGAAGTTCGAAATCGTGATTATGGTCTTCAAATGGGTGGTGGTCAAGGGTTTAATGATGTGGGTAGGAATAACAATAGAGCTCAAGTGGTGGAACAAGGAAATGCTCGAAATCGGTTAAATGGTCTTAGATGCTACAACCGCAATGAGAAGGACACTGGCTAATGCATGCCCAAAGCCAAGGACTAGGGGCGGTGCTTATTTCAAAGAGGCTTTACTTTTGGCTCTTAAGGATGAAGTCGGTGGATCTCTCACGGACAAAGAACAAAGCTTTATGGCGTATGCACTCAAATGATGATATGGAGGACTTGCAGCCAATGCAATTATTATGTTGATGGCTAATATGCAAGAGTTACACATGAGTGAAACAGCCCAAGAGGACACCGATGGCTTGTCTCAGTACCGAACAAACCATCATCATATCTCGAACTAATATCTCCATCAATATCTCGAATCCCAAGACGGCTCGTAATGTTCAAAATGAGTCATCTACATCTCATTCGGCGATTCAAATAAACCCGTAGTTACATTTGACGCATCCGTAAGATATGGTTTCCTTGATAATCAAATTGACTCCGTGGTTATACTTGAGGATCTAAATAATGATCATGTTGTGACTCACGTTGAATAAGATGAACCTTTGCCCCATCCGATCTTGTTCTGTTACTTCAAGACCAACAATCCCAAATTGATGCATGTGTTGCATTAAATCGGTCCTTAAAAGTAAAATGCATCGTTAACCAAGGATTTTGAATGTTTACAAATGCAACTCAACTTTTTCAAAACTCAAGACAATCAGTGAAAAAGGTTTTGAAGCCGCTTTGCAAAATCTCATCAAACGAAAATATTTAGAGAGACAGATCGTGATCTAGCCGCCTCGAAGAATGCTTTGTTTTCGAATTAGAACAATCAAACACGAACATAAAAAGCAAATTAACGCTCTCACCTTGGAAAATCAAAAGCTAAGGTGAGTTGTTAAATTGTCAAAACAGCCTCCGATACAAAAGCATTCAACGAATCGGGTAGATGACCTTCTTGAAGAAATTATCGGCTTGCAAAACAAACTTAAAGAGTTTAAAACTGTTGTTTACAAACATGGTGAATCGAGAATGACTATTGAAAATTTTACCTTAAAACCCAATCCAAAAGGATATGGAAAAATCTAGTCGATTACAAACCAAAGCTTTCACTAAAACATTCAAACCAACTCCACAAGTTTCAAGTGCGAATACAAAATTGATAATATTGTCATGAGTGTTGTTGAATATCATCATCAAGAGGAATTAGATGCGTAAGACGAGTCGATCAAAATTAAAAATGTTGTTTACAACAAACCTTTTAATTATAAAACGCAGTCACTTTCGTCACACCAACGGATTCTTCAAACACACCAAGGGTTATCATCAAACCACCCGAGTCTTCTAATGTTAATCCCAAAATGACTTTGCACAAACTTATGGTCCTTTACCTTCCATTAGTGAAGTAAACTCACAACCCGAAAATCGAAAAATTCTTCGATATTTTGACATTTTCATGGTCGACCTCAAAATTTTACAACATGAGATAGAATATCGATCCGAAATCAAAGTTGAACATTTTCAATCGCCTATGGCACGAGAACAAAGAGACATTTTTCGTAAAAATCTTTTACCTAATGTTAAAACTTGAAAAGTTGTGCAATTGCTCGGGAAAAGGATTTTCATAAGGAACTTGGGGTAATGAAGACGTTTTGAGAAAACGAAACATCTATTTCTAATACTAAACATAAAAAGAAACTCTTGAGAAAAGATGTTGATCGACTCTTGGAAGATGTTATCCGTGTTGATATCCATAATGTTGTGTTATTCTATTCTTTGCCATATGCATCCGATCATATCTCTGCGATATTGTTGAAACTGTTATTCTTGTTGAGAATACCGATAATGTGCTTCAGATCGGGTCTTTAAAAGTCGAAAATAAACGATTACTCACCGAAATTTACAATGCAAAACGTCGTCTTCATTGGTGTGAAAAGATATTCACAACCATCAACTTAGTTTTCAAAAGAAAATCGCTCGATTGAGTGCAAAATCTTCGATCCTAAAATTGAGCAACTGGATGATCAAAACGTGTCTTTGAAAAGTCAAATCTCAAAATATGAACAAGAACTTTTAAAAGTTAAACAGAATATGGTGTCATATTTGATTTACTCAAAAGACTCGACTTGAAGCATCAAACGAACTTGATCAATATCTTGCTCACACTAGAGATGTCATGAATTTTGCCGAAATATTCGCTCGAAAATCAAGATCCGATTCACACTATCTCTAAGTTACGGGAAATGTTAGGAAAGTATGAACAACTTCCGCCATCGTGATTAAGAGATTAGCACCAAATACACTTAGTAATCGTGAACCTAGAATTCCCACGCCAAATCACAAGTTGCTAATGTGTTTCCCTCTCTTCGAAATAGGAATAGTTGCATCTTTTCCAAACGTCCGCACTTCACGACCTAGGAGCACTCAATCGAAGAATAGGAATTTGCGATCTAAGAAAAGATCAATAAGGAATGCTAAAGTAGAAGAACACCCTAGGACTCGAATAAAACTCATGTTGCTTCCACTATAGATGTTGCATCCGCAAATGTAATACAAATAGTGATGTAACGAATGTTAAACCGTTAAGTACTTTTGATATTCATCGATGCACCTTGTGTTATTTGTCTAAAGAGTATGAATTCGATTGTCATGACAAATGTGTTGCTAAAGCTATAATCTCGATTACGAAATCCTAAGAATCGGAATACCTCTAGGCCCACTAATCATTCTAAGTCCGTGCTTGGTAGACCGCCTTCTTTAGATTCTAAGGCAACCATTGCTATCACAATAGCTCCCGCTCACCTCCTATGAATGTAGTACCACCTAGTGTTTTCACTAAGACTAAAGCAAAGAGTAGTTATAGATGGCGAAATGGATATATAACACACTAGGATTTAAATGGATGCCTAAAATTATCAATGTGTGTATGTCTAACATACCGCTTTGAACCCTCTAACATTTCGGGTTCCACATCTACTTCTATTCCATATGTGTCGCCCGTGTGTAATGCGGTGATACGGATCATTCTCTGGATTGTTGATAGCGGATGTTCCCGACACATGACAGCAACCTTAAACTGTTATCCAACTTTATTGCAAAGTTCATTGGCACCGCCGATTCGGAACGATCACTGCAACTATCATGGGCTACGGAGATTATGTCAATGGGAACATCGAAATCGCAGGGTTTACTATGTGGAAGGCCTCGGTCACAATCTGCTTTTCGAGAGGTCAATTTTGTGATGGAGATTTGGAGGTTGCTTTCGTGGAGAAAACTTGTTTCATTCGTGATCTACAAGGAAATGACCTTATGTCGGCTCGCGTAATTCTAGTCTCTACACTATCTCTATGCAAGACATGGTTGCTTCCTCTCCCATTTGCTTACTTTCAAAGGCAACATCTACAAAATCCGGGCTATGGCACCGCTGTCTCTCACATCTAAACTTTCAAACCATCACCAACCTTGCTCGACACAAACTAGTTGAAGGACTCCCATGATTCCGGTATTCAAAAGATCATCTTTGCTCACCGTGAACAAGGGAAAAGCACTCGTGCTCATTTTCCTTCAAAGGTGGAACACGACTCTCAAAGATGTACTACATCTTCTTCACATGGATTTGTGTGGCCCGATGCGCGTGCAAACGATCAATGGCAAACACTAAATCTTAGTAATTATTGATGACTACTCACGATGGACTTGGGTCTACTTTCTTCGTAGCAAAGACCAAGCTCCACAAATGATCATCACCTTTCTCACAAAGATACAAGTTCACTCCGCAACACCGCCGGATAATTCGGACGCACAAAGGAACCGAATTTGTTAACCAAACCCTTCGTGAATTTTATGAGAAAGTGGAATTCAAAGATCAAACATCTATTGCACGTACACACGAACAAAACGGAGTTGTTGAAAGATGAAACCGAACATTAGTGGAAGCTGCAAGAACAATGTTAATCAATGCTAAACTTCCAGATTACTTATGGGCAAAAGTCAGATCATCGCATGCTATACTCAAAACCGTTCTATGATCACAAACGCCACAACAAAACACCTTTCGAGCTTGTCCACAACTATAAACCGAACCTCAAACACTTTCATGTATTTGGATCCCTTTGCTATCCGAATAATGATCGTGATGATTTTGGAAAGCTCAAAGCCAAAGTCGATATTGGAGTCTTTATTGGATATGTGACAATTCTAAAGGTTTCGAATGGAATCGTCGAACTAAGGAGGTCATGGAAATGATTCATGCTCATTTCGATGAACTCACCGAAATGGCTTCGAGTATAACACTTAGAACCCGTCACAACCGCTTAAACTTCCTCAACCCCATCATCACCGAACAAAGCCCCAGCTAACTCACAACAAATGGAAAGGTTATTTGCTCCTACATTCGTTGATGATATTGATGAACGTGCTCGGTGTATCCATTGCTCACCGCACAACCCGATAATATTCCTATACCGATACACTGCTACAACAACCATCGTTGAAGATGCACCTACACCAATTGACTCAAACACAAAGTTGAACACACCGCTTCCAACAATGATGAACCACCGATGATATTATGAATGAAGAACCCCACCGCAGATTTTGATCCAAATGTTCTTCAACCCGTTTGCTAATGAGATCTGCCGCACGGATGTCGCGGAATCTTCAACAAACCATTTGAATCCTCGAATCGCACAATATATACCAACATCAACCTCTACACACCGATGGACAAAAGACCATCCTCCGCTAACATTATTGGCAACCCGAATCAACCAACGTTACGAGACAACGTCTTCACACAGATGGTGAACATTGCATTTATGCACTCACCGCTCGCCAACTGAGCCTAAAACATTAAAGATGCAATGACAAAAGACAACCGGATTGAATCCATGCGGAAGAACTCAACCAATTCAAACGTCTTGAAGTATGGGAATGGTTGAAAGACCAACAGGGTCTACGTCATTGGTCTAAAATGGATTTGGAAAAACAAATTGATGTCAAGGAATGTCATCCGAAACAAGTCACGTCTAGTTGCTAAGGGCTATCGTCGGGAAGAAGGAATAGACTTTGAAGAGTCTTTTGCTCCGGTTGCTCGCCTTGAGGTCGTTCGGATATTTCTCGCGTCACGCTCATATGAATATGACGGTCTCATCGATGGATGTTAAAGCGGCGTTTCTCAATGGACAACTTAAAGAAATGGTCTATGTCACCAACCGATGGATTCGTTGATCCCGAGTTCCCGAATCATGTCTACAAACCGAACAAAGCTCTTTATGGTCTCAAACAAGCCCCTGCATGGTACGATAAGCTATCATCTTTCCTCATTGCCAATAATTTCACCAAAGGCTCGGTTGACCCAACTCTTTTATACAATATCACGGGCACACATCTTAATTGTTCAAATTTACGTGGATGACATCATTTTGGGTCTACACATAAAAGTTTTCAATCGCTTTTGCAAAACTAATGAAGAAAAATTTTGAAATGTCCATGATGGATGAACTTACGTTCTTTCTAGGACCGCAAGTTCATCAATCACCCCGTGGTATTTTCTTGAGTCATCCAAATATGCCCTTGAACTGTTAAACAAATTTGGAATGACAACTGTGACACTTATGCCACACCAATGGCTCATACCAAGAAATTAGATGTCGATTTACATGGGAAATTGGTTGACCCTACCAAATCTTGAAGTATAATTGGGTCTCTCATGTATCTAACAACTAGCGACGTGATATTGTCTTTGCCGCTTATCTATGCTCCCGCTATCAATCGCGTCCAATCGAAACCCACCTCTCGAGGCTAAAAGAATCCTCCGATACATCAAGGGAACCATTAACTTGGGATCCGGTATCCGGGATTCGGTTTTGAACTAATCGCTTTTGACGCCGATCACGCAGGATGCTTAGACTCAAGAAAAGTACTTCAGAGCTCTACAATTTCTCGGTGATAAACGGTGTCTTGGCAATCAAAGAAGCAGGATTGTACATCGCTATCATCAACCGGCGCGAATATGTAGCCATGTCCGCATGTTGTGCTCAAGTCATCTGGATGAGAACACAACTCAAAGACTATGGTTACGTGTTGATGAATCCTCGATGTATGCGACAATCGGAGTGCCATTGCGATCTCGCAACTCGTTCAAAGACTCGAAATCAAAGCACATCGATCTTCGCTATCATTTCATCAAGGACCACGTGGAATGTGGTACCGTTGAATTATACTTTGGGTCTTGAATACCAATTGGTAATCCGCTCACCAAAGCCTTGCCTCCCGCTAGGTTTAATGAGTTGGTCCATCGAATTGGTATGAGGTGTTTGACTCAAGAGGAATTGGATGACCTCTTAAAATGCAGTCTTAAAACCCACAAACACCAAAACATCTTTTGTAAATAAATTTTCAAAAACAAAATACAAAAATATAAAATCCGATAAAACAACAAAACATTCTCCTAATCTATCTTTCTTTCAACATGGCAAGTACATTTCTTCCGTCAACACTTTCATCTTTCAAAATTCAAGATTTTTCCGATCAAGTGTTGAGGGGAGAAAATAATCTCTTAACTGTTTCAAAACATCTGTGTACTTGCATGTTATCATATCTCGGTTGATTCTGTTACAAATGGTGGTACATTTTCTGGTTCAAAGACACTCCTCGGACTTAAATTAATAACCTTTCATTATTTTTCTCAAGTCGATGGGGAGTGTCGTCATGTTTCTTTCCTAAAAATCTTTGTTTGGTAACCAAAATGGAAGTTAAAAGGCTTTGTTTGAAAAAGGAAAAGGTGGAGGGACCAAAACTGTCAAAACCTTAAAGATATTTTGAATAAAAAATATCCTCCACCTAACTTTCACTTCTCATTTATTACTCAAAACATAAAACCATCCTACGCTTTGAATTGATTCAAGAAAACCGTGCTTTTGATCTTCATCTTGTAAGTGTTTTCGTGAGTACAACATGTTTTTAAGATAAGGTGTTGAATTTCATGTAAATCCTACGGCTAAAACGTTTTCTACGCATGATTAGGTGTTCTACGCTTATGCGTAAGAACACACAATCAATATGTGTGTGTTTGTGGTGAAATGATTTGTGTCAAAACGTTCATAATACATCAATGATACCATTTTAACCATCAAAATCCACCCAGAAACACGAATTGATGATTTTTGAAAATTAGGGTTTATGAGTCGAATTGGGTATTTTCGAATGTGAAGTGTGTTGGTCAAAAATATTGTTGTGTTATGCTTATGTGATGTTGAATTGATGATATCCATGCCTTATAACCACCCAGAAACCTTAATTGATTCAGAATTAGGAATTAGGGTTTAATGTTCTAAAAATTGGGTATTTTTGATTCACTGCAAACTAAGTGTTAAGACTTGGTCAATATGCTCTCACAACATCTAAGATATACCAGAAAAACTTTGATGCAAATTCTATGGCTAAAATTCATACGCGTAAATTTAGGGTTTTAGACTACGCGTAAGGATTTCTACGCATAACTGTTTGACATGTGTTCTTGCCATAAATTGTTGTTAAAATGATCTTCGTGATAATGTTAATGATTTGATGAACTTATTTCGAGATTTGTTACGCTTAAAATTCGAACAAGGTCATTTGCATTTCTACGCATAAGGATTACCCTACGCGTAGTCGCTATGCCTACGCGTAAGGTTCTATAGTGGACTACGCGTATCCTGTGAAGGATATGCGTACAAGATTTCTCACGCATAAGGTCTACTTCACGAGTAAACCTTACGCGTAAGGTTTTTATACGCCTACGCGTAAGATCTACGCGTAAGGTCCCCTTTTCCTACGCGTAACTTTTTCTACGCGTAAGATAGGATCCTACGCGTAAGCTTATAACTACGTGTATAAAACACTTGCTTACGCATAACTTTGTCATTGCTATGCATAAGCCTGGATGGACCTTCATTGTGAATTGTTACGTGTACAAACTTGTAAATAAACTAATCATATCGTCACGAATCCAATAATGTCACTAATATACTTAAATTGTTTGATATGTTGTGAACAATAAGTGATAAAATAAACTTTAAAACTTAAAGTTAACTAACTCACGAAACATTTCACTACTTCATTGAACTATTGAACTTACAAGTGACTTAGGACTCGTAACAATCATTGACACTGTACATTCAATAACTAGACAATAAGACCTTCTGTTGACTAACATTATGTCTTCGATATGTTGGTTCTTTTGGCTAATGTTATTTCGAGATCACAACATGGTGAACAAATGAATGTGGATGCATCCGAAGTTCTCTCCATTGCCGATATCTATCCTCATGGCTATCCAATGAAGATAGGAAAGAACAATCTCCGTGTTGACTTTGACACCCTTACTTGCTCGGAATCTTCGTGTCTAATTGCTATTGATATTACGAGGACTCATCCGTGTCGAACATGCTTACTCACTCTGCAAGCTGTTCACGAGATCTACATCCAACAGCTTACGGAACACTACGGAAAGGGTCAGCGACGATCACGTGACGGTGACTCGAATCACAAACAAGTCACCATTACACTGCAGACTTAAGGGTCATTCTCCTAATTCTCAAGTCGATCCAACCAAACTATATGCCACACTGTTGAAGAGCTCACTCTCCAATTCTTAATCGATATCGGTTATGACGAGGCTACAGGAGTAATCACCAAGCATTCTCACGTAGAGCTTAAGAGTATTCCTCAACCACGAAGAACTCTCTACATGATCATCACCAAGTCTGTTTTGGTCGTGACAAATGCTATGAGCACCCTAAGCTCATGGAACCGCAAATATTCGGGCATTGGTCAACAGAAACACATCGCTATCGAAGCTCGATTTGGGATGACATGATGTCATTTCTCAACAAACTTGGCTCAAAGATTCCCTACATCGGATATACTAAATTGTTGATCCAGAGTGCACTTGGACTTCATCACGATATTCCCAAGAGGCTCAATGACCCCGACAATCACGATATGTTGACGGAACCTATTCTATCTGTCGAGAATCAAGGAAACGTCTACAAAGAAACAAGGTCTTTGTCTTTGCAGTTTCCTTCTAATCGAAGATGTCGAAAGCTCGAAGCGTACAAAAGGTATCCGGAAGCGGTCGACAAGGAAAAGTTGGTCATCTCGACGAAAATCTTCTCGGAACACCGTAAGGAGAACCGAGAAAGGAAGTCTTGGAAGTGTCACAAGTACGAGATAGTCGAGGAATGTTCCAAAGAAGAAACCTACTCCAAAGAGGAAACCTACCCCTAAGAAGAAAGTTCCTTCTCGGGAAGCTACTCCGATCCTTCCTCTACACCGAACCGCAAAGAAAGCTCATGGGCGAGGACTCGATGCTACGACACACGATGAAGAGATCACATACTCAAACCGCAAAGGATGAAAATCCTCGGTACCAAAACCTCAAGTCCTCAAACTAATAAAGGAAAAGGAAGACTCACTGCACTTGTGCCACATGATGAAAGCTCAAGATGAAGAAGAGCAACTGGATCAATCATACAGGAAGAAGTATCACATCGTCGACACCTTCAAAAGGTGAAGAATTTGCTAAAGATCAAATGGGTGGCCCCGGAGGATCAAGTGGTGCTTGCCACTCCTCACCGAGATCTGATACGGTTAATCAACCCGGTAAGGGATCCGGTGCCACCACTCTTCGCAACAACAACGACTTATGGAGGATACTATCGTATATGAGTTTGAGAACCACAGGCGAGAAGTCAGAGAAAGATAAAGATGATGATTATGACAAGTTGTACAGGCGGGTCCACACGATCATGAAGGAAACTTACAACCGCCTAAGGACCCCAAGTCTCCTCACATCTCATCATCATCGGACTCATCATCTCACTCATCACCACCACCATCAACGAAGTCAACGGATCATCATCCAAATCCGTGAAGAAACCACCTAAATCTTGGATTTCTCGGACTCATGAAAGAATTGTGAAAATTTGTCCAACAAGTCGGAAAGAAGGACATACTTTACGTAAAACTGAATTGGTTTCTTGACCAAATTCAAGACTTAAATGATGAGAAAGACAAGATGGAGAAAGAAAGGAATTTGTTCGAAGTTCATGAAGAGTCATCGTAAAGAGGAACTAAACGAAATGATCGAAGGTAACACTAACAAGTACCTTCAGGATATCGTTCCTAAAGTCCAAAAGGAACCGGAGAAGACGACAAGAGATCATACCCACAAGTTTCTTCTCGACATTGTCCCGGTGTGACTAGAGAAGTATTTTCCGACAACTCACTCTAACATCGTCACATTGGTTAAACATACAATGGCCAAAGAAGTCGATCTCTCAAATACGAAGTTAATCACTAAACTAGTGATGCAAATGTCAAAGCGATCTCGAACGTTTACTTAGGATGAAGCTAAATTTTCGAAAATCTACTTGATTTTCAACTCGGATCATCATGCAAGGAGTCACCGATCAACCCAAACGATCAAGAGATGGCGATGATAAGGACAAGGACTCGCACTAAACGTCGAAGCGATCGGTGAATCTACTTGATGCCACCTCCTCCACCACGGATTTCTTCTCAACAAAGTCTCCTCCACCTCGGTCTTCTCTCGATAAACCTCGGGACGATTCGAGTTACCACCCCGACTCATAAAGCGGTGATTACTTTGAGTATCACGGGTGGTGACGATGAAGAGGTCCTTGAGCCCCAACAACAACCCACCTCTCCCAAACAAGTGCGAAACCAAGATCATCATCAAGGCCTTCCAAAAGAAGAAGACGACTCAACTGAAGTCGTATCATGGCTAGATGACGATAAAACCGAAGAGTTTAAATGATTCTCCACACTTGTCAATCAAACTCCCTACCCCGATGAAGGTCAAGACTTGGTAGACGGTTCTACGTTGGAGCACGCAAAACTTTTGCAAGAAAAGTTCCATATGAAGAAAATGACGAATGAAAGTTGAAGTGAATCAAGAATGAAGCGTTTCAACTTCTAAAAGACACTCTGGCGCCCTCGAGGTCGAATATCATCTTGAGAACATCGCACGAGCTATGTCTAACAACATGGATTGGCTCAATCCGAAGCAAACATTGACTTCACACAAAGGACAACCTCCATACTACACCGATTGGACCAAACCCTACCGACCATTGGCCAAGCATACGAACCACGGATTCCCTTCCGATACTTTTTAACAGAGACACGGATTTTCTCTTACACGGTAGCGATGGTTCGCGAAAATATGCTACATCATTGACTCTTTCATTCCCAGCTATTTACTCAAACGCATAGCTATCGAGGAACGTGCAAATCACTTATTTTCGACAACGTGCAAGCATACGACCAAGATGCATTGTATGGGATTCATCATTGGCACGAACGCCAAGAATCTACTACGAAGTCGCACGGTTCGAAGTCTCAACATGCGATGTATAGTTCTAAGGACATCGTGGCCATCAAACACGTTGATCTCAAGTCTAAGTGGGACTATACATTCTTGAAGAATATCATAGTCAAATGACAAGATGAGCAGGACTATGGATTCTCGAGGTCGACTTTGAGAACTTATCTCTCAACGACATCGAAGACATGTACCTTGCCAAAGTACGTGTCGTATGAGACAATTCTCGATGACGTTCAACGTGAATTTATCAAGTCGGTTCTCATCTTCATTAGACGCATCGTGATCAAAGAACGTGTTAAAGATATCCGGATGGTCGTTGAATCTTATCGACGCGTGTCAACCTCACTCCTCCAACGCTTACTCTTCCCGATCTCAACCAGATATCTCAATATACACTCATCAAAGAAACCTTCGGCATTGTTTACCATAGTGAACTTCAAAGCGCTTAATGGCGTGTAGTGAGCTCCACAAATTCGGGATCATACCTTGAAGATGGTTAGGGATGGATTGGCGTGAGGTTGAAGGATATCGCTGAAAGTTGGGTCTCCTAAGAGCCGGAATTCTCGTGAAAGGAGGGATGTGAGAAGGATCATCACCATGATTGATGAGCGGTTGTTCGAGAGGGATCGATTGCACGATTGGAGAACTATGTTGGTGGTCGACCCACGAGAAACATCACCGGCTTTCAGCGCCTGCGCTCTCACAGAATATCACCGCACTTCCCGGTACCCCTTAAATTGTTTCCTTCATATAATTTTGGATGTGTGATTATATATGTCTATGGCTTGTGCACACATAACGATGTACAACCCGTAATTGTCAAGAAAGGACCACGTAGTGCGCCTCGGTGCCACAATCCTTATAAAAGGAGCGAAGCTTCTTATTTTTGAGTAAAACCTATCAAACCTTTCATTTTTCAAGGTTTTGCTCAAAACACAAGTACTTCCCATATGATTTTCAAAACCTCAACCGTTTATATCACTAGTTGAGGGGAGTATTTGATTTAAAACTTTGTTCACAAATTGTTCATAGTGGTCATCTTCCAACACTCAAAATGGTCATATTTATTCTCAACCATTCAAAAATAACATTTTATATGCCATTTTTAGGGGAGAAAATTGTGTGATAAGAAATATGTTGTACAAAATGCAAATGAATCATGTACCTCGGACTTAACCAACGAATTGACGGTACTAAGCTGTTAGTAACTCGAAAAGACTTGTCACGGACGGGTAATAATTTCAAGCTATTTCGCTAGTAATGTAAACGTGTCTCGCAAAGGACTTGTCCAAGTAGAAAGTACCATTCGAGAAACTCTTGATAGACATGAACTCGACGGGTATAACAACCTTTCAAGGTTTGTCTACACCTTCAAGGTAGTTATTAGAGCTAGTTGTCACCTAAAAGTCGACAATGTAACTCTTTAACTATGCAACGTAACCGTGTCTCATGGGGATTGTCTATCTTCGGTGGATCAATTCAAAAGTCGCGCTCTTTCCTCATTGTGCATTTAACCATTAAAACTATTAAGCACATATGGAGGGGAGTATTTATGCAAAACCTTATCTCTCACGATGGTTCAAACATGTTTTCATTTACAAACCCTTTGAGAGATAGTTTCACATCTGATGGTTTTAATGGCAACATAGGTTAGTCATGGAGTTATAAGGTGACTAAGGTTAGGAATAACTCCTATGATCCGCCAGAGCGGAGGGATCTACCCAAGGACACTACCATTAGTTAGTGTTAAAAGTCCTTAGGAATGATTGTAAAAGGAGAAAATGAGAATCGGAGAAAGAAGGAGTTGAAGAATCAAAAGAAATGCAAAGAAAGGGCGAAAAGAAATGACCCTCCGTTATTCAACTTAGGGCATACACGGGTTCAATTCATATGCTATTGATTGTCACTTAGTGACACCGGTATTGAAGATTAAAAGTCGTCATGGACCCGGTGACGCTTGCACTAAACCTTCTTAGCCACTCAAGTTTCTCTCAACGAAGCTTGTTTCATTCTCACGGGAACCCTACGTAAACTATTGGCTTTCTCTTAGAGATCGTTGGTATTGAAG
Organism: Chrysanthemum lavandulifolium; assembly: GCA_022545495.1. Classification (NCBI taxonomy): domain Eukaryota; kingdom Viridiplantae; phylum Streptophyta; class Magnoliopsida; order Asterales; family Asteraceae; genus Chrysanthemum; species Chrysanthemum lavandulifolium. Next base: position 250,628,377 of record CM040241.1, on the reverse strand, counting down.
AGGAGACCCTCTCCTAGTCTCCGCACGGAAAACCAAAATGCACTATTGAGTCTAGAGCCACGAGATTCATCAAAAGATCTCTTAGGAACACTTGACATTTAATCACTTGATGATCAACAAATAAGATTATCGATGGTTCATATCGAGTCCTTCACGGATCTTAGAAATCATCGAGAACATTTATGAGAGGTTCACATCCGCGATCCTCGGTGATTGAATGGAAACTCTGCCGGGGTCAACATCAAACAAACCACGACGGCGGTCACATCGGTAACTCCCGTGGATTACGCGGTGTGTCTCAAACGGTCTGATCAGAGGTGATGCTTGGTGTACCTCGTGACTCATCTGAATCAGATGTACTTCGGTACATCGCGTTATCTCACTTGTGGGACTCCGGTTCGAGAACGGCCTTTGTAAGAATTAGAGTTGTGTTTTCACACTACGTTGTTAACACTCTCGAAGTTCAAACTTGTAAGTGCTGGAAACCGCTTATTACTAACCGTTTGAAATGTTTTCTTCTTATGGAAGCTCCGGAGCGGAATGATCGTCTTGATTCTTCTCATGCTCACGCCAACATCGTCACTAATGGAAGTTCTATTCGAATGCAACACAATGATCGAATGATTCTTCATCAATCAAAGAATCTACAAAGTCAAAGACTTAAAGAACTTCATCAAGATTGATTTCCAACGTCAAAGAGCGTGTGAGCATGTTGAAGAATGACGTGGAGACACTTGAGCAAAACAAGGCACTGAAGCGAGGATCGATGCGCACAACAACATACTATCACTTTCACCACAAAGAACAATGATCAAAGAACAAAGTTAAAGATGACGTGAGCATAACTGCTCAAAGATAACTATCTCTACACCGGGAGATTGTTCGGATCAAGACAATTCCTCTCATAAGAAAGAAGAATGTCGAAGGCGTCACACTACTATTACATCAACACCTTCACCGTTTACATTCATATATACTTGAGGGAGATTGTTGGAATCACTCCTAAACAAAGATTTCAAGTATTTATATTTCATATGTAATAGGTAGCTTTATTATGGCCTTTATGTTTGTTTAATGTCAAGCTTATGTAGAAGGCCCATAAGCTTGGGCCCAAGCCCAATAAGGAATAGGGAAGGAGAGGGAGTGTTGCCCTAGCTCCTTGCCTATATAAACAATGTAATAACCCTCACTTGAGGGTTGGTTGTTCAAGTTTTCCTTTCACATACATCTTATTCATAACCGGTCATAGTATCTCGTGTGTGTGTGTGGTTTTACTTGTTCATCCGCCTTCATCTCTTTCTCTATAACTTGTGTTTGTAAAACTAGTGACCTAACATAAACCCTATCTTACATCAAGATAAGTATTTACTTCATCAATTCAATTATGTCTTTGATTATTTGTGTGTATGCTTGCATGTTCTCCATGTCCGGCTAATTTATTTGTGTGTTTGCTTAGGAAGTATGAAACTTAATTATTGAATATTGATTGGTTGTTTCTTATCTTAGTTGATCAATGATCTAGTAATGCGATAGGTCATTCGTTGTGTACTTAATGCTTGATTCATCTTTGTGAACCTTAGAATATGATTACCCGAGTAGTTGTAAGCTAAATTATCCAAAGAGTGCCTTAGGTAGGAGTTTATCATCCCTAGTGGGTTTTGTAGACAAGACCCTTTGGTAAGTTCAAAGAGTTGGGGAGAAACACATACCCTACAACTTTAGACACACAACGCAACTAAGAATAAGGACGTGACAACTCAACCATCAATAGGAGATAATTAAGGAGTAGTACAACCTAAGTAAACACATCTTTAAACTATCATACGAGCACACATTAATTAGACATAGACTCCCACAACCTTAGTTTAGATAATTAGATAATAGTAGAGTAATCGGTGAAATACCAACCCCCAAATCCAATACCCGAGATTCAGTACCTTTCCATTTCATAAAACATAAAAATACAAAAATAATCTTCCTCAACCTTAACCTTAGCGTAGTAACTTCTTACTAGCATTCCTATTCCCAAAGAACGATATCAATACCGTGGCTTACCCTAATTACTACACTACAATGATTAGGTTCATTGCCTAGGGTGTTATAAACTTGCTCAAGAAAGGAAGTTTCCTTGACCCCGAACGCGCGTGTAGCGTTATCGATTTTTAGGCGCGCTGCGGAATAGAATAGCTAGTTAGTAGTCCACCTCGTTTGGGTTCTTTGCTTGATTCCTATCAAGTAAATTTTTCTCATTTTAGCTTTCTCTTAGTCTATCCCCCTTCTTCGTGATCTTTGTTCGTAACACCCATTACTTTTCATCATGGAGGATGATAACCAACCACCACTCATCAACCCACCACCAAATGACCCGCCAAGAGCCCGTACTCTTGGTGAATACTCAATACCAAGCCACCTAGGCTATAGAAACACCATTGAGCTTCCCGACCAAGCCCAAACTATGGCCTGCGATCGGACACCATCCGGTTGGTGCAAAGCGGATGTGCATTCCATGGACTTCGTTCAGAAGATCCAAATCAACATCGAGGGATTTCCTCAAAATTGTCGATTCCATCGACCTTGATGCTATTACTCGGGAGACCACGCGCTGCGTCTCTTCCAATTCTCTCTACGGGACCAAGCTAGTAATTGGCTTGAGCGACTTCCCGCCACTCCATCTCAAGTTGGGATGATCTTACCTCTCGCTTCCTTGCTCAATTTTTCCCACGGGAGAACCACTAAGCTTAGGAATGACATCTTGATGTTCCAACAATGTCAAGGTGAATCTCTCTACGAAGCATGGACTCGATTCAGGACTTACTTCATAAAGTCCCTCATCACAAGATTGATCTTTGGCTCCAAGTCCAAATCTTTTATGATCATGTCAACTTCCCCACTAAGCGATCCATTGACCAAGCGGCCGGTGGAAAACTTAGTGATCTCACCGCGGAAGAATCATGGGGTATAATAGAGACAACGAAAGTTGGGATGACCCCCGTGAGCTGCCCAAAACCGTTAAGGCAATCTCCTTGCCTCCTTCCGACCGTAGGATGATCGAACTTGAAGATCAAGTTAGATTCCTCATGAGTTCCTACAAAAAACCTTAGTCCTCACGACAAGTGAATCAAATCACTCTACCTTGTAAGTTATGCAGTGGTCCCCATGACACTCGTGATTGCACAAGGCTCCCAAACAAGCTTTTATGGACTACGCCTCCATACGTGCGGCGGAGCGGGAGAAGTGGTACACTTTCAAACCCGAACAAAACAACTTAGGAAACTCGTACAACCCCTCATGGAGAAATCACCCTAACCTTAAGTGGAACCAAAACTCAAGCACACCCCAAAGCTCATCTAGTTCGCCCACTAGGTTCAATTCTTTTAATACCGGGAACCCCACTAATCTTGAGACAATTGCATCTAGATTTTTGTCATCCCAAGAGACTCGATTGAATAAGATTGAAGCCGATTTTAAGCAAAAACAAAGCGAGATGACAACCAAGCTTGATGCCCTCTTAAAAGCCTTCAATGAACGGGAAGTTAGAGCACTCCCAAGTGATACCATAAAGAACCCAAAAGTGAATTCGATTGCGTCGACTTCATGTTCTAGTTCACCATGGGAAAGTGCACATCCATGCCCCTCGCACCCGACGGTTCACTCACTGTAAATGCTATCAAAAGGGTTCCAAGCCATCCAAGAGGTACCAAGGCCCTGCACCTTTGGTAGAGCCTACTCTTGAGAAACCCGTCACCAAGAATCCAAACCTAGTTTAGAGGAGGAGTACAAGGAACTCCATCAAGAAAAACCGATTCTTGAAGTCTTAGCTCATGCACCTTATTATAATGCTTTAAAAGAAAATATGAGTTAGAACTTAGGCTTGGAAAACATGGGTCCGCTTTTGTGCGAAACAACTTACCTAAGAAGCTAGACGATCCGGGCTATTCACTCTTCCGTAGACTTGGAACTTCCAAACCACTCGACGCCTAGCCGATTTAGGATCATGCATCAATCTTGTTCCATTTTCCTCCATAGAAGCCTTAACTTAGGTAAAATAGAACCAACGGAAACCATCTTAGGTCTAGCGGACGGTAGTGTGGCATGTCCGTAGGAATAATAAAGGACATGGTAGTACACGTAGGAGAGTTGACTCTTTTGGCCGACTTTCATGTGCTAGACATGAATAAGGACCGACATGCCCATTACTAGTTGGAAGAGGATTTTTAGCTACCGCTAGTGCCATCATCGATTGTAAGATGTCCAAAATAGTGGTAGGGGAGGGAGTGCTAGATCCGTTTACAATGTTAAAAGCATACATACTACAAGGATGAGGAAATCCCAAGGGGATTAGGTTGGATAGAGAGCCTTCTAGATATGGACCTTGGATTGATAAGAACATCATAGGCCCCAAAGACCTTTTACCTAGATAAAACTTTAGCTAGTAAAGCAACTTTCCAAGAAAAAGAAATGGCTAGGGACATGGAAGTGAACCCGTTCGAGGACGCCTTAGTATTTAGGAAGATGACCGAGTTCCTAGGAAGCTTGCCTGTTAACCTTGTCATGAATAAATGGAAAGTTGAGAAATCTGAACATAAGTGGGATTGGAATAGACCACCTAGTGATGGTAATGGAGTGGCACATTAGGATACAAATCTATGATCCCGATGGTCGAAGTTTGAAAAGACATATTTAACCGAGCGTACTACTAGGAACTTGAATGATAAGTTTGATCCTTACGACATTGTTGAGGATATTCTTACTTATATCGATGCGTAGGAGCACGACTATGAGTCTAGCTACAAGACTCTTAAATAAAGAAAAGCGCTTAAGTGGGAGGCAACCCATGCTTAATTGTTTGCTTGTTAGTGTCATATGTCTTTTATTAATTGTTTATCCTCATGTTTAAATTTGTAAAATGCTTTATTTTGTTTTAACCTCGTCTTAATTGCATATAAAGGTATTTTACATAAGGGATAAGTGTAGGAGGATTACACACGTTTTCAAAAGAAACGTAAACATGAGAATAACAATTAACTAAAAGATATTTATGTTTGTTTGTTCGAGTCAAATGCTTGTATCGAGTCATAATGGATGTTTTTGCGAAATTTTCCAGATTCTAAAGATGTAAATTTTCCGAATTTTTCCGAAAAATCGCAGACCGGTTTTGTCAGGGATAACTTTGACGACGTCGATTGCAACTGATGGCGTCGGGAAGGAGTAAAACATCAAATTACTTTTTCTCGTTTTCGAGCTACTTATAAATTTTGGAATTTTCGTGTCTTAATTTTCTTAGAAATTCAGTAAACATCCATTCCACAAGCATTATATCCTAGTTTAAATCGAGTCTTGTATATATTATTACCGCCGATTTTACGCGAAGGTTTCGTTTTTTCCTTCAAGTGTGCGAGTTTAGTTTGTCAAAGAAGTTACATAAGATTGGAAGGAGCTTTTCATAATAATTCTTCTTGAAAAGGATTTAACCACCACTTTACACGGATCCTACCGAGCTAATCGAGGAGTACTAGTTTCTTTCTTTTTAATTACCTTCTTTTATCATAACTTTGATACTTCGGGAACATTGGGGACAATGTTGGGTTTAAATGTAGGGAGGAAAATAAAGCAGAACTTTGAAACTATGCTTATCCTTGATTATTTGCTTTGTCCAATTGCGCTTTTGTAATAAACCATGAGAAAATGTCGGTTAGGGTAATTTTGGCACCAAATTTAAAATTTTTATGACATATAGGGTGGGCCATTAGTCTTAACAAAAGCGCCTCATGGATAGGAAGTTGCATGATTAGCACAAAACCCTTTACCACCCAAATTCCACCCAAAATGTGAGGATCGCCTTAGATTAGTAGAATTAAAGCATTCATCTTCAATGCTTAGAGTGTGAACCGGTAGTATATTAGATTCTAGAACTTGTTTTGTGATGCATTCGAGATCGCAAGTGAGGCTACACTTGTGTAGTTAGGAATAACTAAATGATAAGAGGCATTAGGATAAACCCTTGTTTGATACACGTAATATAATTACTTCTTCCACATCGGTTGAGTAATTCCCCACACCCTTTGCGTTGTACTCATCTTTAGTACACGATACCCCTAGTTAACCCCTCGAGCCTATCTTTTCGTTCTCGTGATGTTTGGTTTTTCGAATATCAATGAAGAGCATTGTTTACACCCCACCCCAAATATACACCCAAATCGCTTTAGCCTACCCTATATGCACTCACTTTTAGTGCATTATAGTTATCACCCAAAACCCTTAGTTCAATTATCCGGTTGCTTGCATGAGTTGCTAAGTCGAGTCATATCCTTTGTATCTGCTTTTGAGACGATTGGGATTCATGGGAAAAGTTAAAGTTTGTGAAATGACGGAAGGGAACGTTAAATTCAAATTCCTTTGTTTGCATAACAATGTACCCCAAGTATTTTGATCTTTTCAATTCGGGTCAAATTAGTGTTAGAGTAATAAAAACTCAAGTGTAGGGATGGTAGAGTAAAAGTGTATAAAAAAAAAAAAAAAAAAAAAAAAAAAAAAAAATACGGCTACCATCCTACATCTATCCTTTAAATTTATGTTTATTTATTTCCGTTGCCTAGAGTTTTAGAGTGTCGAGTCTTGGCTTAGCAACGCCATTCTTCGTATGCATTTAACATAGAGATTTTGACTTGCCACCACTAAATAGCCTATCCCACCAAACCCTTGTTTCCTACCGTAAGCCTAACATTACAACCCTTTAAAGACCTCTTTGATAGTCTTTCCTAGGTGCTTACGCCAAAGCGATGGAGGTTTGATCTATTCTCAAGCCTATGGTAATTTATGTACTAGGACCGGTTAATGAGTGTTTATCTTCCATTTCCAATTTGTTATATTTCATATACACCGAGAGAGATGTAGTATCCAAACACCGTGTGAGGTGCTAGTATGTAATTTCCGTGCTTGTTATGACTTTTATGGGCTTATATGTGTTGTGGACGCTTTGAATTAATGCTTCATGACCCCTAACTTATAAATTAATTGGCTAAAAGCACATTTGCTTGAGGACAAGCAAATAACAAGTGTAGGGATATTTGATAAGGTTTTAAAAGGTACCATTTTGAGGGTCGTTTAAGTCCTTATTTGATCACTTTTGTATCCGTTATTGCTTAATATCGTTCCTTTTCACTTTTAGGTCTCTTGAAGGCAAATGCTGGAATGGCACTTATTTGAACGAAAAGCGAATATATGAAGAAATGGCCAAAGTCGAATCGAGGCACTCAAAGCTGAAATGTAAGCGCGACGGCGTCGGTGCTAATTGCGGCGCTGTCGGAGGAATTTTGTGACGATCGGTGGCCAAATACCCTATTTTCAAGTGGCGGCGTCGGGCTTTAAAAAGAGTAGGCCGTTGCTACTCGGGCGACCTAGATGCAACCTGCACGGCGTCGAAGGCGAAGAGGGCGGCGTCACGGACATAAGGTGACGTCGTCGCAAGGTTAACGTGGCCAAGACGAAACCCTAATGACGACGACATGACGGCGTCACGAAACATAAGGTGACGCCGTCGCATATGTAATCTTATATAGAATCCGAATTTTTAGTTTTAGAGAGTCTTTTGGGTGAAAACCTAAAACCGAACCTAAGGTGTCTTGTACAAGATTTTAGGGTTTTAAACCCTATCTTACATCAAGATAAGTATTTACTTCATCAATTCAATTATGTCTTTGATTATTTGTGTATGCTTGCATGTTCTCCATGTCCCAGCTAATTTATTTGTGTGTTTGCTTAGGAAGTATGAAACTTAATTATTGAATATTGATTGGTTGTTTCTTATCTTAGTTGATCAATGATCTAGTAATGCGATAGGTCATTCGTTGTGTACTTAATGCTTGATTCATCTTTGTGAACCTTAGAATATGATTACCTGAGTAGTTGTAAGCTAAATTATCCAAAGAGTGCCTTAGAGTAGGAGTTTATCATCCCTAGTGGGTTTTGTAGACAAGACCCTTTGGTAAGTTCAAAGAGTTAGGGAGAAACGCATACCCTACAACTTTAGACACACAACGCAACTAAGAATAAGGACGTGACAACTCAACCATCAATAGGAGATAATTAAGGAGTAGTACAACCTAAGTAAACACATCTTTAAACTATCATACGAGCACACATTAATTAGACATAGACTCCCACAACCTTAGTTTAGATAATTAGATAATAGTAGAGTAATCGGTGAAATACCAACCCCCAAATCCAATACCCGAGATTCGTACCTTTCCATTTCATAAAACATAAAAATACAAAAAATAATCTTCCTCAACCTTAACCTTAGCGTAGTAACTTCTTACTAGCATTCCTATTCCCTAGAGAACGATATCAATACCCGTGGCTTACCCTAATTACTACACTACAACGATTAGGTTCACTGCCTAGGGTGTTATAAAACTTGCTCGAAGAAAAGGAAGTTTCCTTGACCCCGAACGACGCGTGTAGCGTTATCAGGTTGCCGGTTTTAGAGAGAAAAGAGGAAGGAAAAATGGTTTTCATCTTTTACTCTTGCAAATAAATGAAGTGAATGTGTTTGTGTGGATATTTTGAGTATAATACTATATACTTGTAAGATATTTGGCAAGCCAAATGACTCACCCATGGGGTTGTCGACATATACAAAAAAAAGGACTTGATGAATTAAGTAGTATTTAAGTATATTAATGTAGGATAAAGGTGTAGTTAATTAAAATTATGAATAACTTGTGTATTTATTTAAGCATTTAAGGTAGCGTTAGCTAAAGATAAATTTTAACGGGTCAAAATAAAATATATTGAAGTCACAAAATTATAAAAATACATTTCTCAAAGAATTGAATGAAATAATAATTGTCGGTGTAGAATTTATTTAAAACCGTCGTAATTATTTATATATAACAATTTATATACACAATAAATTTAAAACACCGGGTAAACTAATAATATAATTTTATGATCTTAAATTGAGTATAAAAAATATATCGGGATAAGTTTTGTGAAGTGTCGGATCAATTGTTCAAAATAAAAGATAGTACGATAGCGTTCATTTAAAAGAAATATATCGTTAATGAAATATAAATTTGAAAATGACCGGAAATTGAGAATTGTGACATTCTTCCCATGTCGAGGAATCACGTCCTCGTGATTCGATTAATGATACTATGGCCCAAACCGCGACAAGGGTTCTAAAAGTTATGCTCATGTATGGTCTAAATGATTATGTCAATGCTCATGCATATATCGTGACTATATCCCATTCTAAAGACATGCTCCTTATGATTAGGCTCGATGAGGCGGGCTTTCCCATTCTCGAGCAAAATTTTCAAAGACTTTTAGGTAACCGATTTTACTTAATCCCACAACTCATCAAACAAGAACTGTCATACGATTAGGCTAAATCGGTTTAGGTAACAACTTGTTTCTAGCTTGATCTTTGCAACTCATCAAACAAGAACGTCGCTCGGATCAAACCGGAAACAAGTGGTTTGAAGAAAATCTTTTGAAAATTTGGCTCGATTACGGAATTGCTTACTCATATGAGACTACTACTCCCTTCATTGCATGATTCTTCCCGAATTAGACATAGGTGATCGGGCTATGTATAATTTAGGAGTAACTATGCAATGCTTGGACTAATCGACTCATATGATGTTTGGTGTTGAGTCATAAGTCCGCATGTATAAAGAATATGCACTTATAATGATATGATGAGATGCTATGATGATGTAGTTATAGTCTAGGTCAATGATGCAACCTAGTTCTCTATAATCGATGCTCGATACCAATCATCACACCCCAAATTATATGTTTTACAATGAATGGAATACCTTGGGAGGACCGTCATAGCATCAAAGTTATGATTATATCGAGCGACCTAAAGTGTCGTTTTGAAAGTATCGTTTGATTAAGTAAAATAATCGAGTTTACAAACATTAGGTCCCAAAAGATTTCCAATATATCAAAACGAGTTTGTTACAATCAAACGATAGTTAAGTGCATAAAATATAGGTGAGACGCGCGTCGACCGCGACTCTATGATAAGTCCACATGCATGCCATGAAGTGAATGCCTTAGATACGAGATAAAACATGCTAAAAGTGTCAACACAATGGTTGAGTGAGTTCATAGAGTTTGGTTAACAAGTAAAGCTTTTAAAGAGCGTTCATGCAACAAAGGCAAAGTTTTTGGTCATTTAGAATAGTCCACAAAGCAAAGGCATTGTAAATCCACTCAGTTCAAGTTCGCCCATACAAAACTTGCAACCTTGTGTGTTCACAACCTTGCCCAAAAGTAGTATGTCTAGAAGTCAAGTGCACGTTATCATAATAGTTCACAAAGCAAAGGCATTGTAAATCCACTCAGTTCCAAGTTCCGCCCATACAAAACTTGCAACCTGTGTGTTCACAACCCATTGCACAAAAATATAGTATAGCACCACGTATATAATAATGTATGCCAGGAAAAGCCCCTAGAATAAATAATATGCGTCCCGTAACATAGTGGACGAGAGGTTGGCCGACCTCTAATAGCGCTATCCATACTACCTACTAATAGGAGACTAACAATGCTAATGTACGAACAATACATCATACAACTATTATATACAATTAAGAACACTCCGAACATGGGAGAATTTGCACTACTCCGAACATGGGAGACTTTACATTGAGAACGCTCCGTAACATAGTGAGACGTTCTGCTCCGGACCGGGGAGGCTTTAATTTGAGAACGCTCCGTAACATAGTGAGACGCTCTGCTCCGGACCTGGGAGGCTTTGGGTTGCTCCGAACAAGGGAGACTTTATAGTGATGCTCCGAACATGGGAGACTTTATAGTGATGCTCCGATCATGGGAGACTTTATAGTGATGCTCCAATCATGGGAGACTTTATAGTGATGTTCCGAACACGGGAGACTTTAGGTCAAGGTTATAATACGTACGGTTCAATAAGTTCAAACAAGTCATAAGTTTGTATTTAAGTTCAAGAGTTCCGTTCAAAAGTTCGTAATTAAGTTCAAAGATTTAAGTCGGGTTCAAAAGTTCGTAGCGACCAAAGAGCTCAAACATATCAAAAGGTTCAAGATAGTCGAGCGTTCAAAATCACGCCAAACACGCTCAAAAATAGTCAAGGTTCAATATTAAGTTAAAGAGATTACTTATATGTCAATATGTTTTAAATCAAGTTAAAGTGTTCAAATCTATGCCAATATGTTCCTATCAAGTTAAATGAGTTCAAATATATATGTCGAAGGGCTCAAAATCACGGAAAGTGGTTCAAATAATAGTGTTCATAACATAGTGATCAATTTAGTTCGGGCACAATCTACTTACTAGCATAAGTAGTGAAACAAAAAGGGTAACAAGTTCATGATAGTTCCAACAATATAGTTTAAGTTCATATAAGTGTGAAATAAAAGCATGAAGTTGAGCATGTATCTCCCCCGAAGAGTTTATAAAACAGTTAAACAAGTAAAAGTGGGGCTACGAACTCACCTGTTGCAATAGTTATGATGACAAAGTGGATGCACAGAAATGAGACGCAACAGTCTAACCGCGACCTATAATGAATGATATGTTCTAATGTAAGTCATGAAACAATGTCGTGCATGCAAACTCATATGATATCCATACCACTTGTACCTTTTGGAAAATAAAGTTTATCGTCGAAATATATGTTTATGACCTCTTGTCAAGTTTCAAAATACTTTATCGGTATTTACGTGAAATGATATCCTACGATAATCATTTAGTGGTTTATTATGAAATTATAACTTTCGTCAGAAAATAATGTCATTTGACAATTTCATGAAAGTGACTAAACGGCCACGAAAAACTAGTCGTAAAATAGTGCACGTCGGCGTTAGGAAACAAACTCAACGGTTTTGGGAAGCTCGTTTCATTATCTCAAAGTTTTAGTGTTTAAGTTTCCATTCTAGAGGTCTCGATCACGAGAGAAAATATAGGTTAAGTATGGTACTTTAGTCCAACATATAGTTTAAAGATGGTTTTCTAAAGTTTAAGCAACCGTAATTAATTCATTACAACTCGCTAAACAAACGGTTGGACATTTTGGAAAATATACTTGGCGAACTTACTTTTATTAGAAGACATCACTTTATAAAAGTTCTACATCAATGTTAAAAACGTCCTCCGACATGGTGACTAGTTTGACGTAATACTTGCCTATTAGAATTAATATAGTTTTTCTTATATGATAAAAGTTACGGCACTTTGTGAAAACGTGTATAATTTAATCGTTATAAGTCCGTTTTCACGCTTTTATATATCCTTAGCCGTATCAAAGTATACTAATATATTTTTGATAAGTCGACATAATTTATAACACCTAAGTTTCCTTTTGACTCGTACAAAACAAACAATACATGCTTGAAATTTCCAGAAAATTATAGTTTTCACCGCCAACTTGAAAAATTCATAACTTCTTCGTTATAGCTCCGTTTTAATCCGTTCAAGCGGCCACGTTTTCGTTTTAAAGTGTATTTTCTAAATATCTAGCCCAAAATATTATCCCAACTGTCGGATTTTCCAGATTTTGAAAATAAGGACAGACCCTTTTAAAACGTGTTTAAATGAGTTTTCTCGCGCAAACCTATTCTAACCCATTCAAAACAACTCCGAAGATATTCTAATCCTACCATACACCTTCTTAGGGTGTCATGGGTTCCTAGACATCACCAAAAGTAATATATAACAAGGAGTAATTATAGGATGACTTATATATACATAACTCTTAAAATCAATGAAAAAGTGGTATAAACCTCATGAGACTTGCATGTTTTCTTAATAATGATGAAATGAATATGAAATGAATATGAAATGAATATGAAATATGATCATGAAAATGAAAAGCTTACAAGTAACTTGATGAGGTTATTAGAACAAAGGGTTTTTCCTAATCACCCAAGGTTTATATTACAAAACCTTAACAAGAGTGATACTAGTGTATGTATAACTTGATTAGAAAATATTTGATGATCACTTCCTTGGTCCTTTATGGTTGCCGGTTTTAGAGAGAAAAGAGGAAGGAAAATGGTTTGATCTTTTACTCTTGCAAATAAATGAAGTGAATGTGTTTGTGTGGATATTTTGAGTATAATACTATATACTTGTAAGATATTTGTAAGCTAAATGACTCACCCATGGGGTGGTCGATATATACAAAAAAAGGACTTGATGCATTAAGTAGTATTTAAGTATATTAATGTAGGATAAAGGTGTAGTTAATTAAGAATTATGAATAACTTGTGTATTTATTTAAGCATTTAAGGTAGCGTTAGCTAAAGATAAATTTTAACGGGTCAAAATAAAATATATTGAAGTCACAAAATTATAAAAATACATTTCTAAAGAATTGAATGAAATAATAATTGTCGTAGAATTTACGAAAACCGTCGTAATTATTTATATATAACAATTTATATACACAATAAATTTAAAACACCGGTAAACTAATAATATAATTTTATGATCTTAAATTGAGTATAAAAAATATATCGTGATAAGTTTTGTGAAGTGTCGGATCAATTGTTCAAAATAAAAGATCGTCATCGATAGCGTTCATTTAAAAGAAATATATACGTTAATGAAATATAAATTTGAAAAATGACCGAAATTGAGAATTGTGACACTACCGCCAAGGGGAGTAAGAAATCGTGGACTACTTTTTCCTCCAAAGGGTTAACTTTTTTTCGACAAAAAGGGGAGAAGAAGTAAAACTTAGGGCTTTCAAAACTTACATCTATTCTTAACTTTTACTCTTCATAACATTATGTTTTGTCATCAAGAAAAAGGGGAGATTGTTAATACAAATAAACCGTAAAACGTTTATTAATATTTTGCGATCTCTTTGTGTTTTGTTGATAACAAATATAATGTTGTCTTAAGTATAATTATAAGGATACATGTTATTTTTGTAAAGCATTTACATATAGCCATTTAAATACAAAAATATAGTAATTAAGCATTTGTTGTAATAGTTTATTAGGATGGGTAAAAACCATAACCCATGGACCATAACCCATGGATCTTAACCCATACCCAAGAAGACTAGATATAATGTATACTTAGATACATTGAATCTAAAGAAAACCCATGGACCAACCCATAACCCATGACCCATAACCAAAAACCCATGGGCAAGAGGAGTTCCACGGATCCCTAGGTTTACACTAGACGGATCCCAAGTGGAAGGATCCGTGGGATCCGGAACAGTGAAGAATTTTGCCTAAAAATAGAGTCATTTCTTCATTCTAACTCACCCTCTTCTTACTAAATCTCTCATACACTCTCATTCTCTTCTAACATATAGATCACCGATCTAGAGAGTTGTTCTTCTTTCTTTTTATTTGTGATCCTCATATAGGTCCTTCTACAAGGCGAGATCACAAGCATTCTACAATTCATCCAAGCAAGGGTCCTTGATTGATTTGTCACTCCGCAAGATTTACATAGCGAAGATCTTGTATTTGTTATTTCACATATTTGTTGTGTAATAGTTGTGTTGGTTTGGTCCACCGTACTACGGACTCGGTATTTAGCTTTGTACGGTAAAAAGTGTAAGCAACGTTGTGAAGGCTTATCCGCCAAGTGAAGGAGTTTGTTGACATAGTGCTTGAACTCTCGAGTAGGTGACTCGGAGAGTGGAGTAGGGCAAGGAAGGTGTCCTTGTAGCCGAACCACTATAAATCGGTTGTGTCATTTCTATCCCTTAACTTTATTTATTTGCTTACATTATCATTAGTTCTATACGTTCTCAACATTCATAAGATCTCACATATTAACGAATCTAAAGTTTTTGAAATCAACTTAAAATTAGCAAAACTATTCAACCCCCCCTTCTAGTTTTCCACAAGAAATATAAAGATGTGCTCCATATGAAGAATTGTAGAAAGTTAGAGGGGGCTTCTTGTCTCATTGTTTGCTATAAAATAGTGGTCCATGTCTAGGGTTATCATCATCAATCTTACGCAGTCTTCTCTTGACTGTTATATCACTCTCCCTCCAAATATTTATGTATTAGGATCTGTTGATCCATTTCTGTATTGTTTTTTGATCTTTTGATCTTCTTCAAGTCTTGTAACAGTTTGATTGTTATTGTTCAAACTGTACCGACTATTGTACTTTTATTCTTGAATAAAGTGAACTCGTTGCTCTGTTTATCTGTTTGATACCATCGCACATGGTATCAGAGCTATAGGCTACTGATTATCTTCAAATCCTGATCTCCAGGGTTTTCTATATTGGGGGTTATTGACATTGATATCTCTGGTGGTTCGTATTTGTGTTCTGGGACGTTTGTGGTAATTGGACTGGTGTTTCTGATCCTATTGGTACTCAATCGAAACAAATTAGGGTTTGTTCCAAAACCCTAATTAATTTTTGAATTGGGGGTTTTTGCTCTTGGAGTGCTGGGATTGGTGTTTTTGGTCCTATTGGTGCTCAATCGAAATAAATTTGGGTTTGTTCCAAAACCCTAATCAACTCTTTTTTGGGGGTTTTGTTCTTGGAGTGCTCTCTGGTTCTAATTGATCATAATCATCCCTAGACTAAGTGAATCTAGGGTGATTGTGTTTGGTCTTCACTTCTTCCGCTGCACAAAGCACTGTAAGTACTTCTCCCTTTCTTGTTTAACAGCATTCAAGCTGAGTGGGTGCAAACGGGTAGGTTAACACCTTGATCTGCCACCTCTGAGTGGTGTGAATACATGCTCTGGATTACCCCAGTCCAAAGGCTGGGTGCTTGTTGAACCGTGGGTGTGAGTTATTTATTTTCTTGCATTTTTTTCTCTTATAGTTGAAGGAGGATAGGTCTAGTTAGGTTGGAGGTTGATTTGGGATTATTGCTCTTATTGATAGTAATTGTTGTTATTGTTCTTCTATTTATTTGTCTGTCTCTGTGCTGTCACCATGGTTGAGGGTGATAATGAACATGCTAATAATAAATCCAGGTTTAATGATTCTATGCTTAATGAATCTGTGATTAACTCTTCTGAATTAAAACTTACATTTGGTGATACTCTCTACTTGCATCCTAGTGACACCAGTGGTAATCCCATTATATCTGTGAAATTGACTGGCTCGGAAAATTATAAAATATGGAGCATTGCCATGACATTTTCCTTAAGAAATCATAATAAACTTGGCTTTGTTGATGGAACTTGTAGAAAAGATGTCTCTAATGCTAGTCTTGCTAATCAATGGGATATGTGTGACTCTGTTGTCCTTACTTGGATTCTAAACTCTTTAAGTCCTGAGCTATTTGCTGGTGCTATATACTCTAAAACTGCTTATGAAATGTGGAATGACTTAAAAGAAACCTATGACAAAGTTGATGAATCTGCATCTTTAATATACATAAAATATCAACTCTTTGGGTCAAAATGGGTCCTCTCTTGATTACTACAATAATCTTAACTCATTATGGAAACAACTTGACTCCATGATCGGTCTTCCTACATGTACTTGTGATGTTTGGAAAACATTTTGAAAAACATAACCGACTAATCAAGTTAATGCGATTTTAATGGGTCTTGATGACACTTATGTGCCCATCAAAAGCAATATTTTAACCAGGATCCTTTACCATCCGTCAAAACGCTTTTCTATTGTGTCGGGGAAGAATCCATAGGAACTTCTCCTCCAATCGGATCCATTAAACCAAATGTGTCCTTTTTTTGCTTCAAAGTTTTTATAACAAAAAGAGAAACAACAATTACAAAAGCTCAAATCCCACATCGGGAATAATACCTCAATATGACTCTATCAATAGAGGACCCAATCTTAATCTAAAATGCTCTAACTGCAACAAACCTGGTCACACCATTGATAGATGTTATGATATTGTTGGTTATCCTGCTGGATATGGAAAAAGGAACTTTAATTCTAATATTAAACCTAATAGTAACAATGTTTCTTCCTCTTCTGATGCCAATCTTGAAAGTAGAACTACCAACTCTCCTGTTTCTTTGTCTAATGAACAGATGGTCAGACTCATGAGTCTTCTCAATGATAGTCCTGTCAATTCCAATATGGCGGTAAATGTTTTTCAGAACTTTTTAATGGAAGTGTCAAATTCAATCTAAATTTTGAAAAACACTTTAATGGAAACACAAACCTTTTAAAAGGAAAAATCAGTCTTGGTTGGATTGTTGACTCTGGAGCAAACCAACACATGACTTTGTCTTCAAAATCTTTAATCAATACTATTGATGTTTCTAAACTTGGTCTTACTTTTGGACACCCAAATGGTACTCAGGCACTTATCATTGAGATTGGTGACACAAAATCAACAACAACATTACCTTACATGATGTCTTAGTTGTGCACGAGTACAACGTCACCGCTATCTGCTCACAAACTTGCTAGAGATAGCAAACTATTTGTTGGCTTTGATGAATCTAAATGTTATATTCGGACTTTGCAACAAAAGGAATGTGGGATTGGTAATCAATCTAATGGCCTGTACTTGTTTGATGTAGACTCTGATTGTAAGATTGTCTCTAATAACTGCATCTCTTCATGTTTTGTTTCTAGAAACCTTTGGCACCAAAGGCTTGGTCATCCCTCTGATCAAGTCTTGCAAGTCCTTAAACCCAGTCTTAACCTTGATAAACCAGAGAACCTTTTCCCTTAAGTGAACATAAGTCAACTAAAATTGGTCAACTTGTACACCTAGATGTTTAGGGTCCTTATAAAATCACTAGCAGAGATGGCTACAAATATTTTTTAACTATTGTTGATGATTACTCAAGGTCTGTCTGGGTTTATATGCTTAAAATCAAAGAAGAAGTCTATGATTCCATTGTCAATTTTTCTCAAATGCTGTCAAATCAATTTGAAAGTAATATAAAAACTTTTAGAAGTGACAATGATACTGAATTTGTCAACAACAGAATGCAACAATTTTTTCATAACAAAGGTATTCTACATCAAACCTCTTGTGTCTACACACCTCAACAAAATGGAATAGAAAAAGGAAACATAGACATCTTCTCAATGTTGCTAGATCTCTTATGTTTCAGGGGGAATTACCTCTTTACTTATGGCCTGAATGTGTTCTCACTGCTGTTTACCTTATCAACATGTTACCTTCTTCTGTGTTGTCTGGAAAATCTCCTTTCTCTCTTGTGTATGGGCATGACCCTACACTCTCTCATATTAGGGTTTTTGGTTGTCTTTGCTATGCTACTATCCTCAATAACTCTGACAAATTTGATAGCAGATCTGAAAAAAGTGTCTTTATTGGTTACTCTAATGAAAAAAAGGGCTACAAACTCTTAAGCTTAGAAACAAAAAATGTCTTTTACTCAAGAGATGTCAAGTTTTATGAAACAGTTTTCCCTTTCAAAATGAAAAACAATCTTCAATGTGTCAAAAGATTTAAACCACAAAAACTTTTTTGATACTGACAACCCTAAAAGACCCAATGATGAAGGGAGAGTGTCTTACAATGATGATGGCACTGAGTTGAATCCTCTCAATGAGGATGGTAACTCAGTTGCAACATCCATAGAAGAAAATGCACACCCTGAGGGCACTGTTTCACCTGAAACAAACTCCAATGACATCAACTCTGATTCTGACTCAAATGAGTCCACTCCTGAAAAAGGAGGCTTGCCAGCCATCACCACAAGAAGGTCAACCAGACCCACTAGATTGCCTAAAAACCTTAATGACTTTATTGTTGAAGGCAAAGTTAAATATGGTATAGAAAAAGTGGTAAATTATTCTAATCTTGATTCTGAGAATTACTGCTTTACTTCTAACTTAAATAAAAGTGTTGAACCTACTTGTTATGAGGAAGCTATCCTTGATCCTAACTGGGTTGATGCTATGAATGCTGAAATTGAGGCCTTAAATACTAACAAGTCTTGGATCATAACCACTTTACCTGCTAATAGAAAACCCATTGGGTACAAATGGATTTGGAAAATCAAGTACAAATCCAATGGTGAAGTGGACAGATATAAAGCCAGGCTTGTTGCCAAAGGCTTTAACCAAAGAGAAGGGATAGATTATAATGAAACTTTTTCCCCTGTTGTGAAAATGTCTACTGTTAGAATTCTTATTGCCTAAGTTGTTAAGAATAAATGGCCTCTTTTCCAACTTGATGTTAATAATGCTTTTCTTTATGGTGAGCTTGATGAGTACATATACATGACTATTCCAAAAGGTTTTTCTGATGAAAACAACAAAAACATGGTCTGCAAACTTACCAAATCATTAAATGGTCTCAAGCAAGCTCCCAGAAAATGGAATGAAAAACTTGTTGGTGTTCTCAAAGAACATGGCTTTGTTCGGTCATGAGTGATCATTCTTTATTTACAAAAAAACAAAGATAACAAGTTTATTGCTCTACTTGTCTATGTTGATGATATTGTTCTTACTGTAATAGCTGTTGAGGAAATTTAACAATTCAAAGTCTTTCTTAAAACTAAATTCAACATAAAAACTTGGGTACTCTCAAATTCTTTCTGGGTATTGAGGTGATAAAAGCTGGGGATGACATCTGTCTCTCCCAGAGAAAATATTGTCTTGAAGTTTTGAAAGAATTTGGTCTCCTTGGATGTAAGCATGTGTCTACACCCATGGAACCAAACTCGTCCTTCCTTTTATTCCAACCCAAGATGACCCATTGCTTGATAACATAACGGGTACCAAAATTGCTTGGAAAAGCGATTTATCTTACTCATACCGGACGACATATCATATTCGGGCTCATTTGTCTAGCACAACATATGCATACTCCTTAAGGTCTCATTTGGATTCTCTTTAAATGTGCTAAGATACTTAAAAGGTGCTACCGGTAAAGGTCTAAGGTATGATCATAGCGATCTTAATAATGTTCTTGAAGGGTACAAGTGATGCCGATTGGGAAAATGTATTAAAACCGGAGATACATTCTCGGATAATGTGTTTTCTTTAACAAGTGTTCGATATCATGGAAAAGCAAAAACAAAACACTATCTCAAAATCTTCAACTGAAGGCGAATACGAGATCCATGGTCTGCTGCACTGTGAAATCATTTGGGTTCAAAAATCCTAAAGGATCTAAATGTTGATCTTAACCTTCCGTTAACTTGTTTTGTGATAACAAATCGCTTTTACTTCTTGTCAAACCCTGCTTTTCCATGAGAGATCCAAACACTTTGAAATTGATGTCCATTTTATCGAGAAAAATTGCAAAAGGTGTCTTGAGTGCTATCAAAATTGGCTCCTCAAACCAAACTGCAGTACATTCTTACCAAGCATTTTCTTGTATCAACACAAATTCCTTTGTGAAAAACTGAAACTATTTGACATATTTGGAAAACAGATTAAGGGGGAATGTTCCAAATCACCTAAGTAATCTATGTCCAAATATGTCCTTATTACTCTCTCACTTAGTGTTGTTTGTGCAGGATTATTGTGAGGGACTTATTGTGTTCATTCTCTATTCTTGGATATGAAGAAATATAAAGATGTGCTCCATATGAAGAATTGTAGAAAGTTAGAGGGGGCTTCTTGTCTCATTGTTTGCTATAAAAGAGTGGTCCCTGTCTAGGGTTATCATCATCAATCTTACGCAGTCTTCTCTTGACTGCTATAACACTCTCCCTCCAAATATTTATGTATTAGGATCTGTTGATCCATTTAGGTATTGTTTCTTTGATCTTTTGATCTTCTTCAAGTCTTGTAACAGTTTGATTGTTATTGTTCAAACTGTGCCGACTATTGTACTTTAATTCTTGAATAAAGTGAACTCGTTGCTCTGTTTATCTGTTTGATACCATCGCACAAAGATGAACTTTTGCTAGTTTAAATAACAAGTAAATAAAGCCATATGATAGTTATCTACCGAAATGCTTTACATTTTTTTTTCTTTCTAATTAACTATAGTAATATATGATAGTCGGACTGTTTTGGTACCTACAACTCCTTCAAGCTACAATCCATCTATTTTGCTTAGGAATAGTGGACTTTAATTCTTTGTTTTAACTATTATTTGCGGGTATAATATATGAGAAATTGAGAACTGACAAGTTTAGCATGGAGTATGATGTTTTTGTTGACTTAGACACCACTATTTTTGTTCGCAAGCTATTAGACTTACTTATTTCAGTTCTATTTTAATTTTTGTATGTTATTGTAAGATTTTTAATATAATGAAACAAATTAGAAAGAACTAGCCAATTTTAATTAGAGTTTTAACGCATATAACACGACCGACCCAACTTGTTATGCTAAAAAATATCCCTAACACGTTGAATTGTTTTCGCCCCCCATACTTGTAATTTCTGGCTCCGCCAAACATTATGTAATAAAACCAACGCTAGCCTGTCCATAAGACGGCCCTTGCATCTTAAATGATCAGAGTTGTAGAATACTTGCATCTTTGTTACATCTTCCGTACCAAATAAATTCTGTTCTCTCTTTTATGTTGGAAAACAATATTTCATTTGTTTTTCAAAGACAAATATTACATAGTTGTATCATCTAATACCTCACATACATCTATACTTATACTTAAATCCGATTTTATTTTTTTGGTTAAATGACCGCTTGTATGATTGGGAGGCCTTAAGAAATGATCAATTTTCATGTCTAAACATGTGTACTAGTGTTTTATTAGTTTGTAAAAGAATGGATCATTTAGCATGCTAGTGGCAACCAACATAATTCTGTTATCGATGATTAAATATTAAACTAGACTCAAATTTTTATTTATATAAAAAATAAAAATCAAACTCAACCAAAACATCAAATAACTGGTCAAGATTTTGCAAAGAGTAAACCAAAATAATCAAGGCCGTTTCCGGAATTTTAGAGTCCTTAGGCGAAAAATGGAAACGGGGCCTCAACGTAGAGGCTAAATAGCAAGTGTGTTTTTTTAAGGCATACAATGAGAACTATTAGCGTAAACAATGTCATTATTCAAGTAACGTCTTTTATAATTTTATAATTTTATAATTTTATATAACGAAGATAAATTTTGAGGCCCTGAAATATTTGAGCCTGAGCGGTCACCCACTTCGGCCATTTTTTAAGACGGCCCTGGAAATAATTATCATCACCTCTTGTGAGGCGCAAGTCCTTTTCTACTTTTGGTAAAACCCAAGCAACCTTTCTTTAGGTAGGGTATGGTACTGCTCACGTTTTAACCTTCCCATACACCGCGAAGACGCAGATTTAATTGCATAACCCGCGAAAGACGGTGACGTGGAGTTACTTTACTTCTTTTTTTTTAAGCTGTGATTTTTACTGAAAAACATAGTAAAGTAAGTGGGTCAATATATGTAATATTTGATACTTAAGTTCAACAATTGTGTATTTTACCCGGTATTTATATACTTGCCTCATATTCCATACCAATATTCTCAAATTCAAGCGGTGATTTTCTTCTACTCTAATGGTATGCTCAGCTTCCATGTCATATTTGTCATTAACACATTTAATATGAATCAATGTTGAGTGAGTGCAAATTTGGTTTCGTTTGTTTTATTATTTTACGAGCACACCAACTGTTTGATGAAATTCCCCAGAGGGTCTTACATAATATTAATGTTCATTTTTTTGGGCTTTAGCTATGGTTTAATCAAAATGTAGAAAACCCTTTTAATTTGAAGTTTGAATTATGAAGTTTGATTCCTAATATTGTTAATCGAAGATATCAATGAAAGGAATAAGCCACGTAAATCGTAATATGGCTACTAAGATCACCTAAACCTGGTTCTTTCCGTTTTGTGTCAAACAACTAGCTTGGATACATGATGCTTGATTTTTAATTAGATAAAAGTATTTGCTTATATATTGGTTAGAATGGAAGAACCTGCTGTACTTCTGAAGTCATTTAAGAAGGCAACTAACTATGAACTATCTTACAAATTATATATCACAAGTGTGTCACATGTCTTAAGCAGGACTTGAACCCACAACCATTTGGTTGGGGAGCCTCTCATACAACAAGAGGTATCATTGGGACACAAGCCCTTTAGTTTATTTTTGATCTTGTCTAGCATTCAAACTGGTCAAATGGGCCGTGTATGTGTACTAACATGGTATCTTATAATCTTATTTAAGGTAGTATGTTGGACCTATTACTAACATGCTATTCG
The DNA here is from genome assembly GCA_022545495.1 of Chrysanthemum lavandulifolium. Taxonomy (NCBI): domain Eukaryota; kingdom Viridiplantae; phylum Streptophyta; class Magnoliopsida; order Asterales; family Asteraceae; genus Chrysanthemum; species Chrysanthemum lavandulifolium. The sequence continues at coordinate 250,605,267 of CM040241.1, read as the reverse complement.
AATTGAATTTCATTGCATTAGAACTCATTGATTTATTATCAACTTATACTTATAGCATACACATGTGCTGTTTTTAGTACTATAATCGAACAGATCCAGGGGACACACAAAGCATTAAAATTTTCAACGGAAGATGTAATTAGCAACATGCCATATAATGTGATAGGTCATATTATGGATCGTTTGGCAATAAAAGATGCGGTGAGGACTGGTATCTTGTCAAGAAACTGGAGGTTCACTAGACTTTGCTCACCAAACTCATATCCAATGCAAAGTTCTTCGAACCAGGATTATACGGTCAAACTAACTACAATGAGAGAACTATAAGTAATATTTTCCTTTATCTTAAGGGTAACGTAACAAAGTTTTTTCTTTGTATACCGAGAGACAAGAAATTGGATGTTGAGGATGTCAGTCGTTGGGTTATGTTTTTGTCTCGGAGAGAAATTAAGGAGTTCACACTCATAAATACTCACAAGACACCACTTAAGTTGCCTAGCCATTTTTTCTCTTGCCCAGACCTCACGCTTTTGGAGCTTTTCAACTGATGTGTTCATATAATACCTACTTTTGGTGGTTTTCCGAATCTTTCGACACTTGGGGTGTGTTTGTTTTTTGAAAAAATGTCTTACTAGCCTCTTACTCAGTGAGTAAGAGGTGGTCAGACATTAGTGTTGTTTGTTTTTTTCTTTTCAGTCAGACCCGGTCCGACATATAACATCTTACTTAATAAGAGGTTGGGGACTTGTCTTATTGCCTCTTACTCGATAAGAGATTGAAGACTTGTGTTAACATAATATATTTGATGGTTTATTAACTATATTATATTTATGATAGAAAGTCTTGTTTCATATTTACATAAGTTACTTATTATCGCATTGCGTTAGTTTAATAAATAAATTGCATAAACGAGCACTTAAAATCATTCAGACAATTATACAAAAACATACATTATTTCGTTTAGATTTAGACTTACTAGCCACCTCTTACCGGTAAAATGTGGTATGTAAAACATCTTAATAAAACAAACACACTCTTACTATTTGTTTGAACCGAAAGCAGAAATATTGGAGAATTTATTAGGGTGGTGGCAATGGTGCAAGGTATAGTTCGGTATGAGCTCATACCGTGCGGCAACACCATTGCCTCGAGTGAGGTATGGTTCGGTTTGGGAGAGAATCGGTATATATTTATTGTGTTGATGATTCGGAGTGGTCTTGGATGATCAAAATATATGTTTTTGAGCATCATAGTTAGAGAGACTTGAAGACGTAGTAGAGAGGGGGAATGTTCTTGCTAGAGGTTTACAAAAGTATTGAAATATTAGATTAATGAGAGCACCACCCCCTTCCATGGATGGAAGGGTATTTATACTACACAATACACGACCTCCCATCGGCCTGTGGATCGTGGATACAGATGGGTAAAGACCCGTCCTTCCTCCACGGTGTTGCACTAAACTATTTTACGCTACAAACTAACTAATAAAACTATAAATAACGTGACTAACGACAAATCTACGAGCTAACTTATGCTAGATAACATTTGGGGTGACCGACTCTTCACTATGAAATTTTCTAATTCCTAACAATCTCCCCAAGGGAGGTCACCCCATGTTTTACATTTCAATCCTAGCATTCTATTCTTGACATTGTTCTTGAGCTCGTAGACTTGAATTCTTCATTTCGCAATCTTTGTGCTTTTGTAGCGATTCTTCAAAGTCCGCATTGATCCAGTACTTTCAGTGGAGGTCTTTGAACCGATCCACATCTTGATGATCTTCGAGCTTTCATTGAGATCATCACCACAATAAATCTCGGATCACCCTTTATTGTGTTGCCATCATGTGAAGTTGTGACTTTGGACCGACATGCTCACACTTTTGAATCATGACATCTTTCCATCGAGTAGCGGAAGCCTTATCGGTTCATGATATTTGCAGCAATAAGCATAAGCATAGTATGAAATATCGAGCCGTGTTATGTAGATATGCACCACCATGATTTCTTCAAATTAAGTGTGGATGTTGTGAGCATGCGGCTTTGGATTGACTCCTCAATTCGATCACCGCAATCGTCCATGTACCGCAAACAACGCTAGCAATAAAGCGCACGAAAGTGTCTTTGATCACTTTCGTTGAATTGAGGTACACGCCCACGGTTCCCCGCTGATCGAGATAAATCTTTGTGATCGTAGGATTCCTAAGAATCTCCTTGACAGGTTTCGCAATGTTTCTAGTGTTCTCAAACCGAACGCCTCAAAGAAGACAACACGGAGTGAGTGAACCAAAAATTGAGATTCACCGATTGATGAAAATGATTTGAAAACAATCGCGTATTGCTTGAAGAAAGAGTTTTGCAATACAACGAAGGTTTTATGAGAAAGATCAATTTTCAATCAAAATACTTTTGTATTAGAGAATGAGTACACATTCGACGTGCTAGCGAAAAGAAGAGATTCGCACATCGAACGGTTTTCTAAAAGTATTTTTCAATCGAGATACTTTTGAATTTGAAATGAATACACATTCGACGTGCTAGAGAAAAGAAGGTTTGCACATCGAACGGTTTTTCCAAAAGTATTCGTCAATTCCATTCTCGGACCAAGGTTGATTCAATAGTGAATCGCCCCATTGTTTCTATCCGGTTGTCACAAGTTTGATCTTACGAGAAGATCTCACATGTCACCCACCAAGAGCTTGTTTGATGTTGGCTCTAGAAGGATTTCCATCTTCATCGTGAATATTTTACATATCACTCGGATGTTCGGCAATACCACAAGGATAATGCGTGGACTCTTAATATATACTTACTTTCCACATTGTGTGAAAAGCAAGTCTTCAAGAATTTAGTGTCCTAACGAGATATTGTGGATGATCTCTTGGCTCTAGACTCAATAGTGCATATTTGGTTCTGTGTTGGAGACTAGGGAGAGGTCTCCTTCTTCAATATCAACAATCTCTAAGAGAAAGTCGATAGATAATGTCGGTTCCCGTGAGAATGAAACAAGCCCTTTTAAGAGGAACTTGAGTGGCTTGGGAAGTTTAGTGCAAGGCATCACCGGGTCCATGACGTCTTGTCTTCAATACCAGTGTTACCTTAGTAACAACCAAGAGCATATGTATTGAACCCGGTTCTTGCCCTAAGGTTGAATTGATGGAGGGCTATTTCTTTTCACCCTTTTCACATTCATTTCTTTTTCATTCTTCAACCCCTTCAAGCTTACCGAGACTTCATTACTAGAACCTTGTTGGGTTAATTCCAAGACTAGCTCGCCTCATCCGCACTCTTCCCATATCTCACTTTTCTCCTTTTTCATCATACCTAAAGACTCTACACTATCTAGTGGATTGTCCATGGTAGATCCCTCCGGTTCTCGCGGATCGTGGGAACAAATACCTAACCTAACCATCCTTATAACACCATGCATAAAGTAAATTGGTCGGTCTTTTGGTACAGTTCATTCTTCCTTAAAACCAATTGAAAAATCATTTGGAAAAACAATCAAGGTACTTGTGATACGAGATCAAAGCATTTTGTACCTTAATAGTTTTGATCATTTAGAAAACCTCCCTCAACATGTGCATATGATTTAGAAATTGTTTAGCACAAGGAGGCAAGAGAACTTTGAAATATTTTCTTTGATCACAATTTTCATATGAAAAAGCCATTTGATTTTCATGGTAAAATTCTCCCCTCAATATGTGCATAGGATAAGTGAAATCATTTTTATCACATAGAGGCAAGAGTTCTTTGAAGCACATCCACAATCACAAAAGCCATTAAGAAACCATTTGAAAACTCAATCAAGGTACTTTATAATAAAACATAAAAACTTTTGTACCTCGATGGTTATGCTCCCCTCAATATATGCTTCGAGATTCGAAAGTGTTTAGCACATACGAGAGAGCAGCCTGCACAATTGAATCAAAACGATCACCTTTTATCAAATTTCATTATTAAATCACAAATTCTCCCCCGATCAAAAATATCAAACCCTTTGAGATTTTGGATCCCAAGTGATTTAATAAGGTTTAGAAAACATGGGAGAATATGTGGCCTGGTTTAAATACTCATCATGTTTTTGGATAAATCCTCCTCCTCAACATGTGCATTGTGTATGAAATCGTTTGGCACATGGAGGCAGGAGTGCCTTTAAAGGACTAAAACCAATTCCATTTAAAACAGATTTGAGATTTAAAACACGATCTCTACCCCGATCAGAAATATCAAACCATTTGAGATTTGTGATCCCAACTGATTTAAATCATTTAGAAAAATTTGGGGAAAGACGTGGCAAGATTCAATTTTGAAAGATGACAGATAAGGACCATTTTAAGACATTAAAGATTGTTAGTGTCGTATGATAGTTTTAAGAGATCTTTTAAGTAAAACAAAACAATTTCACAATCAAACAAGAATGTAAAAGATTTCATTTTGAAAGACCTTGATTCTAAAGAAAAATCATACCATGACATAACATTAAATCTTTAGATCACCACTTTTGTACAATCCGGACTTTTATGAAGCAATATTGATTGAAAATAATTTATTTTAAATCACTCTCCCTCAATCGATGACCGAAGTCGATAATTGAGTGACTTAAGTTTTGATAAAATGAAGTCCGGTGATTTTCAAAATTAAGTCCAATTTATTTTCAAAACAATATTTTTTTTCATTTTCAAAACAATTTAATCAAAGTTTTCAAAATTGTTTAAAATGGTATCCTGCACAAAGATACGTTAGTGGTTGAGAAGCTTCGTTGTTGTTCAGTAGGGCTTTGAAGAAAACCGTCAGATATGCAAGTGAGACTTCTTCTTATGTTGCATTTTGAATGCCAACCGAGGTCCAATTAAGCTCCGCTTTCTTCAATCACTTAGAAGAAAACCATCTGCCGATGCAAGGAGACCTCTTACGTTGCATTTATGCCAACTCTCCATAGAAGTCCAATTAAGCTCCGCTTTCTTCATTTGTCAACCCAAGATATAGTTACCCTTTCCTTTCGGCATCCAATCATCTTCATTAGTGGGATCCGGATCGAACATTCTTATATACCAATATACCGCATATGTTAGTGAACACACATACAAATATATGGTGGTCGACATCACCCAAACAACAATCGACTAATTAAAGTCAATTCAACATAACAATCGATCATATAAATGTATGGGAATATGTGTTAATCAAACTCTAATCATCTAAACCTAACAATCATATCCTAAAAACCTAGTCCTTCAACATAGGCAATTATCATTTTTCGATAAGCACGTAGGATAATTAAGAAAGTCCGTTAGATGATATAAATTTGAAAACATTCTCCCTTCAATCAATGACTCATTTTATGAAAAGATTAAAAGCTCAAGTCATTGATTGAGTTTTGCAAATTAATAAAAAACTCGAAACCGATTGATTTTGCAACTCATTTTACCACCATTTTGTTAAAACACCAAATATTTTTCTCAAGAATTTTAGACGGAAAAACATTTGTGTAGGAACAATGATCCTTCGACATACTTTCCTTGTTTTGTTTTTAGGATAAGTGCACGAAATATTTGAAAAATAGTTTAGCGTAGCACTTTCCTTTCTTGAAAAAGCGGGTTGCTATCGTAAATAATAGCAAGCCATAGTTTAAGCACGGGTTACAATCAAATAACGCAAGCCATTGTTAAAGCACGGTTACAATCAAGTAATCCAAGCCATTTTTGAGACATGTTTTGAAAAGAATATTTACACCTCCTCGCCGAACTTCATCTATGGTCCCGTGCCATTATTGAATGACATTTCTAAGACCGTAGATGTTATCGATACCGTAAGACATGTCTTGAGAAAACATATTTTTGGTATTTTGAAATTTTCGATTTTTATGGTTTTTTGAAGGTTTTATATTTTTCTATTTTCTTTTGATGGTTTTATATTTTTCTATTTTCTTTTGTTGGTTTTATAATTTTGTATTTTGTTTTCGATAAATATATACAAGGATAGAGTAGATGATATAGTTAAAGAGGATGATGATACGAGTACCGAGATAAGGATATCGAGCAAGACGTCGTAGAAGATAGAAGTCATCATCTCTTAAACATTCACCACCAAAGCTTCCAAGGCTCTTGAATCAAGAAAGAAATAGAACCATCCGAAAGAGAGACTCGCGCCTTCCCCAAACCGAAAATCCTTTGATGAGCAGATTCAAGCTCTATTTCAAGCTTTCTTTAGCCAGTGCATAAGAAGCACACCATTATCATAAATCCCGCTCCTTTTAAGACCGATAATCGAGAATCTCCGTCGGGGTTATATCATCCATAAGAACAAAGAACGTATCATCCCACACATAAATAATCTTCTCAAATTTCATAACCATCAAGTCCAAGCGATCCATTCCAAAAGGTGTCAAGAGAACACTTCCCCAGTAGTTGAAAAGATGCATCTGTCTCTTAGTATAACGCTCAAGAACTCTCCGAATACACTTCATAAGGGAATGAAGAACACCTTCCCATGTTCACATTTTTCTTCCCTATGAACGTGTATGAAGCTCAAGAACCCGGTACACCAATATCCAAGAACTCTCCGAATACACATCATGAGGGAATGAAGAACACCTTCCCATGTTCACATTTTTCTTCCCCGATGAATGTGTATGAAGCTCAAGGACCAAGTACACACATTCCCAAAAGAGAACAACCGATAACATTGAAGAAGCAGCCGAATCATCGATTATCTCTCGGATGACAATCTCTGCGGATGTCAACTCCGAATAAGTGATTATATCTCTCGAATCACCGATTAAGCCCTCAAGTGAAACAATGAGCCCCCAATGTACACAACTCTCTCTCTCGATGATTGTGATAACATCGAGATCATCACGCACTTTGTGTACCTCTTTCATCTTCGTAAACTAACTCTTCCATCTCTTCCCCACGTCGTTGGAATAATAACACAAAAGCCTTCATGAGTAAAACCTTGAGTTTCTCTGCGGTCATGACATTTGTTTTACCGGATATCTTCAATCACGTAGAAGAGTTAAGTTCATCAAGTTTACTCGCCATGAGTCAAACCTTGAGTTTCTCTCGCGGTAATAACATTTGTCTTCCCGGATATCTTCAATCACTTAGAAGAATTAAGTTCATCAAGTTTACTCGCTTTGTGTTTATATGTGAGTCTCCTTTCTCCTTTGGTTTTGACACTTCGAGTCGAAGAACATAGTATAAGCCCAAATACTTGAAATCTTTATGAGAAGAACACTTGAACTCTTGTGAGAATCAACATGTCAAGACTCTCTCGACTATTTTTATCAACCCTTATGTAGACAATTTGAAGAGACCATCAAGAAGAAAACCCGCTATACCATACTTGAAACCCAAGTCAACTTCCCACAATTGTATCTTAAGCTTGCACCTAATGATGGAAGAACGGTGTAGAGAATTTATGCTTCAAGCAAATCTCTAAGTACTCACTACCCAAACAAAGTATGAGACATTAACACCTCTTGCGATTATCCACACCGTCATATGCGTGTGACATCGAGTAAAACAAAGTAACTCCTAATAGTGATAGTTAACTGTGTCTTCAACCATCCACCTCGATCGCCGGTAACTAGATAAACCAAGTCTTCAACTCAAATTCTTAAGCCCGAGCAAGTTATCAAATAAAACACGCCTTTGTGAAAGTCAACTTCAATCTCAAATAAGTGATAAATGATTAACTCAAGTAATCACCTTGTGTCACATGTCCAACAATAGTCAATATCAACGTCTCGAGTAGTCATCGCTAAAGAATATGAGCAAGTCTAATTGGGAATTGAATCGACTTATAACTTTCTCCCAATTAGTGCTCTCCCTAAACCGACAACTGCTTGATAAATGCCCGATTAAGAAGAAGTCTTTAGATCGTTAAATGCAACTCGCCTTTAGTCTTCTAACATGTAGCGTAAAATGTAGAATGATCAGACTCGACCTTCTTCAAGATTGTTCAGATGGGGAATAGATAGTTAACATCTTCAACTCACACCAAAAGAATCCCACCAAAAGCATCCCAATTAACTTACATCTTGCAAATCCCTTAACTAAAATCCTCCCAATCAAACAAGAACAGAAAGATGTTCATCAAGGAAATCAACAATCGTGCCGCAACGAACACACAAGATGGTAACACCAAACTACCAATCACATCAAACAAGAACAGAGATTGTTCGAATCATCATGTTGATGTATACGTGAAGCATTAACCGGAAGCACTTTGTCGATAAACTCATCAATCCGAGTGAAGATGTCAACCAACGGCTCTTAGAAGAAACTCCATGTGAAGATGACCCGATAAGAAGAAGCTCGGTTCTTACATGAGTTTAGAGCCGTATGACCATTTATATTCTCAAATATCAATCAACCATGCAAAAATTCACACTTCTTCTCCCCTCAAGAATTGCATACGGAGATGCCATTCTTGATTAAATAAGTGAAAATCATCCAAATGTTCTATTCACACTTCTCCCCGCAAAATAAGCACATGATGTCGCCATCTTCATTATAATCGAGCAAGTGGAATGAGAAAACAATCGGTGGTAGCCCGGTTCACTTGATGACTTAAGCGCATGGAAAAGCATGAAGCATGTTGATGAGAATGGTCATTAATTAGAAGATTTCTCTTCTTCAAGATAAAGCGCATCAAACGCACACTTTTCTTTTCTTTAGAGAACGAGGCATGAACTGTTGTGTTCATACGTCATAAGAAGATTTCTCGATAATGCGCATGCATACATTTCTTTTCTTTGAGTACGAGGCCCGAATCGATGTGTTCATATCGTCATAAGAAGATCGTCATAATCTCTCTCTTTTCATCTCTCTTTTTCAGCAAAACATGTAATCAACCCCATTATCATTCAAGAGGCTCTTTGTAGTGACAAATGATGGAGAAAACCCAATATGATGAATTTGACCTCAAGTAAAATACCCCGAACTCGTGACTTAAACTTGCACATATGTAACAAAGAGCGGTGCGAGACTTCATGCCCATTTGAATCTCTAAGTACTCTATACTCTTCAACCAACCAACCATCAAGTATAAGACGACATTACCTCTTGAAAATCCACAATTGAATGTGACATCGAGCACTACAACGTAACTCCTTTAAGTGATAGTTATTTTGTGGTGATAAGAGCCCAATTCCCCAAGTGGTAAAAGAAAAGGTAAAAGACACCCAACAATAACTAGATTTCCAAGTCTTCGCTTTTGATAATAAGCTCGAACAAGGATCTCAAGAATCTTCATCCATCCATCCCCGATACCTTCGGATACTAAGTACACTCGCCGTGATAATTCACTTCAACCTCAAATAAATAATAGTGAATTAACTCCGTTGTCACATCTTCTTGATTAAAAGCTCAAATCTAGCCTCCTTTGACGCTTTAAAGTGAACTATGATAATGGTTTTCATCCCGACCATGGTTAAAAGCACATAACCCGTAAAACCATGTAATAACCAAACCGCCATGACGAATATCCAAACACACATCCAATTCATGAAGTACACCTTTTATCCCTTCTTCAAGTAGAAACCGTAGCACCAAAGATCAAATAAGATCCCGAAATACACTTTCCTTTCTCCAAGATGGTTCCATCAATACGGGTTTTACAATTCTATGGTTTAAACCGAGAAATAGTTTCTTCGCGGATTTTACAAAACCAAGAATAAACCGTAAGATAGATCCGAAATGCACTTTACTATTATCGGGATGTTTCCATTGTCACGGATTTTACAAGTCTATGATTTAAACCGAGAAATAGGTTCTTTCGCGGGATTTTACAAAATCAAGACAAAACCGTAAACAATGTCGACTTGAAGGTGTTATGACAAATTTGGTTTCGGTGAATATTGTTTTAGGGAACATGCAATGGTTCATCAACGGTTTAAATACCAACATCAATAACATCATCAACCATCCAATAAATACTTTGGTAAACACATCATTCACGCATTCATCGGTTGTTGCAGTGACCACATGGAGAAGTAAACCCGATATGTCAAACTTGATCATGAAGTAAAATTTCCCATTTGTTACTTAAACTTGTACTAATCCACGTGAAAAAGAAACGGTGTACCCAATGTACAAAACCTCTTGACATATCCTCAATCGCGTGAGACACCAAGTGATAGTTACGTTGTGGGTTAAGTGAGAAAGAATCACAACCGTAACTAAATAGCCAAGTCTTTATCACATTCTATAAATGCCCAAACAAGTCATCTTCGGAAGGGTAAACTCGAAGACGAAATAAGTAAACCTCAAAACTCACTCAAATCCAAGTAAGAAATACCGAACAACAACCCCAGTAGTCAACATTTTCAAATATCAATTAAAGCCGTGACATAATATTCTCCGTGAAAATGTATATACCAAAGTATCAAACCCCATAACACTACAATCTCTTCATAATACCAAGTCTCTTTATCACAATCTCATAACCAATCAAATCACTTTGACAAATCTCTTCCACACGTCTTATCATCAAATCTCACAATCAAAGTACATATATCCGATTCAGTATAGAGAAACCCATCTATCCATCATCCAAATCCAAGTCATTACCCGACATACTCATGAATAGTCCAAATCCATTATCAAACCAAAACATATGATCCAATTACAAATCTCACATGGTCCAACACTCAACCCATACAATGGATCTACACAATTTAAAAACCTCTTGTTACATAAACTCCATGGCACAATGTTCAAAGGAAATCGTATGTAAATCACAGCTAATCTCGTTATAATAACCATAAGCTCACGTTGTGATTTTCTCAAATAACGACCCTAGCCAAAATCGTTTAGCACACGTACATACTCCACTGTATGAGCAAGTCCAAGAGATAACTAGTCCATATAAGATTATTTCGGCCCAATTTGAATCCAAGAGGAATCATATCACCAACTACTCGGATCCATTTCAGTAAGCAATTTGGCCCATCCATCCAACGAAAACAATAATACAACCCTAAGAGTTAGGGTATTTAACACTTCACAATGTCACACTCTACCCTAATTTCATTCACATACATCCGCCTCTTTTGCTATCAGCCACTCTCATCTCAGACATAAACATCAAACCCTAAATAATCTCACAACAAGTCCGCTCCCTCCTTCTCTCAGATCTTATCCTCTCATCTCCAAACCCTAACACATCATGGATAATGAGTAAAAGAAACTTTCACAATCAATCATCTAACCATGGATAATGGATGGCTCGACCTATTAGCCATGGGATGGCATGGGTTCGCCTTGGCCATGTGGATGGTCTAGGTTCATGAAGATGGCAAGGCTTCGTGTTTCAAATCAAAGAACTCGGTAGGTATTATGAACGAATAATCCAATCTTGTTTTGATATGATTGTTGTTCATATAACGAATCAAAGATTGATATTAACAATATTGTTAAAATCAAATCTTTATTTTCGGATATTATCACAACCTTTAGATCGATGAAGAAAGGATTGACTCGTGCATAAGACTCTTGGAAGTCTTGATGTTTCATTTTGATAACCACGAGTCATGAAATCTGAGATCATGTTTGGTGTTATTGTTGCTTTAAAGTCTTGATCAATGATGGTTGTGTCTTTCGGTATAGATCTAAAAGGTCATAAAAGCCCACGAGAAAGAGAGCGAGATCGTTAGCAATTTGTTGCCTTGATATTTGTTATAACACATTCGTACATTGACAAGAACGAGATGTGATTAATTATCTTTGTAATATTATGATATTGATGGACTTGTGATTCAAACAAAAACCGAATTGTTTTCATGTTTGATGCAAAAAGTTCGAACATTAAAATGAAGCCATGCTTCAAAAGGATCAATGATGTAATTTCTTTCTTTCGATTTGTCGACCTCTAGAGGTTTGAATGCAACATGGATTGTCATGAAAGAGGATATTAACTGAGATCTTGTGAATGATAATGATAGATGAGTCTTGCTCATGCTTTTCTGTTTTGAATAGGTTATGATGTAGATGTGATCTTGTTTATGTTGGTTTGAGATTTTTTGGATGTTGGTTTTGTGGTCACAAGTCTTTCATCTTCTTCTTCATTTCTGTCTTAATCATGTCAAGTCACTACGACCTTTTTCAAACCAAGTCACCACGACCTTTTTCAAACCAAGTCGCCACGACCTTTTTCAAACCAAGTCGCCACGACCTTTTTCAAACCAAGTCGCTACGACCTTTTTCAAACCAAGTCGCTACAACCTTTTTCAAACCAAGTCGCTGCGCCATGTCAATACAAGTCGCTAGGCCTTGAGTAAGTCGCTATTGACTTTCAAGAAAGTCAACAAGATAACCAAGTCGCCAACTTTTCTTGACAAAAGTCGCTATCAATATAGTGACAAGTCGTTACATAGAATACATTGCATCTGGACAGATATTAGGATAAGTCGCTAGGAAGAATGACTACAAGTCGCTAGCAAGATTTATGGGTTTTCCGGCGTCTTTTCCGACCAAGATTCCGAACATATTCATAACGAACCCAGAAAAACTGCATAAAAGATGAAATTTACTGTTTTGACCATGACAACTTGACCAGATTCATACAACCCATCTGAAGATACGAATGTTTAGGCCACAAAGACAGTTTAACCATTTGGACCACAAAACAGTTTCTTGACCAGATGTAACACAAAGAGAACAGTTTCATAAAGTTGTGTTAAAAAACAGTTTAACCATTATAATAGACGGAAAACAAAGAAACCGACCACCAACATACATAAAAAAACAGCAATAAACATTTAATCAAAACCACAAGAAAACATCAAAACACAACAACCTTGGCTCGTACCAATTGTTAGGATCCAATATTTATGTGTTTGATGATTCGGTGGTCTTGGGAGATCAAAATACATGTTAGCCATTTTAGAGAGAAGTTAGAGAGAGGGTGTTTTCTTGGTAGAGGTTACTTCACAAAATGTAGAGTATTAGATTGAAGCACCACCCTTCCATGGATGGAAGGGGTATTTATACTTACAGATACAACGACCTCCTATCGGCTGTGGATCGTGGATACGATGGGTAAAGACCCGTCCTTCCTCCACGGTGTTGCTCTAAACTAAACTACGCTACAAACTAATAAATAAACTACTAAATAACGTAAATAACGATATGTCTACGAGCTAACTTATGCTAGATAATATTAGGGGTGACCGACTCTTCACTATGGAATTTTCTAATTCCTAACAGGTTATGAAAGATTAAATGGTTGAAAATTTTATGTTGTATGACAGTATGAGAAATAAAGTTTGCTAATAGGTTGAGAATGATTTTGAATTGTAGTTAATGGGTCAATAACATGTTGAAAATTGAAGTGCTTAATTCACCGGAGATGCTCTTAGTAGAATTGATACTACTGTATATTCTTGAGGAGATAATTTGCACATATAAGTTTTTGATATGCGCACTCTATTATATAACTAGTTAAAGCATAATGTTTATATAATACAATTTTTTATGCACATGTTGTTGTGTTTCAATCAAAAAGTTAAGTGTGTTACATCCGTCCGTCCATTTGGTCTTTTTATATTCATATATCCCGACAAGTGCAATTGACCAATGGATTAAATGAGAGATAAAATGCAAGAAAAAAAAATGATGAAATGACATATAAATTAAATAATCCGATAAAGACGGGCAAAATACTGTAGTTGTTTGTGCACGGGCCGGTAGTGACGGATTTCTTTATGTCACTCGCTGATAATGGAGATGTTAAAGAAATGAATTCACTTATTTATCGTTTTCTAGCCAACCTACTTTAGTACACTAACATGCTAGCAGCAAAAGTTTTTCGGTTATGGAATTCAAATTTTGCCGGCAAAAGATAACCTTTGGGTTTCCTCGCCACAGTCGTCTGATTTGTGAGCATTTATTTGACTTTTTGCAATAATTCTTTTGTTTGTTCTGTTTAGAGCATGAGCAATGCACTAAGTATTTAAAGATTGATGTATTTAATGTCTTTAATGACTTGAGTCATCAAAAGAAAAAGCTTTTAGCACAGACTTGGAGTTTATCAAGTTTTTGTAAAAATCTTTTCAAAAAGCTTTCGATGCAATGTATAAAAACCTTTTCGAAAAGCTTTTTAAATTAGTAAAAAACGTTTGTTAGTTTTTGTATTGCGGATCCTCTTAAGTCGGAGTAAAAAGGACTTCCTAACCTCATACTAAAAATACTTCCTCCGTACTAAATTAATTTTCATAAAACAAAAAACATACACTTTAAAAAACTGTAATCATTACTCTCCTTAAACAAACAAACAAATATAAAGGACTAATTTTACAAACGTATTTTACCAAATATTCTTTTTTATCCAAAAGGTCAAACGACCCATGAAACTAGCAAGGTGTTGCTAGTTTTTCTAAAAATATCGCAAGGTTGAAAACTAGCAAAGTCAACCTTGCGAGTTTTTTTTTTTTTTTTTTTTTTTTTATAGCAAGGTCATGCGATTAATTTTAGAAAAAGTTTAGCAAGATGAACCTTGCTAGTTTTCTAAAAACTAGTAAAGTCTTGCGATTAAAAATAAATACATAGCGATGTCTTGCCATTTTTTTTAAAGTTAGTAAGGTCTTGCCAGTTTTAAGAGTAGTTTGTATTTTTGGATAAATATTGAGTATTTGGTCAAATATATTTGTAAAATTGGTTATTTTTATTATTTTATCCGAATATAATTTTCACATACTAAACTCTTTTAAATTAGTTTAAAATGAAAGTGAAATGTTATTTTGAAAATTTTCAAAATGAAAAAATGGCAATGGGTTTTGGAACAGAAGGATCGAGTAGTATATATAATGTTTTAGATAAGAAAGTCTAGAAACGTTTTTTGGAACCAGACTAAAATTTTCTTCTAATTAATATAAATTGGTTGTTGCTTAAAAGTCTCCGACAATTGTGTCTTGTTTTCTTATTTTTTCTAGATTCAAACAAAAATAGATGAATAATAATTCATCCGCTTTAAAATTTATGTCGTCTACCTTTAAATTATACACTACACACTAGGCTCCATCTTGATTTGTTGAAGCACAAAATAAACATTTATTTTAAGACATTTAAAAGAAACTCGAACATTTGTTTTAGGATTGGAGGTAGTGATTATTAGGAAGTATAACATAAAACAAGAGAAAATTAAAAAGGCTAGAAAGCAACCCACAATGTGACAGATGTCTATCATTCACTTTTTTTTTTTTTTTTGCTTATTAAATTCGGTTAGGGGGTATTTTTGTCATTTTAACCCGTTTTTTATATTCCACCTCAAATTTCAAACGCAAATAACTTTCAAACGACAAATTTTTACGAAAAACCGATTTCACCATAATTTTTAAAATTCGATTCTCTTTCATTTGATATAAATCTTGATAAATATTTCGAACTTTTTTTTTTACATATCAAATAGTTCTTGATTTTCTTGATTTTTTTTTTTTTTTTGGCATTTTCGGCCATATTTTTTACCTTCATAAATGTCGAATCGTGAAAAACTTAAAGCATGAAAGTTATAGATTTTTGTTCACTCTTTACCCAGAATTTTAAATCACTCAAATTCGATGTCATATGGGTAAGATATCACACGTTAAAGATGGTGTTTCTTCATATTTGTTGCATCTGATGTGTTTGATGAAATGTCAACTTAGATTTTTAGTGTTAAAGTTGAGCTAAATGCACTAATTTTTGTCCCACAACACATCATTAATTATTTTATTAATGTAAGATTCAAAAAGTGATTTATTTTAATAGTTAATGCTTTTAACTATTAAAACTGATGAACCAAACTGATGAACTGATGAACCAAACTAAAACTGATGAACCAAACCAAACTGTTTAAAAAAAAGCATAAAACCAAAACTGATGAACCTAACCGAACTGATGAACCAAACCAAAACTAAAACAATGATTGATGAACCAAACCAAACTGATGAACCAAACAAAAAACTGATGAACCAAACCAAAACTGATTAACCAAACCAAAACTGAAACTATGATTGATGAATCAAACCAAACTGATGAACCAAACCAAAAACTGATGAACCAAACCAAAGCTGAAACTATGATTGATAAACTAAAATAAACTGATGAACTATGTTTGGTTTGGTTCATCTGTTCATCTGTTTGGTTTTGTTCATCAGTTTTGGTTTGGTTCATCAGTTCATCAGTTTTATTAGTTAAAACTTTAACTATTAAAAAACATCACTTTTTGAGTTTTACATTAATAAAATGATTAATGATGCGTTGTGGGACAAAAATTAGTTCATTTAGCTCAATTTTAACACTAAAAATCTAAGCTGACATTTCATCAAACACTCATACAGAACAAATATGACTAAAACGTCATCTTTAACGTGCGATATCTCACTCATATCATATCGGTTTGAGTGATTCAAATTCTGGTAAAGAGTGAATCAAAATCTAAAACTTTTGTGTTTTAAGTATTTTATGATTCAAAAATTTTAAGGTAAAAATATGATCGAAAATAGCAACATCGAAAATCGTGGCCGAAAGAATATGTAAAAAAAAAGTTTCGAAATAATTAAAAAGATTTATACCAATTTAAAGAGAATCAAATTTTAAAAATTATGGTGAAATCGGTTTTTTCTAAAAGTTTGTGGTTTAAGAAATATGTGCGTTTGAAATTTGAGGTGGAAAAGAAAAAATTGATCAAAATACCATATTACACATGGGCGAATTTTATGTATAATTTAGAGTAGGGAACACGTGTCACACTATAAATGACTTTCAATACTTTTTAATTTTAACCACTTTGCAATAGATCCCCAACCCATAAAACAATGTATATTAAAGCTTTTAATAGAAATCTACAAGGATTGAAGCACTATTTAAACTGGGTTTAAAAAGAGTAGACTGACCATTTTGAACCAGGTCCAAAGAAAAAATATTGATGACATGGCTGCCGGCAGGAGGTTTAAAGCTCTTTTGATTTGCGGTCTCAACTAGAGTTTGGAGATCATTTAAATAACCATTTAATTACACGTTTGGTCCTTGTGATTTGCACAAATTTCATGCTTAGTCTCTAAGTCATTTTAATTATACCAGAGATACTTATTTTTTAAACCTTACACTCATTTAGTCCTTATTTTAGATGGACCGCAAGTTTCTCCGTTAAGTGTTTGCACCGTTAGTCCCTCCGTTAATAATTTTTGCACCGTTAGTCCAATTTTTTCAAATAATAGTTTTTGCCAGTTATTCCCTCCATTAATAATAGTTTTCGCCCGTTTTTTAATGCTTTTATCCGTTTTCGTTTCGTTTCCCCCCGCTTTTTATGTTTTTCTTCCGTTTTTCATGTTTTTATCCATCTTTTTGTTTTATATATTTTAAATCAGTTTTTTTTTCGCTATCCGTTTTATCCGCATTTTCACCCGCTTGACTCTTTTTTACGTTTTGTCCATTTTTATCCGTTTTCGTTCGTTTTTTTATCCGTTTATGCCCCTTTTTTAAGTTTTTGTCCATTTTTATTCGTTTTCATTCATTTTTTTGTATCCATTTTCGTACGTTTTTTTAGGTTTTTATATGTTTTCGTCCGTTTTTTTACGTTTTCGTCCATTTTTGTCCGTTTTCGTTTGTTTTTTTACGTTTTTGCCCTTTTTTACGTTTTTGTTTGTTTTTATCCGTTTTGTTCGTTTTTATCCGTTTTTGCCTATTTTTTACGTTTTGCGCTTTTATCCTTTTTATCCGTTTCGCCTTTTTTTTTGGTTTTCATCATTTTTTACGTTTTATCCTTTTAACCTTTTATTATGTTTCATCCGTTTTATTTGTGTTTACGTTTTTGTCCATTTTTTTACGTTTTTATCCGTTTTCGTCTGTTTTTACATGTTTTCGTCCATTTTTAGGTAGTTTTCGCCTCATTTTTTACGTTTTTGTCCGGATAAAAACAGGAAAAAACCGAAAAAAACCAACAGACAAAACAGACGAAAAAGTATAAAAACATATTAAAAGGTAAAAAAAACATACGAAAACAAATAAAAACGGATAAAAAACGTAATATAACGGACAAAAACATATAAAAACATACGAAAACAAATAAAACCGTAAAAAACGGATGAAAAACGTAAAAGAAGGGCGAAAACGAATAAAAATGGGCAAAAATGGATAAAAATCGAGCGAAAACGGATAAAAAGGACAAAAACATAAAAAACGGTCGAAAACGGATAAAAAACAGACAAAAACGTAAAATGAATGGCGAAAACGTAAAAAAGGACGCAAACAGATAAAAACGGACAAAAACGTAAAAAAACAGACAAAAACATATAAAAACAGACAAAACGGATGAAAACGAAAAAAAAACGGGCGAAAATGGATAAAAAATGAACGAAAACGGATAAAAACGTAATATAACGGACAAAAACATAAAACGGATAAAAACGTAAAAAACGGATGAAAAACGTTAAAAAAGGGTTGGTGAAACGGGAAAAAAAAGGTAAAAAAAATAGGAGAAATAAATAAAAAACGAACGAAAACGGATAAAAATGGACAAAAACATAAAAATAACGGTAGAACACGGATAAAAAAAAGACAAAAATGTAAAAATTAGGCGAAAATGTAAAAAAATGGACGAAAACGGATAAAAACGTAAAAACCCGTAAAAACATAGAAGAAAACATATAAAAACATGCGAAAACGGATAAAAACGGACAATGGGCGAAAACGGTAAAAAAACGAACGAAAACGGATAAAACGAACAAAACGTAAAAAAGATGGTCGAAATCGGATAAAAAACGGACGCAAACGGAAAAACGTACAAAAACGGATGAAAACGTATAAAACAGACGAAAACGGATAAAAACATAAAAAACGGACGAAAAACGAACAAAAACGTAAAAAAACGGGCGAAAACTATTATTAGGTGAGGGACTAACTGGCGAAAACTATTATTTTAAAGAATAGGACTAACGGTGCAAAAATTATTAACGGATGGACTAACGGTGCAAGCACTTAATGGAGAAACTAACGGCCCATCCAAAATAGGGACTAAATGAGTGCAAGGTTTCAAAAATATATCTCTGGTGTAATTAAAACGACTTAAGGACTAAACATGAAATCTGAGCAAACCGCAGGGACCAAACCTGTAATGTTTTCTAACCATTTTATTGTATAAAACTGTCTACTTTCTACGGATGTGTTTTCACACCTCCATTTCGAGATAAAGGCGAAGAAGAAATAACACTAAGAGAATACAAGACAAAATAAGAGCTGCACTTCAAGTTATTAGCTTTTAATGAGCGACATGTCACTGTTCAATTGTAGTCGCCTCTTGTTGCTGAGAAACACCAAATACTAACAAGATCAATCAGCCCGTTTGGTTTTGGTGTGATTCAGGATCAACTTAATTTATTTGGAAGGAATTTGAGCACAAACTCTATTGTGGATAACGATCTTGAAAGAGTGGACATCAGTTCTCCTGCTCGAATATTTCTCGAAAATTTTAGGCAAGGATTGCAAAGTGGAACTCAGATCTACTCCTTCCATCACAAATTAATAGTCCATGTTTTCTTTTTAGAGCACTCGGTATGAGATACTGATAACTTGTCATTCGTCCCAACTATGAACCAATAACATGTTATTACCATACCGTGCTATGTGCCAATAGTGTGCCAAAGGTCCCCAAGCCATTTTTTTTTATTGTATTGTTAGTGGTGTGTTATGAAAGATGAGTGTTTTAGTTATTGGTGTGTTATTAGGAGAGGATGATGTGACGCTGATGTGACATACCAATAACATGTTATCCGTAAGCACGATACCTTGTGCTCTTAGATGTGTCAGTTTAATTATCTATTACTAAATATAGATAGCGAAATTTGATCGAGTTTAACTTATTGCCTTTGTTTGAAATTATTATTTCAAACTCTAAAGAATACGTTAAGTAATTAGTAATTAAGAATAAAACTGTCATCTTGCCAAAAGTAAGAGAATGAAATCAATAATAATTATGTATTTTTTAATACTTGTATTTTTTGTC
This sequence comes from Chrysanthemum lavandulifolium, assembly GCA_022545495.1. Taxonomy (NCBI): domain Eukaryota; kingdom Viridiplantae; phylum Streptophyta; class Magnoliopsida; order Asterales; family Asteraceae; genus Chrysanthemum; species Chrysanthemum lavandulifolium. The sequence continues at coordinate 250,585,282 of CM040241.1, read as the reverse complement.
GGGTGATAATTATTTTAGAACGGATGGAGTAGTTAATTACTTGCCAAAACAATTTCGCCAACTAGAGAGCCAATTTAATTTTGCTTTTGTTTTGCGTGACTAACATGCTAGTGTTGGGAACTTTAGATGAGGTAAGCTTGGAGTTGGATGTGAATGTTAAGGATACAAATACTTTAGACTAATGCTAATGGCAACCGGTTCCTCCCACCAACTGAATAGGCGACCGTACCCCCTCGCTCGACCATAGCCTACCCAACCACAACAATTGGCACTCATCCCCAACATTTTTCAACCGTTGGGTATTTTTTTCCCCAAAACCTATATCCTCACATTCGCTCCTCAACTCACATATACAACTAATTAAACACAAACAAATCGACTCAAAAGAAAATTGTTATATCTCATTGTTGTGTTTCGTTCGTATCTTTCAAAGATATGCAAGACCTTTGAGGATCTTTACAATGAAAGTTTCGGTTGCCTACCCAACCACAACAATCTTTCAAAGAAAACAAAATGCAAAAAAAAAAAAAAAAAAAAAAAAAAAAAAAAAAAAAATAAATAAAAACCCTACCCGAGACCTCCTTAAAGAAGATCTTAAAGATTCATGATTGATGTAAGTAAATTAGTATGGATACTAAGTTTTTTAGGAGTGATGAATCTGAAATGAGATGAAGTTAAAACAGATTTAGGAGGTTGTTGTGTGTGTTGTGAGGAGATAAGGTTGAAACTGATAACTGCATATGAAAATATACAATATATGGTCAAAGGTTCCTAAAACTGGGCCTAAGTTTAACATTCAAACTCATAACACAATGGGCTATTAGCTACTACGAGTTTTCAACATATGATCATTCATGAAAAAAAAAAAAATTACGTTCGCCATTACGGTCACTATTAGCATATTGTGGTTTGTGTATAGTTTTGGAGAAAGAAAATTGAGCTGGCTAATGACCACAAAAAATTGTGGTCACCATTAGCATTAATATTATAATGTAAAATATAGAAGTCTAAAGTCTTTATAGAAGTCCAATTGCAAACATATACGTGGTATTGAGTTGTCAAAGTTTTGCTGAAATAACTAAGGTGGTTTCGTGCGCGAAGGTGAAATTTGAGAGAAATTACAAAAAGGTTTGGTTATTTATACCCTAAATTACTACCCTCCTCCTTAATCCCCTAAAAAAAATTTGTTTTTATTTTTTCTATTAATTTTATAATTTTGTTTATATTGTTAAATGCGAAATTAAAAAAGTGACATAAAATATAAAAAGCAGTAAAACAAAAAAAATACGATGCGAAAACCATTAAAATAAATCTTTAACTGTTAATAAAATGGGTAAAACTGTAAAAAAAAAAGTGCAACACAGAAGTTTTAAAGGCTGACAAATCAAAAACATTAAAAAGAAAACAGACACGGAAAAAAAACATAAAAAAAAATATATTTTCTTGTCAATAAAACGGTAGCTAGGGGAGTATTAGTTGTAAAAATGGCACAAGAAGGTTACCAATAGTACCACCCGTTAGACTCCTCCCAGTAGAGTCCGACAAGGATTGGCAAGGGCCACTTTCACGCAACATCATGGCTAGCACACCACCAACCCACGCCGACAAGACTCACCAACGGTGAGTAGTTCACCACAAATAGTTTTGTGTAATTATGTGGCCCCTAGTGTTTTCATTATTTGTTTTTTTGTTTGTGAGTGTGTGTAGGTATATAGTGAGTATTTTAATAAATAAAGAGTTAATTACATAATTGGTCCTTGTGGTTTGTTGAAAATTGCCGAAAATGTCGCTTCTTTTTTTTCATGCGTTTCGTCACTCGTGGTTTACAAATCTTACTGATTTTGTCCTCGTCCAAAAATGTCCATTAAGTGTTTCTTGTTGTTAGTCCTTTGTTAGTGCAAATCAAGTTAAGTGTTTTTGTTTGTTAGTCATTCGTTAATAAATTTTGCAATTAGTCCTTATTTTTAAAATATAGTTTCACGATTAGTCACTCCGTTAATAATAGTTTTCACCGTTTTGTCCGTTTTTATCCGTTTTGTCAGCTTTTATCCGTTTCCCGTTTTTCGTTTTTCGTCAGTTTTCTTTCGTTTTTATAGTTTTGTCCATTTTCTTACGTTTTGTCCGTTTTTCTTACGTTTTATCGGTTTTCATCCATTTTGTCCGTTTCTTCGTTTTCTTAATTTTTGTCGGTTTTCTTATGTTTTATCATTTTTTTCGTTTTGTCCGTTGTTCTTACGTTTTGTCCGTTTTAAATGCGTTTTATCGGTTTTCTTACGTTTTGTCCATTTAAAAATTTTCAAAAAAATTTCAAAAAATTTTGAATAAAAAATATTTTCAAAATAAATATTTTTTAAAAATATGTCCGTTTTTTCAATATTTTTGAAATTTTTAAGATTTAAAAAAATATTTGAAAAAAAATTTAAATTTTTTTCAATGTCAGATTTTTTTTTTAAATTTTGAAAAAAAAATTTTGTTCAAAATTTTTTTGAAATTTTATTCAATTTTTTTTAATTTGATATTTTTTTAAAATGTAAGAAAAGCAGAATAAACGTAAAAGCAACGGTGAAACGAAAAAATGGACAAAACTTAAAAAACTGGCGAAAATGAATAAAAATGTAAAAAAAAACGATAAAAACGGATAAAAGCAGATTAAACAGTTAAAGCAGAAAACAGTTATTAACGGAGGGGTAATTGGGAAACTATATTTTAAAAATAAGGACTAACGGTGCAAAATTTATTAACGAAGGACTAACAACAAAAACACTTAACGGACCGCACTAACGAAGGACTAACGCAAGAAAACACTTAACGGACATTTTGGACGAGGACAAAATCAATGATTTATAACCATGCGAGACGACGCATGAAAAAAAAAAGCAGTGGCGTTTTCCGCGATTTTCAATAAACCGAGGGACCAATTATGTAATTAACTCATAAATAAATAAATAACGTGTTGAAAGGTGAAGTATTATGAGTGGTTGAGAGTGAAAAATGATAGATTGTGAAAGGAGAGAGAAAGTTAATGTGGTGTTTAAGTAGAAGATGAAGTGGTTTTATGAACGAGAGTAGTCTTACAAAATTAAGTTATTGACAAGTTGATCCGGAGAGGTGGAAAAAAAATGTGTGCAAGTGTCACGGTGGCCCATTGGGGATAGGATTGGGTTCTTTTCATGCCACTCGTGAGACTGATTTGAGAGACGAATAGTTTTATTCATTGTTTTTATGAGAACTACTTGTCTATTGATGTAACAATTTGAATATATATTTATTCGTATTAATCCATAGTACATACTCATAATGGTGGAACTCGACATGACATCCTAATATTTAATGGGTATATTTTAAATGGTTCAACAACTTCACATAATACAAGTTCTCAATTGGAGAAACGTCCAAAACAGGTTCGGCTGGTAAGAATAATAACTTAGTTGGAACGTTAGGTGAATGCATAAATTAGTCCGTCAATTTAGGGAAATAATTTGCACACTCAATTTATTTATTGGAACACTCACACTCCAAGCAGATAAAGCACAGTATGAATTATGTATAAGTGTGAGCATAAAAAGAGTGTCCCAAAAAAGAGTGTCACGATAATCTATTTATCCACCAATAACATTTTCCAATCATCCCCACACCACCCTCACCCCTACCCTCACCATGATTTTTAGTTCAACGTCATTTTTCTTATTTCTTAGGTTCTCTTTTCTGACTTTTTGCAAAAGGGTTTATTCTGGAAATATATAATACTAACGCATATTGTACCTTCAAAATTTTTAAAGACACACAATTATCTTATAATAATGATAATGAGTAGTAGAGAGTGCCGTTTGGGACCATTTAGTAGGAAAAAGCTAGATTGATTAAATAATTTTGAATGGCTAGATGCAAAAGAGTTGGAATAGTCAGATCGAGGTTTTAAACTGGGATAAATAAAAAGGATTAATTTCATATATCAGCTCTTTTCACGATTAATTTCGTATACCCAAAGTCAAGTATTGAATCGTAATGTCTGATGTTTTTAATACGTGTTTTGATATATATGAAATTTCCATTTAAAAGGAGGGGAGATATGAAATTGCCCCAAATAAAAAATACTCCATATATTGGTGACCTCCAATGAAGGGTCCCCAAGGTCCATCTCGTGAAGTGGGCAAGTTGGCAATAAAGAAAGAAAAGATGATAATGAGTAGGAGCCCAGTTCTTTACGAAAGGTTTATAGATCTTGAAAGGACTGGCTAGCGCCTATAAGAGGCCCGAGTCTGATGGGTGATGGCTTTCATTGTCTTATCAGCGACGTATAAGATATGGCACAACAACCCACACCGGTGAAATTTGAGTAGAAGCTGGCCGCCACCAAACTCACGCCAAAGGGGTTTTTTTTTGTTGGTTTTTGTTTTTGATTTTTGTTTTGGTGGGTTTATTTCTCTTTTGTTTGTGTTTGTGTGTTGTGATGTGTTTGTGTGATGTGTTTTTTCTTTCTCTCTTCTTTTTTTTTGCAGGTCTAATGGAAGAAGGTAGAGAGGATGAAGAAGGGAGTGTTGCGTATGTAATGTTTTAGAGCACAGGAAATGAATGAAAACAACCTAGGGTGAAAGTGCACTTACTAATTGGGCTTACTGTGCAATATTTTTATAATATTTAGTTGAGCTGAAATTTTTGTTTGGCAATTTTTATTCGAATTAGTTTTTGTTTAATGATGACTTTGGTTGAAATTTAGCGTATTAAGTGGTTAATGGTAATATTTGGGTTACGGGTAGATTTATATTACTCCAAAACTAGTCTATTTTTATGTTTACGTCAAACTTTTATTTTACGTACTTCTTGTATTTAATGTATTTTTCTTATGTAGTGTGTTTTTTATTAATGAAATTAAATTTTAGTTATATTTATTGTTTTATTTAAAAATGAAAAAAAAAAATGTACAACGGCACCACAAAAACTGGTATTATGTTAGGGAGGGAGGTTTTGGTCTGTGGGAAAAAAAAGTCTTGGCGACGGAATTACTTTTTCCCACAGCCACCACAAGACCAACGAAACGATCACTGTATTTCTATGACGATGGACGACCCACCTCGCGCCATAATTACCGGCCGAAGTTATACATAATTTTTTTTCTTTCAATATTTGTAATGGTGTAAAAAAAAAAAAACAAAAATACAAACAAACTTTTATTTTACCTACTTTTAATATTTTAAAAATCCTATAAATACCCTTTAAATCTTTTAATTTTTACACACACTTCTACGTACACATTTCAGCAATGCTTCTTTTTAGAGTAAATTACACGGATGGTCCTTAAGGTTTATCCAAAGTTTCACTCATAGTCCCTGAAAGTTTAAAGTTGCATGAATAGTCCCTATCTCTGAAAAGAATAACACCTACGGTCCCTTATTTAACTGCTGTTAAGTAAGTTTCGTTATAATTTACACTTTTAGCCCTTTTGGTTAACAATCGTTGCCTCGTCAGTCCTTTATCATATCAGACGTTTATAATTTAAAGATTTTCGAGTTTAGGCACGCGTTTTATCGTTTTCGTCCATTTTATCGTTTTATCCGCTTTCGTCCGCTTTTATCGTTTTCATCCGTTTTATCGTTTCGTCCGTTTTATACGTTTTCATCCATTTTTCACGTAACGTTTCCATACGTTTTCATCCGTTTTATCGTTTTACACGCCGTTTGCTTATGCTTTTTACATTTTGGTCCTTTTTATAAGTTTTCATCCGTTTTCTTTCGTTTTATACATTTTCATACGTTTTATCCGCTTTCATATAATTTCATCCGCTGCATGTCGTTTTATCCGTCTCTCTACTTTTATACGTTTTATACGTTCTAATAAGTTTTCATCCATTTTTATCCATTTTCTTATGTTTTAACACGTTTTCATCCATTTTATACGATTTCGTCCGTTTTTATATGTTTTGCGTACGTTTTAATCCGTCTTTATATATTTTCTTACGTTTTAATACGTTTCATACTTTTTTATACTTAAGAAAAACAAACGAAAATGTATAAAAATGGATAAAAGCAAATTAAAGCATATCGAAACGGACGAAAACGTATAAAAATGTAAGAAAACGTATAATATTTCAAAAACGTATAAAAACGGATGAAAACGTATGAGAACGTAAGAAAAGTACAAAACGGACAAAAGCGGCGAGCAACGAATAAAATGAGCGAAAATAGATAAAACGATAACATCGGGTGGCGTATAAAACGAAAAAACGAATTAAAACAGAAAAAATACGAATAAAACGGACGAAAACAGATAAAAATATATAAATACAGATGAAAACATATAAAAATGGACGAAAACGAATAAAAACATATGAAAACGAATAAAAATGAACGAAAACGGATAAAAATGTATAAACACAGATGAAAATGTATAAAAACGGAGAAAAACAAATAAAAATGGATGAAAACGTAAAAAAATATATGAAACGATAAAAATAGATGAAAACGGATAAAGCGTGAGAAAATGTTTAAAATCGACACAAAACGCATAAAAAAGCGGACCAAAATATAAAAATGTAAGCAACAGGCGGCGTATAAAAGCGTATTAAAGCGGATGAACACGTAAGGAAAACGGATGAAAACGTATAAGAACGGACGAAAACGAATAAAACCGGACGAAAACATATAAAAACGTAAAAAAAGGGACGAAAACGGATGAAAACGTAAGGAAACATATAAAAACGTGCCTAAATTCGAAAATCTTTAAATTATAAACGTCCGTTATGATAAAGGACTGACGAGGCAACGATTTTTAACCAATAGGGCTAAAAGTGTAAATTATAACGGAACTTACTTAACAACAGTTAAATAAAGGACCATAGGTGTTATTCTTTTCATAGATAGGGACTATCCATGCAACTTTAAACTTTCAGAGACTGTGAGTGAAACTTTAGACAAACCTTAGGGACCATCCGTGTAATTTACTCTTCTTTTTATTACCTTCAAAATAACGTTATGGATCCCAACTATGATCATTACGATGTTACTTTCAAGACGATCCGAATAAGTATACACATATTTTTCAAACTTATGAACAATTTCATGCTTTGGGTAATCAGCAAGCCGAGAGTTCGAGTCATCGCACAAGGACAAACATACCACGTGAACGAGAGGTTGCGGAACAACGGATTTTGAAAGATAATTTTGGCGATGAAAATAATCCACCTAAATACACAGAGATGAATTTTAGGCGAAGATATCGTATGAGTTCAAAACTTTTTAAGCAAATAGTCAATGATATTACCAATTACAATGTTGAACCTCTTCCCAAATACTTCAACTTTTTAACAACGACCGGATGCTAGGGATCGTTTAAGTATTAGTCCTCTCATGAAATGCATATCGGCCATACGCCAATTGACATATGGCATATAACCCGATGGATTGGACGAGTACTTGCAAATTGGTGAACATTATTCAAGTGATTGTTTACGAAAGTTAACTAAATAGATATATACTTTAAGCTTAGAGAAGAATACCCGGTTTTAATGGCATCAAACATATATATGCATTGCACGAAAAAAATTGACTCCTGGGAATGCTTGAGAGCACTGATTCTATGGATTGGGAATGGACAAAATGTCCAAAGGCATTACACGGGAAATTCAAAATCCGTGATCATAAATACCTGACTCTAATGTTTGAAGCCGTTGCATCACATGATTTGTGAATTTGGCATACATATTTTGGTGTTGCAAGGGCAAATAACGACCTCAATGTTTATATAATTCAAACTTACTTGATGACCATATTGACAACTCCATATATGAAAAATGTTACTATTTAGCGAATGAAATTTATCCTCGACGGGCTACGTTTGTCAAAACATTTTCTAGTGCAAGGGATTAAAACAATGAGGTTTAAAAGAGTTCAAGAAAGTGCAAGAAAAGATATTGAACGGGTTTTTGAAGTCTAACAAGGTCGTTGAAGAATTTTACAACAACCCACACGTGCTTACAAAATCAACGCGCTATGAAGAATCATTTATTGTTGCATCATATCACATAACATGATATTAAAATATCAAGAATTCGCAATAAGTGAGTTACTGAATTGTTTTATTTCTCCAAAACCGAATCTGCATTGTATTTGGGTCGAAAGATGCGACATACATCAAAGGATAAACAAAGAACTTCGGGATATGAGATTGCACAACAACCTTCGACAAGATATTGTGGAGCATCTATGGAACCTTAATCACTTAATTGTATTTTTTTTAATGTACCGTTATTTTTAATTGAATGAAATGTGTTGTTCTATTTGAATAAATGAAATATATATATTGTAGGGTCCAGGGATGTCCAATAACTTGAGTGATGGAGGGAGAATGTTTTTTAGTTAGGTATTGATGACGTATAGTATGTATAACAGGCCCACTAAGCCCAAAACATACTCTACGTCCACTCTAGGCTCAGGTCTAATGACCGCAAATCCTGGACTCAGGACCGATAACCACATACCCTGGGCCAAAAGTAAGCCCAATGACTAAGTTGGCTATCACCTAGGCCTTGGGATGCGCACAAGATGCCTAACGGGCTGAACTTCCAACCGTTAGGCCTCTCGCGTCCGCACCCATGAATAACACAGAACCCTTGTCCGCCAAGGGTCCGACTCCGACAACTAACCACTATATGCGATAATCCAGGGAGCCCCAGCGGCAAACCTCGCCTATAAAAAGGGCTTTAATCCCCATACAAGGTAGAACAACTTTCTCTCTCATAATTACACACATACTATTACTTTCCCTCTCAAGAATGCATACTTACTCTCACGCCGGAGTCTAATCGTGGGGTCCGTCCCCAAGGTAAGACTAACGGTTTACCTTTCTTGTGCAGGGATCTCACCAAAATCACTTGAATTAGTACAAGATCAATCCACCAAAGGTTTTCCTGCACAGCCCAGTAAGCTACTTCCAGACTTTCCGTAACCCATTGCACAAATTGTACTAACAAGTTGGCGCCATCCGTGGGACCGATAGAACTACGTTCCAGAAAATACTCACCACGAGCACTAGATTCGGACCAACTCCCGCCTTCGTGTCCACGTTGCGGAGTACTGTAGAAAGAGGAGATCAAACGACCTCGACGGACCCAGAGGGACCTATGTCCGACGCAGCCCTCAAAAGGTATTGTGATAAGCATTTCGACAAGATCTGGCCTATTGTGACGGAGAAAGCTCAAAAGCGTGAAGAAAGAGCCAAGATAGCATAAATCCGGGAGGATTATCACGAAAACCAGCATCACCACAGAGCGAAAACGTCAAGGGAAGACCTACGGAAACAACTTGAGAAAGTGAAGCCGAGGAACACACAAAATGACAGCAGCCAAAGTCATACCCGATCCAGATCACCCAAAAGAAAGGAGGATGTGAGGGAGACGGTGTTCAAAAGATTGCGCCAAAGTGTGTTCCACCGACTCGTAAATAGGAAAGGAAGTGTTTCCATCTGTCCCCAGGACCGCAGGCAACAAGTACTCGACGATACCGGAAGGAAAGAGAGGGGCAACCGCAAGGGTTCTCAACCGTGGCCGACGGGATCAAGAATGAGAAGTCAGGAAACTGAAAAAATTCGGTCGCGAAAGGCGAATAACCATTTAGACGATGAATCTCACGGAAGTAAAGGCCGAGGATCCAAAGTTAAAAAGCGAAAGCCAAATGATTATGGTTGTGACCGCCACCAGGTCTTCCGGAAATTGATCTTCACACCCGCTGTATCCGCTACTTCGAAATGCCTGTGAAAACGCGGATGCCAACCAACGTGAAAACATACGATGGGAGCGGAGACCCTGAGGATCATCTAAAAATCTTCCAAGCGGCGGCAAAGGTAGAACGATGGGCCATGCCAACATGGTGCCACATGTTCAACTCCACACTCACCGGATCCGCTAGGGTCTGGTTTGATGACCTTCCGCTTGAATCAATAGACAACTACGACAAGTTGAAAGAGGCTTTCTTGACTAACTTCCTGCAACAAAAGAAATGCATCAAAGACCCTGTGGAGATTCACCACATCAAGCAAAAGGACGAGGAACTAACAAAAGATTTCCTACAACGATTCAAAGAAGAAACAAGGAACGTAAAAGGAGCCTCAAAAATCATGAAAATCTCTGGATTCATGCACGCGACATCGACCCGTGGCGATTAAACGGCTACATGACACAGTCCCAAAGTCAATGGTGGAGGTAATGAATGAGACTACTTCCTTTCTTAGAGGGGAAGCAGCGGTGGAAAGACGTCATAGGAAAAAGCCGTGGATTCAAAGACCAAAAGAACAAGCAACAATCAAGCATCGACGATATTTTCGCAAAGAGCATGAAAGTAAATCAAGAGCCGAGGAAAGGCAACGAGGTTTCCGCAGACTGATAAGGCCGTACGAGGGAATACCAACGACAAGAGGAGCTAGGTCCCCAGGCCCACCTCCAAATATGACGGTCAAAGAAAAAGCCGATGGAAAGTTCTGCGAATTCCATGGGAAAGCAAGACATACCATGGAAGAATGTTTGCATTTGAAGAAACAAAGAGAAGCAAAAGGGAAAGAGCCGATGGTAGAAGCTAACGAATAGCAGGGATAAACGACACAAAAAAAATTAAAAAAAAAATAAACGTAGCAAAGAGTAATAACAAGCACAGAAGGATATTAGGAAGACGAAGGAAAATACAGCGCGGAAACAATTTCCTAGAAAATAGAGAAACACAGGAGCCCACAACCTGTAAAAAATTAACTCTGGAAGGGATGACACACCAGAGAAGCGCGCAGAAAGTCGTGGCGGACATGATAACAAAAAAGGCAGGTGCGGAAATAAAAGGATAAACCTTATCCAGACAACTAGTAAAGGACGAAATCTACAAATACAGATACGCGTTCCTTCCCAAGGAATATCACATCAAATCAAACAGAAAAATATACCCAGGCAATGAGCCAAGACATATAATAACTTACCAACTGGTAGAAAAAGACAACGCCAACGCGTGGAAAACAGTAAAATCTTCGCTATAAATACGCGAGGTAAGAAAAAAGGAAGGTGCCAGAAAAGCAAATGCAATAATCGCAGCCCTCCAAGGTCAAACATACCTAAATAGGAAAAGTCTGAAGAAGTTGGTCCCCATGGCAATATATAGGCTAGTTAGCGACAGCGAAAAAACAAATAACCTAAACCTTCATCACTATCACAAGGGAAAAATGAAAGAGAGTACGGAGAGTACATAAACATGTTCTTAAATGACTGCTAATAACATTTAGCTGTTCTAAAATAACGGCTAATCACCCACCACCACAAAACACCATGACGCCCCGTCATTCAAACCTCCTCCTACGGCGTTTCCAAGTTCCTTGCCAATTAGAGTTGTGGCACTCATGACCGGAGCACTACTGTCGATTAGACTCCCAGCAGCTTTTGGGAAATAAAATCGAACAAGTGCTTCTTGGTCAATCATGAGACAATGGGTCAAGGAGGCGTCGCGAAACCGAAATGGTAGGGGTGGGAATGGTGGAGTGTGAAAGGATGGGTCCTCGTGGAAGGATAAGAAGGAACGCTAGGGCAAGGAACTATATCAAGCCCCAGCCATTAGGAAGCTTCCTAACAATGGCAAGCAACAAAGGATGCACCACGACACATCCTATTGTTGTTGCACCGCAGCTCTCGAGCACACGCTCTACCGACCAAAGCGAACTGGTCTGAATGCATCGAGCGTAAGATAAAGATGACCAACTTGCAAGGCCGGATATATATATATAAAAAGCTACTCTCACAGGCTACACTTTCAAAAACACGGAACTTTTCGAAGAACGAAAGGTAATAGCCCGGTAATTCCCCCAGGATCATCGTCAGAAGAGAGTGACACGAGGTCTCAGAGGAGAAAGTAGCATACAAGGAGAGGATTCTAGCCCATGAAGAAAGTACGGGTACTTGCAAAGACGTTACCCACATCAACAAAGCCAGAAGAATAGCATGCGGATGACCATCAAAACAAGCTCCCGTTAACTCTCCCAAAGAAAACATTGGCCATTAGCATAACTCCGAAGAGAAGCACGACTTACATAGCTACGGAAATAAAAGAATACAGCCGATAGCAGGGAAGTATAAAATGTATTTGGATTTACCTATTTTTGTAATGTATTTAAAAAATATGATCAATTAATAAAAGAATGATGAAGACTAGCTACCTTCATTATTTTATTCTTTAAATTTTTTTTTATTTTTATAAAGTGCATAAGACGCGCAAGCACACGAATTGGGTACGGCCCAAGAATATGTTATTTTTTAATAGCATAAAGTTATCACGAAAAACACAGCTGGTGAACAGCTGAATCACCAAAGTACGTAAGAGGTATTGCAAACCCAGTACTGGGAGGATAGCCCAAAATTATCCAAAGACTATTACAAACGTGCATATCCGTATAACGTTAAAAATAGCACCGCACAAACAAATAGTGCGCAAAAGACTATTACAAACGTGCATATCCGTATAACGTTAAAAATAGCACCGCACAAACAAAGAGTGCACAAAAGACTATTACAAACGTGCATATCCGTATAACGTTAAAAATAGCACCGCACAAACAAAGAGTGCGCAAAAGACTATTACAAACGTGCATATCCGTATAACGTTAAAAATAGCACCGCACAAGCAAAAAATGTGCGCAAAAGACTACTACAAAAACGTGCATATTCGTATAAACGTTGAAATAACAAACGAAAAAGGGAAGATAACATGCAACGAAGGCATCAAGAACTCGAACATAAAGAAAAGTTGCAGCATAAGATACAAAACAAAAGGAAAAAGGCTGGAAACAATCATCACAATTATTGTAAAGCAAACACAAGCATCGTTCAGATGATTACAAAAAAAAAACACAAAACATCCGCACTAAGGCGATGGTATTTGCTTAAGGCCCGGACAGCACAGTGGAGACCTCGCTTACTCCAGAAGATGGGCCAGCGACAACTTCAGCAAGGGTGTTAGACACACCAACATCATAATCTTCAACAGAAAGAGGTATCGCGGAAACATCAGAAGTACTAGCAGGAAGGGGTACAACCGGTGAAGGATCAGTGCAAACAGAGGCTGGCTCACCAGCCGAAAACGTTCCCACACCCATTACATTACGAGCGGACAAAGGGTCAATAGAAGAATTGTAAACATCGGCAAGAGACAACCGATAACCATAAAGGCGTTTTCTAACCTGATCAACCCTCTTTTGAACAACCTCCAAAGAACAAGACAAAGCGTTGTTGCCAACAATGACATTACTACCCTTATCGTAAACAGGGATAATAAGTTGCTCAAGATCCGGCTGTAACCCCGCAATCATGGGAGCATTAGCGGAAGGCTCATCAACACGGAGAATATCCTTAACTTTAGCAATACCAGCATTCTTGCTGGACTTGAGCACGGCAAGCAACGAAAACTCCACATTTTCAAGGGCTCTCACAGCGGAAACATAGTGATCTTCTGCGGAAGGATTATATGAAGCAAGCTCCTCAAGCTCTCTTTTCTCCTTACCCGCAGCTAAGCCTTCCTGCATACCCTTATCAACAGCACACTCAATAACCTTTGCCATTGCCGCAGTATACTCTGGAGAGTTTAAGCACTTAAACACGGCAAGACTCATACCATTCGTCAATAACCAACGACGGCTAGATATTAGTGTAAGGAATCAAGGACAAAACTCCTCATCAAGATGACCAGCCAGGGCATACAAGTCAACAACGACCGAATCAACCTTCCGCATAAGCCCGGCCATCTTAGCATCCTGAATCTTACAAAATTCCTCCTCTAAAGCAGGAAAGAATGGAGCCCGACTACGGAGCTCAGAACATGACTCTTCCAAAGCCCGTATCTACAAACAATACAAAGTTTTTTTAATAAAAAAAAAAAAAAAACACGGATGCATACTTGCGGAAAGACTAGAATTCGAGACTTAAGAACAGCTTATCTCACCTCATAAGCGGATGACTCATAATCCTTGGCATCAAGGGATGGGTGAAGGGATGCTACCTCGACTTGAAGAGAATTTCGCTCTCCCTCAAGCAAGGAATTTCTTTCCTTTAGGGACGAAAGCTCAGCAGCCGAAGCTGCTATGGACGCAGTATCAGAAGATGCCTGGGAAGAAATAGCATCGGTAACCTTAGACTTCAGAGTTGAAATTTCCTTATCCTTACTCGCCAACAGAGACAATAAGCGCTTCCGCCCATAACATTATACTCTAAGCGACATACATTTTAACTAAAGCTCAATTGTCGCGCCACGGCAACATTGAACTCACCTACAAGACGTTCATACCCGATATCATGGATAGAGGAAAAGAAGGCGGGGAAGAGCAAACTCGCCCACCATAGAACGACAATCATCAACATCATCAAGAAGGAACTCTTGGCAACATTCCACCTCGTAGTATGAACACTAGATAAAGAACTAGAGTCCAGATCATCAACAGTCCGAATATCCTCAACCGGGACATCAAAACCTGAAAGGTCATCAAGAATCGGGTAAACACTACCAATCGGAGGAAGGCCACCTGGGAGAGAGGAAGGAACATTAACTGGACTCTTTCCCTTCCCAATAGAATAAGCAGCGGTAATGATGGCATCCGTCATAACATGCGTAGGAGAACTACGAATAAGCAAGTAAAGAACAAGTAAGTAAAAGGAAGAAGCGACAAAAGAATAAAGAAAAATAAAAGCATAAACAAACAAACCTGGAAGGAGAACCATCAGGATGGAGCAAGCCAAAACCAGACTGAGTGGGCATTCCAGCTTCATAAAGGGGAGTAATTGATAATAAAGGAGAGGAAGAAGAAGAATGAGTGGGCAAAGCATTTAAACAATATTCAAGAGAGTGCGAACTTTGAGCTAGTAGCTTCTTAATAGACTCTGAATGCTTACCACCAGTAGAGGCCCTACTGGAATCGTTAAGGTCGCTCCTTGACTTCTTAGGGGGATGAACGAGGTTAATACCAACTTTCCTCCTCTTCCTACCAGAACCAGAAGCCACTGCACTATCAAAACCAATGTCAGAACCTAAATGGTCAAGTCGCGAAACAACACCATCCGATGGTTGAGAAACCACAATTCTCGAACAAGCAGCTACACGCTCAACTCCACTGGAGGAAGGAGGAATAAAAGGGACAGTACGACCTTCGCTCGATTTCAACAAAGGAGCTTCATCATCCTTCCGGGGCCGAGTATCAACAAGCAATTCCAAAGGGTTCTTATTCTTAACCAACGACAACAAATCCATAGCTGTAGCAAACAGACGAAAAAGAAGCATAGGTCAGCAGAAAATAAAGGAAAAATAGTAAAAGAGAAAAAAAACCATAGATATGGTATACCCACCCCGATTCTCTTGATCATAAAACACGGGATAAAAGTCATTTCCCAAAGTGTAATTACGGCTCAACCCAACCAAACAAAGGAAAGGTTCCTAAACTTAACAAAGAAGAAGCATTGGTAACAAGAGAAGCAACGTGTCCAAAGATCAAATTCGGTATTCCTAGGAACGACATCCTTAGGAAGACGTCCGCTAACGAAAAAGGATAAATGTAGGACAAGCAAAGGAGTCAATCCAAAAAGTGATCATTCCAAATTTTAAGACAATCAAGGGGCTTGGTATAGCAAACACCAAAACTATCAGCAGGTTTACTAAAAGAAAGCCAGCCATGACTCCGAGACAAGACATAAAAACACCTAAACAAACCAATTGAGGGTTCAATACCAAGGGCAAAACAAAGAATTTCAAATTGACAAACCTTAGCAGCACCAATAACGGAAAGCTGCGAGATATGAATACGATAGTAGTCAAGAATTGAAACAAGGAAAGAAGACAAGGGAAGACGGAAATTGGCAAACTCAAAGAAACGGGTATAAACACCAATCTTCCCATTCGGTGCTTCACGAATACTTTTGTTAGGATCAGGAAATTTTGGATGAACACAGCTCGAAATCGAATAATCAATACAGAAACGGTCAAGTGCCTTCTGGGATAATTTAGACTTAGTAGAAGAAAAAGTACCCATAGCAGAAAAGAAAAAGAAAAAAGGGGAATCAAGAGCCTAACCTGACAACGAAAGATGGAAAATGGACACAACCAAGGGCAACACCAGATTGAAGAATAGCTTTCACAATAGAAGAACAATAAAAAAGGGCGAAGGTCAAAATGTGGGGTATTTATACAAACGGAACGACGATTAACTTAGAAAACAATAGGAGAAGACACGCGTCCAAAATACAATCTAATCCAACGGTCATAATCAACGCCACATAGATAAGGATGGTGCAAGACCAAGAGCCCACGAAGTCAAATTAACCAAAACATGAAAAAGCGAAAAACGCCCACGTTAAAAAAAACATTTCCCAAGGAAAGGAAACGTCGAAGGAACGCTTCATGAATACGGAAGAAAAAAAGCCACAAGATAAAGTCAAGTACATACAAAATCCGCACGCAGTGCACATACTAGACTGGGGGGACTGGATGGTATAGCAGCCCCTAAAGAGAGAAAAAAGTACTTCCTAAAAAGAAAAACGCATGAAGAAATGCTTAGTCAACTCAAGTCTAGTGACATTCACGCATGCGACAATATCCGCACGCAATGAACATACTATACCTTGGGGACTTGATGACGTATAATATGTATAACAGCCCACTAAGCCCAAAACATCTACCCTTATCGTATAATGGGGATAATAAGTTGCTCAAGATCGATTGTAACCCCGCAATCATGGGAGCATTAGCGGAAGGCTCATCAACACGGAGAATATCCATAAGTTCTATAAATACTCGGTATGAGTGGTTATGTGCTTCTTTACTCTTTATCTTTCATTACACTTTTATATATCTATCTATCAATATCCAACATACACATCTAAATAGATTGACATCGTCGATCTAAATATTTAACGAAGTTTTAATTGGTAAAACTATTCAACCCCCTTCTAGTTTTCCACAATTGGCATCGAGCTTCGTTACCAAGTTTCTTAGGTATCTTGTGCTTTAAAAACTTGATACGATCCGTGTATGTTTGAAAACTACAAAGAAGGATTCGTTAAGTCATGTTTTAAAATAAATCATCATAGTGTTTAATGTTGGACAATGATAAAACGTTCTAATATTTTCCTTGTTAAGAATTCTCCATACTTGGAGTTGGGCATACCAAGAAGATCATGAAGAAACTATCTAAATATTTCTTTTCGTAAAAGAATATTTAGCATTGTTTTCTCACACATGGATCCGGAGATTCTAA